>CM068707.1:46018863-46700157 GCA_035079005.1 Fraxinus americana | reverse complement strand
CTCTGTTTAGAATTTTTTTTTTTTTTTTATTTGAGTTTACTACAACGGGAAAAATATTTGTCTTAAAAGACTAAATTATCTACATAAACGAGGGAAAAAGGCAAGTTTAAAAGATCGGTATTGCGTCTCTTGGTAATGTTTGGGAAATAAAATATGTAGTAAAAGTTTTTATTTCAATATACGATAAGCGATGCTTGCAGTAAGTTGACAATTAGTGTAAAACTTGTCATATTTGCATACAGAAAGAATACTTAATTTCTCATACTAGTTCAAAATATCTAATAATCTCAACCCGTAGTGAGACTATCGTTTCTCGGCAGGTATAAATAATCTACATATGAACCATTCTCCCTATCTTTCCTCGATGAAGTTATGTTTCATCTAAAAGTGTGTAGTTCTATCTTGTACTGGATTATGTTCTTTGTTTATCGAATTGGCCACGTTCTGTAAAAATTACATGGTTAGGGCATGAACACTTTTTTTCTAAATAAACTAGATACATAAGACGCAGTTATGAATTTAAAAGTGTTGAGAATCAAAAACCTTAATTCTATACCAATAAGGGCAATAAAATCATAGTAAAGAAAAAAGAAACAAAAGAACACACAAGATTTATAAAAGTTCACCTCACTGCGATCGATCTCTTCTATTGCTGCAACAATTCACTACTATAAAAAGAAGTATATAAGAGAAAAAGCTTACATCCTATTTTCTATAACCTCAATTCGCGTATTAACTCCGCACAACGGCTATAATTAGACTTCACAACTTAACAAAATGAATAAGTATAATTGAGGATGATGGAGCTTCAAAGCATATCTGGTTGTCCAAAAAAAGAAACAGATGTGACACTTCAGTAATTAGGACGAGGTCCCAACGTGAAGATAGCATGATTCAACTCTCTATCCATATGTTCTCTGAATGAACAGATACTGGATAACCATTCTTCTAACTAACTCCATACAGTTGACATTAAACATTCTAGTTTATCTGTATTTGGTAAAAGAAGTTGAAGTTGAAGTCAATCGCCTCCTGTTCTTAAAGTTCCATTTGATTTAGCTTGTATCATTCTGGATTTTCCATCTTCGAATTAGATTTTGCTGCTATAAGATAGAAATATATGTTACTAATCTTGCTTTTTGGTTATTATCATCGTATTTCTAGTGGTTTGCATCTAGCATTAGAAATTCAGTTCAATATGCGTTCATTTTGGTTTTGCATTTGAGTATGATATTAATTTTTTCTACTTGTTTATCTAGAGTGTGTTTGGTAGGGATTTTTGGGGGAAGAATTGATTTTTGAATAGTGATATGATGGGAAATGTGTAGTTGAAAAAGAAGAAAAAAGTATTGATGTGATGGAAAATATTATTTTATTGAAAAATGTATGGTTGAAAATGAGAATTGATTTACTGTAGAAAATGAAAATCTGTACCAAACAGACCCATAATATGTAAACTGGGATATCGCCATATGTTTGAAATTGATGCAAATCATCACCGAATATGGGAGTGGAACTATTTCGTAACGAATACTTAAAAGTAAAGACCTAAACAAATAGTGTTTGGTGTAGATTTCCATATTGATCCTGGATGATATATGGCTAGAGTGTGCTTCTATTAAGTCCTACAATTGTAGTTTTTGAGAAAAGTTGCATGTCACATGGTCTTAGTCAGTGGCGGAGCCCCGACAAGGGGGCTCGGCCGCCTGTGTTGGCTCCACCAGAATTTACAGTCGTCGTCGGGAGCCATTGAGGAAACTTGTGTTGGAAAATATATTATTTGGCAAATGAATTTTTACTTGTGTATGTGAATGGCAAATGAATTTTCACTTGTGTATGTGAAATTAATCTCACATTGATTGAAAGTTGGGATTTGAAGAGGAGCCTTAAAAGGGATTAACAATCCCACATTAGTTAGAAATGGAAAAGTAGGAATATATGGGGACTATAAATAGTACAATCCCACCTTGGAAAAAGAAAAAAGAAAGTGGCAAGTGGGAAAACTTAAATAGTTATCCCACATAGGATAAGAATGAGTTTTTGGACCAATTTATATATGGTTAACAATTTGTAAGGTGTAACCATTTGTTGCATAGAGACTCCTCCGTGGCCTACGCGCCCGCAGGGGGGTGCAAATCTTGGACCGACTTGGCTTTCGAGCCTTGAACTTGTGTGCGGGTGCGACCTACATACACGAATGTTGGACCGAATGAGTCAAAAATTGGCCACCAAGTGCAAGCCACGTTTTGAAAATTTTCTTTTACGTTTTTCCATTTAAAACATAACTTGAAAACTGTTTTCATTTATTTTTGTAACTCCAAAACGTGAGAATTCAATGGTAGGGTTATGACTGGAGTTATGACTGCATTAAGAGGCAAATGCTCCTCCTTGCCTATATATCCCGAACAATCTCTTCAGTTCAGACACACCACAACAGCACGAAATCTTTCTGCTTCCTTTTCAAATTCCTGTCGTCTTACAGTCGCTTGGTGATTCCGTTCCGGCACACTCGTTCAGTTCGACTGTACAAACTACAGTTCACGCCGCTGTATCCTGGGAAGCAAGCGCTCGCATTACTTCGGTGAGGGGGCGAATATTGCTTTAAGGACACTGTGTTCGACACAGGCCCCGACTTCAAAGACGCCAATTTTATCTTCTGTCAACTGCAGTATTTTCTTTTTCTATCCACTGCAATTTGTCTATTACTTCTTCTAATTTAGTTAACTGTTCAAAGTTTACCTACAACTTGAAGCGGCTACGTAGGGAGCCAGGGATGGAAGCGTGAGGAAGATGAAGGAGAGTCAATTGGGCCAATTTTTTTAAAATCGTGGGCCTTTCTTTGGGCCTCTTGTTTTTTTAAAAAAAATAATAATAAATAAATAAATAAATAAATAAAAAATATATATATACAATTGGCCTGATCCATTGGATCCATGACGGTTTAATGGTCGGAAAAAGGGATAATTTTCAATTTGGCCGGGTCAAATGACCCATTTGGGTTTTTTATATAAAAGCCCATTTTGCCCTTAATGAAATGGGTTTTTATTACAAATCATGTCCTCAAACTTTATAATAGTTTTTAGAAACTAATTTTATTTTTATTCGTTTTCACTAGATGTTTCTTCTAAATCTGATTTCTTTTCAAAAAATTCTTCATTAATTTCTATTTCTTCAATATTAATTTCTTCACATTCATCTCTAATTTGTTCAAAATCTGTAATTAATATTCTAACTTTCTTTTTTGAATATTCAGTACTTATATGTCCATCTTTATTACAATTTCAACATTTACATCTTTTTTTATCTAATGATTTTTTATTATGAGATTTATATTTTTTTCTAAAATATTTTCTTTTTGGTTTAAAATATTTCTTTTTAAACTTATTATATTTCTTAGATTTTATTTTTCTTTTTCGTCTATAAGCATTGCATCCCCAATTTCCTGACACTTCAGTGTCTCTACAACAAATCATATCTTGTATAAATCCTGGTTGTTTATAGATCATTTGATTACTACACATAGTACTTATTTCATCTTTTATATTCTTATTATAAATTCTAATGTATAACCTTCTTCATTTCTTCCAAATTATTTTTCTTTAATCTTATTTTGAAAATAATTATTTAATGGTGGTGATAATTTTCTAATAAAAACTTCCTTATAATAATTGTTATCAGCTCCACTTCCAAACATCATATAATAATATTTACTATATTTACAACAATATTCATTAAGGTAACACAAATTACAAATTTGTAAATGTTCTATCCTATTTTTAGCATCTTCTATTTCTTATAATCTAGTTTTAGTACTTTTATTTACCCAATCTTCTCCGGCAAATTCTATATAAATTCTTGTAGCTACTCTATCTATTCCTTCTATTATACTAATTCCAAATCCTGCTTCAATACTATCTTTCCAAACACTTTTTGTTGTTTTTTCTAATCCTCGATACCAATTAGCTACATTTCCTTTAAAAGTTACTAATAAATATTCAGTTCTATTTTTATTATCGGTATTATTACGATTATAATTAAAGTGTGCTATCATATTAGTACTTCATTCATTTATAGTTTTTCTAACGTCTAATTCACAATCTAAATTTAAATATGATCTTGCAATTTTCATTGGGTTTGATTCTCTTAATACTGGTTTAAATTGATCTCTATACTTTTTTTTTAGTTTTAAAATCAATTTTTGTATTAACATATCTTCTGGGATCTATTTCTGCTTCATATCTAGTTGTGCTAGTTTCTCCATATACTTCTTGTTTAATTGCTCGTGGTCCTCATGTTCTACCGATCATATGATTTTTAGTTATTTCTTCACAAATTTTTAAATCTTCTAAATCAAATATTAAATTTTCCATATTTTCGTTCTTTATTTTTCTATAGCTAATTTTCCTTCTTTTTTTCTTCTTTTTTTTAATAAGATTTTCTTCTTATTTTCTAAAATCAATTAATAATCTTTTTATATCTTCTTTTAATCATCAATTAAGTTTTATTAATTCTTCATATTTTTCAATTTTGTTTCTAACTTCTTTAAGTTCTTTAACATAATTTGGTTTAAATGATTTTTCTTTGTTTAGATTTTCTATTATTTTATTTAAAAGATTTTTTATTCTTAAAAAATTATTTTGTAGTTTTTCTTTTTCTTTTTCATAACTTATTTCGACTCTAATTATTTTTTCATCAATTGTTTTTATACTTTTTTTCAATTAAATTGATTTTATCATTCATACTCATACTTTAAGTCTTTTATAAGGTGGTTTGTCAATTTCAAATCCTAATTCATTTAATAGAATATCAATTTTATAATTAATAATATCTATCTTTTCTCCAAAGGTTGCTATTTTATAATACTATTTTTCTGTGCAATTTTGAATATTCGATTTTGGATTTCTTCAAATTTAGTTTCATGAAGTATTTCTAAATTATTAATTTGTTCTTTTATTTTATTAAATTATTTAGACATATTTTTACTTAATACTTCTAATCTTTCTTTAACAATTTTATCTTTTGGATCTATATTATTTATTCCATCTATAGTCTCTATGTCTTTAGATTTTAATTTTCTTAATTGTTGCCATAAAAATGCATTAGTCCAATTTGTAGTCATATGTAACCATTCATCTGTATTTCCCCATGAACTTACATGTTGAAACAGAGTTGTATTTCATCATTTAGTTTGATAACTTCCTATTGGTAATCTAATATTTTCTATTTCTTGTTTATCAAATCTTATTTTTGTTGGTAAACTCATATTAGTCTGATAAGTTTAAAGGATTTATTACTATATTATTTATCATTTGTTCTACCTCTCTTCTAAATTGTTCATCTCTTGTTAATTCTCTTGTAATTTCATTTCTTAATAATTCTCTTTTAATTTTATTCCAATTAAAAATTTCTTTTTCGATTTCTTTATAATTATTGTTAGTTATTATTTGTTCTTTTAAAATTTTTATTTTATTATCACAAAATTTTCTAGTTATTCCAAGCATGTATTTCTTTATACCTTTTGTGATATCTTAGAATTTTTAATCATTTTTTGTGTATTCTATATATTCTTTTAATTTAGAAAGATATGATCTATTATTTATTATAGATATATAAAATCTTAAAGTTAAATTAAATTTTAATTTCTTATATTCTTGTGATAATTTATATGAAATATGTTTTCTCATTGTTTATTTTATATCATCAATACTAAGATCAAAATCATATAATTCAGCAACTTCATTATGACTATTATGCTGTTCTTCTATTGTTTTAAAAGCTTTTTCACTATTTTCACTATCTAACCAGAAAAATATAATCATTTTTATTATTTCTTTAGGCAATCTTTCTTTTAATCCAAATAATGCAATTGTAAGACATTTTTCATAATATTTAATATTTTTTTTATGAAATTTATTCCTCTAATATAACTATCATAAGTTTCTGGAATTTCTATCATGTGACTATAATCAATACTATTAGTATATTTAAAAGGTATAATTCTATAATAAAATTCGTAATTTTCCATAATAAAAGTTTTTCAAAGTATACAATCTTATAAAAAATTTTATATAATAATTTTCATACAAATTTTCAGACAATAAATTTCTCTGTAGCTTAAAATAAGGGCATTATCACGCTTCGCCAAATAGAAAGAATGTTAAATGTTCCTGATCACTTTCGTCACAAGAATTGGCCAAAGTTCGACAGCATCACAGCAAAATGGACACGATGACACTCAAAACTCTCAAACTGACTCACTGTGTAAACAACACTCAAAGCATAATAAAAGATTTATTTTAAACTCAAAGATTTTATTGATCTGAAGATAGTTTGAAAGCTATTATACAAAATTTTCTACAAAGATTGATACTCCGAAGAGTGATTTCTACTCTCTAACTAGAATGATTACAAAGATCATTTTTCAAGATGGTATTCTGAAGTTGGTAATTCAGGATGAGATTTCAGATGGCTAATTTCGGATGATCTTCTTCTTGAGAAAAGACTCAATTTATAGAAGGCACTCACTTTACCGAGAAACTTCTGGCCAATCAAATTGTTCTACTTTTTCAAAGGGATAGTACAATAATTCAAAAAATAGATAACTTTATTTAAAGCTTCTTTTAACTTTTTTTATTCCAACTTTTGAGCTGTCTTCTTCTACTTTAATGCTCACATTGTGATGTCTGTGATGTTGTTTTCTTATTGTCATTTACTTGTGGACGTGTCTCATGAGTCGGTGAGCCTTTTTAATGCATTCTTTACTTCCAGAAAATTGATCATTGATAATTTCATAAATTTTTTTTTCAAGAATTTTTGATTATTTATCTTATCTACAGATAAGAATCCAATTATTGCTCATACCATAAACCATGTATCTTTCTCCATAAAAGAAGTGCATTGTTGAGCAGACTGAATTTATTCCAAGAGCTCTCTTGTAAATCATCAATTTCTTATTTATAGTGGGTACTCTTTAAAAATCTGAATCTCCTTGAGTGGATTTTCATTATTCTTTCGAATAGTGACTAGATGATGTTCTCCATACCATTCTGATTCTTTATATTCAGGACTGATTGTGTAAAATCTCAGTTCAACTGACTATTTGTCACTGAATTTTTCAACACAAGTAATGAATTCTTTATCAAACTGTTCAATTTCTTTTAGATCTATCCCTAGGAAGAGTCGATCTAAAAATCCAAATGCTGTCAATTTTCGAACAATATTGGGATCTGCTCCTTGAATTGCACTGATCCTTGGATAAATCGTCGTTGGAATGACTGTCAAATATAGAGAATTTCATTCTCTGAAATTATATACCCATTTTGAAAATTCATAATACTTCTTCTCCATAGGATATAGATTAGTTCTGATTTGATGAGTAGTAATTATTCCGTTTGGTGATTTGAGATCACCAATCGGTACCTTTTTATTTTCTTGGAATTCACTGATAACAGTAGGATGTTCCAATGGGCCTTGTGATAAGGATGTTTGAGTACTAGACTCAGGGGCTCCTTTTTCACTTGTAAATTTTTCCAACAATTTGTCAATACTGACTGTAATTGTTGTGGACCATTTGTTATGACATTTTCTTCTTGTAAGGTAAGATGGTCATTTCTCTTAGATTTCGAATCTCCACTTGAGGTGCATGTATTAATATCCCGAAATGGTATATGACTCGCCTTTTGGCCGTATTCACCTATTCCTAAAGGAGGGTACTCCTGGCTGAAATTACAAAAAAATCTAAACATTCTGTCAATTTTTCAACTATTTTTTCTTTATTGTTATTTAATTTATCAATCTTTTTTCCACTTTCAATAACTTTGTTTGATAGATTGCACAAAGTTTGTTGGATGTCAAGATGATTCTCTTAAATAACAAGATAGTCTGCATTAAAATCTGTTAGAAGATCTTGCAATTCCTTGGTAAATGCTTTAATCTTTTCCAAAATCATGATTCTTGCTCAAGAAATCAGCAAATAAGTTATTTTTTTCCTTTAATATATTCAAATTTAAAATTATAAAAAGATTATAGCACTTGCCATCTGTGTAACCTTCTATGTTGAGGTGAATTTGGTAATTTATTATTTACTAGTACGTTAAGTTAAATATTATCAGTTTGAACAATAAATTCCTTAGGTAGCAAGAACATTTTGAATTTGTTTATTCCTTTAACTACTGCTAATAATTCTTTTTCATTGGTTAAATAATTTATTTAAGCATTATTAAATGTTCCATTTATATCTCCAAATTTCATTTAAATCGGTTTTTAAGAAAATTATAAGTTCTAAATACTTCATCCATTCTTCTCTGATAAATTTGTGGTGCATTTTTTAATCTAAATGACATAACTAACCATTCATAATGTCCTTGAAGGGTACTAAATGTTGTTAATGGTATACTATTTTCTTCAAGTTTGATTTGCCAAAATCCAGATTTACAATCAAATTTTGAATAATATTTTTTATTTTTAGCTATGTTTATTAAAACTTCTTTATTTGTTAGATAATACCCATCAAATTTAGTGTTTTATTAAGTTCTTTGTAATTTACAACCGTCCTACATTTTCCTCTTTTTATTTTTGAATGATTTCTAACCATAAATGTTGGGCTACTATGAGGGTTATTACTTCTTCTTATAAGTTTTTGTTTAAAAAGTTCTTGAATTTGTTCTTGAAATTCTTCTTTATCTTCTTGATTATAGAGTATAGGTTTGACTCTAATAATGATTGTTGGTTCTAACAATTCTATTTTAGCTGTTGTTTTTTATTTTTCCCATTTTTCAAGTGGATTTTCATTATAATTTTTAGTTAAAAGATCTTTTATTTGATCAAAAGTAATTATTTTGATTGAATGATTGAGTAATTTTGGTATAAATTCTATCTTTTCACTACGCTGAGTTGGCTGAACTCTGAATAATTTAAATTCTCTAACGATTTTTAGTAAATATCCACATGATGTTTTTAATTGAATAGTATAAATATTGAATATCATAAATATTTCCTAGAATAATATCACAATCATTTATATTATATTGGTAAACATTTCTTATAGTTACTATTTTTGATCCTATAATAATTTCTATATTTTCATTTTTATATTTTAAAGATTCTCTTACTTCAATTATTCCTTATAGAGTTAATTGTCGTTTATTTTCAATCCATTTTGCCAATAAGAATTTTTTAAAGACGGTTATCTCAACTCTTGTGTCAATTAAAGCACAAATAGTTATTTTTTATTCAAATACAGTTATTTGTATATATACACTTATTGAAAATTTTATTTCTCTACTCATTTTTCTTTAAGGCAATATGTAGTTATTGTATAATAAGAATTTCTTCCTTGTCTATTTTGTAATTATCAAGACTATCTAGGAATGAATTTCCTAATAAAATTGGATGTTCATCAAAATTCCTATTATTATCAATATAGTATTCTATGCGTAATAATAAATTTCATAATTTGATTTGAACTTATCCTATGATATCACAAGAGTTTATTTTTCCTTCAAAGTCTCTATAACTATAAGGTTCTACTTTTTTATTTTTATTTCATTCGTCAATAAGAGAGCAAATATGATTTTAACTTGCTCCAATATCAACAAGTATTTTACTTTCATTTATCCATTTATTTTTATTAAAAAATTTTCCTTTGCTTCCATAAACAATATTATTCTTATTTTATTTTATTTTTAAAATACTATGTCTTGATGTATTATCTCCAATAATTATCTTATTTTCTCTATATGTTATTTGTTTTGGTATTATAGGTTGATCGATACTTATAGTATCATCATATCATATCTCAAAATTTTTATTTCCTCTATATCTTGTTCTCTAGGTAGGATTGCTTCTCATATATCCCTAAATTCTTTGTCAATTTCTATAAAATGCTTTTCTTTAGATATATTTCTATAATTACTATTTGTATAACAATATAATTCTTGATATAATATAGTAAAAAATTTATTATCATCTTTTCATATTTTATTAGTCATCTTAAAATATAAATTAAGACAATCATCTAAATTTTTATCATTTATACGTATACAATATTTTGGATAACAAGTAAATTTTAATTTTTTATAGGTTAAATTTTCATTTTCTGTAGTTATACATCTTTCGTCTTGTAAATTAAGTATTATAGGACTATTAATTCATTTTTTAAAACATGATTTTATTATTATTTGTACTCCAGTAAGGTAGCCATAAAATATTTTATTTCTCTTTTCTTGCTTTAATTTTCTTAAAAATTCATTAATATTTCTTTTTGTTATTAGATTTAATTTTATTTTTTCTTGTGTATGTTTAATATCTATGGTGTTTTCTATTTCATGATATTCATTAATAATTAACTTCTTTCTTCTAAAGGCTGATCCTAAAATATTAAATAATTAATTTCTCCAGGTGGTTTTAGATTTAATTCTGCTCTATTTATTTTTCTAAATTTTTCCCAATCAAAATTTCATTTTAAAGCATATCCTTCTACTCCTTCATATACTTTAGTTTCTAAATCCTCTGAATTTTCAATTTCCATGATCTCTAGGGTTCTAATTCTTCAATTCTCCTAATTTCATTATTAAGAATATTTTGAATTCTTTTCAAAGTTCTTATTTCATTATGAATAGGTATTTTAACAAGATATCCAAAATCTTCATCTAAAATTTCATCAAAATCTATTAAAAGAAAAGTAATTTTCTTTTCAAATTTTTTCTTTATTTTAAAACTATCTTAGTCTTTTATTTTTTCAATCAAATTTCTTGATTTATTAACAAGCTGTTGAATATAACAATCAGTATCTAAGTATTCCGTAAAATCGTCAACATACCATCCTACGCAAATTTCTTTATTATCTTCCATTTTCTTATGGCTTTAACTCCTTAGAATATAGGGCTCTGATACCATTAAAATGTGGGGTTTCCTAAAAATGCAAAAATACAATTAATTCAAAGATAAAATTATTAATCAATATCAAATTTTTCGGGCTCAAGAGTTGATGGTGTAGAAAAGTTAAAATTTTTATTGTAAGGAACAAACAATTTGTCGAATCCTAAATTAGAATTAAAGTTTTAAGGACTAAAATGAAATTTATTTAATATTAGAATGACTTGTTTTGAAACCTTTTATATTAAGGGTATTTTAGGAACTTTAAATTTTTAAAATGGTAAAGGGGTATTTTGAAAAGGCTATTGTTCAATATGGGATATTTTCAATAATTTCTCTCTGAAAAGAGGGAAGGAAAAGTTAAACCGTGGACTTGAGACTTAATAAGGGGTTGAAAAAGGAAGGTGATAATGGTAATTGAAATGGAAACGATGACGTTTGGTGGCAATGAATCTAACTAAAAAATGTTGGGTTGATGTTTGATGTGAGTTCAATTCCATCCATTTCATTGTTGGGTCAACAAATCCATGATTATTACAATGAATTTGTGTTTGAATCGAGTATTGTGTGTTTGATGTAATTCCTTTTTTGGATGGTTTGCTTTGCAATTAAACAAACTAATGATTCAAAGTTTGGGGGGGGGGGGGGGGGGTGAGGTTTGTTTGATTTTGGGATGAAAGATGAAATCTCTGAAGTGCATTGGGGAAATTAAGGCCACTCCTAAAATCAAATTTGATATGGTTGTTGACAGGTGAGGATTACGATTTATGAAAAATTAGGGATTTTGTGAATTTGAGAATACGTGATAATATGTGGTTCTGGACTGTAATTTGTTTGTGATAAATGAAAGGATGAATTAGGGAATTCATAGAATATGTGGTTGTCCCAACTTAGTTTTTGTAGTTGTGCATTTAGTCCCGTCACTATTTCTAGTCGAGTATGCGAGTTGTTAAATAACACAAAAAAGTCCCGGGTTCAATTCAATGTGAATGATTTCGTGTGTGATAAAAAAAAAAGAAAGTCCCCCTACTGAGTCACGTGATTTTTAAGTTTTAGTACATTTATATATAGATGGAAGCAGGGGCGGAGATAATGGTGTGCTGGGCTGGGATGGGCTGTAGCCCACCCTTGCCTACCCCAGCCCAAGCCAAATTTTGTTTGAAAAATAAAAAATAAAAATTGGTTATAATCCATTTTTTTCTACTGTCCAACCTAATAGGCCCCCGGTACCATTGAATACTGGCTTCGCCACTGGATGGAAGAAAGTTTAATATTATTTAATTAAATATTAATAAACGATATCGTCATTACGGCCATTGATCGTCGACGATCAATCTGCACAATAATCGACGTTCAACTGCCGCCCTAAATGACCTACAATGCTGAATACGTCACTGATCTTGGTCCTGAACGTGTGCAATAATGTTCACATTAGTCTTTCTATCAACAGAATCCATAGTTCTCTTCCATTTTTATGTATGTTACCTTTATTAATGTCTTATCAAATGTTGGTATCATTTGTCCATTATCTAGTCATATTGTACCGACCTTTTTTACTTGATGTGGTCGGTGCAAACCTCATACATGCATCCTTTCCTAAGTGCGTTTGTTGCGTTTGTTGGACGAATAGACCTAAGAAAGATCGAGACAAAAAAAGAAATAAAATAAAATAGTGGATAATTCCGAAATGGTTCAAAATTCAAAGAAAGGCAAGTAAGTATGAGGTGACTCTTGAATTTATTTAAGTAATGCTATTCATCATGTAGGTGATGTTCGATAATGAACAACAATATCATTATCTCGTTGTTTTGTAAGTCGAGATGTAATTTTATTCACTGAATTATATAATAGTAATTCTAATGTCAAATAGATGACTGTTTATGAATAACATTATTCTTATTATATAATGCTAAGTCGGAATTTAGTCAATCCAATTTTGAGTCCATTATAAATATAGTTAAGAATGTTAAATATAGTAGGGCGAGCATTTCGCCCGTCCTAACCCACCTCTGTATATAGATTAAGAATTTACAGAATAATAACAATAGAATTGGGTCCTTTCTGCATTTACCTAAGTAGTAGGAATAGATGATGTTGAAGGGACATTGTGTCTCTATTCTCATCACCCGTCTAGGTGGCAGTGATCTCCCTAATTTATCATTGTGAACAATAAATTAAGGGTCAACTCCCATCTAAATTGGTGATGAGCTCGACTAATAATGAATATCATTACTCAAACAAATATATAACTTGCCTATGAATAGTCATCAAAATTTCAATAATGAATCAGGGACTCATACACGGATAATTAGTCCAACTGATCGTGAATAGTATTACTCGAACATATATATGATTTGTCTAAGGACAAGGAAAGCATCAAATTTCTTTTTTTTTTATTCTTTTTGGCACAAAGATCTACAAGGTTGCATTATTGCTTGCATAAAACAATATTAATTGGACTTTGATAGTTATCATCGAAGTTTGGTAAGTGATGAGCCTAATTCATTAAATTAACCAATGTATAGGTATAAGACTGTGACACAACAAGGCTTTTTTTTCTTTAGTATTACAATCATTATTGGAATCAAATTAATGTTATGAACCCACTGCACTGCCCCTTCCGAATAATTCCAATTTTTTGGTACAAGAAAAGAATACTTCCTATCATACTTTGTTTTCTTTATTTTATTTGGCCAACGCGTTAGGTATCTCTCTCTTTTTATATATATATATATATTTTTTCTTTTTCTTTTTTACATGAAAATATTTGTTTCTTACACCAAACTCCAGTTATCATAGTACAATTGCTCTGGAAACTACTTACGAGGTAAAATCAGAAATTTTGGGAAATTACTTTGTACTTTTACATTCTACTGTATAGTAAATTTGAATTACCTTATTTTTAAAATGTACCGTGCAAAAACAAAAAATGAAAATCGAGAAATAAACCAAATGAACACGTTCTGTTACGAAGACTAGTACTACCTTTCGGTATCATTTATTGATTCAAGATAACTTTAGTTTTCTTCTATCCGAATCCAAAGACTAGTTATTGAACTTAGAAAGTTTAGTCCGTGCATAAAGAGTTTGGGTTGAAAAATTCACCATATTCTTGGTTGATTTTCTTTAATGGCGGATTGGGTTCTTTTGTTTCGTATTTTGATCCGCCGCTTCTTCGACCCAAAGTGAATTTGTTGACGAAAAATAAAGAGCTATTTCTTTCAATTCCAAAGCCTTGCTCCTTTTGATAACACCTTTTTCAATTGTGCAAGTTGCTTATGAAATGCTACTACTATTTCCCACTTATGGGATGAACCAAATTGCGATGAATTAAATAATTGAAAAATATTTTTTTAATAATATTTGAATTCAAATTTCTTTCTATATTCGACCCAACTCGGAATGGTCGAAAAAGTATTAACAAATAATGCTAGATTGTGGGTCACTCTATTTCTATTTCATTACGGGTGCAACAGCAGCTTGCGAACCATGGAATGGAAGACTGGCAATGGATGGCAGTTTTGGGCTCTACATAGTTGGCAGAATGGGTCACAGGAATCGTCCAACATAGTTGGCCAGGCACCTAATCTTATGGGGTCCACAAAAATGACAAATTAAATGCCACGTGTTAGTGTTTACTAGCAATTAAATTAAAATTAATTTTTTTAATTTCCCAATATTGAAGTCATTCTTTCAAAAGTGAAGGATATGTTCTCCTCGTCGTGTTTCAATTTTTAATTTTTTGAGCTTTAAATTCATTTTGAGTTTTGTGTTTTGAATGCCCATTTTTGAGATTACTAAAAATTGTTTTCAAAAATAAAAAAAATGAAGTTTGGCTTTGTTTTAATTGAAAACAGCCAAAACGACTTTTTTGACATTTTTCGTTTTCTTTGTAAATTTGAAACTCGTTTATGAAAATAGGTAAGTAAACGTGTTTTCAATATTTTCGAAAACTGAAAACTAAAAATGATCTGAAAACAGCAAAGAGAACAGATCCGAAGTTTTTCTTCTCAATATCCAACACTATTCTAGCTGTCTATTGCCTTTATAATGATGATGTCGTATCATCTTTGTCGATTCACTCTACAAATTTTTTTATTTTTTTTTCAAGTTGGTTCGACTCTTTAACCTTTAATTATTTACTTTTTTCGAGTCAATGTTCAGATCAATTTTTAAAATGTAATAATCTCTTAAATAATAAGCAACAAACGATTTTTTTTTTGTAATTTCTTACTTGTACTGTAGTAGTTAAGATTATACGTGCTAATAGATGAACATCTTACCGACGTTCATAGATCAAACTTTTCTAAAGTCATAAAGTTGAACTGAATCAAAAGTAATCAACATCAAAATATTAAATGATTGAATAGACTACTTTGGTAGAACAAAGTATGGTATCACATTTTAGCATTGGGACACTAATTCATTTATATTTATGTGCTATAGGGCCATCACTTTATATCACTTGATTTATACTCTATCCCTTTCTTCAATCTTACAATAAAATATCTTAAAGTCATATCTAAACATGAAGGGCTTCCTGCCCTTAATTCTACAGCTCACGCTATCACTATTTAGCCAACCCTAAACCTTGCTTGTTTGACTTTAACATAGTTGACTTTTTATTTTTGCCTAATTGACATACATAATTTGACCTCGCATAAGGGTAATAGAGACCGTTGATCACTAAAATAGTCCGAGAACTATTTTCCCGGTACCTTTTGGTCTTGTCCTAATCCCTCGTGAATGACTACTCTTGAAAGTCGGCCTCTCAAGGTCTATTCTAAAAAAGATATCATCGATTCCTGTAACGTAAAAAATCATTTTATCAATGGCATATCGAGCATTGAGCCTAAATTTACAATAATTTGGCAAGTTTGTACATAAGTTCCATAACCACGCCAGATAATTTGCAATTAAAACATAGAGAATATATAAATAAATATAGAACTTTATATTTAAGAAATTTACAGGCTGGCTTGGTTATAGCCTGCCCGAATGGTTTGCATATTTTGATCCATTGTTTTTGCGAAGTAATCCACTTTACTTCACGCGTTTGTCCCTACTTCTTATGTCACCAACCCTACATATAATGCCAAAATGTTATATGCAATTTAACTTTTTTTCTTAATGATCCATTTATTTTTCATTCAATTCATCTTACTCTCCCTATTTCATGAAGTTTTAATGTAAAAAGTTATTTTTGAACATATTTGAATAATTTTTTATAATACTTTTTCTGCTTAGAAGAGCTTTTAGACGAAACTGATTTAGATTTTTTTTTTTAGAAAAGTTCTCCTTCAAGAAGCAAAAATAAAAACAGATACTCCGCGATTAGAATGCTATTATTCTTGTGAAAATGAATTTCTTTAATTATACGTCAATCACTCAACCAAATAATGAGTGTTTTGTAGACTTGCGACAGAATTGACTCGATACAAAAATAAAATAAATAAATAAATAGAATAGTTTTTATATACAGAAGTGGTACCTATCCCCACACAGCTCCAAAAACTCCATACATTAGAATTAGTACTTCCTCATGTCCCAACCATTATTTCCAGTGTAGTAAAGTGGGGCAGAATCCACAAATAGTCACCACTTTCTAATACTATGAACTTTCTGGTCTTTTCTTGATTCTAATCGAGTCAAAATCAGCGCACGCTTTAAAAAAAAAAAAAATTTGAATTATAAATTGAATCTACTCTTTATAAAATTTTATTATCGAATTATTATTTTAAGAAATAAGAAAACTTCTTTGCCCACCAAATCCTTTTGCTTCATTTGTTTTTCATATATAAGAGTACTCTGTTTCTTGTGTTCTATAGCTAAGAATACTCTGTTCTATTTACAATGGATTCCTCTGTTTTCTTCTTCATTTTCTTCATACTGCTACAAATTTCACTATCTCATTCGAGTTTGATTCTACCATTAACGCACTCACTTTCCCCAACCCAATACAACACCACCCACCACCTTCTCAAATCTACCGCCGCCCGTTCGGCCACCCGCTTCCACCACCACCGCAACCGAAACCACCGCCAAGTTTCCCTCCCTCTCACCCCAGGCAGTGATTACACCCTATCCTTTTCACTCGGTTCCCAGACTATCTCTCTGTATATGGATACTGGCAGTGACATTGTGTGGATTCCTTTTCACCCTTTCGATTGTATACTCTGCGAAGGAAAGTATAATCCTATTTCAGTCCCCAATCCCGGCCCTCTCAATCTTACCTCAGCCAGACCGATCACCTGCAAACATCGTGCATGTTCAGTAATCCATTCCTCTGCACCTTCCTCCGACCTCTGCGCCATGGCGAAATGTTCATTAGAAGAAATTGAAACAGGGGACTGCAAATCGTCGCCTTGTCCACCTTTTTACTACGCGTATGGCGATGGAAGCTTCATTGCAAGGCTTTATGAAGATACTTTATCGATACCTATGTCAACACCTTCTTTTAATCTGAAAAATTTTACCTTTGGTGTTGCGCATAGTGCTCTTGGTGAGCCTATTGGTGTTGCTGGCTTTGGGCGGGGACCTCTATCTTTGCCGGCCCAACTAGCCCGCGATTCTCCTGATATAGGTAACTATTTTTCGTACTGTTTGATATCGCACTCGTTCGACACTACCCATGTTCTTCGCAGACCGAGTCCACTCATTCTGGGACATAGATACTCGGGTGAAGAAAAAAGCAAAAATGAGTTAACAATGAATGACAACAATGGAGTTGTTTATAGCTACACCCCAATGCTGGAAAATCCAAAGCATCCCTATTTTTACTGCGTTGGGTTGGAGGCTATTTCAATGGGGAAGAGGAAGATACAGGCACCCAATAGCATGAAAAGAGTTGATAGAAAGGGTAACGGCGGAATGGTGGTGGATTCCGGTACCACTTTCACTATGTTACCAGCGAAGTTCTACGACTCAGTGGTGAGCGTGTTTGATACCCGAGTTGGCGCGTTTTACAAGCGGGCGAGTGAGGTCGAGGACCGGACTGGACTCAGTCCGTGTTATTATGGTGATGCCAATGAGAAATTTTTCAGAAATGTGCCTCAATTGGTGTTGCATTTGGGAGGGAATTCAACCGTGGTGATGCCGCGAAGAAATTATTTTTATGAGTTCTTAGAGAATGATGGGAAGGTGAAGCGGCGCGTGGGTTGTATGATGCTGATGAACGGTGGCGCTGTGGCAGATGAGGAGGATCCCGGCGGGCCGGCAGGGCTGTTGGGAAATTACCAGCAGCAGGGGTTTGAAGTGGTTTATGACTTGGAGAAAAAACGGATCGGGTTCGCCCGGAGGCAGTGCGCATCTTTGTGGGATAGTCTGAACTAGCGCTAACGTGCGCGTACTAGGAAAGTCAAAATTGGGGTGTCATTTGACTTCAGGTCTGATCAAACGGGCCATGGATATGGGTGATGCGTTTGTCCCAATCAGATCGGGTCATGCATATCTTTTGCTTGTGATATAACTTTCGATGGTAAAGTGTTGATAAATACTATAGGATAATAAAACTGTAAATTTTTGTCGATAATAATAAAAAAAAATGTAAATTTCCTTTTGGTCCCCCAATAATTTGTCCAAGATTCCAAGAATGGTCTCCTCTCCTTCTACTATATTCTTTCGATTTATCGATCTTTTTGGGGATATTGAGATTTTTTTTTAGAGATGGACCAACTTATCGTAATTCTAACAAATTTCTACCTCTTAATACGGCGTGTTAAGTGAGAGCATACTAAAAGAATGATGCAAACAGAACAACCTAATATTGACTGAATGATAGAAAAAATTTCACTGTAGGTCCCTGGCTTAATGTTATTCATCCACAGTGGCTTAATGTTATAATTTCACCTATCATTTATGTCACATTAACGTTAATTAGACTGTGTTCGTAACCCTCTCCTGTTTACCCCCATTAAATTAAATTTTGGGGGGGGGTTAAATAATTTTTAGAATAGTGATTGATGGGAGATGTGTGGTTGAAAAGTTTTTGATTTGTGTGTATTATTATTTTATTTAATGAATGTATGGTTGAGATGAAAAGAGAGAAAAAATTAATGTAATGAAATTTAATATAATAGGGCCATCAGACCTCTATTTGATTATGAGTTGATCAAGTATTTAAATAGCGCAATTTTTTGCAGGGTTGTAAGTTGCAGTAAATGGGGGCACAGCTGTAAGAATATTTTGTAGACCAGAAAATCATTTATTGGGGTCCGATCGCAGATATTTGTACAGCAGTATAATTGATTGTCTAAGCTCATACAATGCACTTATGTTGGGAAATGTGTTGTGGTGTTACATTGGGGAATTTCCAGGTTCAATTCAATTAATTTCTTCGTACTTATAAAATATGTGAGTAACAAACCTAACAAATCTCCTCCTAATTAGATGGTTTGATAGGATTGTCATTAGGTGTGTGATTCATATATTTAATGTGCACTAATGATGACATCATGTGCATGCGTTATCGGTTATCCAACTTCGAGTCCTATACGTATGCTCACGTCGAGTTGGTGGCTAGAGACGACTCACAAGATCTGTGTTTATGTGTATACTTGCTTTTTAAGACAGTAACATAAATATAATCAATGAGGCAGATGTGAAATGTATTAAGACGAGCCATGAACTTAAATATTTGTTGAAAGAGAAACGCATGATCACTGTGATTAATTTGGATTGTGCTAACTACACTTAGTACATGAGATAGAGCAAGAGTGCTTTTTTACTATCGACTATTCATGGAATGGATCTCAAGTTCCGAAAAATCATGGCTAACATGTCAACTAGTCAAGACAATAACAAATGCAATTTTGAATCTTGACAAACGTGACAATTGTGAATAGACAAAGTTTCTTGACATCCAGACGATCCGTGCAACAAAAAGATATGCATACTCATATTCACCTTAGTAAACTTTGTTAATAGAAATATACAACTTGTCATCTTTTAGTTAAAATTGAAAATAGAAGAATGTCGACATTGGACTAAGAGGATCTTCGAGCAAAAGAACTATAGTTGCAGTTGGTACAATTTGTTACTTAAAATGTACAACAAGTCATCCTTCCATCGGCTGCACAAGAAGCCAACTCTATTATAGTAATGCCATTCATTAAAACTCGTAGAGTTAGTTGAACAATAAACATGCTTTCCATTTGAGTAATGTTATTCGTGATTATCAATCAGTCTATTATTCGTGATTATCAATCAGTCTATTATTCGTGATTATCAATCTGTCTATGTGATCTCAATAAAACATAGAATCATTGATCATCTAAATTTTAATTGGATTTTTTAATTTTATCTTTTTTGACAATAGAGAAATTGAAATTGAAGCCCCCCATTCAACCACTATTTGATAACTATTATTTCAAAACTTTTTAATTTTCACTCATTTTTAATCACACGTTTACAAAATAAAATATTTCACATATAAACTAAAAATTTTCTCTATTTTTTAATCATACGATCGTCTAGAAATCACTATTTAAAACTCTATTTTCTTAAAATAACGGTGGTCAATAAAAGTTCAATATAATTAAATGTGGTTTATAAAAGTGTGTTGACAAAATAACGTGGCAAAATCTATGTCATTGATTTCAAAAACTTTTTAAAAATCATTAATCAAGATGTTGTCAACACGTAATTTGTAAATCAATTTTGTAACCTAACTTTGTACTAGTAGCAGTATAATTTCCAACGTGGCAATAAAAGGACAAAAGACGCCGCCAGGAGTTGTCCAATCTCCACTCTGTTTGAATATGACGTCGGCATTGCAATATGTGTGTCTGCAAATTGCCAGCTGTTTGCCATTGCCCACGCACGTTTTGCTTGCACACGTTTAACTTGATGGACTTGAGGTTCCACTTAAAAGTTAAATAATCTTTCCAGGCTTGCAACTTGTTCTTAATTGTTACTTAAATTACTATTAAACCACTCTTCATCCAAAATCTCCTTTAATAATTTATTGTGTTTCTTAAGAACAAAATGATTTTAATAGTAAACTTTGGGATTTCATGAGGTGGTTCACTTATATTAAATTTAATCAAATAATATTTATTTTTAGTAAATAATGTATACTAAGAATATTTGTATCACTTATTAATAAATCTACAGTAAAAACTTAATAAAATAATAATATTGGAATCGAGACAAATGTTACTTTATCGTGGTTATTAACTAACTTATAAATAAATAATTTATTGATAGACTACGTGAAGTCATTTTTAATTAAGGCTACAAAGATGTGATGGACGTCGAGCGTTTCTTAAATTATTTAAATGAAAAGGATAAGATAATGAGAGGTGGGTTGAGTTCGATTTGAATAAAAAAAATCAAGCAACTTTACATGCATATTTTTGGAAAAAATTAAAAAAAAAAAAGAAAAGAAGAAGAACTTTGAAGTAAATATTTAATATTCGAGTCAGGATCAAGAAATTTTAACGATGTTTTGCCATATTGTTGCATTACATTGCCTATGTTAGTAAGATTTGAAGTCCATCTTAAAAGAATAATTTGATCAAGGTGAATAGTCTAAATTTTATATAGTAAATATTATTTTAAATGTGAAATTCAACCATCAACATATACACTGATGTTTTGGACAGAGAGAATACAGAAAGATACAAAAATATAAGTTCTATTATAATAAGATAGTAAGAGAGATAAAAATCTTAAATTTAGCATATATATGTTTTTCAATATTGTTCAAACTATCTTACTAATCTGTAAAGTGTGGATAAGAATTTTAGCATATATTTCCTACCCATGAAATAATAAAAATAAAATCAAATGTAAAAGAAGGGGGAATATATACTTGGGGGGAGGAGTGAAGCAAAGAACTAGGGATAGATCGAGATTTCCAAAGGTTGTAATATCATATGAAAAATAGAATTTAACTCGTCTTCCATCAGTAAGTCATTTTAACAAGTTGGACAACGGTTAAAAATAAAATAAGTGAAATATATAAACATACAAAACTAAAGTAGCAAAACACACTCGAAAAGAAAAGGACCTTGCCTTGCTCTAGCCAAACACGTAACAAAACAAAGCAATGGTCCTCACGTAAACGCCCATCATTTTCAAGACAACCCATTTCTTTTGTTCATACTAAATTACTAATTCGACAACCAATCTACTTTTTGCTACAAAACAAAAGACAAATCATAAGCATTATGGCATTTAAATGTTGTGAAGGACCATTCTTCTTGTCGTTTTATGCTCTTTTTATTTTTATTTTTCTAATATTTAGCTGTATTCCCCTATGGCCTTGGCTCAAAAATCCATTAAGGAATCATACTAATTGAACAATTTTATTTGACAATTCACACCGGCAACATTACATTCATCCATTTCAAAAACTGTTTCAAAAATCAATGGTTTGAATTTTGACAATACCAAAGTTGTCAACCATAATTGTCAAGCACGATTGTACAAATAGGTTAATTCAAAATTAATAGCCACCATTTGATGATTGATGATATTGAAATGCAGTAGTAATTAACACAACTCAAAATCATAGCCACAAATGCTCAAAAGCTGTATTTTTGCATGACATTTTTATGTGTTTCAACATTTTCTCTTTTAAGTGGGCTCTGCATCAACAAAAGTTTAGAGATTCGAATTAGACTCGGGCTCAGCTATCGAAGCCCACTAAAAGTTGTCTCTATAAAAGTTTGGCTATTCGAATTAATGTTGGGAATATTACATAATTAAGAGGTTTAGTTTTACCAATTTCAAATTTAAGAAATTATATTTAAAATTTAAAATTTCAGAGTTTTTTAAATTTTATTTATAAATAAATAAATTAAACATATATTTTATTAATTAAATATATTAAGTTCACAATTCTATATAAAGAGAAGAAAGAGAGAGCGGCGGAGAGAAGAAGGCAGAGGGAATGACAGAGAGAAGAGAGAGAAAATTGGATCAAATTGATTAGAGTTTGGAATATTTAAAAATAAAATATCTGATTTTTGAAAAGTGAAACTTTTAATCTCATTTTTGAAATTGATTCTTTAAAATTCCGGTTTTGTGTAATTTTCACTATTTTAAATTATTAGTGCTTGTTTGATAAAATTTTACAATCTTTTGATAGGTGAAATTTTAATTTTAATAATAGATTTTATGAAGTTCACAATTTTTATCAATTTTTTAACTACACATTTCATCAACTTATATAAAATTCAGCTAATTTTTTTTTTATCGAACAACCCCATATATCTTTTAATTTGTATCTCTCTAGATGATGACTTATTTGAGACACACCAATCTTGATATAAAATAGCTCGTCAGAGCATTAAGAAGATTAAATGACTCATCTGAGCTTGTAGACTTCGATACCATAGTTTCTACATTTAAAATTAAACTTTGTGTTCAGAGGAGTAATCTTTAACATGAGGCCGAGGCTGACTATGGTTTTTGTCAAGAACTACAACTACAGTTTTTTGATGTTTAAGCCCCCGTTTGACACCCATTAATTTCTCATTTTCATTTTTCATTTCAACCACACATTCTCCAAATAAAATAATATTACACACAAATCAAAAAATTTCATCACTTTTCCACCACACATTCTCACATCAATCACTATTCCAAAATTTCTATTCTTCTCAAAATCCTAATTCTATTTAGGCTAGGGTCTGTACTGGGCTTTTAGGTAGTTGGCATTGGCTTATTGCAATTTTTAATTAATCCAAGGATTAATTACGCCACATAAATCTGTTTCTTCTAAAGAGTTAAAAATAACCTCTTTTTTTTAAATTTTTATTTATTTATTTTTTAACGTTATATCCACCAACCCACCCATCCGCCAGACCGCCACCACCAATTTGCCATCACCATTGACTATTACACCACTTTTATCTTTGATTTCACCATCTCACGGGCACCACCACCACCATAACATACATCTTTCTTGCCACTACCGAGCATTGCCATCATTATCATATTCATATTCGATTTCTCATATTGAAATCGGATCTTGTACCGCGATGATCTCTTCTCTAGCTTCCATTTATAGTCTTTGATAATAACACAAAAATGTTTTCTTTCTTTAATTTTTATGCCCTCTTGTATATTTTGTTTGGCGTTTTTCAATTTTGGTATGAAATTATAAAATTGGTCAGACTTTCCTATAGTTACATCTATATTTCATTTTTGTTATAATGGTGCTTTGACTTCTCTCTCTATTTTCTAGACTAGTATCTCGTCTGCAGATATTTCTTCATATTTTCTTTATTTGAAAATTTTCGTCGGATAATAACTCGATATTTTATCTTTTTTGATGCAACTAATTATCTATAAGTTGAGTTTGCTCCACAATGATCACCAGTTCGAGTCCCCTCAATGCCATTGAGATGAGTATCCGATCGTAAATTTCAAGATCTCGTGGGATTAGTCGAGGTGCGCGCAAGTTGGCGCGGACATTTACGGTTATAAAAAAAACAAAAACTAATTATCCATAAGTACGCAAGGCAAATTGACTAGATGAAGAAAATAAATTAGTTTGAGATGTGGACTCATGAAAGTTTTAATTTATTATTTTTTGAACTTTGAATATGTTTATTTAATAAATAGTTTATTTTTGTAGCATTTTTAAAATTTTTTTTATAGGGGCCCCATTTTTTAAGTTGGACCAAAGGCCTCCAAATTTTTAAGGCCGAACATGATAGTTCTATGTATGTTGGTAGTCGTTGGGTTTGGCTGTTGTATGTGATAAAGGTAGTTATTGGTGGGTGTTCATGCTGTGGATGATGTAATGATTGATATTTATTTGCTAAAATTTATGTTGATGGGGGTATTTATAGGATTTGAAAGATGAGGTAGTGTTTGGGCGCTTGATTTCGATATTGACGGTGGTGGTGGTGGTGGTCAAAGGCATCGATTGATGATGTTTGGATTGTTTTTGGTTAGGATGTTGGAATTAATTGATTTATTTGGATCATTAAATATGTTATTTAATGATATTTATTTGGGTCATTAAATATGTTATTTAATGATGTGGGCCGTTGTAATTAATTTGGGTGAATTGGAAAAGTCTCCAATATAGACCCATATGTTATAAACCCATTTAAGTGTCTTATATATGGTAAGGAATCCCACATCGAAAGTTTACAAGAAAATAGACTTGTTTATATAGTAGGATATGTGTATAAGTTATAATTTAACAAGTGACCTACAACTTAACTAACCACCACGAGAGTGGTGCTTCGCACCACTCACGCCACGCCCCGGTCCCGGTCCGGGTCCGGGCCCGCGCACGTCGCAAAGTATGCATTGGGCGCTTTAGAGGCGCACGTACGCATCGTCGCGAGGAGCGTGCGCATCGTCGCGAGGAGCTGAAGAGCTGAGGAGCCTTATAGTTTTCAGAAATTGAGTCATGGTTCGATGACATGGCGATGAGAGGCTCGATGAGTTGGCATCCTAGGTGGCACACACGTAACAGCTCACGTCACTTCGTCCTGCATGGCGGTTGGTCCTGTTGGACGTACGCGTGGCAACTGCATGGCTGGTGACTGTTCAGAATTGGTATATAGGCATGATGAATGGACACTACATTTCATGGTTTAATCTGGTCCGTCAGATTATGAAAAAGTGCGATCCAATGGCTTAAACAGATCAGATCAAGTGGTGCACCAATTCATGAAATGTTACACACCCTTTCAAGGAGACACTTCAATCTCTATAAATAGAGACCTCCAAATTCGTTTTTTGGACACCAAAATCAATTAATATATTCTTGATTTCTAAATTTTTCTCGCTCCATATTCTGCTAAAATTCCTTCGATATTTTCGTGATTGTTTCGTTCGAGTACGATCATTATTTGGTTCGACCGTCAAGGTAGGTATTGTGCAATATCGACTTTGGGAAAAGCGTTGTATCTTGGGAGACAGACGTCCATAGTCCTGTTTGCACGTTGTTGGGGGGCGAAATCTGTCTTAAGGAGATTTGCTTTGGCATACCTCGCTTCATCTTCTTCTTTTTTCCGTTTTTCCTGTTTTTTATTTGTTCTTTCGATTGGGATAGTCGAATTTCCGACAACAATCTTAAGACAGATTTTCATTTCCTTTCTTTCTTCTACATTTCTCTTATTGATTATTTTTACGTAATTGTTGTTTCTGAGAAAATGGCTAGTACTAGTGGAAATAATACTAGTCTTTGTGATTGCGCCAAATTCTGGTCCCAATCAATTTGTCATGCCACCGGCTTCACAATATGAGAAACCGGAAAAATTCAATGGTAAGGATTTCAAGCGTTGGCAACAGAAGATGTTATTCTATTTGACAACGTTGAACTTGGTAAAGTTTATGCGTTAAGAATTTCCCGCACAAACATCGGAGAATGCTACTGATAAAAATACTCGCTAGCCATTGAAGCATGGAAACATGCATATTTCTTATGCCGTAATTACATTCTCAATGGATTGGATAACACCTTATATGGTGTGTATTGTGACTACAAAACGGCTAAAGAACTATGGGAGTCTCTTGACAAAAAATACAAGACGGAAGATCTTTGGAACGAAGAAATTCTTTGTCGGCAAATTTACGGATTTCAAGATGATCGATTCAAAGATAATGAGTCGAGTTCAAGAGATGCAAGTTCTACTTCATGATATTGAAGTGAAGGTATGACTTTGAGTGAATCTTTCCAAATTGCTGCTATGATCGAGAAACTACCTCCACTATGGAAAGATTTCAAAAACTATCTCAAGCATAAACACAAAGAGATGACGATGGAGGATTTAATTGCTCGACTTCGTATTGAAGAAGACAACCGGGCTGCGGAAAAGAAGAATAATGTGCACAACATGGAAGCAAAGGCTAACATTGTGGAAGACTCGGGGTCTAAGAACAAGAAAAGGAAGCGTTCTGGCTCATCTATGGACAAAGGAAAAGTCATCAATGCAAAACGGTTCAAAGGAAACTGTTATATTTGCGAGAAGCCAGGACATCGGGCTAAAGACTGTCGAAGCAAAAAGAAGGATACACCGAAGAAGAAACAGCCTCAAGCCAATATAACCGAAGTGGATTATATCTCTACAGATGTTGGAGACATCAACCTATCTTGTTGTTTACGAAGTTAATTTGGTATCTAATGCCAAAGATTGGTGGTTAGACACGGGAGCCACTCGTCGCGTCTGATCTTGATAAGGGTCTATTTTACGAATATAAGACCACTGAATGATAATGAGTGCCTTTACATGGGCAATTCTACAACTTCCAAAATTGAAGGGATTGGAAAGGTTATTTTGAAATTCACATCGGGGAAAGGAATTGATTTGAATGAAGTTGTACATGTCCCGAAATCAAAAGAATTTGATTTCAGAGCTATTCTTAGTAAGAAGGGATTTAAAATTGTGATTGAATCGATAGATTTGTACTTACTAAGGCGAGCATGTATGTTGGGAAGGGTTATTTACTTGATGGTCTATTTAAGGCCAATCTTTGTTGTAGTGGACAAAAAATTCACATATTTGTATCCGCAAGTTATTAATAAAACTAATAATTCTGTTTACTTGCTCGACTCTTCAAATTTATGGCATAGCCGATTAGGACATGTAAATCGTGCTTCTTTACGAAAGCTTGTAGGTTTAGGTCTTATACCTAAACTTGAATCCGAAGACAAACATAAATGTGAAATTTGTGTTGAAGCAAAATTTGCTAAAAAACCTTTTAACTCAATTGAAAGGAGTAGTGAACCGTTATGTTTAATACATTGCGACATTTGTGATCTAAAATTTGTTCAAACTCGAGGTGGTAAAAAATATTTTATCACGTTTATTGATGATCACAGTAGGTATTGCCATGTTTATTTATTAAGTAGCAAAGATGAGGCGATGAATGCATTTGTTACTTATAAAAATGAAGTTGAAAATCAACTTGGAAAAACAATTAAGGTATTAAGATCCGATAGAGGTGGTGAATATGATTCATCTATGTTTAATGAATTATGTGCTAAGTTTGGTATTATTCACCAAACAACAGCCCCTTATACTCCGCAGCAAAATGAGATTGTTGAGAGAAAAAATAGAACTTTAAAAGACATGGTTAATGCTATGCTTATAAGTTCTGGATTACCACAAAATTTGTGGGGGAAGCAATGCTAACTGCTAACTTTATTCTGAATAGAGTTCCCCACAAGAAAACTGGTTCGATACCTTATGACATTTGGAAAGGTAGAATGCCTTTCTACAAATACTTAAAAGTGTAGGGATGTCTAGCAAAAGTGGCTATTCCACCTCCTAAAAGGATTAAGTTAGGTCCTAAAACTATTGATTGCATTTTTATCGGATATGCAATAAATAGTAGTGCGTACAGATTTCTTGTGCATAAATCTGATATAAGTGACATTCATGTCAATACGATTATAGAATCTAGAGATGTTGAATTCTTTGAAAATGTGTTCCCCAATAAAAGAGATATTGTTACGAATACTCAAAAGAGAACACGAGATAGTGCTTTGGAAAATAATATAGAACCTGAACCAAGAAGGAGTAAAAGAGCAAAAGTTGCTAAATCCTTTGGTCCAGATTTTATATCTTTCATGATTGAGAAAGAGCCTCAAACATTTAAAGAGGCCATGACTAGTTCAGAATCTGTATTTTGGAAGGACGCTATAAATAGTGAAATTGAATCCATTATGAGTAATAATACTTGGCAATTGGTTGATCTTCCTAAGGGAACTAAACCAATAGGGTGCAAATGGATCTTCAAAAGAAAATTAAGACCTGACGGTTCAATAGACAAATACAAGGCTCGATCAAGTTGCAAAAGGATATCGTCAGAAAGAAGGGATTGATTTCTTTGACACATATTCTCCAGTAACTAGAATTACTTCTATTCGAGTTTTAATTGCTATAGCAGCCTTGTATAATTTACAAATACACCAAATGGATGTTAAGACTGCGTTCTTAAATGGTGATTTAAACGAAGAAATATATATGGAACAACCAGAAGGTTTCATAGTAAAAGGACAAGAGAATAAAGTATGCAAACTTGTTAAGTCCTTATACGGGTTGAAGCAAGCTCCTAAACAATGGCACGAAAAGTTTGACAGTACCATGATTAGGAATGGATTCATAATAAATGCATGTGACAAATGCGTATATTCGAAAAGATTCGAAAAGGCATACGTACTTGTCTGTTTATATGTTGATGACATGCTTATATTAGGGACTAATATAGAAGTCATCAATAGAACGAAGAATATGCTTACCAATAACTTTGACATGAAAGATATGGGTGAAGCAGGCGTGATTCTAGGAATGAAGATATCTAGAACATCAAATGGAATATTCTTGTCTCAAACCCATTATGTTGACAAAATAATTGAGAGGTTTAAGACTCATAATATTAAAGAAACGAGTAACCCATTTCTTCCTCATGTAGTTCTTCACAAGAATAGTGGAAATGGGAAACAACAATTAGAATATTCTCAAATTATTGGTAGTGTAATGTACTTAATGAATTGTACAAGACCTGATATAGCTTACTCGGTAAGTAAGCTCAGTCGTTACACAAGTAACCCAAGTAATTAACATTGAGATGCATTACTTAGAGTTTTGGGATACTTGAAACGGACCAGAGAGTATTCATTATGTTATAAAAAATATCCTCCAGTAATTGAAGGATATAGTGATGCCAATTGGATATCAGATACAGACGGGTCTAAGTCTACCAGTGGCTATGTATTTACTCTTGGTGGTGGCGCCATATCGTGGAAATCTTCTAAGCAAACGTGTATAGCTCGATCTACTATGGAATCTGAGTTTATTGCTTTAGATAAAGCAGGAGAAGAAGCAGAATGGTTAAGACATTTCGTAGAAGATATTCCTATATGGCCAAAGCACATGCGCCTATTTGTATTCATTGCGATAACCAGGCAACAATAGCCGGGCCGAAAATTTTGTGTATAACGGTAAGTCAAGACACATCCGTCGTAGACATAATACTATTAAATCGGTTACTCTCAAATGGAGCAATATCAATTGATTGTGATAAGTCAAAAGAAAACCTAGCGGATCCGTTTACTAAAGGGTTATCTAGAGAGCGTATAGATCACAAGCATCGAGGGAAATGGGTTTAAAGCCTAAAACCCAATAAGTCATCTTAGTGGAAACCTAACCTAGCAATTGGAGATCCCATGGACTAGGTTAAATAGGAAAACTAGTTATGTTGACTCGATGAGAAACACTTAGGAGTTTAACTCCTTCCCATTTCTATGATGCAAAAAGTGCTGACTATGAAGTTGATTAAGGATAAGCTTTTGCTTTTAATGATGACAATAAAGGTATTCTTTGTAGAACATCACCTATGTAAGTGCGAACTTGGCCGGTTCTTTGAGAATTTACTTAGGCGAATTCTCTAAAGCACTCGCAGAACCCAAGTAGTTCAGGGCCGAAATAATGAACACAATAGAGAACCAAGTTTGATATGAGAGATAATGTGTTTGGTCTATTGTCTGAGCTTGCAATAACGGCTGATAGTTCAAAACGTTGCGTTCACTGATTAGCCAAGTGAGTTCGATAGATTCTTACTAAAGAAGGTTCAAAGCGAAAGTTACCTATCTTGATGCGTTATCTTTCAAATAGTACTCTTCTTTTATCTTCCTTGATTTGAGTCGACTTCTTCCATTCATGTGGGGGATTGTTGGAATTAATTGATTTATTTGGATCATTAAATATGTTATTTAATGATATTTATTTGGGTCATTAAATATGTTATTTAATGATGTGGGCCGTTGTATTTAATTTGGGTGAATTGGAAAAGTCTCCAATATAGGCCCATATGTTATAAGCCCATTTAAGTGTCTTATATATGGTAAGGAATCCCACATCGAAAGTTTACAAGAAAATAGACTTGTTTATATAGTGGGATATGTGTATAAGTTATAATTTAACAAGTGACCTACAACTTAACTAACTATTAGCTAGCCAAAGGCTAGCTAACTAGTCACCACGAGAGTGGTGCTTCGCACCACTCACGCCACGCCACGCCACGCCCCGGTCCCGGTCCGGGTCCGGGTCCGGGCCTGCGCACGTCGCAAAGTACGCATTGGGCGCTTTAGAGGCGCACTTTGCACTTCGCACGTACGCATCGTCGCGAGGAGCTGATGAGCCTTATAGTTTTCAGAAATGGAGTCATGGTTCGATGACATGGCGATGAGAGGCTCGATGAGTTGGCATCCTAGGTGGCACACACGTAACAGGTCACGTCACTTCGTCCTGCATGGCGGTTGGTCCTGTTGGACGTACGCGGTAACAGCATGGCCGGTGACTCGGGAATTGGTGAATAGGCATGATGAATGGACACTACATTTCATGGTTTAATCTGGTCCGTCAGATTATGAAAGAGTGCGATCCAATGGCTTAAACAGATCAGATCAAGTGGTGCACCAATTCATGAAATGTTACATACCCTTTCAAGGAGACACTTCAATCTCTATAAATAGAGACCTCCAAATTCGTTTTTTGGACACCAAAATCAATTAATATATTCTTGATTTCTAAATTCTTCTCGCTCCATATTCTACTAAAATTCCTTCGATATTTTCGTGATTGTTTCGTTCGAGTACGATCATTATTTGGTTCGACCGTCAAGGTAGGTATTGTGCAATATCGACTTTGGGAAAAACGTTGTATCTTGGGAGACAGACGTCCATAGTCCTGTTTGTACGTTGTTGGGGGGCGAAATCTGTCTTAAGGAGATTTGCTTTGGCATACCTCGCTTCATCTTCTTCTTTTTTCCGTTTTTCCTGTTTTTTATTTGTTCTTTCGATTGGGATAGTCGAATTTCCGACAACATAGGATACGTCAAGTTATGTGGATGATAACAGTTGTGTTATACTACATGTAAAACACACGTTAACTTACAATTAGCGAATTCCTGATAATTCAAATGAAATTGAGTAGATTATGGCCACGGCCGCCGCAACGTATGACATCAATGATAGTGGGGGATGGTAGCAGGGTTGATAGTGTGAAATGATGTTATGGGTATGAGACTACAATAACTAGGTAACACTTGTTTTTCCCGCAAGTAACGTTTTTTTTTTGGGTGAAAATAGGTAGGTCATTGAGTCGAATGAGGAGAACTGTTGAAGGTATTGATCCCAGAATGATGTTCTTTTGTAGATTGTGTTAGTTGAACAAAGAAGGGGTAACATAAGGTAACATGTTGTTACCTACATAAAACATGGAATTTTATAATAATAAAAATATATATAATAACACAAAATGTTACCCACGAAACAATGAATTTTTAAATAGAAAGTAACATATGGTAACACAATGAATTTTTGATCTGCCATCATAGTAAAAGGGCCGCGATAGACCTAAAATATGAATCCAACTAGAAGGAATCAATCGTTATAATGATTATTAGCCAGCGTAAAAATTTAACAGCTATTACTACAGTGACAAAATACAATGTTAACCAGGCTAACTAATTTTATTTTTTTTGATAACTGTGGATATTCGGGCCAGTTTGCGCACAACTCGACTAATTCCACGGGATCCAAAAGTTTACAGTCGGGTACTCACCTCAATGACATTGGGGGACACGAACTGGTGACCATTGGGGAGCAAACCCAAGACCTGACCAATAACTAGGCTAACTAATTGAGTAATTATGTAATAATATTTTACTTTAATGATAGAGTGGATCACAAAAATACGTTAACAACCAATTTGAAATTTTACTTAAACTTTAATCGGTGGGCCGACGTCACATAGTATGATTGGGTGGTTTACAACATAGTAAAATCCATAAATACACTTTCTTTCATCAAGTTTCTACTTACCATCAAACTTTAACATGTTACTCAACACTCATCCAACTTTCAATTAATTGCAATCCACCGTTTGTTAAGAAAACAGTTCCAAATTGTTGACGAAAAATCTAATAAACGAAAATATGACGTAATAAGTTGGAAGGCGCGAACATACCTCTAATAAATAAAATTGCACAGTTGCACTCGAGAAAACGCGAATTTTCCTTGAAACCTAGTAACCATTGATTAATTTTACCCAATTACAACGTTGGACGTTGCGAAATTGTCACGTGCACAATAGTTTTCCAACTCCGAGGAAAGGATAAAAATAGGAATAAAACACATGCTTTGAAAATTGAAATAAAAAGCCTACCTTGGACGGTTTTGTGTATTTCCCTCCCCATTCAGATAATTCCGGATCACCCCCAATTTTTCCACAAAAAATTCAGTAACTGTTTCTTCAAAGACTGCATTTTATTTCGTTTTATTTCTATTCAGTTTTGTTTTCAATTTCTCGTTTAATTTTTGGTGAAAATGAGTACCGCAGAGCTTCTCAGCATTGAACCTTTAGAACTCAAATTCGCTTGTGGGTTCTTCTCCTCAAATCCCATTTTCAGTTTCTCCATTTTTTTTAAAAAAATTGGGTTTGTTGATTTTCCCATTTTTGATCTATGTATATTTTTTTTGGTGTTGATTAGTTGAGCTGAAGAAGCAGATCTCATGTTCTCTCCAAGTATCGAATAAGACTGAAAATCATGTAGCTTTCAAGGCAATTTTTCTTTTTGGCTTTTTGGTTTTTTGGGTTTTTTTTGTGACATTGTTGTATTTAATTTTGTCCTTTTGATTGAATTTCTATTTATTAGGTGAAGACTACGAATCCGAAGAAATATTGCGTCCGACCGAACACTGGAATTGTTTTGCCTCGATCAACATGTGATATCACCGGTATGTTGTTGTTTATTTGTTTTTTTTTTCCCAAAGAATTAGGGAAGATTAAAATCAGATTTTTAGAGGATTCCGATAAAAGTTGATGAAATGAGTTGTTGAAAGGTGGTGGGTAGTCGCCCCCACAACATTGTCTGCTGGTCTACTATTTATAGTTAATTTGTAATGTATTTTTCAGTTTCGCCCTCGCAAAATTTTGATTTTTTTTTCCATTAATAAATATTGACCAAGAACTTCCACTTTAAAATTCAACTATACAAAAATCTTAGACATAAACAAAAGATCAAATAGTTACTTAAATAAATAAATAGCCCAAATCTAATCCAAAAGCAAAGAACCCATTTATGAATCAATTACCCAAAAGCAACTGCAGAACGTGCATTTTTCAGCTATGAGTGTCATTAAGACAAAGTTGCGTAATAGAATGAAAGATGATTTTCTGTCCAGTACCATGCCAGTGTATATAGAGAAGGAGATTGTTGATACTTTTCCATTAGATTCTCTTATTAACGAGTTTGAAGCGATGAGGACAAGGAAAGACCAATTTCACATGTCCAAGCCATCAATCTCTACCATCTGTTGTATAGATAGGTAGTTTACTTTTTGTCTTTTTGATATCCATCTAATGTTCATGTTTTCAATTTGTATAGCGTTAGACACATAGATGTACATATTGTTTTTGTATCGACAAACTGATTGTCTTTTTGATCAATCAATCAATCTAACTTGCTTATTTTGGTACTCAAAATCGTCGTTTTCAATCCTCTTAGTTAAAAAAAATTTTCGGGGGCTCACGAAATATGCTGTTAAAATTAATTGTATACTTTGACTTGTACTAAAATCTAGATTTTCACCCCTATCAAACGGGGACGTATTGAACTTGGCTAGATGGTATTTTCGAAATAGTTGGAGAATTTTGGATATTCAAAAATAAAGGTATCAGCTTGATTTTGAAAAATTAATTATTGCTCCAACTGCAGAAATGAAATCAAAACTTTGGCATTTGAAAAAAACAATGCTATCCACCGATGGTCATTAGTCTAATTGTCAATTAAGTGTTATTAAGTAATTGGACCTTTTAAATATTTTGATGGGTCCCATTTAAGATGTATCAATTACTTAATCGACTCTGGATAAAAAGCTTTACTAATTTGGAAATAGAAATTTGAGTCTTGGAAAAAGGGACTTTGATGGCTGTATGCTTGACCCTTTAACTGCAACTCCATGAAAGCCTAATGTGATTTTCGTATCTTTTCTTCTTTTTTCAGGACATAATCCTTTTTAAGCATTTACATTTTTGTATCTTTTTAGGTGGTTCTTATAATATATGACAAAGGTTGAGAAATTTTTTCTTATCTATCCTCTCTTCTTCCAATTTTGTAACAAAAATTGAATATTTTGTTTGCTGATATATTCAAAAGTTTGTTCTTCATTTAGTTTTCTACTTAACTTAAAACTCTGCGTCTTCAATCACAGTGACAATGCAAGCACAGAAGGAGCCTCCTTCTGACTTGCAATGCAAGGACAAGTTTTTGCTTCAGAGTGTAGTTGCAAGTCCCGGTGCAACACCAAAAGACATGACTCCAGAAATGGTACTCCGATCAATTATTTGATTTATTTTGCTGAGTTTACCAAAGTACACAAGGGTTGTCATATTGTCCATTCTAGCTTACTAATTTTACTATTAGCTCACCAGCAAAGTCTTGATCGACAACAAGCAATGACATTGCACATTACTTTTATGAAGAAATAAAATTTAAGGAAGTGTGACTTTTCTTTCATTGTAGTTTACTAAGGAGGAAGGACGTGTTGTTGAAGAGTGCAAGTTGAGAGTGCTTTATGTTTCCCCACCTCGACCACCATCTCCAGTTGCAGAGGGATCCGATGAGGGTTCTTCACCAAAGACGACTGCTATGGAGAATGGCAATCTGAATGGCAGTGAGGTTGAAATTATTATGGTTTTGGACTTGTTATTTTCAACATCTCATTTTGATTCTTGCATGCACGACATATTTTCTAGCAACTTCTGTTCATTGTAGCCCAGTTTTTGTTTGGTGTCTGCAGGTTACTAGAATGTTTGTTGATAGTCACGAAAATTCACCTGAGGTGAGTACCTTCTCTCCTGTAACTATACATTCTCAAATGTGTGTACCTTTTATGGTTATTTCATGTATAAATTTAAATATTCCTTTTGTATTGGTTTATTTTTGTTTAGGAGGTATCCATTACTGATATTTAATGCTTTTGTAATTTCAAAACAAAAAATGGCTCCTGCCAGTATCGTTTCTCCCGTTTTCATCAATTATATGCACTTAATAGCGAAAAAGAACCTTGAGAAAAGGTTGTGGACTGAAATTCAAGAGGTGATAATTATGAATTAGAGATATCTTATACTAGGATCTGTCTATCCTCTAACCTTTTTTCTTTAAGGAGAAATATGTATTTGAAAACTAAAATTTGCACTGGCATGGGGGGCAGAGGATCAGGCCGGTCCTGTGATTTTCAGGGCCCAAGGCGAACTCCCAAAATTGGGCCCCCCATCCCAAGATCAACGTAAATGCAAAATTCAACAGTGCATTATGCAACATATTATATAAGCCGGCAAGGCTTCAAACATTTTCAAGTAGAAAATTGAAATATCTCAATCATCTTACAATTAAAGTATTCAATACAGTGACAATGTGCGCCTGTGCAATTGATCCTACACGCTATAATTTAATATCATACAAGCCGACCAAGCCACAATTATATAAGCCGATAAAGTTTCAAACAATTTCAATATCAAATTAGAACAAGCCATTGTTTACTTGAAAAATAGAAAATCGACGAAAATTGTGGAATCACGCCCTATTCCAGCGTTGCATCGCAGTTATCATAAGCCTGAAATTGAATCATTCACAATCAAGCTATCTATAGACTATAGGTAAAGTCATACTTCAAACACAATATTCCTTCCTCGAAAGACAAGTAAAGACATCATGTTATCCACTTATCCACTTATCCTCATCAAGATTAATAATAATTAAAAGACAAATTGTCCAATTCAAAAGAGCATAGTAAATCCCCATTAAGATTCTTGTCATTTTCTAAAAGATTGACAACCTTATTAGCATCGTGTCCTCACGGAATTAATCCTTTCATTTCGACCTTGAATCGAATGAATGGATCAAACTCCCAGTCTCAGCATCCCTTTTGTCCAAAGGCTTATTTACTAGTTCAACTTCCAACTTCCAATGGTTTTTGCTTCAGTAATCAGTATCACCCCAGAAAATTTCAGTTTCAAACCAGTTTTAAGTGATTCCTAGAGCCAAACATTTTCAGTTATTGTAATTCTAAATCCGATTAGCTGAGAGTAAATCGGACTCAATCGAAGTCAAAGCAGAAAATTGAATTTAATGGAGGTCTATTCTATTTCTATATAATCTAAATACACATGATGACCAGGCATTTTAAACTATACAGAGAGAAAAACTACAAAATTAATAATCGAAAAAGCCTCAAAATTAAACGGCCACACACGACCCAGACTTACCAGTCACCAGAATGGCAGAACTCCAGAACCAGAAGGTCCGCCGTCCAGAACAGAAGACGCAGCCACGCAAGTCGCAGGAGCTAAGATGCAGTCTCCGAGTTTCGCTCTCGCTCGGCTTCTCGCACTGTCGCACACTGTAGAAGTTAGGGAAAGTTTCGCCAGGGCCTATATGGAAGTTAGGGAAAGTTTCGCGGCTGGATTAGAGAGTTGAACTTGGATAAATTGTTGAGAGACCGGAGACGAGTTGAGACTGTGACTGTGAGAGTTGGTTTGAGGCTTTGAGAGCGAGCTGGGAAGTGGGATTTTTGGGGGGAGAAGGAGACGGTTCTGTCTTTAGATTTAGGTTAAAAATAAAATAAAATAAAATAATTTGAATTGGGCCAAAATTGAGAGGCTATTGGGCTAGGCCTCAATTTTAAAAAAAAATGGGGAGGGGGCCAAAAAATAGGCCCCCTCCAGTTCTGGGCCCGAGGCGCTGGCCTCATCCGCCTCGGCCCAGAACCGGGCCTGCAGAGGATCCACAACACTATTTCCTGTTCTTGATTTAATCTTTGCACCTTTTGGATTGATTTACTATGGTTTTAGTCACTATTCAAAAGGTGGCACTATCTCTTACTTCGAGCATGTTTGTCAAAGCTTAACCATGCATTTCGTAGGACCATAACTTACTATTATTATTTTACTTTTGAATGTAGAAACACTGCAGATTAGCATGGAACTTCATAATTTTTTTTTTAAAAATTATTATTATGAAAACGAGTTCTTTCTCAAAAACCTAGGAAAAATGAAGTAAAGGGAATTTTGGTTTGTGCCAATTTGTGTGTTTCATGAAAATTATAATTGAGATCTATGGTGTCCTCTTTGAATTTAGCACACAATCACAAATGCCACAGAATTTCTGATGGAAAGATTTTCAGACTCAAGACACTTTTAACTCTTGCCATTGGCTTTATACATGAGAGGCAACATGTTGTGACATTTATGCATACTTCCCAAATTGCATACTATTGATGGGCATAGAGAAGAATTCACTTTCAGGGGGCTGGATATTTTTAAAATGTTGTTATATGTATGAATAAAATTCATATATTATTGAAAAAAGTCATTATGTGACATTACCTACTAAAAAAGCGTCGAGGCTCAAGCAAAGTACCTATGTTCTCTTCATTTTTCGTTTAATAAAAGATGTTATAATTACTTTAAAAAAAATCACCCATCAAATTACACTACACATTGAACTTATATACAATAATTTAGGTTCACCAAAAAAGGGCTGGGAATTTGGGCTGATGAAATTAGAAATTGAACTTAGGTTGAATTTTGGCGGTTGAAATTAGAAATTGAATTTATTATATTGGGCTAACTGGGAATGGGCTAAATGTGCAATTGGGCTTTTGGGTGGTATAGCATAGGTAAACTAATCTAATGTTGGGCTGGGCTATAGTTGATTTGTGTGTGGACTAGAAAATAAGTTTTCACGTATGCATTATTCACATCCATTACTTGCCGCTTGAATAAAGACCGAAAGTGGGGATGCTAATACCTTTACACCAACAGTTTACCCAAAACAATAAGATCATGTATGGCAAAGCTTAAATTAGTCAAATGTACTTTTTATCCGTACATTTTGTAGGACCCACAACTTACTTTCTACTTATTAATGTGTCACCCACAACTTTTAAGTTCTTGAAAGTACTATAAAATGAGCACTAAATAGATGGAGAGAGTGTGGTAAAGAATCCAGTGGTGGAACCAAGGCACTAGACTCCCTGCAGGAAGATGAAATCCTGTCTTTCATTTGTTTCTTCCAGTACCTGGTTAATGTGATCGGCGCAACACGTGCATTCGTCTCCACATTTCTTCCATCTCCACTCTTGTTCTCTAGTACTTTACATTAGTCTTCTAAAAAGTGTAAAGCGTGGCTAGGCATCAAAGCCCAGTTTCGTGCCTCGGTGCGCCCTTTCTAGAAAACCGCTTTACATAGTTGCTCTTGCACCATTCACTAGTCTCTGTTAACTTTTCAGAAGCTCAGTGTTTGTATTGTTCTCACAATTTCACCTGGTCTATCAGTTTGCATATGTTTGCATTCTGTTATTGTCAACACTGGAGCTTACTGCTGTGATGGCCTATATTTTAATCTGTATTCTAATTCTCAGGTACGCTCACTTATTTCAAAATTGACCGAAGAAAAAGCTGCTGCAATTCAACAGGGTGCCAAACTTCGTCAAGAATTGGTGAGGGATACACATTTTCTAAATATTCTAACATAATCCATAATTTCGTATGAGTTGCTGTATCGGTTTGTTATTTCTTGTCTCTGGTAACTGCTTATTTCTATATCTTGCATTGCGTAGTTACTCTTGAGGCGTGATAGCAACAAAAGCGGAGGTGGAGTTTCCATCATGTTCGTTATCATAATTGGCTTGCTGGGCGCTGTTTTGGGGTACCTCATGAAAAGGACATAATCATTCATCTGAATATTTTGGCTTTACGGTTTTCATCCTATTTTGCTTCTCTCCACACCTATTGAAATATAGGGAAGGAAAAATATCACGAAGGTGTCAATTTTGTACTAGCTTACTTTGGTAGAAATTTTATGCTTAGGTGGATTCAACATGCTGTTTTGTTTGATCTAATGGTGCATTCTTTTGTAAACTTATGAGGATAATTTTCTCAAACGTTTCCATTTAAGATCAGTACTAACTCTAAGAACATTGTAAATTACTTCATCACATATAAACTAAATTTAATTCGTTAGTTGGTTGAATGTAACACATGTTAACCAAAATACCTGTTAGGTCACAAGGACTAGGCAAATCAAGCTTTTGTTCGGCAATGCTTTACAATAGAAAGTTCGACTCATATACGTAGGATCTTGAATAATGGAACGCCAAATTTTAAAGATGCATTTGAATCATAGTAATGATTTCAGTTGAAACTTGCAATATTTTCCTAAAAATGAAATAAAATAGCTAAATTCCTCTGACTCCCAACCTTCCTTATGTGCCATCATCATAAGTGACTAACGTTTTAAATTTTGGCGTGATATTTCAACCCCACTGGTTTTTTGGACACAAAAAGACACGTGTTAGGCACGTGAGAAATGATTGATAGAAATTGGGAATTGTGATAAAATTAATTTCCAAGATCATTGATTGTGTTCGAGAACGGGGCTCAGTTTCTTAAAGCAATATCAAACACTCCAACAATTGATTGCTCAACCCACAAAGGATCATTATGGTTGCCCAATTGAATAGAGTAATGCTATGTAACCCCACTGGGGTTACAAAGATTGGGGTTGTAATCTCAGTAGGGCTACATAACATTATTCAATTGGAGTAAAGGGAGAAAATGGCGGCTACAAAATATCACAAAGAACAAGAAATGTAGCGATTTAGGTCACGACTTTCACGAAGAAAATGGAGTTCAAATGGCTGCCTCTCAATCTCAATTGCATCACACTACTTTCTTTCAACAAGCCAATAGATGTATATATAGTGATAGGGCTAACATAGGATGCGCCAAAACCAAGTGAAGTGGGTTAACAAATAAAAAGGTCGTCCAACTAGTGAACGGGCCATAAACAACTATTAATTATAATGTTGCTTCCAATGATCCAATTTATTTTCGGGTCGAGTCAATTAATTGTGGTATTGATAAACATTTCAGTTCTCGACCGAAGCCTATAAAATCAATCCAATCATTCAACATCATTGCCTAGACTTATTTGGTATCAACAAAACTAACAAATCTCCACTTTGATACCTAATGAACTTGTAAGCAAATAACATCAAGTTAATACTTATTGAATCAAAGTAACCAAATAAAATTAGAAATCACAGACTTTACTAGTGTCTCGAACCCGAAACACATACATATTTGCTCCATGTACTCACCAAGGTCTAAGGTCAAAACCATAGTACAATCAGATATATATAGTGATCAATCAAGAGCACAAAATAACACAGTTACAAAATATGCTATGAAAACACACCATAGGATAATGAACAGATTTTTTCAACATGTTCAACATATAGAGAACATCAAATTTACACCAAGTTAATCAAATAAATGGTCAATATATACAATCAATGCATAAATGACCAGAAAAAAAGATCTCACCATAATAACCCCACCTCATTCCGTGTAGCTCATATCTAGAGAACATATCTCTCCTCTCATTGCCAACTAAGCTCACTAGATTAGTCAATCCTCATGCCTAACCGGTAAACTACTAAAGATCCCGAGTCAATGGGATGTCTTCTATCACCACCTCAATTCTCTCAAACAAGTTAAATAACAGGTATTCACCTAATAAAGGTGATAGGAGTGTCGCTCTCTCACTCATCCTATCAGGATTTTCACAGATAGATGATTTCAAAATATGTAATCACCTCATCTCTTGTGATCCAAATTTTATTTCTCTACAACCCTCGTACATGAAATCAATGAACCTTCAAGTGTCTATAATACACCATATTACCAGTTGACACACTTATTGCCAATGCACTCACAAAAGTGAGAATACGCTCAGTGTCAAATCTCACAATAGCAATTCCAACCACTATATATGCTAGTACGGTACACAGTAATATGACCACTCTCAAATTCATGCAAATGTACACACCAAATATAATGAAATGTAACATAAACCACACTCGGGTTCCTCACCTTTTCTTTCTGCTTACTTTTCTTTTTAGGACAGTCACTTATAAAATGTTTCGAATTATCGCAACTATAACACCGCTTACCATTCGTTCCCGACTTAGACCTATCCTATCTTCTACCTTTATTTTTACCACCCTCATCTCTTGAACAACACTGTCTTGATTTTCCTGATTTCCATCATGCCTAGCCTGAGGTTCATTGGTCACAATTTATCAAATTAATAAGTCATGTATTATTTTTCGACCACAAATCACAAAATTTATAGGTCACAATTTATTTATCTGTCACAAATTATCAAATTTGTATGTCACATATTAGTTTTCGGTCACAAGTTACAAAATTTATAAATCACAACTTATTTCACAATCAGAAATTATCAAATTAATTGGTCAAAACTTATTTTTTGATAAAAAAATATTAAATTTATTACTCACAACTTAACAAATTGTGAGTCACAAACACAAATTTAGTAGGAATCTCATATTTTCTAAGTCATATATTATTTATTGGTTATAAATTATCTATTTTATTGACCACATATTATTTATTGATTACAATTAATCAAATAATTGGTTACAAACACTTTTCTTTCCACCCCACCGACCCTACCCCACCTCACCGCCATGACAACCACCACCACCACCACATCCACATCCACGATCAACACCACCACCACCACCACCAATTGCGATAACAACCAATAAAACCCACTCCAAAAAATAACCAACACCGCCAACATAACCAACACCTCAGAGCACCACCACCACCACCACAGCTTGCACCACTACCTACTGCTTACATCCAACAAAACTTACCCCAAAAACTCTAGCACCAGATCACGAACAATTTTTTCCCAGATCCCCCTTCATTCGCCTCTGTAACAGCGGTGCTCACATCGCTCTGCGCATGATGCACAGTGGTTACTGTGCTCAGCGGTGACACGTCATTATAGCAACGACATCTGCGATGGACTCCGACAAATTTTTTTCAATAGTTGGATAAAGAGATGGAAGAGACAAGAGACAAGGTATAGGATAGAGAGAGAAGAATAAGAACATGATTAGGGTTTTGCGTGGGTGGGTGGTTGGGTTGGGTGGTTGTATATGTATATTAATTTAATTTTATAATATAATTACTCATATTAAAATTTTGAACTATCAACTAATTTTTGAATAAAAATATTATTCTTGAATTGTGAAGTTGAAAAATATCGGTGGATGTAATTGCCCCATAAAATATTGGGAACAATACATAACTAAGAGGTTTAGTTTTACCAATTTCAAATTTAAGAACTTAAGTTTAAAATTTAAAATTTCAGATATTTTTAAATTAATTAATTAAACATATATTTTATTAATTAAATATATTAAGGTCACAATTCCATATAATTTGGTCACAAATTCTATATAATTGGTCACATATTATTTTAATGTCACAATTCAAAAAATTTATATGTCACAATTTGTTCATTGGTCACAAATCAAAAATTTTATAAGCCACAAATTATTTTACGATCACAAATCAGAAATTTTATATGTCACAATTCAAAAATTTTATAAATCACAATTTGTTCATTGGTCACAAACAAAAAAAATTTATACATCACAACTTATTCATCGGTCACAAATCACAAATATTATAAGTCACAACTTAGTAGACAATCACAAACCGTTAAATTATCGATCACAAATTAACAAATTTTTAGGTCACGCATTATTTCTTGGTCAAAATTTATATTTTTCATTGGTCACATATTGTTTATCGGTCACAGATTAACTAATTTAATGGTCACAATCCATCAAATAATTTGTGACCACAACCAACACTCGTGACCACCACCTCACCACTCCCTCCAGCAATACCATCGCCACCGTCGCCGCAAGATCCACCACCACCCCCCACTAGCAACACCATTTTAACACATCGCAGAAAAAGACATACACATCGTCGCGCCAGATCTACCACCACCTCGACATACCCATCGCCACAAACATCTCACCATCACCACAATCAATATTATCAGTCACTACCACCACCACCACCAAAAAATCAGATTTAAAATTATCAGTCACCATCACAGCAACCAACCACCGTGCACATAGCACACCACCACCACCTCCATCGCACACATAGCACACCACCACTGTCACACCTCCACATGTACAATCGACAAAAACTCCCAACAACAAAAACCACCCTAAACCTCCATAAGCAGCATCATCACCAACAACACTACCACCACACCCTAAGCAAATTCACCACCATCATCAGCATCTCACCACCGCAGCACCTCACCATCAATACAGTGGTGGCAGGAAAACCACTGCAAATCATATCTAACAACCAAAGCCAAAATCACCTCACCGTTGTCGCCAGATCCACCACCACCTGCACCCACCTATAGTACCACCGAACTGAAGCAGCGGCAAGGGCGAAATTGCTCTGTGACAGCGTCATCGCGGCGTTGCAGCAGCGGCGGGTGCTACAACATTGAGCGTCATCGCCGCAGCGTCATTCAGGTCACCTAGCGTCATGGCAGCAGCGACGATGGTCTCTCTTCCTGTGTTCGTGATAGAGAGGCAGTGACATCTTTCTTCCTATGGACAGAGAAAAGAAAGAAGGGAAGGAAAAAGAATTTAGGGTTAGGGGATGTGGATTGAAAATTTTATAATTAATATTTAATATTTAAAAATAAAATATCTGATTTTTGAAAAGTGAAACTTAATATCTTAAATTTGAAATTGAATCTTGAACTCTTGTTTTGTGTAATTTCCATTAAAATATTACGGTTGTAGACAATTTAGAAGTCCAAAGACTAGGCCCATTAACACAATAGAAATGTTATTGTCCACCGAAAAAAATAAAAAAAAATCACAGTCAGCAAGAGAACTCGCTACTTCAGCCTAATTCCCAATCAATAGCAATTAATGAGCAATATCTAACGAGTAATCAACAGTGCAATTGCTTGCACCAACACATATTAGCCAATAACAGACATGGGAGCCACCATCGTCCCCTCCAACATATGGGTGATGCCAAAGAGAGGCAACAAGCCAACAACAGCCAATTGGAAGAAGAAGGTTATTAGGATTAACAATCTAACACCCTAATTTTCAAGAGGGTAGTCGGAGCGGAATAGAGAGTAATAAGAGCCATTCGGAGCAAAATAGAGCACAACTTATGTATTGGTCAAAGAATAAATTTAGGGTTTGGCCATAAGCGATTGTACGCTTATGGCCAAACCTTTTTTTGGGGCCCTCAAGGTTGGGGTTCAACCTTTTTTTTATAATCAAAACTCGCTCAAATACATGTTAAAATATTTTAAATTGTATTTATGTAATAAATTTGTGTTACAATTACAAAGTAGAATATCAATATATGAAAATATCATGAAAATAATATTTAGAATCTTTCTAAGCCCCTGTTTGTCTATCATTATTTAAAAAAATTGTTTGCTACAGTAAGATTCTCGACCACACATTCACCCAATAAAATATTCTATACACAAATCAATATTGTTATTTTAAATTTCAACCACACATTCTCCAAAAAATACTATTCATTACTCTATTTTTCTCTCAATAATGAGAGACAAAAACACACTATTAGAGCGTGTTCGGTAGAGATTAAAATTGGATTAAAATTGAAAAATGAGCCGTTATTGTTGACTTTTATTAGACGAGTGAGACTCAATAACTGTTATATTTTCGATTTTAATTGAATTTTAATCTTTACCAAACGAGCATTAAATCTTCAACATATTTATATTACAATTTTTCCAATTTGTAAAAACGTGTAGATTCGGTAAACATACGTGTTAATTTCTTATTGGCTGGTCATATTATTTCAGGTGAATGTTCCAAACAACATGAATCATCCTAGGGTGTAATAAAATGGGCCACCGTTTCAGTGAATCTCTCTCTCTAAAAAAGCCGGATCCTCCTGAAGCAGTGAGCTAAAGGAATAAGCTATTTGTACATTCCCCATTACATTACTTTTGACATAATTTTGTCTTTTTATTGATGTATTGTCTATTATACCCTTATATCTAAGTTTTAATTATTTTTCGCAATTTCACCCTATAATTGGTATCAGAGCCTAGTAACGAAACTAAAGAAAATTTTTAAAATGAATAGAAAAGATAAAATGATTTTAGAAGAATTACAAAATATTAATATTTTAACTAATACTAATCGAATTAAATTACAGGATTTAGCAACAAATTTAAGTATTAAATATAAATCTCTAAGTGAAGAAATAAAACAAGTAAATAGTCCTCAACATTTAGCAGAAATAAAAAATAAAGGATTACAAATATTAGTAGATGAATTTTCTGAAAATGAAGAAGAAGATATTATTATAAATCAATTTTTGGAACAATATGATAATTTTGCTCAACCTTTAGGAGAAACGGATATTTTAAACCAAGATGTTTTAACTCATATAAAAAATATCGAGTCTAATTTGGAAATTGTTAATGACAATATTAAAATAGGACCAAAAATCCTATATAAACAAATTGAATCTAAATTTAAAGAATCAAAATTTAAGGATTCTTATATATCAATTGAACCACATTTACCGGCATATGTTATAAAAGAATTAGAAACTAAATTCTATGAAGCCACAGGTGAAGAATTAGAAGCTTATAAACAGAGTTTAGAACAATTAGCCATTCAAACCGAGAATATTTATATGAATGATCCGCCCAAAGAAGAAACCACTGAAATTAATACTCCACCTTTAAATCAACAAGTTGAACCACAAACATTAGTTGGAGAAACAAGTAGAACTAATGATTGGATTCAAGTCGAATCTCGATGGACCGAATTTTGAATGGATGAAAGAACATGGAATAATAGAAGAACGAGAAAATTATAATTTTAGAAAAGGAGTCAAAACTACATCAACCAAGCCTATACACCTTAGGGATAATAATCCAGTTAAATTATTTACAGAACAAATTCCTACAACAGGAATATGGCTAGATGTTGATGATAGCAATAATAAAAGCGAAATTATTGACTCATGGGCAAAAGCTACTGATTTAGCTGTTGCTTTTCATAAATGGAATACCACTCAAGCATATAACTTTATAATCCACACCTTTAGAGGAATCACTTCAGATATATGGAGAAGAACTTCTGAAGAAACTAAAAATCAAATTAAATATGGAGAAAAATCTACAACTACTATTGATAGCAATGAAAGTTTAGATGCTGAAAACTTTAAGGAAATTTTAAAACAAAGGAAAATTTCTTTAGACACTTACTCTTAGGAGAAGTTATACCAGAAACTAAAATAGATATGATCACTCAAGAAGCCTTACAAGCAGAAAGAGAAATGGAATTATTAAAAATCTGTGATATGTGTGAATTAAACGAATATACTAAGAAATTCGAAAAGATATATATCAAAGCATCTAAATCCATAAAAGAATGGAATCTATCAGAAGAAGATAAAAAACTACTTAATAGATATTTTCTTAAACTACCTTGGCCATGGGGTCAGAAATTATTTGAAGATTACCAAACTTATTGGAATAAAATAGAATGGGAAGATCCTAATCATAGAGCTGATACCTTAGGAATGAGAACTTCATTCGCTAAAAGAAAAATATCAGAATGGTGTAGAAAATCTATGTATCAACACCTATTTAGGAAACATGGTAAGAAAGCAAGTTTATGTTGCTATGGAGAAATAGCAGCAGTACCACAATTTGGTTGTCACCAACCACCTAGGAAACTATACTATAAAAAGAAATTTAAGAAATATCTTGAACCCTGGAAGAGAAACAAAGGATTTAAGAGCCATAAGAAGTATTTTAAGAAGAAAAAACCTTGGAAAAAAGAATATAACCAACATAAAAAACCTCAGAAGAAATCTAAGGAAGAATTTTATAAAAAATGCAAATGTTTTACATGTAATGAAATATGACACATATCTCCCAACTGTCCTAATAGAAATAAAAGAGAAAATGTTAAAGCCATTAGAATAATGGAAGAAATAGAATCTGACTCAGACTATGAGATAATCGAAGATTTAGATGAATTATCTGAAACAGACTCAATCTATGAGCTAGATATAGAAGAAATTGAAGAACCAGAATTTGAACAAATTTATATGAATCAAGAAATCATTGATACTATAGAAACTACCTTAGATAATGAAGAAGGGACTTTACAAACAGTAGTATTTGATGAAGAAAGATATGGAGTAATAAAAGAAAAACAAATATCTTTAAGAGATAGAGACGTTTTTGTAAGACCAATAATATCTTGGTTTAACAAAACAATTTATATTGCAAAGTATGATGAAGTACCTATTAACATCGAAAATGTTAAAGGCAATACTACTATACCTCTAGTAACTAGAGAATGGGTTAATCGAGAATTAGCAAAAATAAATAGATCCACTAGAGAAAGATTAAAAAATATTGTGATAGGAGGAATCCAAATTATGGTGAAAGGATATTTTAGAGAAGGAATGGATATTCCTATACAAATGTATTTGATGGATAATAGAATACTTTATGATCCTATGGATGCTTTATTAGGAGTAGTCTCTGGAAATCTTGTATATAAGAAAATTATATTTACTATAAGACCTGGATTTGCCATGTCCTTACTAGATGAAAATTTAAGTATGGGATTAAATCTATATCATAGAATTGATAGATTAATTATGCCACCAAGAAGTAAAGCTGTAACCTTACATTGTAAAGCTCTATATGCATTCACTACTACACACCAAAAAGAAATCAATAAAGTTTCAGGAGACTTCATACAAATCCATGAAGATTTTAAAGACTTAGCACAATTTACTCCACCAAGAATGTTGAGTAATAATAATCTTTCCTTACCACAAGATATATTGCTTGATTTTCATCAGCAATCTAGAAGAATAGATAATAATGTAGGAAATCAAGGATTAGTTACCTTGAATACCTCTGGACAACTTATAGTCAGAATGCCTAGTAGAAGAATAGAAAGAAGTATTAGTACTAGAGAACTCGCAAGCTCTAGTAGAACATTTACAAGTAGAAATTACCAAATAATGCCTAGAAATAGCATTGATATTGATCTTAGAAAGTGTGAGGAAGATAATTTCCTTATCTTAACAGAATATATCAATAATCAAAATAACTACGAAGAAATTATAGCCCTTATTAATACAGGAGCTAGTACTAGTCATATAAGAGCAGACTTAGTTGATCATTTATTAGAAGAAAACCTACCACAAGGAATAACTCTTACAGACTATCATGGAATTAAATATGAAATTAAAACATTTGTTAATCTAGAACTAAGTTTTACAGATATTGAAGGAGAACAATTTAAATTAAATCTTAAAATTCATAAAGACTATAGAAAAGGAAAGGATTCTAGTCCAATATTACTTGGAATGAACTTTCTTGAGAAAGTCTCACCATTTCATATACAAAAGAATACTCTACAAATAATTATAGAAGGCAAACAAAAAATGATTCCTAGAATTACTAAAACTAAAGAACCAATTTATATGATACAAGGAATCAGATCAATCAAAACTAGTATACTTAGTCCATATATTGAGATAACTCTCAATTTACCAGACTATTGTATGATAAAGTTTCATGTCATAATTGATATTGGATCAGGTATTTGCCTATGTAAAAGAAATGTGTTCCCAAAACATTATTATAAAAGATATTATAAGAAAACAACTTATGGTCAAACAATAAGTGATATTGTAGAAATCTATAGATATTTTGTAGAAAATGTTCCTATCATTATAGGAAATAGAGAATGTTTTATTCCTAAAATATATGCAACAGATAAAATTGGATGTGATATCCTTTTAGGAGAAAATTTTATCTATACATATAGCCCCTTTACACAATATAATGATAGTTTTGAATTTATTACACCTTGTAATCACAAAATTAAAACACCAAAAATCTTTAAAGCTATTGGAATTGCACATCAACCAATTCATCATAGGCCTAGACATCGTAGTTACGGTAATAGTGGTGGATGTTATGGAAATTAATCAAAAACAAAAAAATTCCAAGATTAAGAATTGAAAATTTAGAAGAAGAATTAGAAAATATTAAATCGAACTAAAAGAATGTTATCATGAACATCCTTTAGCTAAATGGGACAAAGATAAAACCTATGGCAACCATTGAACTAAAAGACTCGAATCAAAGATATCGTGGAAAACAATTTCCTTATAGCGTAAGAAGATAAAAAGAATTTGAAATACAAATTAAAGAACTCTTACAATTAGGAGTGATAAGAGAATCAACTAGTCCATATAATAGTCCAAAGATTTATGGTTAGAAATCATAGTGAAATTAAAAGAGGAAAAGCTAGAATGGTAATTGATTATAGAGACCTAAATTCTAAAACAATACCAAATAGCTATAAACTACCAATAAAAGATTTGTTAATAAAACAAATACAAGGAAGTAAAATATATTCTAAATTTGATTGTAAATCAGGATATTGGCAAATAAAACTAGATGAAGCCTCAAAGCCTTTAACTAGTTTTACTACCCCTGATCCATTAGGAAAATTCGAATGGAATGTTATGCCATTTGGATTAATGAATGCATCTGCTATATTTCAACAAAAAATGGATAAGATTATTAGACCAATAAAGAATTTCTGCATTGTTTATGTAGATGATATTCTTATTCATAGTAAAAACTTAAAAGAACATATTGAACATCTTAAGAAATTCAACTATATTGCTAATAAGTATGGATTAGCCTTATCAGAAAGAAAATCGGAAATAGCTAAAACTGAAATTGAATTCTTAGGATATATTTTTACCGAAGAAAAAATACTTCAACAACCTCATATTGGTAAGAAGATTATAGAATTTCCAGAAGAAATTAGAGATAAGAAAGAATTACAAAGCTTTATTGGATTATTAAATTATTCCGAAAAATTTATAAAAAAATGTGCTAAATATAAAGTCCACTTTACCAAAAAACTAAAGAAATGAGTTGTATGGGAATGGACACAAGAAGATGTAGAAATGGTAAACAAAATTAAGAAAATATGTGAAAATCTACCTGAATTAAATATTCCAAATGAAGAAGATTTCTTTATTTTGGAAACTGATGCCTCTTTATTACACTGGGGAGCAATACTTAAAAGAAAAGAAAACCATAAAGAGTTTCTTTGTAATCCATTGTGTAAATGCCCGTGGTGCTTGTTGCTTATACTTCGTGCACATTCAAAGATGCCGAAACCAGTGTATGATATTAATCGTAAAGAATGTTTAGCGCTTAAGAAAGGAATAGCAAAATTTGAACCATACTTGCTACCTATAAAATTTCTTATTAGGACGAGATAATACTCGTGTAAAACCATTATTAACAAATAAACTTGGAACAAGTGCAGTGAAAAGACCACTTATTAGAATGCAAATGTGGTTTGCACCATTTAAATTTGATATTGTCCATATTAAAGGGAAAGACAATTTTATTCCCGGATTTCTTAACCAGGAATGGAGCTAATCGTGAAGGAGCTAGAAATATTGAAGTTCAAATGAACATGAAGATTGTCGTAATAGAATCCAAGATAACTCTAATGGAGATGGTCACTAAGCCGTGATCCTGAGAAGGCCAACATGGCTATATTATCTCAAGGCCCTAGCGCCAATAAATCAAGGCCTCGGTGCCAATATTGAACTGCAGCATTGAAGCTTCATAACCTTTCGCTTAGAGAGAATACTACTTGTCTCCCTCACAGAGAAAATATTTACAAAGGATAGTATCTCCATACCAGCTTAATAGCTCAAATATCATCAAAGCCTGCAACACTCGTGGTGTTATGGACATCAAAAGTAAAAACGATTTTATTTTAAGCATATGTATTGTTTAATCTACTTTGTTGTGGTTTACCGCATTGGAGGTTGGATGAAAACCTTAACATATGGAACCTATAACAAAGTTAACCTCTATCCAGAGCCCCACCTTATTGTTAGTGCTCTTTACGAAATGGGAAATATAATTTGTATTTACCCATCGAAATCTTTAAAAGAAATTTCTTTGTTACCAAAAGAAGTAGTCCGAGCTATTGAAAGGTATTGCCAAGTTCTTAAACATAAGAACATATATATCAGGTTTTTCTCTGCCTGTCCTGAATGGGATAATGAAGAAGATAGGCTACTGCCAGTTAGCCATGTCATAAGGATTGCCACTACTTCCAAGCATCTTCAACCTGAGAAGAGTGAAGTCCATGAAACTACACCAGAAGATGTTATCAAGATGACAACCTTCCGTAGAGCCAAGGGATATAAAGAGCAATTTGAGCATATTCAGAAAGTTATTGAAGAAAATCAAAATATTTGGGTATATGAATCACAAGACCACTTGATTTACAGTAAAGCTGTGGCACCTACTAAACAAGAAGATTGGCACTATCTCGATAATTGGTATGATCATATTTTTGGAGGAAACGCTAGTGGAACACAGAAGATAAAAAATGAACTGTGTAAACAGTTTTGGCGTTATCCAAACCATAAGTGGGAGTATTGTAGCAATGAAGAAGATGGTTCACCAATATCACTTAATCCAGAGGAATTTCCGGATGAGTGGTTTGAATCTCATATGGAAAAGTAATGGACCCCCTTTATCACTACTTTGTCAAAGTTACTTTGATAAATAAAAATTGTGGGGTTTCATCTACATTATTTTCCATGTTAAGACAAAGAACTTTAGGCCACAGTAAGATTCCCATTATCTTACACAGTAACACAACAATAATAAAGACCAGCTGGAGAGCTTTTTCGAGTCTATAAAAGGAAGACTAATTCTCAGAAGAAGGCATCCCATTTTTAAGCAAAAAACTATCTTTCTCTCTAGTTTTTTGAGTCTTGTAACCATTTCAGTTTATCTCTTTCATTTGAAGCTTGTAATAAGGTAATCTCTATGGAGTTCTAATCTCTTTAGAGAAAGTACCAAGAGTGTAGCCGAAATATGTATGTATACTCTTATGCAAGAGATATTAGTGTGATGAGTTTATGAAATCAAAATTGCTTGAAAATACTGTCTTTCTATTTTTGTTGTTTTCTCAAAAACTCTTATCTTACTTATACTCCAACGGTGAGAACCTTGAGGGTTGTGCAAGTATCTTGTTGCCGTTTAGCCGTGTGTTGGCGTTTGAGGCGTTTTTAGAGAAAGCCATTAGAACCCTGTTATCTTTTAAGGTGATGTTTTAACAAGGAGTTGAAAGGAAAACTGTGATTCCGTGTGATCCATTGTGAGATTTGCAAAAAGAGTCGAGAGAAAAATAATAAGAGTGCGGAAGTCGTGTTGGACCATAACCCACTTTCTTAAACTCAAATAACATCGATCACTTATATCTGAGTATACAAACATACGGGAGCAAGCTCGAGGGAAATCTCGTTGATATTATTCTGTCTTTACCTTCGCTTTCGATCGTAAGATCTTTCTTATTTATGTTAAATACTTGCATTAATATTTGCACTTATGATATTTATGAAATTTTAGTTACTATCATTCAATATTTAGAAATTAATTGCGACAGGAAAAGAGAAGAAATTAAATCATTTTATACTGTGCTTGATTATTTTCTGAAAAATAGTAGGAAAATATAACCCTTGCACCTTTATATTTCACAGAAAATATAGTCAGAATTAATAAAGAAATTAATAAATTAGAAAATAAAATTAGAATATTAAACGATTGTTTTGATAAAAAATATATTGATAAATACGAGTATAATTGGCTTTTCTATTTATTAGGAGAAATACATCAAAATTACCCTATATCAGGAATAGAGAACATTGACTTGAGTAAATAATGTAAGAGGGCAAGATTTATGTCTTTTTATCGTAACGCCATCCATGACGCTAAACTAAGTGTACATGTAGCAAAATCGGTGAGCTAAATTGTTCTGTTTATGGACCCCACTATGACATCATGGTCATATCCCACTGTTTCTCTCTCCCAATTCTTTTCTTTTATACTTGTTAGAATTTTAATTTCAATATAGTTTATATAATTATAAATTGCTGAATTTTATAAAATTTATAGTTCAAAATAGATAAAAATTTATGGATTCAAAGAAATTTGTGATTAAAGATAAAATTAGATTAACTTATAATTTCAAAAAAAGTTTTGTCAATCAGAGAATAATAAGTTTAAAAATCTAAAGAATTTCAATTTTCTCATCTTGAATGTAAGAATAGAAATATGTTAAAAATATAATTTGTATACAAGCTCATGACATGGTTTTATTTACCCTCGTTAGAAATTCTAGTCACTATCGAAAAATAAGTATCTAAGAAAATTGAATGTTCATCTACGAGTTGCTTAACCTAAGAATTTCAAATATTCAACTTTTTACAATGAGATGTACCACCAATTATTTTTTCCAAGAATTTCAAATATTAAACTTTTTACACTAAGATGTACCACCAATCATTTTTTTCTTAAACAATGGAATGGATTATCACTTTGTCGTGTTTGCTATATCCAACATTGTGTCGGACATTTAGCTTACATAATAACGGTATAAACTGTCTGGTCATGTGCTTTTATACCAACTAAACATATTAAATAATTTCCTTTGTCGTACTATGATAAGTAATAATAAAAAATTCGAATATTCAATTTGTAAATTCTTAGAAATATGAACATTCATTAATGTAATTTTCTTTATAAAAAAATAAAATCTATAAAATATTTAACAAAGAAAAACCATTTAGTTATAAACACGTGCGGTTTAGTTTCACATTCCGACAAAATGCCTTGCATGTTTACAGCACATAGAACCCTAGTTTCTACGTGTCCAAATAACAATGCCTCGTACTCTCATGGGTCCCACATTACACACTTCCTTGAGCATAACCCCATCTATATATACGGCCTCACTCCACCCTCGTAGCCGCACCCTAAATTTCTCACAGAACACAAAGTACACACAAGAAGGAATATATAGGCTGTAAATTTCTCACTTCGCTGTTTCTCTCTCTAAAGAGTAAATCCTGGAAAAAATGTTTGGTCGCACACACACCATCCCCATTAATCCTCAAACTGGAGCCACAGGATCAGCGTTTAACAAAATCTTCATTCCTCAGTTTGATCGCTATGCAGTTAATAGCGTGCTGGGTCCCGAGCCGATTTCTTGGGCTCTGCCGGACCAAACACCGGCAGAGATGGAGATGAAGGTATGTTTACATTTTTTCTTTCTTGTTCTTTTGTTCTCTGCTTATCTGTTTGGAAATGAATGATAATTGACAGATTTGCCATGAATTTTGCAAATGTAGTTAGGCTTACGATGTTAAGAAATGTTGAAAATTTAGCAAGGGATTCTGAAACTTGGTTTCTTTTTTATCTTTCTATTAAATAATTACCATTCATTTAAAAATAAACTAGAATTGAAAATCAGGCTTTTCATTTTAAATTCAGTCAAAGTGTAGTTGTAGAAATTTATTCTCCAAGCTTAACTGTAATTTTAGTGAAGCGTACGTCGTCGGAATGTCCCAAAAACTAGGTAGAGTTCACAAAATGGCTTGAAGGATTAATTCATAAATGGCAGGAATTTTGAAACTTGATTTTATAAATTTTCCTTCTGAAGAATTATAATTAATTGCGAAAATAAGCAATAGTTGAACATCAGACTTTGGATTTTAGATTCAATCATATAGTTGTAGAAATTTTTACAAGAATGGTTTCTAGTGCTAAAACACCATTTTAAATTTCTGAGTTCATTAATTAACGGTAACATGAATTCAATTTTTAAATTTATTACCTTATTTATAAAAATATATTTCTTTTTGAAAATTGATTGCAACAGAATAATTTTGTTAAAAGAATTAATGTCATAACTTTTTCCTAAATTTTTTAAAATTAGTAAGTCTGCAAACAATGAATTTATAGTCACCAATAATGCAAACAATGAATTTCAGAACCTTTGTAAATAGATGGGAAGGCAGCTTTTTATCATGCAGTACTTCTATTCCTATGTTGCACAACTGGATTAGTACCACTGGCTAATTAGTTTCCTTGTACATATCAAATGGCTGGTAACCTGGGGCTGATCACACTATCTTGTTACAACTCAAGAAAAGTTCAAAGACAATCTCTTCCACCTTGAATTTCAACTGTCAATTGATTTTAAAATTGCCGATTCAAATATGATAAATAAGCCTTTTTTTTTTCAATCTCCTCCAGGTCACTAACATTTGACTAAAGGGTCTACTAGATGGAATCAAAAATAATTACCAACTACCAGTTATCCGTACATGAGGAAAATGGAAAAAAAGGAGTTGGGAGTGGAATCACGTTCAACAAGAGAAATTGGTGTAGAGCCTCTAACTGAAGAAACCAGCCTCAATGTGCACAACAAGTTATCACTACAAGAACAATTAGTGGGTTGGACATTTAAAGCCAAAAATCGTCAATCCTCCAAGTTAACTGACAAGGTACATATAGTTGGTTAATTACATTGATGTTGGTTGAAAGAACTAGATTGATATTTTCGTCAAGTTTTTGTGTTCTCCAAGCTTTGAATGGATTCACATTACTCTAGTAACTCTACAAGTTGTAGTATTTTATCCATGGCCATAGGATGGCTAAGAAAACTTTTCGGTCTGTAAAAGAGTTTGGCAATTTCATACTGTTCCACACTACTAAAGGAGGTTCATCTCATTGCGGCAAGGCAAAAATGATAGGAAAAGAACAGCAAGAAGTATCTCTGGCAGAAGGAAACCAGAATCCACCAAGTATACATGAAACTGTTGTTCCTCGTTGTGATGATGACAATGTTGGTGAAGGTACGTGTCACATTTTTTTTTTTTGTACAAATGCAGGGTTAAATTCTTCATTATTGGAATTATAAGTTTGTAATTGACATGCTATATTATATCTTACGTTTAGCATACATTTTAAAAATGATTAATCACTTGCAGGTGATGAAGATGGAATTTACTCTGAAATTTTGAAGTGTCCAATTACAAAGTTGTAAGAATTCCAAATTAATAGAATATGGATGTGTATTTTCGTAGAAATTTATGTTTAGGTGTATAGTAAAAGCCATCTTGTTCCATGAATTGTTATGGAGCATTCTTTTATAATTGAAAAATCTAGTGACTAATTAATGGACAAAATTGACTGCTACATGATAAGAACTTGCGTTGATGGATTGGAGAAACAATCTTTTTCAACCTGAGGAGAATGATGACATCGAATATCTTGACCTAGTCACGTACGGTGGAATTGATTAATAAATCATTTTTTTGGACACAAGAAGTGACATAATAGAACTTAGGGATACAAGTCCCCGAGCACATTAGTTTGCGGTAAAAACTCATTGATTTACAAAAGAATGTTTAGATTGGATTTTCACCCACAAATTTGATGATTCAAAATTGATTGCTGAGAATGGAACGAAAGAAAATTTGAACAACTTTGAAGCTCAATATGTTATTCAATAAAACAATTCATTCAGTACTATGAGTGCTAACTCTTGTTCAAATAGTATGATTAAAATTCAAAGACTAAACTTTATAAAATAATTCCAAACTAGTGTCATTCATTAAACAATATGAACGTGTATTCTATTGTTGAGTAGATTATGACTATTTATCCCCGTTCACATGCCATCCTCTATTATTGTATCGGTCATGAGTTTGATTTTTAACAATTCTATAGTGGGATAGCTAAATCTTAACACGTGAATTATCAATTTATAAAGTTCATCGCTCCTACATCTGGTGGTGCTGGACAATGTGATCTGTAGGTCAAGTTGTTTCGATTATTTAATTATTTACGATTCATATTAATATCTTGACTTAATTTCTTTTTTATAAAAACTAGTATGTTCATATATTTCTGCACCATAAAATGTTTAAAAGATATTTTTGGTCGATATTTTGATTTTTACGATTAACTTTGTTCCATTTCATCGGGGAAATAATCTCGACAGGAATTGTTTAGGCAAAAAAATAATAATAATAAATAACACCTGACAGAAATTGCCCTAATTGGTATTATACTATAAATTGTGTCGGTAAAACCTAGGATTTGGGACCATGATGATGTCACATACACACTGACCGAACATGAGATGGCACCCCATCACAAAACCTAAGCACCTTTCTCTTTTCTCCCTTCCCTATTTAACTGATCGTCACGAACAAACCCACACTCACTCACACACACACACACACACACACACTCACTCACACACACACTCTCTCCCTCTCTCTCTCTCTCTCTCTCGAGAGTAAAGGCAGGAAAAAATGTTTGGACACACACACAAAATCCCCATTAATCCACAACCCGCAGCCACAGGATCCAAGTCCAACATAGTCTTCATTCCTCAGTTTGACTGTTTTGCTGTTAATGGCGTGCTGTGTCCCGAGCCGATTTCATGGGTTCAGCCAAACCAAACACCCGCAGAGATGGAGATGGAGGTATACGTTTACATTTTTCTTTTTTATGTTTCTTTTGTTTTGTTTTGTTTTTTGTTTTGTTTTTTTTTTTTTTTTTGTTTTCTGCTTATCTGTTTGGAAATTTATGTCAGTCGATAGCTTTGCCATGACTTTTGTAAATGTAGTTAGGCTTACGATGTTTAGAAATGTTGAAATTTTAGCTAGGGTTAACAAAAATGACTTGAAGAATCAAATCATAAATCGCTGGGATTTTTAAGCTTGGTTTCATTTTATTTTTCTTATTAGTTATATTCGTTTCAAATAATCTAGAATTGAATAAAACATTTTGGATTTAAAATTCATCCATAGTAGAGTTGAACAAAGCTTCACCCGATTTTTTTTTTCCCGCGCTAAAATACCATTTAAATTTAAAAGTTCGTTAAATTAACGGTATTGAGAATTCAATTTTGAATTTTATTGCCTAATTATGTTGAAAGAATTAGTGTCATAACTTTGTGATAGATGCACACTAAAAGTCTCGTGCTCATCTATACAAGGTAATAATAAGTAAATAAATACAAGATCTAATAGGATAAGAAGAAAAACTAGAAAGGGAAATCTTTTACTCTCTATAAATTTGTTGTTTTTATTGTTAATCAATATGAAATAGAAAGTAGTGAACATTGCTTCTGGATTAGATCATGCCTTCAATACCATTTACTAAGAAATTAATCAGCAATACAACAGAGAATCAAATTGTCATAAATCTGAATGTTTGAATGAAATTATTAATATTATTTCTATTTCCTCTTCATTTTATCTTATTAAACTATTTGTTTTTGTGTTCCAAAAAAATATGTGAGTTTTTCTCCAAACCCCCATGATGTTGAGTATTTATTCATAACAAACTAAATAAAAAGGAAAACAAGATTAGGAGGGGAACATATAGCTTAACCTCCACTTCATACAAATACAAATTGAAAAAATTTAACCATACTAGCAAACACATAATTAAACAATAAAATAAATAAGACGAATATCTCTTGTGACTCATCATTATCATGCGACCTCATGGTTTATTCTCACAGTCTTTACTTGAGTCAGAGTTCATCAATGTTTGACTTTAAACCATTTAAAATGAGGCTAATCCCTAGTCGATATTCTTGTTCATGTATTCAAAAAACAAAGATCTTGAAATGTAGAAACAAAAATATTAGCTCTTGTTCTGGACCCCGTATAAATAGATGGGGAGTCAGCTTTTACCATGCAAATTCTATTCCTACATTGCTCATATCTTCAACAATGCAACCTTCAACTGGATGAATGCCACTGGCTAATTAGTTTCCTTGTTACATATCAAATGGTTAGTAATCTAGGGCTCTTCTTTATTTCTTGAAGACACTATCTTGTTAGAACCCGGAAGTATTTCAAAGGCTGTCTCTTCCGCCTTGAAGTTGTTGTCCATTGATTTTAACATTTTTGTGGGCTGTGATGCCATAGTCCAGTCCACTTAAAGGCAATGATGATTGGCCTTCGGCCCATTCCAATATATAATTAGTTTGCCGAAGTTGGCCCAGTGAAACCAGGCCCAATATCCGGTCCAAGATCTAGTTAAATTCTACAGCTGCTCTGAGCCGTTGGATGATAACTAACCACATCTCGAGGCCTTGATATTTGAGGGTTTTCCAATCGTTTCTATTCATTCGATTTCTCTGGCTTTCTCTCTCATGTTCTAGAGGCGTCTGTGTGACCTTTCTTCCTTCATTCTTTTCTGTGTGAATCTGGTTTGAGGGATTCTTTTCTTGAGTCATTTCTTTGTGAGATTACAGTGTTTGTAGGGCTTTCTTTGTGGTTAGTCTAATTCCTTCTTGGGTCTCATTGAAGTAGCTTAGGGTTACTTCTTTGACTGCGTTTGGGTTAGAGGGGTTTATTGGATTGATGTTCTGAGCCTTATCATTTGTGAAGCTTTGATGCTCTGTGATTAATGTTCCGGTTTCATGTATAGGAAGTCTGAGTGTAATAGGGTTTTTGAGTTTTTCATATGATCTGTAAACTTTGTGTTTGAAGTTTGTATAACAATTTTGTATTCTGATATGATCAATAATCCTATTTTTTATTTGAATCTCCCCCAATTCACTAACATTAGACTAAAGGGCTTACTAGGTTTTTTACCCGAGTACTATGAAATTCTAGGATTTTAGTTGTTAGTAGACATTTTTGGGGATGTTTTCTTGGAAATTGTTCTTGAATTGGCTCCAGATATTTTCCAAAAATAAAATCTCTTCTCAAATCTCTCTCACAGTCAATCAAAGACTTTCTTTCTATGTCTCTCACTCGCTGCTCTAGTCATTTTTCAACTTTGTTAGGGTTTCAGTTCACAACTATTATAGTCTAGGAGTTTCCCCCGTGCAGGTGTAAAGAATTCATTTGGAGTTGTTTTTGATGTTTAGGCCAACAAGGAACATGTGTAGAGTATTAGTAATACAGTACATTTCTGCAGGAGCAGGCAAGAGCGAGTTTTGCCGAAGAAAGAAAAGGAAATAGGAAACGGACTAAATCAGAAGTAGTTAATGTTGAAATGATGACCTTCCAACTTTTTAAATCTCCAATTATGGACAAAGAATGTTATATTTTACAAATGTACAAGGTACGTATCTTCATTCCACTTAAGTTGGCATATCTGTTCTACATATTTCTATGACCTTGACATATCTATTCTAAACATTTACTTTGTTCTAATAGTTCTCACTGTATAAATAGATGGAATCAAAAAATATTACCAACTACCTGTTATCCGTCTACGAGGAAAATGGAAAAAAGGAAGTGAAAGTAGAATCCCGTTCAACAGGAGAAATTGATTCAGAGCCTATAACAGAAGAAATCAGCATCAATCTACACAACGAGTTATCACTGCAAGAACGATTAGTGGGTTGGACATTTAAAGCAAAAAAACGTCAGTCCTCCAACTTAACTGACAAGGTAGCTAATTACATTGTTACACAAAGTACATAAATATCCTATTATAATTCTTGATTTTGGTTGAAAGAACCAAGTTGATATTTTCATCATGTTTTTGTGTTCTCCAAGCTTTAAATAGATTCAAATTACTCAAGTAACTCTATACATTGCAGTATTTTATTCATAGCCATGGGAAGGCTAAGAAAACATTTCGGTCTGTGAAGGAGTTTGGCAATTTCATACTTTTCCACACTACTCTAGAAGGTTCATCTCATCGAGGCAAGGCAAAAATGATAGGAAAAGAGCAGCAAGAAGCATCTCTGGCAGAAGCAAACCAGAATCCAGCAAGTATACATGAAATTGTTGTTCCTCGCTGTGATGAAGACAATGTTGGTGAAGGTATGTGTCACATAAACTTTTTGTTTGTACAAATGCACTTCTATAGAAGGTTCATCTAATCGAGGCAAGGCAAAAATGATAGGAAAAGAACAGCAAGAAGCATCTCTGGCAGAAGGAAACCAGAATCCAGCAAGCATACATGAAATTGTTGTTCCTCGCAGTGATGAAGACAATGTTGGTGAAGGTATGTGTCATAATTTTTTTTTTTTTGTACAAATGTGGGATTTAAATTCTTCCTTGTTGGAATTATAAGTCTGTAATTGACATGCTATATTATATCTTACGTTTAGCGGACATTTTAAAAATGATTAACCACTTGCAGGTGATGAAGATGGAATCTTCTCTGAAATTTTGAAGAGTTCAATTACAGAGTTGTAAGAATTCCAAATTAATAGAATATGGATGTGTACTTTCGTTGAAATTTTATGTTTAGGTGGATAATAAATGCCATCTTGTTCCATGAATTGTTATGGAGCATTCTTTTATAAACCCAGTGGAACTTTCTTAATTCTTCCTTCCATAGAAGATTTACAGATTGAAGAATGAAGACAACCCCGCCCTCGTCCCGGTACACTTCTAAATCGCAAAACTGAAGCAAAAGTGTATGAATCATACTATGCAACACGGCTAAAGGAAAAACTTTTTAAAGTAGTTAAATATTTTTCCGAGTTAACTCTTCATATTTATTTACTCATTTTTAGTTAAAGGATACTGGAGTTATGGGCGGTCGTCATATGGCACGCGTTGACAACTGTCTTTGAAGGGGTGTGTCTTATGTTGTAAGGGGTTAGTTGATTTTTTTTTTCTTCCAAGTTAAAAAATTAAGGACAGTGCAGATTTATATTATTTGAAACAAATTAAATGCTATAGAAGTCATAGGAACTATACAATTGTATGACTAATAAACTTACAAAATTATCAAATCTAATAGTCTTTAAAAAATTCAAAAAGTAGAAAAATAATTGGAAAAATGGAGTGTATCCACCAGCTATTCAGATTCCATTAGAACTTGATGTAAAATAGATGACCGATTGGATTAAGGAATGCTTGGATCGAAAAGGGAAAAAAAGTAAATTGCAAATTGACGTTCGAGCTCCAATTTAAGCACTTAATACCTTTTCGAAAAGGAAATGATGAGTTGGATTGAACCCACTGCTTTGCTTTGCTTTGCTTTGACTTATGGTGGATTTTAGCCATCCAAGTTCTTTTAGGACTTGAAAACTGCCCTTTTAAATTTTAGTGATATTTTTATCATTTAATTTATTTCGTATTCTTTACAAAGGAAAAATATGTAAATACACACTTTTAAGTATACCATTTCACATTTAACAAACTCATAAAAAAATTTCATAAATCAGGTGCTAAATAATAATATTATATATGTTAGGTTTTTTAATGTAATTGGCAAGTCTGTGAATAAAAGGGACTAAATTTAAAATGTTGTAAAAGTCAAGGAGTAGGTTGCAAATAGTAGAAATTGAGTTATATTAGGTTTAGGGTTCGAGAATGAAAAAGAAAGAGAAACGGCGCCTCAATTTCGTCAGATTGTCCCCATGACTTGGCTCGAGCGTCGAAAATAGTAACAATGTCACTAGCCTGTCGCTCGAGCAACAAATTGTCGCTCGCCTGTGTTTTTCGAGCGACAGGGTTATTCGAAGAATTCTTAATTCCTTTTTTAAAGCATTTTTATGTGGCTCATTCATTCCTTAACCTACATATAAATAACAGAACGTCTTTGAACGATTTTTGACAAGGTTGAACATTAAGAAAACATATACTCTCCATATCATTTTCATCAAATTAGCTTTCAACCTTCGTTCCGTGATTGGTTCTTGGTAGTGAAAACATCAAATCCACAATCCAAATATCAAACTACTACTTTCTACATATCTGTCAAATTCTCAAGATCAAGGGAAGCCATCCGATGACCTCAAAATTTGTAGCCATCTATGGAGGTAGAGGTGGAGACGGAGTTCCAATGCACAAAATGGACTTGTTGGCAACGAGTGGAGGTAGACCCAGTTTGCTCGGTGGCGGAGATACGATTCCTGATTTCTGTTTGTTTGTAGAGAGAGAAGGAAATAGAAGATTGAGAAAGAAATGGTAGGAAAAAGAGAAAGAAATGGAAGATAATGTGTAGAAAGGACAAAATATTAGAGTGAGAAAGTGGTTTGAAAAATATGGTAATTATCCTTTATTTAGTTAACTTTAATTTAGAAAATTAATTTCTAAACTTTTGATAATTTAGTTATATAAATATTAGAATTTATATTTTAAAAAATCTAATTAGCACCTAATTTCTGAAAATAAATTTAATTGACATGATTAATGATAATCAAATTTTAAATATATGGTTTTGCTTAGTTTTCCCTAGTAAATTTTAGTTCCTTTAAGCTAGGTTTTCGTTTAAACCCTTAAAAATAGAGGTTAATTCTTTGGTTTGGGGCACCTTTGAATTAATAAAACTTCTTGATTTTATTTTTCATTCTCTGGTGGATTCCAGACTTTTGCTCTTAAGATTTTCGCTCGAATTTCTTGTTTTGCGTTGCGTCAGAACTCCAATCAATCTGAAGATGCATATGCTGCTCTTCCACTTCACTTATCACGTCTTCACAACATATACATATCTTTGTGCATACATTTAAAGTGCCATTTTCAAATCCTCCATTTTCTTTCTTGAGTTCTCCGGTTCCACTTCCCACAAAGATATTTTGAATGCCACCTGTTGAATTTAATTACTTGAGTAATTTAATTTTCGTTATATGTGGCTTTAAGGTCTTGTTTTGGAGTAAATATAGGCAATTTAAATTATAAATAGATAAAAACGAATGAGTAATATTTGTGGGTCCATCGAAATATATAGATTTGATATTATGTTTATAAATTGAATTGTTGCCAAAGAAGTGCTTTGTCCAGTGAAGTACTGAACCTCGTTTGATTACAAGTTTTAGTTTATAAATACTTTGTTGAGACAGAAATGTGTAAGGTTAACTTGAGGGACATGTAATTATAGCCAAGCGTGTGAGATTTTAGTATATGCTAGATTGCACCCCAAACGGTTGAAAAATAATCAATGGTGGCTACTATACATTTTACTAGGATGACAAATGGGTAGAACTGCTCCTCAAATCTCAGCTTGATCAGCTAATGATTGCTTGAGCTCGTATTGAGACGAACCATAACTCAAGTCAAGCGCAATTTTTTTTCAAGGGCCTAGTGAGATCTGGTCCTCAAGTCGGCTCATATTAAGTTCGTGGGGTCGAGTTCATGAGGCGACTCGTGGCTCATGGGCGTGTGACCTTTTGGCCACCAAACAATCCAAAAATGACTGTTTGGACAAAATGGTCAAATTTTTTATTTTTAATTTTTTAAGAAAAATTAATCTTTTTTCTATATAAATCCCCTCCTTCAAACTTTACCTTCTCTTTCTACAATTATTATAATTTCATATTATCTCTTTTATTATACAAAATCTTGAGCTTTATTGTCTCTAAAACTTCTTATTCGTACAATTTTAATATAAATTATATTATTCTACTTCTTTCTTTCATATATTGTTTCAAATGAATTGCAACATATTTTTGAAAATTTGGTGACTTCAATCAAATATTTGGTGTTTCCAGCACACAACTACTTTGACATTAGATCACGATTTTAGTGGTTCAAATGATGTTTGCATTTGGCGATATTTGATAAGTGTATTTAAGCACGTTTGTCTGTACTATTAAACTTGATAAATAATCACTAATTGAACAAATTTCTACCTAGTTTAATGTAAAATATGAACATTGTAGGTAAATCTCGCACTTGGAGATATTTTGAGCAAAAAATAAAGATTTTTAAGGTAATTTTGAGTTTATTCGAAGCAATTGAATACTAACCGAATCATATGAGATCGATAAGGAGTAGTAAGAGAACAATCAGATGAAAGTTGCATCTTTTGAGAGCGAAATTCAACTTTCAGAAGTTTGGGAGACTAAATTGTACACTTTAGAACTTTTGGAGGACTAATTTCAAATGATTATGGAGGATCCTGTATCAACGTGGAAACATTTGGAAGTTCTAGAATCAATATTAAAAAAGGATCAAACTCGGATGAAAAAATTGAAATAGGTTACAAAGCGCAACAATAAGAAAGTTGAGAGAATAAGTTGGACATGTTGAAAAGAACAAAATTGATGAGATGAAAAGTTAGATGACCAAAATTAAATTGACAGACAGTTCATGGACCTGTTTTGCAATTTAATGTCAAAACATGCGTTAAAGGAAAAATGGTAAAGGAAAATATTTGTTGGCCATAAATTTGAGATCCAAAAAGGGGAGTAATTCTCGGTAAAAATTTTGAGAAATTTTTCATAATTCAAGATTTTTTATATGAACATATTTCTTTCCTAAAAACATGCTTGGAGCTGATGTCTTCCCATTTAACGTCTCTGAGAATATGGAAGAATAAATCTTGGCTCTATGAATTCATCATTATATCCATATGTTTTCAGTTTTCTGATCACAACATCATTCTACATATCATTCCATATAAATAAGACAAATTTTATTGTTCATCAATTGTAACATATATGACATGTGAATTTGTGACATCTTATATTGATGTTTCTATATTCGTGAGACTTGCAAAATTGTAGCTTGATAACCACTACAACAAAAAGAGTCATTCGCAACATTAAAAAGGCAACATTTGTTGATAAATATTGCCAAAAGGATCTTTTGGCAACATTTTAGGAAGTGAATGTTGCCATTAATTAGTATAAATGACTTTTAGCAACGTTTTTCAGAAAAATGTTGCAATAGACCCCTTTTCGCAACGTTTGCTGAGTGCACTTTTCGCAACGTTTGCTGAGTGTTGCGAAAAGTGAGACTTTTCGCAACGTTTGCTGAGTGTTGCGAAAATTTTCGCAACGTTTGTTCAAACGTTGCGAAAAGTGACTTTTCGCAACATTCAGCAAACGTTGCGAAAATGGGCCATTTCAATTCAAACCCAACAACGTACCCACAAACAAGGCCCAATCCAATATTTCAAAACAAAATTAATCGACCCGTAAACCCATTTCAATTCAAACCCAATCCATACTCATTTACCGGCCCAATCCATAACCCCCGGCCCAATCCATAACCCGTAACATATACCCACCGAACGCGTTCAGAGGAGACAATGCATCTTCTTCCCCAATCCGTCAAGCTCTGCCGAAACCACAAATCAATCCCACGCTCGAAACTGGAATCCATCCCACCACCATAACGCGAGAGCAAGCAAAACCCTTTCCACCACCAACGCGAAATCGCGAACCTCGCCCTCCGTCTGCAGTTGACTCCTCCTCCAAACACCTGCAATGCATGGCGGATCCAAAGACCCTGCCAGCCCGCGGCCGCCCATGCTGGGTCCGCCGGAAATTCTTCAAAGTTTCAGAGTTCAGCCGTTCAGGACCAGGTCCGCCGGGAAGGAAGCTGAAGAACAGGAGAGGAAGAAGGCTGGTTGCTGGGGTTGGGCTGGAGAAACAAATAAGTTTTTGGGCCTGATTTTAAAAAATAAAAGGCCCAATTTTTGTAGCCCAATTTAATCGAATCCATTTAACAAATACCAACTAAAATGAAAAGTCCAATCCAAATGACATTTTCCACCATAGCCATCTGATTTCTTCTTGAGGGCGACGGGCTAGGGCGCTTTCTACAAATTAATTTGGGGTCTGACTTTTGAGGTGAGGAGGACGGCAGACTTGGGCTGTGGCGGTGGAGTGGATTCGTGACTTGTGAGAGACCGTGACTGGAGGCTCGATTCCGAGGATCGTCATGGACTGGCAGCGGACTCAGCAGGCCGTGCGGAGGAGAGCTTTCTGCTGGAGCCTGGAGTGGAGCCGGAGGACTGGAAACTGGAGTGGAGACTTGGAGGTTGCGTGATGACTGATGAGTTCGTGACTTCCGTTAGTCCGTGACCTGGAGCTGGAGCCTGGAGGAAGGTCTAACTTGTTTTTTTTTTTTTTTTTGTTCTGTTTTTGTTAATTTGTTAGTTGCTAATTTAATTGCTATTATTATTAAATATTAATGAATCATGAATTTATGATAAATAAGAATTTAAGTGATGGGTGCAGCCCCTGGACTGTATATTTGTGTGTGTGTGTGTTTTTTTTTTTTTTAATCAGTTTTTGTGAATTTGCTATTTACTAATTGCTATTAATGAATTATGAATTTACGATAAATGAGATTATGAGAATTTAAGTGATGGGTGCAACCCCTGGACTGTATATTTGTGTTTTTGTATTTTTTCAGTTTTTGTTAATTTGTTATTTGTTATTAATGAATTATGAATTTATAATAAATGTGAATTTAAGTGATGGGTGCAGCCCCTGGACTGCATATTTGTGTTGCATTTTTTTTTTTTTCAATTTTTGTTAATTTGTTATTTGCTATTAATGAATTATGAATTTAGTTGCTTTGAATCAACTTCACTTAACTCCAAATTGCTTTTCTTTTCTCCAAATGCATCTAAGTTATGATTTTCCTCTTACAGTTAACATATTTACACCAAATTAGGTAGATATCCACTCAACTAGCAATCAATAATCAAGTTTAGAAGTCACGGCTACACTTATAATGGCCCAACAAAATATAAATAATTGATTAAATACATAATATAGAATAACTTTTGTAGAATATAACGTTATTTACACTTTTGACCATTATTCATACTGTGATAATATAACGTCATATATCTGGAAGTATATGTAGAATAACTTTTATAATCTTTGTATCATTTTTCAGAATTTGGAGGATGGGAATTCAAATGCGTTTACTCCTCAGGTTTTTGTATCTTACATTATTACAAGTTATATCCTTTATAAATTTTGACTGATGTATACAAATATAAAAAACATATTTTCTATTTATTATGAATTTGTAGTCACATCAAGGAAGTGGTGTCCAAGGAGGTATTGGAGTTGTGAAAAATTCTAGGTGTCATCTACTTCATTGGTACATGTTTGAGGAGGAAGAAATTGTAGCAGAATGGAGAATTGCAACAACAGACCCAAGTTCGAAGGTGCATCACTTGCCACTCGGAAGAGACTGTTGGAAGGTTTGGGTTGAAGAAGTGTATATGGATCAATTGACCTTGTACAGACCTACGGATGAAATTCGAACTCTTCGTGAAGCCGTGGGAAGTACTGTTGCTTGGCCAAAGAGCAGTATTAGACTTTTTTGATGAAGGTATATGAATCTATTTCTATTTCGGGGAATTGCATTTTCTCATTTTTAATGTTCATGAGCAATATATATGAAGTGTACAAGTTTTAGCTAGCATATTGTAGAAGTAAGTTGTGGCTGAGATTTGGTATTTGTTGATATTCTTTAGCTAGCATGTTTTAGTTGAATGTTGATGTTCTTTAGCTATAATGTACTTTTAAGGGGCTGGTGTACCCTATTTTAAATTATATGTTTTTGGTTTGATGGTATTGCCTATTGTTCTGTAGCTAGCCAGTTTTTGTTGGATGTTAATGTTCTTTAGCTAGAATGTACTTTTGAGGGGCTGGTGTACCCTATTTTAAATTATATATTTTTGGTTTGATGGTATTGCCTATTGTTCAGGTGGTTTTAGTCTGCATTACAGGGGAACTCTGTCAAAATTTTCATAAAAGTCAGTCACAGTTAGGAAAGGTCAAAGTTGTTTTGTCAATGTTTTTTAGCTAGCCTGCTGTTGGATGTTGATGTTGTTTAGCTAGCATATTGTTGGATGTTGATGTTTAGCTAGCATATTGTAGAAGTAAGTTGTGGCTGAGATTTGGTATTTGTTGATGTTCTTTAGCTAGCATGTTTTAGTTGAATGTTGATGTTCCTTAGCTATAATATACTTTTGAAGGAATGGTGTACCCTATTTTAAATTATATGTTTTTGGTTTGATGGTATTGCCTATTGTTCAGGTGGTTTTAGTCTGCATTACAGGGGAACTCTGTCAAAATTTTCATAAAAGTCAGTCACAGTTAGGAAAGGTCAAAGTTGCTTTGTCAATGTTATTTAGCTGACATATTGTTGGATGAAGTTGTGGTTGAGATTTGGTATTTGTTGATGTTCTGATGCTAGCCAGTTTTTGTTAGATGTTGATGTTCTTTAACTAGAATGTACTTTTGAGGGGTTGGTGTACCCTATTTTAAATTATATGTTTTTGGTTTGATGGTATTGCCTATTGTTCAGGTGGTTTTAGTCTCCAGCATTACAAGTGGGAACTCACAAAATTTTCATAAAAGTTAGTCACAGTTAGGACATGTCAAAGTTGTCTTGTTGATTTTTTTTAGCTAACATGTTGTTGGATGTTGATATTCTTTAGCTAGCATATTGTTGTTGTATAAGGCGTTGATGAGAGTTGATATTTTTTGACATTGCGTATTGTTAGTAGTTGATTTACATGCTAATTATACCCTTATTACTTTTGTCATATGCAGGGAGTGAAATTAATTTTGGGACAACCTGCGATCACAGAAGCAAATTCAGATATGAATCGAATGTTTTGTAATCTTTTTTTTTTGGTCAACTGTGATTGCAATTGTTTTGAATAGGGTAATGATGCTAGCCTTTTGAGTATGCTAATGATGTTAGCATATTGTATTGAATCATATCCCTTATTTTTGTTTATTAGAATTATGTAACATTTAATTACATACGACTAATTTGTAAGCATTTGTTTCAGTAGGTTTGTTGGAAATCAAATAAATTAATTATGCAAATTTTTTAAAAAAATTGTAAAATGACCTACGGTAAAATTGTAAAAATTGTAAAAAATTGTAAAATGACCTACCGCAACGCTTGCCAAACGTTGCGGTAGACCTCCCACTCTACGACAACACTTGATTTTGCAACACTCGTTCAAACGTTGCCGTAGGCCTACGGCAACGTTTTTCGAACGTTGCCGTAGACTTTTTTTTGTTGTAGTGAACATAAAACTGAAATACAATAATGTGGTAAATCTAGTTTAACCGTGTGACATCCGAGTTCAAACAAATACAATTCTTAAGAACATGAGTAAATTCATCTCTTAATGACAAGGGCGAAGGTTGTGGTCTTCTTCCTCTCTCACATTGATAATGAACAAGGAAAAGTAAAATTATTTCTCCCTCCGAATAATATTGAAATTGTAAGAATCTCGTTTTGTGCAACTTGAATTTCAAAAATCAAAAATCAAATGCGCATTACCTCAATTAATGGGATTGGGGAAGGAATGTGGACAAAATAAAAACATATATTAAACATATATTTAAAATAATTTTTTAAAACATTTTACCAATTTGTCATTAAAAAAGGATAGTATCTATTTTTTTTTTATAATGAAAATTTAAAAGCATGATTTCCTCTAATTTTTTGTAATTCGTTTTCCACAGTTTAGCCTCGGTCGGTCCGGTTGGCAATTTTTATTTTTTTCATTATATTTATTTTTCTTGATCCATTTTAATTTCTTTTTGGAGCACGACTTCCGATACACTCTTGTCACTATATAATGATCTCGTCTAGGTCAAATTAAAGGGGTGACGAAGTATTTCAAAACAAAAAAATTCGAGAGAAATCAAGAACTACGGATTTTAAGATTGAGCATCAAAAAAGGTTATTCTTAGTACAAGATCGTATCCATCAAAATCTAGTGACATACTTTAATTTTTTATTTTTTTTTGTTCTCCCATGATGTATAATTAGGGATGACGAAACGGCTCGACAACTCATCTTGGGAAAGCCCCAATCGAGCCGGCTCGTAGCTCGGAACCACTGAGCCCCATTTTGGGGCAACAGCTCGAGCCCAAGCCAGCCCATGTGGCTCGACGATTTTAATTTGAAGCTCGGGCAAACAAAACAAAACAAAAAAGGAACGGGCTCAGCTCAGCCCTCTAAAGCTTGAGTCGAGCCTTAATTTTTTTGCCGAGCTTTTGCTTTACTCGGCTCGGCTTGGACCAAAAAAAACTCGAACCTTTTTTACATGGCCAACCTTATTAAAGCAGACAAAGACACTCCAACAACCCCCACAAATGAGTAGATACTTTTACATAGTCGTGTCAATGAGTCGAGCCCAAGTTTCGAGTTTCGACTCGTGGCTCGGCTCAACTCATTGACACGACTATATAAAAGTATCTACTCATTTGTGGGGGTTGTTGGAGTGTCTTTGTCTGCTTTAATAAGGTGGGCCATGTAAATTCATTAGCTTAATCACGAAGAATCAACAAATGAAAAAAAAAAATTAAAAAGTATATCAAATTAAATAAAGTCAGCAAATAAAGTACAATATGAGAGGTTGCAAGTTGCAATGGTCCTTCACTTAGAGAGAAAAAGGTTGTAGTGCATTAACTTTGTTCACGTTCTTGACTCTCAAAAATCTCATCTTGAAAGTTTGTAAAACTTTTCTTGTATAAATCTTAAGAGCATGTCTGGAGAAGATTTTGGCCAAAATTTTTGTGATTTTTAGACTGTTGAGGTCAACAGCTGGACCCCACATGTCTCAAAGTTGGTCCAAAATGGTTGCTGAGTGCCCAGCTATCGGTTGAAAAATTGATGAAAATCCTCCAAAAAAATCACCACCGGACAAGCTCTTAGACATTTGTGCCCCCATGGGCCACACTAATTTTAATCGTGATTTATTAATATTACAGTGATTAGCCATTAACTCTTGATACATTTGGCTTTCAAGTGCTCTATTCAAGCATATAATAAAATTCATTAATGAGTTTTTCTTTGAAACGTACCTTTTAAAAAATGAATGAGAATTTTCTGCTATTTGACTGCTCAACATTCTTGCTGCCAAAATATATTTAACAAATGCAGAGACCCATCTAGCACACATCTCATATATTTGTTTGCCAATCAATATTTATCAGTTTGGTAGATTGCAACGTATCTTTCCAACTTGTTTCAAACTCTTCACTAGTCTCGGAATGTATAATAATGTTCCTCATCAAATGATAGTTGGTCTATGATGATCTTGTGGGGTGCACCCTTAGGCATAGTATTCAACCAACAATTAAATAATCAAACAAATGACTCACCGTCTCGTCACTTCAAAAAGTACATCTAAGTCCCTGTTTGAACCACATTAAAATTTTCATTCTTATTTTTCTACTCATTTTCAACCACATGTTCTTTAATAAAAAATATTTTCCATCACATCAATATTTTTTATTCTTTTTCAACCATACATTCTCCACCAATTTACTATTTTAAAATATATTTTTCCAAAATAATGTGGCTCAAACACACCATAAATATTATTGTTTGGCCATGATGATTGACTCCGGTCAATGGAGCAAAAATCATCTCATATCTATTTGTGTTGCATGTAGTATCGAAAATAGTTACATCACAAAAACACCTAATCAATCTTTATTCATGATCTCTATCATAATCAAAGTAAAAATTTGGATTTTTTTACTTTTTCTAATATAAAATATTCAATCACCGACTTAGCATCAATTCCCTTCATTTCTTCTCTCAAATCTCTTTCATAGTTTCTTATTTCACTATCAGTGCATCCAATATTTTGAGGACCACCCTATCTAATCTCCATCAAACTTATTTGTTTACTAGTCAATACATTTGCTTCATAACAAGGCTTTTTTTCGTTTAAGAAACCAATTTTTTTTTGCAGGAATTTTAAAATAAATATGTAAATGTAACTTATATCTTCATTCGCAAAATCTTCCATCTACGATTATATGAGAGAACCAATTAGTGGTCAACAATTTATAAATGTAAGGTTAGTAAGAATATTGTATATATTTTTTAAAAAAGTATATAAATTGTATATAGAACTATACATTTGTAAATATAAGATACTTTACATTTGCCGAAAGAGTAATAGAAAAATGTAACCCAAAAAGGTAAAAGTAAGAGGAGAAAATAACCTTAAAAATGAAACAAATTAGGCACTTAAATAAAAATTCCTAACTAGTTTTATTTGTTCAGATATTGTTATTTCATGATCCAATTCAAGATCGTGGAGGTAATTCATATATTGAATTTACAAGCAAAAGATTTATCATCTCTATAGGATTAAATCCCGAACTATAAGTCAAAAAAGAAGCAATTCCATGGCTCTCTCTTCAAAAGATGAAGTCACTCAGCTGCACATATTTCTTATTCTGGGCATGTTTCTTCACAACATAGGCACTGTCTTCCACAATTCCCTGGCTCTCTCTTCAAAAGATGAAGTCACTCAGCTGTACATATTTCTTATTCTGGGCATATTTCTTCACAACATAGGCACTGTCTTCCACATCTGCACTCAAACAATTCATCCTGTGCCTGAGGCAGCATGTGCATTGCAAAATGTTTCAATTCAGATACTGAAAACGAGCACGATATACATTCATGATGTAGTAACACATACTAACCATTCAAAATGATCCTCACAACAAATAGAATTCCAAATGATCGAAAATCCAGATCCTTTCCTACAAGTGAAAATGAGCTCAAATGAAACCTAGAACGTGCAACTTAAAACATTATGAATGAAACATACGTCAACAAGGAATAAGAAAATCCACTTCCCTTGCAGGGAAGAGGATAAGAATATTTTCTCTCAGAAGAATAGTAAAATGAATTTCTCCCCTTACCATGTTGCAGTGTACATATCATAGAACTTGTCAAATGCTTTATTGAAACAATATTGACAAGCTAAGAGATCCTTGATATCAGTCACCCTGCATGTTGATTTACAGCATTTGACCTGTATGAAGTACATCAGATTCTTAACATATTTCATTTTAGAACTTTACAATTTGTACTGAACCAAAAAGTCAATCTTCAATTGTTTCATGTGTCGTGAGTCCAGCTTTCCCTCTCCAATGAACCCCAAAAAGAAACAAATGAAGAAGAGAAGATTTAGCCAATTCACTCCCAAGCCATCCAAAGATAATATTTCTAACTTTACCACTAAACTAAGCATTGCTTTCAGATGTTCTGAAAGAACTAAATCAATCACCTAATTCTCCCTAACTAATTAATGAGAAACATTTACTTATATAAAGAAGCAGATGGATGCGTAAAACCATTACCAGACGCTTTAGTTTATATGAATAATATTGCCGATGAGACGGTTGCTCCTTGATATGTTCACTCAAATGCCCTGCGCTGCATATATTCATTCAGATAATCAATTAGCATATTCTATACAAGTGCATGTTTAAGAAAAATTATAATTTCATGATAATTTAAATCGAAGTCAAACATTGATTTCAATTACACTCACAATTACTACCCACTTATTATTCATATATTTCGTAGGACCCATTACCCCTTTTCATTATAATCCAATTTTAATTCTCCCAAACAAGCACTAATTACCCAAATGAAAGTGAAAAATATCATGTATTAAGTTTATAGCAGCTATGGAGAATTAAAATCATGATCTACAAAAAGATGTCCAAACATATATATCCAGCATTGACGATCAGAAATAGATCAAAAGGATGTCCAAACAAATATTTCCAGCAGTGATGATCAGAAATAATGTACCATCAATGAAAGATATAAAGATTGTGTTTGTGTCCAGTAGTTTCATTTTAATATGGGTAAATTTAGGGCTGGACTCCCCAATCTTTCAAGTGAAGCAGATACGAGCCCCCAAACTTCAAAAGTGAGGTTTTGGCCCTTTTGGGTCCCCAACCTATTTAAATTGGCGAATTTGGGTCCATAAGTAACCGAAACCATCAGCATAGACGTTAAAATCGCACACAACTTTCATATGAATCATAGCTAGAAAATTGTCAAACCACATAACATCTATCTCTAGTTCCATTGAAAATCGCATGCGTGTTTAACATCTATATTGACGATTTTAGTCAAGTGAAGACCCAAATTCACATATTGAAATATGTTGGGACCCAAAACCTCACTTTTGAAGGTTTTTTTTTTTTTGATAATTAATGAAACATATATTAAAAAAGGTCCCAGTATACTAGAAGTATACAAAAGGACAAATGAGTCAAGGAATACAATGGTCCAATAGCTCAACAGACGAGCTAATGGAAAGAATACCCAAGCCCTTAACCCACTCAAACAAAAATTGAAAAAATCTACGCTTCAGCTCCGGAGTAGAGGTCTCAGTATCCTCGAAATGTCTAGCATTTCTTTCCCTCCAAATACACCAAAAAATACAATGGGGAACAACCATCCACACCCTGGAAGTCCTGCTACAACTACTAGACCCCTTCCAACAAGAAAAGAGATCCAAAACTGTTCTTGGCATGACCCATTGGACCCCAAACAGCCCGAACACCAAATCCCACAATTCTCGAACAAGCTTACAATGCAGAAGAATATGTTCATGACTCTCCCCACTTTCCTTACATAAACAACACCAATCAATCAGAATAAGGCCACGTTTACGAAGGTTATCGATAGTCAAGATCTTCCCCAGTGCAGCAGTCCACGAAAAGAAAGCCACTCGAGGAGGCACCTTGGATCTCCAAACAGACTTCCAAGGGAAAAATGTAGGAAATGGGGAATCCAAGTAACGGTAGCAACTCTTGACAGTAAAGGCTGTAGAAGCCGGAGACCCCCAGCTAATCAAATCATTCCCTGTACCTTGCACCTTGATAGAGTAGAGGAGATCCATAAAAGAGAAGATGGATTCCAACTCCCAATCCTGCACACTTCGAGTGAAAAGTACATTCCAGTGGAGCAAACCATTAGAGTGCGACATGAGGGCGGCCACTGACACATTTCTGTCTAGAGCAATAGAAAAAAGCTCCGGATAAGCCTCCTTCAATGACATATCAAAGGTTGGGGAGTCTAGCCCTAATTTACCCTTTTACTATAGAATCCCCTCTATTTTTGTGCCTAGGTCTAGTATTTCCGGCAATTGGAAAGCATTAGCTGCCCGTTTCAGGTTGGGCGGTAAGGGTCGAAGAGCAAAGAACATATAGCACCGTATAGCCTACCTCGATGTATTAACACTTAAACCAATTTATCTCGTTATACAAATTGAATAAATACCTGAAGTAGTATCCATAAGAGCATTTCCAATACTCTCTATTTTTAAAGAGCATATTCTATCATTTGAAAAGCATCTATAAATTTAGAGAGTTAAAATTTTAAAATACTCCAACAAGCTCTTTATATTTAACACTAAATATTACTACTCCCAAAAAATATTTATTATTTTTGTTTATCTTTTATTTTAACTAGCTTTTCTTTAGATTATTTTATTGTTTTCCTACATTGAAAATTGAAACACTTTGAATACATTTAATTATAGAGAGTGAGTTTCCAAATTTGGGGAGACAAACCCTCTTTAAATAATTAAAATGTTAATTTAAAGAGTCTCTTGGGGCATGATTTTAAATGTTGACTCTTTAAAATAGAGAGCATCTCATGTTTAAAGAGTCTCTTGGAGATGCTCTAAAGTTTCTCAAACATTGGCCAGAATCTACCACCCAAACACACCTTACTAACAGCAGCAAAACAGCAGACAAGCACCTAAAAGGCTAAAACCAATTGAGACTTTTTCCAGTTAGATTAAAGTTACTCTCATACTATGGAAAACATTTAAAGCCAGAAACTAATTAGGACAACAGCAGATATGCAGCAGCCCACTAGCCCTGGCAAAGAATGAGAAAATTAATAACAGAGTGTAAAAGCCTGTCACCCATTGTGTTATTTCAATTTGTCAAGGAAAATTAAAGACTACCAAGTTTCGCTTACCTATCACAAAAAACATTATCACAGTCAAGACACGTGGCTAAAGTTGTTGACCTACAGCACGAGTTGCATTTTGCAGCCAAGAAGTTTTTTCCAATCTGGTGGCATCTGCAGAGACAAGGAGACCAGCGTGTACAATTAATCTGAATTTCTGATTTTAATTATTTCACATTTGATATGAATTACATATATGTAACAATCAATTTATTTTCAGGTGTTCAAATGGATTGTTTCATAATCTCCCTCCCACCGGGATTTACAAATATAAAGTAAGCACGACAAAATTGTAAAAAATTAAAATAAAATATGCATTCATTCTGGAAAAGCAGATGGAGGAGGTATTTGAATTGCAATCTATGCAAAGACATACACGGATAAACTAGGTATTGAGCAACCTTTTATATAAATCAAGAAGGTCTCTCGATACATTGTTGGATTTATTTTGAATCACGGCCACCTGTAAAAGGAAGTCAACAGTTATACATTTAAATTACCATTGACCAACAGCAGATCAACTGTGAACTCTTTATTGACATTTGATAAAAGCACCTGATTGTGTGTTTTATTAGAGAGACTGGATTCACCATGAGATGTCATTGCCAAACAATCTTCAGGAAGATGCCCAGGCTTTTGACATTTCCAACTGCAACAGAAAAACATTTTAAACACAACCATAAACCATGACCATAATCATCAACGTTTGAACCATATGGGCAACATCTTAAAATAAAAGCTTCTTTGTGATTAAAAAGTTGTTTTCAAAGCATACATGCTGCGGGGTCAATATATAGTAAAATGTACCATTTATAAGTACAGAGACCAGATATCTTCTTAGACCAGCAATGCCGATCATAATCCCAAGTGTCCCCTCCAGATTCAGGCACCTCCAATGTACATCTTCGTGCAGAGAAGAATTCAATGGGGGATCGGCCACTCAGGAGCCCCTGGAAAATATTATAGAGAAAGGCATTCTGAATTGAAGAAGTAGAATAAAGGAGAAATATATACCTATACTTATAACAATGGCCAAATGCAAATAATTAAAACCTGGTGAAGTTGAAGGTTTTGCAGAAGTTCAGCTTTGCAATCCATGCTGCATACATCATCATTCGTCTACATGCAGAACATTCAAAATCATGATCCAGGTAATGAAAAAATTGAAGCATAAAAAGAGTATGTAAACGCAGACATGGAGGTCCTACCTCATTGCATATGTACTCAGCATACTTCCCACATACAACACATACAGGTTCTCCTGGAAGAGGATACCTCTGCTCAGTGCGAGTCTTGATTTGATCTTTTTGGTTTTTGCTACCTGAAGATCATAGAGGCAACAATGATACATCATTATTTACATCAAATTTCTAGTTGTGTACGATTTATGCAAAATATATTTCAGCACATCAGATTTAGCCAGCCCAGCAGGCTAATGATGCTGAAATTATGGAATCAGGAAAAAGAAGAAAGTTCAACTTATTTATTCAATGAACACAAACTAGAGGTTGAAAGTATTTTCATTCACCAGCATTAAGAGTTTGAATAGAAGCCACAAGGTCATAGATTTAAGTCTAAGTATTTTTTTGATAAGTAAAACTATTGGTACTTCTTGGGGCCCAATTTAAGTCTTAAGTATTGTCATTCATGTAGTAATAAGACCAAAGATCAGGTCTGAACCTAGTATACCGCCCCCACCCCCTGCCTTTCTCGAATCTCTCTTATGGGGAGGTTATATTATTGTGGCTCATTCATTAGCATCAAATAAACACATGAAATATCATACCCTCCCCTTAGAATGTTCACTAGAAAATAGCAACGGACTACACTACCTACAATCTTCAGTCAACTGCAATAAATATGTTCATCTCTGAAAGCAAAAATTTTCTCATAAAATGAAGATAAAACAACCCAACCAGCACTCATCGTGCTCACAGTACGTAAATTTTCATTAAGTAAAGAACAGAGGAGTAACATACAAAGCACAAAACAATCAGCGGGGATCATAATAGGTAACAGACCAGAAAGTGGAAAGTAATGTGCTCCCTCTCTAGCATCAAGTCGCACTTCCGAATTGCTAGGAGGACCTTCATGCTCTTCACATTCTGTAAAAGCATTTTTATAACTTTCATTTACAGATCAATAATTTTGATAGAAATAAGAAGTAGTAAATTGAACGCGAAAAAAGAACAGGAAAATAAAAGCTAATCCTTTGCTCGGAAAGAAAAAGGGACGTAAAAGGGAGAGTATAGGAACGGGACGAGAAATAGACAGGGAAGAAAGAGTGACAACTGCCGGGATTCCTCATATAATTTGATGATAAGCAACTATCCAATGAGTAGTCATAGAGCACATAAACACACTGTGCTGCAGTTACAGCAACTATTTGAGTATTCGAACTGAAGCTGGACTACATTTAATCAAACTTTATGCATACAGCAAATATAAAAATTTTCGAACACAAGACTGGTCCTCCTTGGCTTTATGGCTTAGTGATTGCGTTTCCAATGTCAAGGTCAGATGTTCAAGAGGACTGATGAGACTGAGTAAACTTCGAACACTACACCAACCCAAGCTTGATATCTTATCATATACTCAATGCTTATAATTTCAATGAAGAAATCGGCTACGATACTTGCTAATTAGTTATGATTTCTTTGCAGTATTTATTTGATTTCCTTGGCCTTTTCCTGTAACCCTGTATTTTGATGTGCACATTCATTCACTCACAGGTCTGCTACACTTGTAATTGCGTGAATATGGCCCATTATACAGTTTAACTACAAATAAGAGTTGTCCTATCAGAAAGACCACCAAATTCAAACATACTACAAGTTTCGTTTTTATTTCAAGAACAGCCTAACCAAATATTAGCTCCCAAGACTTTCCAATACTTAATATTTTCACGGGGAAAAAAAGGACAGAAGATAAAAGAACTTACTTTCATACCCCAGCACATTTGTATCTGAACTTGAAGGTTTCTATAACAATACAACACCAATAGGTATTAATTCAACTAAGCATATCAATCTATTTGTTGATCCAAATTTATACAAACAGCCAGTACCAATATATCTGCGGTTAACTCTTGATAAGGATGAAAAGAGTCAGCTTCTTTCCTGTTCATCCAATATAGTATCTTAATTTTTCAGGGAAAAAAAAAAACCTAAATCCCAGGGATATGTCAATTTTAATAAAAGAACTTCATTTCACCTCCACTTTTGAATATACTCCTGGTGAGACATAGGTCCATCATTCTCCTTTACGTCATTCCCTTGATCCACCGGCGGCTGATGGTCACGGCGGCGCTTCCGATGAACAGCGTGGGCCGTTTCTTCAGCCGGAGGAGTATTTCCAGTGGCGACATTGTAAGCTGAAAGAAGAATTTATATATGCAAAACTATTTCCAGATCGCCCACAGCAAACGTGAAAATCCAAAATTAATCGAAAATTTACCTCTGAGATTTTGAAGGACAGAGTTGAGATTGAACTGTTTATTGTAGGCGTAAGAGGGGTTCTTGTAGAAATTCGTCCTCGTCCCCATTACTTGATTGAAATCTTATTGCGATTTGTGACATACAGTATTTAAAAATGAGAAAATTGCAGCATAACTCCAAACTTATTCACTCTGTACACTTACACCCAGAGTCTAAAACGATATTTGACAATTCTTTTAACAAAAGATATCTCAAATTATTGTACTTTATATTATATAGGTAAAACTTAATGGTTGAACAAGGAATGAGAAGAAATAAGCGAAATTGGTAAAAAAAAGGGGGCAAAATCTAAAATTTGAGAATCAAATTGCAAATTCAATAGTGGATTCAGACCACAAGATGATATTTTGAAGATTTTTAGGAGACAATTAGATGGAATTAAAATTCAAAAAGGAATAAATATGATTAAAATCAATTTTCAATCGCATAAGTTATATTTCAGAATTTTTGCCAAATATTAAGACCCATTTTTGTCGCAGTAAACGTCCGAATTGGAAAAATTATACCTCTAGAAAAGTTGTAACCCTTTGAGCTAAATTTTCAACTCAATTTGAATTGCCTCAATCTGATATCGGGAGATAAATTTATAGCCAAAATACTAAATATTGTACAGAGACAAAATATTCGCTTTCGCAAATAGAAATTTCCTTATTTGATAGAAACTCTTTTGGAAATCAATTTGGATGTGATTTTCAATCAATTTTCTATTCTTACAAATACCTAACAACAGAATACAAATTGGAGACCTCATATATACATCTCATACTTCAATATTCATTAATTATTATCATCAAATGAGGAGAATTCATTATTTTTTTTAGAAGAGAATTGAAGAAGATTTGCAAGAATTCAATCAATTGAAGATTCAAACCTAATTTTTGGACAAAGAAGAGAAGACGAAAATGGAGATTTATCAAGAAACCATTGAATAGATTCGAGATTTTAAGATTCATCTTTATCTTCTCAATTTATCAAAAATCTAAGTAATGTCTTTTCACTTAAATATGATTTCTTATAATTTCAATATGTTAGGTTAATTTTATATATTGTTAGGATGAGATGAACCCTTGTTATGATATTTTTAAATTTTAATTAATTATTTTGACTTTAATTTGATTTGATTTGTGGATGTTTATTATTGTTTTATCGTTCTTTTTAATTGCTTGATCACCAATTGAATTGTTAATGTATTTTATTCTTATCGAGAGAGACAATAGGGTTTCAGCAAAATATAATAAATATCAGTGTTTTAAAACTCGCGAAAATGCGCCGCCTAGGCGCAACGCGCGGGAAAATGCATTTCCATCTAAAAGGCGGCGCAATGCACGCGCCTAGGTGCGCCTAATCCCACTTAGGCGCGCCTAATGCGCGCATTATGCAGCCCCCCTTTTTTCTTTTTTTTTTGGGATAAAAAATCTATTTTTTTTATATAAAAATATATTTAATGCCTTAAAAATACGAAACACATTATGACGCTTATTCTTCGCATTGACACGCATAAATTTGTGATTCTTGATTCTCGAACTCGACGAATCGCAATGCATTACGCATTTTAGAACACTGATAAATATTGTAAGGTTCGATAGATGATATAGATATAACTCTACGTTTTATATAGTTTCAATAAGTGTTCTAGCACTTATTAATGCACTTATAATGTTTACATCTTTTATCGAAAAATATAAGGGTCACATGAGGAAATAGATTTGATCGCTATCGAGAAAGATTTTAAATTAAATTAGGAACATTAACCAACATAAATGATTTCAAATTATCTCTTTAATTGTTACACTAAAAATGAAATAGCAAGGGGATTCGATATCTTAGCAATGCATCTTACATATTTAAAAATACATTTGCTTACTTTCATTAGTTTAATTTGATAATTTAGGGATTAATATAAAAAAAATCACAAAATTTATTTGCTATTCGATTAAAGTTGTAATTAATTTTAATTCGATCAAACATGTAGTTTTATGGATTCGATACTCTATTCACTAATTTATTACTTGTTCATGATTTCGTTCACTTGTGAGAAATCAAATGATCAATGACAACCACATCCCCTGCTATTTTTTCCTAACTGAGAGCATGTTTGATCCCATTGATTTCAAAAAATATTTGTATCTCTCTTTTTTTAAAAAACACATTTTTCAATAAAATATTAGTACGCACAAATTCAAGACTTTTATTTTTATTTTTTAATCACATTCTACATCAAATTACTATTTCAAAATACATTTTGACAAAAGAATGGGGCTCAAATAGGTCCGGAGGGTTTAAGAAATTTTTAATACGCTTTTTAGAAGGAAGATAGTCTTTATTTTAGAGAATCAAAATTTAAAATTAGGCTCTAAATGATTCTTTAATTTCTTTAATTTAGACTCATCAAACTCATTTTTTATATATACTAGTTTTTGTCCGTGCGATGCACGGGTTGGGTGATTTTGAAGGTTATGTTAGTGTGTTAAAAATATTAATTATCGTGAATTACATCTTGAATGTTAGATATGAGCAATTAATATTAATTATCGTGAATTATATCTTGAATGTTAGATATGAGCAATTTAAATTATCCCAGGAAATGTAATTGATCAATTGATTATATACAACTACGAAAAATTGAATGACAGGGTAATAGGATAATACAGAATATATAAAAATAAATATTACAAGAATAAACAAAGTTAAAGATACAGTATTTATGATATTTTATTTGCTAAAATGCATGGCGAGCATCCTGAAAGCATTAACATTCATTGATTTGCAATTTTAAATATAAGTTAAGACAAAAACCAAATTCAATTTGAACATGTCTTGCATGCAAAATACGTTGCCCAAGTCTAAATTTTAATTTAATTAATCTTACTAATAAAAGTTTTGGACCCCGGATGTAGTAGGAACTTGTACATTTGTCTTTTGAGCTAACCAAAGGAACTCTCGACAGTCCTTCACGCCAATTTGAGAAAATGCATTTACTAATGTAGTGATGAACCGTGCCAAATTGGCCTTAAAATCCACAATAAGAAGATCTTATTACATTCGTCAACATCTTGAGCACCTCCTTTGACAATACAACCCACTTGAGCGCCTTCTATGTAGGCTTTACATGTTACCAGAATATCACGAGAACGATTGTAAAAATGTTCTACCACAAAGTTCTCGAAGTGCTACGAGCAACATAATACAAAACTCAAATCAATATATAATGAAGTTGTTACTCAAAAGGAGAGAATAAATTGAAATTAACCATGAAAACATGCAATGATCGAAAGGCCTAATAATAACAGTATTACATAGAGATGATCTCAATTTTATGTTACCTTTGGTGGCTTCGTCATACTGTACACCATCGTTTAGAGAGAATGGATAAAAGTATTCTTATTGTATGCAAGAGAACAATTTTCTCCACTTGTTGAACCATTCATATTTGTATGTCCGGGCTCATTAAAATAGGGCTTCGATTTCAAAATTAGGCATTGTATGGAGACCAAAACTTGTAGCATAGTTGATACACCAGGGATCCACTTCTACTTCTGACCACCACTCTAAGTGTTGAGAAGGCTTAGGCATACTTCGCCACAATTGTACAAGTTTGGATTGTTGCCATAAATCCAAGTATGTGCGAAAAATATATACAAATATCATAAAGCCTGAAATATTCCAAAGGTAAATTATTTATGGAAAAAAGAAATAACAGAAATCGGCAATATAATTATGACAATGAGTGACTAAGATATGTAATAAATACTTACAAAGAAGTTATACTTCTACAAATGAATGAATATGAATTTCTCTGTACACAACATTCTTCGTACATGTCTTGTGTAAATTGTCGGTGCTTGATGGTTTTAGTAAAACCTTTAAAGATTTGCTCGTTTTAGCTCTTGATAATGCTACATAAAGGCCGACCATGTGAAAAGCGGTTCGGGAAGATACAAACCAACGTAATCAAGTGTCTGCCTTGTGCTTTATTTATCGTCATTGCAAAACATGGTCTAATTGGGAATTGAGTTCTTTTAAAATGAATTGAAGTTTGATCATTTTCGGAGGCACAAAAGGAATTCTTGGTAAGAAAACATGTTTCCACGCAATATTCACCGGTTGTAATTTCGGCAAGAATTACATTCTTATCAAATTTTCTACAAGTAAGGCGTGTTCCATTGCATAACCCTTCAGAAGGATTGATGTTCCGTAATAACATTACAGGACAGTTTATCTTAAGCTTCAATTCATGCGGTGGAATACCATTTGGAGTCAAAGTATTTAAGAAATCTTCCTGTAGGCCACATTACGATTTGTCAATTGCTTCATCAAAGCTATAATATGTGGAAATTTCACCAGGAATCTGATCAAGTAAAATTCTGTTAATATGATCAACACATTCATTTCTTGGCGTAAGAATTACTCGATTTCCCATCGTATGTAAATTATCAACATATGCTTCTATATTTGGAAAAACATGATTTATCAAAGTTTTCAGAGATGTAATTTCATCATCAAATGGTACAATTATATTGCTTGGAAGCTGAATGTTGTTACAACTGTGTTGTTCCTCTATTCCATTTCCAACTCTAAGCAAATAATCACAAAATGTGGGATCCAATTTTGCTCGCATGTTCTCAACCAACGGTAGATGTGAATATAAAGGCCATAAGTCAGAGAAGACTAAGGTAGCTTTCATTATGTCTTCTTTTTTTCCTCTTGGTATCACCGGTAAAACTTGTCTGAAATTTCCTCCTAAAACGACTACTTTTTCCACGAAGGCAAATTACAGTCAGTAATATCTCTGAGCATTTTATCAACGGCTTCAACGGCACAACGATTCATCATAGGTGCTTCATCCCAAAGTATTAATGTAGACATTTTTAACAAAGCCCCTAGAGCCGATTGTTTACTGACAGAACAAATAACTTCACCAAGCTTGTTTCTAGAAATTTTAAATCTTGAATGGCATTCGACCTCCGAGGCAAAGAGATGCAGATACTCCAGAAGATGCTGTAGCTAAAGCAATTAAATTTTGAGATCTTACACCTGTTAGAAGAGCTTTATATAAAAACGTTTTGCCCGTTCCTCCTGGACCATCGATGAAATAGATCCCACTCGATTTGGAATTAACTTTTTCCATAATTGTATCGTATGCAAATTGTTGCTCATTATTTAAGCTTGATGTACAAGCATAGCCTCCTTCTATATCCAAAGTTGTTGTCTCCTCTGCCACCATTCTTCTCAACCTTTCATTTTCATCTATATTTACCTTTGAATGATACTATTTCATAGTCATTTATGTTTTTAGATGATTCTAAAATAGAATTGATGTCTTCTAAAGCTCGTAGTTCGGCAGCCCCTTGAAGGTATATTTTTATATACATAATCATCGATCATATAAACTTTAAATTTATCCCAAAGAAATTTTGGATTATCGGGATTGCAAAGTGTGAGAATCGTAGCAAAAGGCGTCTTAAAGAAGTAGGCATTTTATAAATAATAGCTTCGGACGGACATTCTTCACAATGATTGTCTCCGCCTAACAAACCATGTAAAAGTGCTTTGCTTCTCGATGTGTAGTAACGATTACTCCGTTCAAAGTTCGTAAATCATGAAATGATGTTGGACCTCGAATATGATTAAGAAGAACGCGTAAGAAATATCGTTCTCCTTGAGATGGATTGACTGTGACAATTCGACTGTAACAACGTGTTTTCTTACGGGGGTCCAAATCTTTTTGGTTGAGTTCCAAACAAAATGTGTTGGAAAATCTCGATACAACAATGTACGAGCAAATTCATTTGCTTTATTTACCTCAAAAAATTAAATCAACATTGTTCTTTTTGTATTTTAGATTGTCGATAATAGCACATAAATCATCTTCGTTGTTATATCTTACTTGTTGATGATTTTTCGATGTGAAGTTGTAAAGAATAAACGAGTTGGATAAATTTCCGCCAAATTAAAGCGAGAAAATCCTCCACATAGCTTCGGGTGGAGATATCCATAGCAGTTGATAAGTGAGATTTCGTCGGTTTCTTTTACGTTTCATTTGTGGGCGAAAAATGAATACGATCATGTCCTTTATACACATATTTGTACAAATATTTTACGGCTTTTAATAGAAGAACATATTTCAACATTAATGTGACGAGTCATATTTTGCGCTCAAGTAAGGATTATACAGTTACAACCCATCGATTGTCTAACATTTGACATCTAACTTTAATAGAAATACCGTTATTACAACGTTTATACAAAGGATATGAGTTATCACCGAATATAGTAGTATCACAATAATCTCTAGGATATTTATTTTTGCAACTTTTGTTCGCTTCCATACATACGTTTTTTGGATTAAGGTGTCCACAAGGGCCATGCATATTGTGTTTAACAATAACGGAATGAAGATAAGAATTTTTGTTTTCATCAGGAATTTCACAGCAAACTATCTTATCAACATCTAGAGAATGAAACGATTTTGTGGCCATAGTTGAAAATTAACAATAGATGTGCATGAGGGAGTCCCCTTTTTTGAAATTCAATAACGTATATATACGCAACAACTGGGCCTAAGATATTTTTTTTGTATAAATCGTTTTTCAACTCTTCTAATTTTGCTCTAAATATACGCACAATTAGATCAGTCGATTTTGAATCTCATCATTGTGTTTTAGTTCTTGCTTAATCTCTGGCCAATTTGGATTACATGTTATAGTCAAGAAGATATCAGGTTTTCCATAACGCTGTACAATAGCCATTGCATCCATATATCTCCTTAACATATCTCTAGGCCCACATGTAAAAGACTGAGGTAAAACAATTTTTCTTCCAATTTTGCACCCTCTTGTCTCTTCATTTTGAACACTATCTACAATACCCTGGTAAAGTTCAGCTCGAATTTGATTCTGGTTGTTGCGAAAATAGTCTAATCGTGCAGTTTCAATCTTAACATACATATCTACAACATATTCTTTGGAGTAATCTACCAACTTTGTGAAGTAAAATAGACTTACCTGGAAGGCCTAATTTGCAATTTATATGAATAATATTCTCGACAAGAAACTTGTGATCGTTTCTTCATTCTGTAAGCCTAAAAAGGAATTCGTCATTAGATTACAATGTTGACCTTTGGAAAAATTAGGTGAATGTACAATAACATAGATTTGCAAACCTTGATTTTCTCTTTCAATAAATTCAGTACAGAGGTAATTGTATTAGGAAATTGAACAAATTCGGACAGATATGTTCGGCCGTTACGCACCTTCCGATGCCTTCATGCCAACCAGGTTCTCCGTATGGAAAAAGTAAAGGATATTGCAAAGGATCATAGCAACCGTAGTAATAATGAACTCTATGTGAATCACCGAGTGGCCATATATAGTAATGTCACGAAAGCGAATATTAGCATTTTCATCGTTTCGACCCGTACGGCGGCTACTTCAGATGAGGTAGGAGTATTAAATACTCTTTGATCAAGTCCTGGATCGCATCTTATATGTATTTGATGATTTTGCAAGTTAGTCATATTACTTAAAGTCCAAAAGAATCTACTATATGGATTTACCTTTAGAATTTCAATTAGAATAATTAAAGTACATTCATCAAAGTTCTCTGAAATTTTCATACGGTTTTGAATTTCATTATTTGGATTATAAAAATATAACTGCATATAAGAAGACTTATTATTCTGTGGGATAAGTTCATTTACATAATAATATACTTGTCCTTGAACTCTAAATGTGTAAATACCTCGGTATGCTTTAAAGAGCTCTTTTTCGTATTTGACACCAAATGAAGTGAAAGCAAAATAATTATCGTGCAATTTTTTAAATTCCATAAATTTAGATTCTTTAGAAATAAACAAGTTGTACAATTCAGTGAGTGAATTAGGCATAGAGAGATTAACTTTTCCCTCGAACAACGAAACCTTTACTTTCTCTATAAATTTTTCTTGCGCCACCCAATATTCTGACTATTGCATGTCGGTAATACGTATGCAATCGTTGGTATGTTCGACACATCAAAACCACTTGGTAATGTAGAGCGAAAATACGAGGTGTCTCTTGGTTTGAAGTAGAAGCCTCAAAATCATGATGCATTATAGATTGGTGCATTTGTACATCATTCGAAATATCATGTACGGATGATATAGGATTATCTATCCTTCTCTGACGATCATTAGACCACTTCGAATCGTTTTCGTCGATACCTATTCCTTTGATTTTCTTGTTGGCGATGTGACATTGTTTCAAAATTAAGACAATCACTCGAAGTATCCATGCTCGAATAGTTGGAGTCCAAGGTAACCAACAGGAACTAAAAGAATTAAAGGATGTTATAAACATTTTTATACTTCAACTAAAATAAAATTGTAGAATAGTTGAATAAACTTCTCCATCATCAGATGATACAAAAATATCCCTCACAACACTAACAAATTGTTTAGAATAGTTGAACTTTATTTGTAATTGTAAAAAGCAATAGTTTTAGAAAGAAGTAATTGTATATATATTAAAAATAAAACTAAAATTTAAAATATCAAAATTTGTGAACGGTGGTGAAAATATATTCTTGATGGAAAAAAAATAGTATGCACAAAGAAAAGATTGGGAATCGGCAATTTATTACAAAGTTACAAGTTATTATAAATAAATAACTAAAATACTACATAACCCTATAAAAAAAAACCTAAATAGTTCAGTTGAGAAAACTTACCCAAGATAGAGTGCACTATTGTAGTCAAGTACAACCACTGGGAAAAATAATTGGACACTGTATACAAGAGAACAGTAAATACAAATTAGAAGCTACAATTTGTCAGTAATAGTTGAATGATAAATACTATAATATAAACTTTAGGGAAAAAAAATACAAAGACTAACTAAAAATTAAACTCTACAAAATCTAAAAAAAGATTAAAAAAATATCATACCTGAAGATAGCACAATTGAATTGATGTTGAAACTTTTAATATTTTTATTTTGAGAAGGATATCTTGCAACCTAAAAAAAATTGAAAACAAATTCAATATTGTCAGAATCAGGAATGACAAAAATTATGACAAACTAAAGAAAATCATAAGAAAAATAAAAAATAAAAATATGTGAAGTAAATAAAGAATAATTAAAACTTCTACATGTGAATGGTTAAAGAATTCGTAAATTTAGCGTGCGATGATCACAAATAATCAAGAATTCGTAACCTCGTGGGAGTTCGGGGGCAACTCCCCCGAGCGGATCGACCTGCCCGGTCGAGTCGCGAGTCGAGGGCAACGCCTGGGTAGAGCTCGGGACCAAAGACGATGTGATAGGAAATAAATAACATTTTTAATGGCCTTTAAAAAAAAAAAACCTCGGAGCATTTGCTCCATGAGTACGAACAAAATCAAAATGTATTTTTTTATTATTATAAACTTATTGCTCCGCACTCTGCGGAGCAAAATTCAATTTTTTTTTTTTTTTATAAACTTACAAATTTCTTTTTTTAAAACCAAAACAATTCCAATATGTAATTCTAAGAGCAAAGACAAATTATTCTAATCTTCAAAATTCCAAGTAACAGTTCAACTAACATGCATTTATCATAGAAAACATTCCTGTCAAAACTTTCAATTTCAAATACATAAAAATTCGAAAATTATGAAATAACCAGAGTTGGGATTAAATAAAAAATACAAAAAATAACTTTCATGGAAGAATAAACTACAATAATATAGCAAAACATAAAACTCAACCATAACATGCATTTATCAAAGAAAACAATTCTGTCAAAACTTTCAATTTCAAATACATAAAAATTCAAAAATTATGAAATAACCGGAAAACGATTAAATAAAAAATACAAAAAATAACTTCCATGGAAGAATAAACTATAATAATATAGCAAAACATAAAACTCAACGAGACGAATAATTTATTCGTTTTTTTGAAATCAAACTAACAGATTAATTTGCATGTAATAAAATAAGAAATAGATACTCACCACCCTATTGCGATTAATTTCAGGCTTGTCAACTGAAGAATGAAAAGATGAAGTCGGTACTGGATGCATGGAACAAACATGATATTTTATAGTTGGTTGATAATCACTATAGTATCTTAGCATGGAAGAAACATAGTATTTTCCACCGCCTTTGACCGCCCACTTTTTTGCACCGCCATTCACCGCCTACATTTTTTTACTGTCAGTTTTTTCCCCTAAATGAACATCATCATTCTTTTCTTTTTTTTCTCAATGTAACTAATAATAAAAATAATATATATATTACATGTTTTATATAAAAAAAAAAACACTTAACAATGATATGTTTAATTTTGTATTATTAAACAAAATTTAAATTATAAATAAAAAGAATCCATATATTTATTTTTAATAATAGGTGTGGAAAAAAGAATGCAAGAAAAAAAAATAATGAAATTTTATACTGAAATTATATATAAACTAAGAAGAAAAAAGAATTGATTTATAAAATAGTATTAAAGTTAAAAATAAATGTGATAAACGAATTAACTTGAGTTTATAGTACTTAATAAATCATTGTTAAATGTTTTATTTTTTAGGTTCAAATTATTGTGAAGTTGAAATCGTAGTGGATATCATTAATTTTGTTGTGCTTTCAACAAAGATAATGTTATTAGTATCGTATTTTTTTAATTATTATTTAAATTGAAATATAGAAAATGGAGGGAAAAAAAAAATCAATGCAAGTATAAAAAAAAAAATCGCTCCGCGATGCGAACAAATGCTCCAAACACATTGGACAAAATTTGCTCCAAATTGTTTGGATCAAATGCTCCGCACTGTGCGGAGCTATGTTCCTTTTTTTTTTTTCTCAACGTAACTAATAATAAAAAAAAAAAAAAAAAAAAATATATATATATATATATATATATATATATATATATATATATATATATATTACATGTTTAATATAAAAAAAAAAAACACTTAACAATGATATGTTTAATTTTGTATTATTAAACAATTTAAATTGTAAATAAAAAGAATCCATATATTTATTTTTAATAATAGGTGTGGAAAAAAGACCACAAGAAAAAAAAATAATAAAGTTTTATACTGAAATTATATATAAACTAAGAAGAAAAAAGAATTGATTTATAAAATAGTACTAAACTTAAAAATAAGTGTGATAAATGAATTAACTTGAATTTATAGTATTTAATAAATCATTGTTAAGTGTCATATTTTTATTTTTTAGGTTCAAACTATTGTGAAGTTGAAATCGTAGTGGATATCATTAATTTTGTTGTGCTTTCAACAAGGATAATGTTATTAGTATCGTATTTTTTAATTATTATTTAAATTGAAATATAGAAAATGGAGGGGAAAAAAAATGCAAGTAAAAAAAAAAAATCGCTCCGCAGAGTGGGGAGCAAATTTGCTCCAAAGTCTTTGGAGAATTTGCTCCAAACACTTTGGAGCAAATTTGCTCCAAAGTGTTTGGAGCAAATGCTCCGCACAGTGCGGAGCTATGTTCCTTTTTTTTTTTTTTTTTTTTTCTCAATGTAACTAATAATAAAAAAATATATATATATTACATGTTTAATATAAAAAAAAAAAACACTTAACAATGATATGTTTAATTTTTTATTATTAAACAATTTAAATTGTAAATAAAAAGAATCCATATATTTATTTTTAATAATAGGTGTGGAAAAAAGACCACAAGAAAAAAAATAATAAAGTTTTATACTGAAATTATATATAAACTAAGAAGAAAAAAGAATTGATTTATAAAATAGTACTAAAGTTAAAAATAAGTGTGATGAATGAATTAACTTGAATTTATAGTACTTAATAAATCATTGTTAAGTGTCTTATTTTTATTTTTTAGGTTCAAACTATTATGAAGTTGAAATCGTAATGGATATCATTAATTTTGTTGTCCTTTCAACAAGGATAATGTTATTAGTATCGTATTTTTTTTAATTATTATTTAAATTGAAATATAGAAAATGGAGGGGAAAAAAAAAATCAATGCAAGTAAAAAAAAAAAAAAAATCGCTCCGCAGAGTGCGGAGCAAATGCTCCAAAGACTTTGGAGCAAATTTGCTCCAAAGTGTTTGGAGAATTTGCTCCAAAGTGTTTGGAGCAAATGCTCCGCACTGTGCGGAGCTATGTTCCTTTTTTTTTTTTTTCTCAATGTAACTAATAATTAAAAAATATATATTTATTTTTAATAATAGGTGTGGAAAAAAGAACACAAGAAAAAAAAATAATAAAGTTTTATACTGAAATTATATATAAACTAAGAAGAAAAAAGAATGGATTTATAAAATAGTACTAAAGTTAAAAATAAGTGTGATGAATGAATTAATTTGAATTTATAGTACTTAATAAATCATTGTTAAGTGTCTTATTTTTATTTTTTAGGTTCAAACTATTGTGAAGTTGAAATCGTAATGGATATCGTTAATTTTGTTGTGCTTTCAACAATTTTAATGTTATTAGTATCGTATTTTTTTTAATTATTAGTTAAATTGAAATATAGAAAATGGGGAGGGGGGGGGGGGGGGGGGGGAATTGCTCCGCAGTGGGGGGAGCAAATGCTCCAAAGTCTTTGGAGCATTTATTTCAATTTATATTAAATGTATATAATCTAAAATAAAAAACAGTTCATTTTTTAATTTTAAGTTAAAACTCGCCATTAGCAAGTTTACTACAAAATTAAACATATCATTGTTAAGTGTTTTTTTTTTTAATATTAAACATGTATATATATATATATATATATATATATATATATATATATATATATATATATATATTTACTTCTTATTTATTTATTTTTATTTATTTATTTATTTTTTTGTATTATTAGTTATATTGAGGAAAAAAAAAAATAGAACATAGCTCCGCACAGTGCGGAGCATTTGCTCCAAACACTTTGGAGCAAATTTGCTCCAAAGTCTTTGGAGCATTTGCTCCGCACTCTGCGGAGCTACGTTCCTTTTTTTTTTTCTTTTACTTGCATTGCTTTTTTTTTTTCCCCCTCCATTTTCTATATTTCAATTTAACTAATAATTTTAAAAAAAAAAACGATACTAATAACATTATCCTTGTTCAAAGCACAATAAAATTAATCATATCCACTACGTTTTCAATTTCACAATGTTTTGAACCTAAAAAATAAATATAAAACACTTAACAATTAATTAAAAGATTCCCTCTTTTAATAGAAGAGGGATTTATCAGAACATTAAATAGAAATTTCAATTTTTCACTACTTAAGTTATTTTTTTTATATTGAGCCCTTGTTTGATAGAGATTAAAATTAGTTTTTTTAGTAAATTTTGATAAAATTTGATGAATGTATGGTTTAAAAGTCGTGGATCCCATAAAATGTGTAGATACAATTAATTTTTGACTTTGATTTGAAATTTTTTATTGAATTTTAGTCCAAACCAAACACTGTCAAATATTTTAGCTATTGATGATCCCAATTGTGCAAGATAGAATCATTTATGGCAGGGCAACACCACAAACAAAATCATTGTCATGTTCAAGAATGCATATTCATGTAAAATTTATACCGGCTAAAGTTAAACCATTTCACAAGTGATGTTAATCAGTAATCATTTCATTCAACAACATATAAAATAGCAGATCAGACTCACGCGTAAATTTGATGTAGAATACCATAAACCATTGTCAATATTCAAGGAAAGTTATCTTTAATCAACCATCCACCAACTTTTAAAAAGGAATATTAGAAGTTTTGATTGGCATCACAGTACAAAATTTTATTGTATCCTAAGTGGGTATGAATAACATTATCCAAGAACTTTTTCAAGTCAGTTAAAATGCAAAAAATGGATTTTATGGGAAGGAATATGATAGCTGCAGAAGCTACAAAAGAAGTCTTATGGATCAAAGGGTTATTTACTGAAATTACTGTGCTTGCTGAACTTGATATTGTCTAATGGTCAAAGTGTCGTGTACTTCTGTAAGAATCCAATTTTTCATTAAAGAACAAAATACATATATGTAAATTTGCATTTTATAAGAGACTTTATCGTTAAAGAATCTGTTTTTTTTTTTTTGGAAAAAATTCCTACACAGTTTAATGATTTGTCTTTACTGAATATCGATATTAGTTAATTTTGCTTTGCAGGAATAACTTGGTGTCATCGAGGGACTATAGTAATGTTGGAAGTCTATTGGCATCAAGATGGAAGTTGTTGGGCTGTGTTGCTATCTTCCTCCTTTGGGACAATGATGAAAAATGGCTAAGGCCCAAACTGTCTTTCCAAAATAATGCAAAACCATGCGATTGTCCAATAACATAGCCCCAACCCTGAGACTCGGACCCAATAATTCCGAAATCGTGTTTTGAAGCCTAACACCTTCGATAGTAGCTCAACTCGCTTTTGAGTAATGTTATTCATCCCCACTGGGGAAGAAAACACATTTTATCTGGTTTTAATGTGACATTAAATGATAGGTGAAATTAAATAAGTCATTTAATTTCACATTTCATTTAACATATCATTTAAAATCATTTAGACTGTGTTTTCATCCCCACGGGGATGAATAACATTACTCCACACTTTTTCTTTATTTATTAATTTGAGAGATCACCTGAGCTGTTGGATTGAAAATGTGATCAATGGTTGGTAATGAGGGTATAAATATTAACCCTTGGTTGTCCTATTATTCAGTCTTCTGCAGGGTGATTGGTTTCGAGATTGGTGTCTCTTCTTCCCTTGGTGTTCCAAATCTCAGGTTGGAAGTGTGATCTTTGTATTTCTTTTTTTTAGATCTTCTTTACTATTAGTTGTATTGAAGAGGGAACCTTTGTATGATCCTTGTGGTTGCCTTTTAATCAATAAATGTGCAACTAAAATGATCCAGGTTAGGGTTTTGAGTGTCATACAGATGGGTACAATTTCGTTTTTTGAGCGGGAGCCCCGAAATGTAATGATCTTCACTTTGATGCCTTGAATCTGTAATTTTTCGAATGGTTTAATAAATTTTTATTTTCATTTTGGGTTTTATGGAAACGATCTTGAGGTTATTGTATATTTGATTCGATATTTATCATAACAAAGAGAATCAAGAAATATCTAGCAGAGTAAACACCATCCCATTTTTACACTGTTAAATCTCGCTTTCATACTACTGCCCTTACATGTTATGAAAGATTACCACCCGGGTTAGCACCATTCTTCCAGCGCTCTGAAACCATAGTATTATAAGTTTTGGATATCCAGCAGACAGAAAATTAAACATGAACCAACATGATTTGAATAGCTGGAACACGGATGAGGAAAAAGTGATTTCTGTATATTATATTTCACTACATTGGTAATTACATTCAATCAGCATTTATAATGCCAGAAAAGGGAAAGAATAACAAACACTAAAACAATACTAGTGGTCCTACAAAATCAGTTACACAAAACAATCTTGCAACAGATTTTCCTTCTATCCTTTCTCTAGAATGTCCAGCTGCATATCTTCTGGATGGTTCCAGTTCTGGTGAGGTGGAGGCGTCTTCCAACGAGGTTGCTGATGTGTATTTCTGTCCAAGTCAGCTGGCTTCTTCTTCCCCACATGATTTACTTCAGCTTCATTTCTTGATATCCCCCCGCAAGATGGAGAGTATATATCCATTACTCCCATCTTGGACAAGCAGGAATAAAAATTCTGAGAACCTAAGCTTTTGGTGAGAATGTCTGCCACTTGATTTTTGCTGGTCACATGTTCAGTCGAGATACTCCCTTCTTGGATTTTATCCCTAATCAAGTGACAATCTATTTCTATGTGTTTTGTCCTCTCGTGAAAGACAGGATTTGTGGCAATGTGTATGTCGGATTTGTTATCGCAAAACAGCTTTGCAGCTTGCTGATGCGAAATCTGCAAGTCTTCAAGCAAATACCCAAGCCAAGTTAATTCACAACATACATTGGCCATTGCCCTGTATTCCGCTTCAGTGGACGACCTGGAGATAACTCCTTGCTTCTTCGACTTCCATGAGACCAAAGAGCTTCCTATAAAAACACAGTACCCCGTCACAGATTTCCTTGTGTCAGGACAAGCTCCCCAATCTGAGTCACTATACCCCTTAAGTTGGATTTCAGCGTCAACCGAATAGAACAATCCTTGACCTGGTGATCTCTTTAAATACCTTAGGACTTTGTGTGCAGCGTGCAGGTGTGTCACTCTAGGACTGTCCATAAACTGGCTCAGTAATTGCACTGAATAGGATATGTCGGGCCTTGTAATGGTGAGATACAACAATCTCCCAACTAATCTTCTGTAGAGGGCAGGTTCATGTAGAAGATCACCATAGTCCCTGGATAGTTTAGTATTCTGATCTAAAGGAATCCGTGCTGGTGAAGATCCAATGGTACCTGAATCGCCTAAGATGTCCAAAGCATATTTTCGTTGACACAGGAAAATCCCCTTTGTTGTTCTGGCAACTTCAATGCCAAGGAAGAATTTTAGTTTGCCAAGATCTTTTATTTTGAATTGATCATCCAGTGAACACTTTAACTGATTAATCGTTTTCTCACAATTGCCAGCCACAATTATGTCATCCACATAGATTAAAATGGCTGTGAAAGAGACCCCTGTTCCCTTGGTAAATAGGCTGTAATCAGCCTTGGATTGAGAGTAGCCTTGTTCGATGAAGAAATTTGAAAGTTTTGAATACCATTGACGACTTGCCTGCTTGAGTCCATAGAGACTTTTCTTAAGTTTACAGACTTTCCCCCCATCTTCCCCACGGTATCCAGGTGGCAATTCCATATACACCTCTTCTTCCAAATCCCCATGCAAGAATGCATTGTTAACATCAAATTGTTGTAAAATCCAGCCCTTTCTTGCTGCTATTGCCAGTAGAGTTCTTACTGTTACCATCTTTGCCACCGGGGAAAAGGTCTCGTGATAATCTAATCCTTCTTGTTGTGTGTAACCTTTCGCAACGAGTCTTGCCTTGTATCTTTCTATAGTACCATCAGCATTGAACTTAATCTTGTACACCCATTTACAACCAATTTTTTCTTTATCAGGTGGTAAATTGACAATCTCCCAGGTGCCATTAAGCTCAAGTGCAACAATTTCAGTTTTCATGGCAGCTCTCCATTCAGGGGATGAACTAGCTTCTAGGTAATTTTTAGGTTCTGTGTGTGAAGTAATTGAGTGGACAAATGCTTTGTGTGGTGTTGATAATTTTTCATAAGATATGCTAGCAGCAAGAGGAAAGGGGCTACCTGATTGAACCTTTTGAGTCTTCAACAATTGAGATGGATGAAGTAAAGTGGTCTGCTGGCATATAAAATCTTGAAGATGTGCAGGAGTTTTTGTTAACCTGTTCGACCTTCGAGGTAAATGTGTATAGGAGCTCTGTTCAACTTCAGGTTCCTGCAGGGGGTTAGTATCAATTTCCTCAGCTTCAGTGTTTTCTGAAGTATCATGCTGAGGACTAGCTATATTTGATGTTTGGGTATTAATGGTATAAGGAGGTAGCCTGGTAGTGGAGATGATAGGATCTTTTGTATAACTGAGATCATTTGGTCTCAACAAGTGGTCATTTGGACTCAACAAGTAGTCATGACAGCCCAATTCCTTATCTTTAAAAGGAAAAATAGTTTCATGAAAGGTCACATTTCTAGAGATAAAAATTTTGTTATTGTCTAAGTCTAGTAATCTGTATCCTTTGGTACCAAAGGGGTAACCAATGAACACACACTTCCTAGCTCGAGGATCAAATTTATGTCTTCCTTGGATGAGAGTAGTGGCAAAAGCCAAACATCCAAAAATTCTGAGATGATCATAGTTTGGTTTAGTTTTGAAAAGGATTTCAATGGGGGTTTTATGACTTAATATAGGAGTGGGGGTCCTATTTATCAAATATACTGCTGTAAGTATGCAATGATTCCAAAATTTTAAGGGAATGCCACTTTGAAATCTCAATGCTCTAGCAACATTTAGGATGTGCTGATGTTTTCTTTCAGATGTGGCATTCTGTTGGGGTGTTTCTACGCATGTTGTTTGATGTATAATACCCTTTTGTAGATAAAAATCTTTCATGACGAATTCCCCTCCATTATCACTTCGAATTATTTTTACCTTTGCTTCAAATTGATTTTCCACCATAGCACAGAAATTTTGCAAGGTGCTGGTGGCTTCAGATTTTAGTTTCATCATGTAAATCCAAGTGCATCTACTGAAATTATCTACTATAGTTAAGAAATATTTTGAGCCATCATGACAAACTTCATTGCAAGGTCCCCAAATATCACAACTTATCAATTCAAAACATGCATTGGTTTTGTGCTGGCTATTAGGGAAGGGTAGCTTGTGTTGTTTTGCTAACGGGCAAACATCACAAGGTTGACTACTATGTGGCTTAAAATAGGAAGAATGACCTAGTCTATAATGCCAAAGGTCAGGTGATTCTGCACTATAGACAGGAGAATGTCGGAATCTTTGGTTCTGGTTGAGGTTGGACAGAACAGTAGATAGAGCTGAAGGAGAGACATCTTCTTGAGATATATGATAGAGTCCTTGCTTTACCTCACCCATTCCAATCGTTGTCCATCTCAAGAGGTCCTGGATATAGCAACAATCAAAGAAAAAAATAAGGCAACAATTTAGTTCTTGAGCTAATTTTTTTGCTGAAATCAGATTGAAAGAAAATTGGGGAACACAGAGAACATCACTAAGATTGAGTGACTTTGTAACTTTCACTGTCCCTATATGAGTGACGGGTACCGTCTTCCCATTAGGTAGTGCTACTGTGGATGAAATGTTGGCCTGAATGGAATGAAACAGTGATTTGGAGCAGATCATATGATCTGTGGCTCCTGTGTCTAGAATCCATGGGATATCACAATTTTTATGGGATTTGGATAAAAGGGCAGATAAAGAGCATATACCAGACATGGAGGAAGAAGGTGCAAGCATGCTTTGAACATTGTTGGCTGAATAAGTGGAAGTTTGAGTACCGGTAGCAGGTTTTAGGAGTGCCAGAAGCTGTGAGTATTGTTCCTGAGTTAATGGCATCTGTGACTTGTCTCCAGTATTTTCCTGATTAGAAATAACACCTGCAGCCACGTAATTTGCCATGGATTTCCCTTTCCCGTCTGAATAATTTCTGTCTGATTTGTGACTTGCTGGGTATCCATTCAGTTTGTAACACCTTTTGGCTGTGTGTCCTGGCATCTGGCAGTAGGAACAAATAGGCTTATCTGTGTTAGCCTTGAAGCACCTTTCCAGCGAGTGCCCTGGGATCTTGCAATAGGTACAATAGTACCTATCTTTCTTCTGGCTACTTGACTTATCAGTATAACTTCTGCTTATCAGTGCCATAGAATCATTTCCAGAACTAACACTAGATATCTCTCTCCTTTTCTCCTCTTGTTGGACAATTGAATATACTTCGTTCAAGCTAGGAAAAGGGTTGATTAATAGAATTTGTGCCTTTATCCCCTTGTAAGAGTCATTGAGTCCCATTAGAAATTTCATCACCCAATCCCTTTGTTGATTTTCACTGACTATTTTCAAGCCTCCATAAGTGCAATTAGGGATGAACTCATAGTTCAATAATTCATCGAGCAGTGTTTTCAGTTTGGAGAAATAAGAACTTACAGAATCCTGATTTTGCAATAAACTGGTGATTCCTTGCTTTATCTCAAAAATCCTTGGTGCGTTTTGTTGAGCAAATCGTTGCTCTAACTCTAGCCAAAGTTGATGAGCAGTCTCAGCATAAACCGTGCTGCACTTGATGTCGACTGCCATTGTATTTTGCATCCAGGTTATCACTATATCGTTGCAGCGTAACCAGTGCTCAGTAAGAGGATCATTGACATCTGATGGCTCACAGATGGTGCCATCAATAAAACCCAGTTTGTTCTTGATTCGCAAGGCTCTCTTCATGGATCTAGCCCATGAATGATAGTTGTTGGAGTCCAGGATATGTGTAACCAGCATAGCTCCTGAACCATCACTGCTGCCGATGAAGAAAGGGCTTGCTGGGTGAGTTGGATCAGGAGTCATGAATATTGATTGGTTTTGGTCTGCTGCCGGAGGTAGCTCATTATGGGGCAAAACATTCTGATTGTTTGATTGTTCCATTTAAGCTCTGATACCATATAAGTTTTGGATATCCAGCAGACAGAAAATTAAACATGAACCAACATGATTTGAATAGCTGGAACACGGATGAGGAAAAAGTGATTTCTGTATATTATATTTCACTACATTGGTAATTACATTCAATCAGCATTTATAATGCCAGAAAAGGGAAAGAATAACAAACACTAAAACAATACTAGTGGTCCTACAAAATCAGTTACACAAAACAATCTTGCAACAGATTTTCCTTCTATCCTTTCTCTAGAATGTCCAGCTGCATATCTTCTGGATGGTTCCAGTTCTGGTGAGGTGGAGGCGTCTTCCAACGAGCTTGCTGATGTGTATTTCTGTCCAAGTCAGCTGGCTTCTTCTTCCCCACGTGATTTACTTCAGCTTCATTTCTTGATAAGTATTAGAGTAACTGCATACTAAAATAACAAGAAGATCCCCTTTTCAAGTTACGGATTATTAAGCATAGATTTTTCCTTCCTAACGCATTCACAGAGGTTATAAAAATTCAAATTCAATAAATACATAATAGCCTACCAATGAATTATTCAGGTTCAATAATTTGATAAGCAGATTCATTATTGGATGAACGATCACAATAGAATTTGATCAATTTTTCCACCACTGGCAATTTTATGAAACCAGCCCATGAATGTAAAACTAATATTTATGTTGGTTAAAATTAGGCCTCTCAGCCCTCTCTTCTGTATTTCAGCACAATCATAAAACAAAAATTAGTTAAGTACGCGATTAATAGAAATTACTATAAATGCTCATCAATGTATTGGAATTCCCACTCTCAAATAATAATCCTAACTACATAAAAGAGTAGGTTTTCTTTTGCCACGCGTCAAGTTCTCGTATCGTCCACAACACGACAAAAAAGCACTGTCGATTGATGAAGATATTTCCTCTCTCTCTCTCTCTATTTCCTTTCCTTTCACGCAACCACCACCGCCTCTACCTCTCCCTCATTTCTTCTCATTTCCTCTGATTTCCTTTCCACACTCTCTGTTTCCCTCTCCCTCTGTAGAAGAAAACCGTAGCAATCTGGTTGCCATACTTCCAGAACGGATATAAATAATAAACTACAGAATTCGGTTCCATGGAGTTGAGCCATTCCAAGCAACGCGCGGGAACTGGTCTCTGCGCATTGCGCACAGATTCGTTTTTTTTTTTTTCCATTCCTCAGGTGCTTTCAAGGATTATATTTGGTACTCTTTCCCCAAATTTTGTTTATTTATGATTCTATTAAGCAATTTGCTGTTAATTACTGTTAAGATTTATTTTTGACAACCGTAACAATGAAATTGTGGAATTTTTGCATATTTCCCCAATTTTAGTTATTTTTATGTTGAATTTTTAGAGTGAACATGATTATTAAATTTTGTTGTTAAATAGTGTAAAGATTGATTTTTGTGAACCTTAATGAAATTGTGGAATTCTTTTGCATAAGGTGTGGCATTTATTTTACCCGACACTTGCAAAATTGTTTACTTTAGTGTTGCCAAATCTTTATATTAGTGCTGGCTTTTAAATTGCTTTTTGTTTAATGTTTTAGTGCAATGTTGGAACTTGGAAATTCAATTAGAAATTTTAGATCCGTTTGTGCTGCTTGTTTTTAATGGGTAGTAAAAGTATAGGGTTCTACTTCTCGATCTTTTGTAGAGCTATCCTGACTTCAAATGAGGATGATTAGATGGGAAATGATTGATTTTTCTGATATTATGGAATTTACATAGTGCGTGGCATTTGTAAAAGCACTTTTAGAAATACTATAACGCATTTATGCCGTACTTGAAAAACTATCTTGATGAATGCTATCAACAAGTCTAACTGGATGCTTCATGTCAAAGCCATGTAATACATTGGGGGGGGGGGGGGGGGTTAAAAATAAAATGAAAACTTCAAAGAGGATACCAAGCAGGTAAATAACAACAAACTTAGTATTGACTGTGTTTCTTATTGAATTTATTACTTGATAATCAATTTGTGACTTGGTCAATTTGTAACTTTTACTTGTTGTCTAACCAGGGATGTTGACTTTGAAATTATAGTATTTGATGATCTAAATATGACAGCTGCTAAAATTCTCAAATGATTCTGTACTCTATGGATATCCTATAATCATTGTTTTAAAGGTTGTATGAAGCTTACACAGTTACACCCGAAGTCCCACATCATTTGTAAGGCTTTTGTCACCATTTATTGACTTCTTCCTCGGGGTCTCACTTCTTCCTGTCTGACTCGTGAGGTCTTGCATCATTCTTTTATATGCAACTGAGCCTGCTGTGTGTTTATATACAGGCCTACATAGAAAAGGAGGATAGCAAGAAACTGAAACAAAAGCAACGTGAAAAGATGCAGCCAAAAATGGGAAAAATGGATATTGACTATCAGGTTTTATATGTTCTTAATCTCAAAACTATATGGGCCCCACAATCTCTCTCAATATTGTATTTGTTTAAACTGGTGGCAGTGTATTTGTTCTCATGTGCAAAAGTACTCAATATCACTTGTGTTTTGGGAAGTTTATTTCCCAGCCATTACTGGAGTTGGATTGTTAATAGATCGCAACTTGTAGATGAGTTCTTACCTTTTGAGATCCTTTTACAGCCCTTTTTCTGATTGGAAATAGAATGAAGGCTTAATATTGTCTGCATTTTATGGCAAAATGTCATGTGAATAATTTTCACGGAAGATTATACAAACCACCGTTTGACTGTAAATAGAATTGTGTGCTAGATTGTTGAGTGCTTGAACATTTCTCTTACGATTTTTGTTGTGATTTTCGGTAAGCTAAAGGATTTTGCTGTCTAATTACCATTGGTGAATATTACATTTATTACCTATTGATGGGTTCCAATAACATGCTAGAGTATTTGGAAGCTCAAAGCTTGAAGGGTCAGAAATTGTAGAATATTTGAAGGGACTTATTTCGTTCACTTTGTTCTTAAGCATAGATGTAAATAAAGGAGAAGAGGGCCACGAAAAGGGAAAAAGGTACGCGGATTGTTCAGTTTCTTTTGTTCCCTTATTAAATGCCTCATTGAAGAGCCTTTTTCTTCTTTTTTATGTATATGATGAGGGTTATGCATTTTTCTTTGTTCTGGAATATGGGCTTTGATCAGTGATTACTTTTTGATGAATTTTATGCCTTTTAATTGATTGTACTGTACTTTTCTTAAGCTTATTTTGGTGGGTTTTCTTGTTTGATTTTCTGTGAATTTTATTCTTCCTGATTTGCATTTGGATGATTATTCAGAAGATTATCTCTTTGCAGCTGGTGATTGGGAATATGGGAAAAATAAGAAGAGCTTAAAATGTATGATTTCACTGTGATTTTTGTTTGATGTTGCTATTTTTCTGTTGTTGATTGCATTTTTTAGACATATTTACTTGTACTTGATGGATTGAAGAGAGTGAAATGTTGGAAAGGTAGATTGTTCAATGCTTATTATTTAGTGAATTCAGATTCTTGTTCTGAAATTCACAAAGAAACATTCAAGAAAGTGGTTAAGAGTTTTTGGTTGAATTTCATTTAATGTGGAGCTTGTTTGAAGAAACTATTTAGCCTCACCAGGAAGTTATTATAGATTCTAGCAGTGATTTCTTGGTTTTTTGACAGACATTGACAACATTCTTTTGAAAACATATTTGGTTATATGTTAGTAATTTTGTTGTTCTTGTACTGTTTCGAAATTGTACATGTGTTCTTCATCAGTAGCATATGACGGAAGAAGAAACTGAAAGCACACACTTTTATGAATTGATCAGAGATGAAATTTATGATTTCCAGCTGCTTTTGCAACCATTTGAATTTTACAGGTCTTTAAATGTTTCAAATTGTTGAGTTAGCTGCATTTGTCTAGATTCTATTCGTATTTTCAAAATGTATCCTATCAAAAAAAATTAATTATGAATATTTTAATCCTTCTCTCTGGTACTGCAATTTATCAAACTAAATATTTTAAATGTAGGTTTTCATTCTCCTCAATTTGTTGATTTCTATTACTCTCTGTCCTAACAAAATAAAAAGTTGCAGTTTTTTCATACATGTGTCGCAACCTCCCATCGTCAACCATAACGACGCCGTCGTAGAGGATTTCCCCAATTCTTTTGATTCAGCCCCTCATCCCTGGTTTCTACTAGCCTCCATTCTCAATGGTCAAGTAAGCTCCATTCCTGGTTTCTACTTTATATTGCAGAATTCTGTTGGAATATTTAGCCGCAAAATTATTATATAACATAGGAATCTTCTTCATGTTTATAGCTTTAATTGATGTTTTTTTTTTTTCCTTTCGTCAACATTTTAGATTGATTCAACATTCAGAATTTTATGTACATAACATGTATGTTAGCTATAATCCATCTTTATTTAACAATTACCACTTCTCATTACAACATTAAGCATTCAACTTCCTAAATTATATTTTACTTTTTGCTCTCTGTAAATTTTTTTACCAATAGCTTCTTCTACATGTTTCATCTCGTCACACTAGCAATAATCAAATTATAACAATTCTACTATATTTAATCATGTATATCCACACTATTAAATACATAATGAAAATACAGCACGTGCATTGCACGTGCCTAAACTAGTAATAATAAAAGACCTTCATTAATTTTCTTTCACATAAATTTGTGTAAAAAGAAACACTAGAAGACACGTAATGGGTGGAAGGAAGCGTCTTGTGTGGTGCTATTTACAGGGGACGTAGCCAGGATTTCAATCTTACAGGGGCGAAAATACAAGGGGTGTCGAAATTTTTTTTTTTTTTTAACTAAGATGATTGAAAACGACGATTTTAAGTACCAAAATAGGCAAGTTAAATTGACTAACCAAAAAGACAATCAGTTTGTCGATACAAAAACAATATGTCCATCTATGTATCTAAAACTATACAAATTGAAACATAAACGTTAGAAGGATATCAAAAGACAAAAAGTAAATTACATATTCATATAACAGATGGTAGAGATGGTCTGGACATCTGAAATTGATCTTTCTTTGTCCTCATCACTTCAAACTCGTCAATAAGAGAATCTAATGGAAAAGTATCGACAATCTCCTTCTCTATATACACAAGCATAGTATTGGACAAAAAATCATCTTCAATTCTATTTCGCAACCTTATCTTAATGACACTCATAATTGAAAATGCACGCTCTGTAGTTGCTGATGAAACTAGAAGAGTTCAAACAAGACAAATCAATCTATCAACAAGATTATAACTCATTGATTTTTTTGGGAATGCCAACAGTTGGCACACATCGGGAAGTGTTGTCAAATTTTTAAATTGAGAGTTACGCTGAACTTCAATTTGATATAGCTCCAATTGGTCCTTCAAATGCAATTTCTCTTGATCTGTAAAGTCAGCAAGATAAAATTTATCTGCAAGCTTACAAATATTCTGAACATCAAAAGCCTTGTAGCCATCTCTAGGATCTAATAATGAACAAATAATAATCAATTCCATCACATCTTCCTTAAATCTATCTCTTAACTCCTGAACTTGAAAATCAACCATTGCAAGAAACAAGTCAATTTTGTAATGATGTTACAAAGTAATAGAATCTTTTTGCTTAGTGTGGGTAATTGATTCATAAATGAGTCATTTGCTTTTGGATTGGATTTGAGCTATTTATTTATTTAAGTAACTATTGGATCTTTTGCTTAGGTCGAAAATTTTTGTATGGTTAAATTTTAAAGTGTAAGTTATTGGGTCAATACTTATTAATGGAAAAAAATTCAAAATTTTTCGGGACGAGTCAAAATTTTTGCAGGAGCGAATTGAAAAATACATTACAAATTAACTACGAATAGTGGACCAATGGACAATGTTGGAGGGGCGATCGCCCCTACCCCTCTATCTCCGTCTCTGGCTATTCATCAACATCGCGCTTTATGGGCTTGCGGTAATTTTCTTCAACGTGCTTGGCGATCAAAAGGCCAGTGTTTAAGCAACTTTTGGACATTGAGGACGTTGTAATTCTGGGCTGCGTAAACTCCGAAGGCTGTGACAGTCATGAACAAGCAGCAGCTCTTAATGAATGCCATCTTTTCTGAACTTTCTACTGATTTTGATTCAAGTTTTAGGGCCTACTTGGGAGTTCCATGGTTATGAGCGTATTTCAAAGTACCGATTTTGAACATTTACGAGATAACCAGTTATGTTTTTAGTAACGATTTTTTAAAGAGTCAAACCTATGCTCGGGAGTTTTTTTTTTAAAAGTAAAGTTACATATATGTCTTTAGAGTGTGTTTGATTAATATTGAAAAATATATCTTAAAAAAGAAAATATTTTTCTTGTTTTGGGGAAAACAAAAACCTATTTCCCCAAAGAAAATATTTTTCTTAAAATAAGGAAAATAAGGTATATTTTTAAAAGTTGGAAAACATTTTAAATAGAAAAAAAAAATAGCAATCAAACATTTCAAAGTAGAAATTTGAATGAAAAAGTGACATTTTTCATGGAAAATAAATATAATCAAAAACATCCTTAATGAAATTTTGAGTTTATGGTTTCTTTGTGTAACATCCCAAAATTTCAAAAACACTGGAGTGTTATCAAAAATTATTTTTTTTTACGTTAAAAGCGAAAATAATATAAATAAAAATATAACTTTATTTTCAACAATAAATATCAACTAAAACATGGAATTCAAAATTTCTAAAAAAATTAAATATAATTAGTTAACTAATTAATAAACGTGTCTTTGAACAAACAAACAATCAAATAAATTGGGAGATAAAAAAACATTAATGTTTTTTTCTTTAATTCCTCTGACAGTCCGTATCACCATCTCGTCGCAATTTCAATCGATTCGAATTAACTTGTAAAATTTTGTAAGAGTATTTAAAAATACCCAGTATGATACTTGCACTTTCCTTTTACAATTATATAACAATAAAATAAACACTTCATACTATTCTTTTCTTATGGAGTATATCGGTGATTAAGCGACACACTCATCTTATATCATCTTAAATTCTTGAAAGATTTCATATCTTTTAGTAAAGAACCCGAAAATCCACTGACAAGTAATACATAAATTATTAAATATAAAAGTATAAAAAAACAATCCACTTGTACAAAAGCATTTTAACTTGATTTTGAAAGGTTGAAAATAATAAAATATTGCACGTAAAAGTTCTATTTTTCTATATTTTTTTCTCTCCTCTCTCTCCTGTCTCTCTTTATATTCTGTGGTGAATAATGAGAATTCCTACAGTATTTATAGTTGAAATTTTCAATTGAATTTGTATGCAATTAGAATTTAAAAACGATGTAATATAAGGAATTTGAATAATAATTGATTTCAAATAATAGAATTATGATTATGATTAAACTTTATCAAATCACAAAAAGATTATCATTATGAAAATCAACATTTATCATCTCACACGTGTGGCTACCATAAAAACTCAAATCATAAACCAAGTTTAATTGGATTACAATTAACCTTTTATCCTAATTAAAATATTAAAAATATAACATATAAAATAAATAAAATTTTATTCTAAAATTTTCGGGGCACTTTGTATGAATTTTTTAGTTATAAGTAATTTTTTATTTATATGTAATTTTTTTTACATATAAGTTAAATATTTGTTTAAAATTTTATGTTAGTATTTCTTATATATAAACTCTATAATTATTAGTTAATTTTATACTTTTAAATAATTATTATGCATAAATGAATTTTTTACTTATAAGTAACTTTTTATATTTTACAAGCGATTTTTTGTCTTATTAGTAAACATTTTACACAAAAATATTTTTTTATCTTATAAGTGATTTTTTTAATTATAATATATATTTTTGTTTATAAATATTTTTTTTAATTAGTATATTTTTATTTATAGGTTCATATTAAACAAAATATGTTTGTTTGAAATAATTATTTTATAAATGGTAAAACTAGAAAAGAATTTGAGAAATGGCCAAAAATCAACGATTTGGTGGGGTTAAGAAAATCGGTCAAAATTACAATTCACCATTTTTTAGTGATTTTTAATCATAAAAAATCGGTGCTTAAAAAATTTAGAAAGTATGTGTCACTCAAAACCGGTCAAAACCGATGAAATTAAAATTCCTGAGCAGGCTTATGTTTTTGAAGCAAAATTTGAGATTCGTCAAGCAGGTGTTTTGAGGGAGGTCATGGGGGGTTTTAGTGCAAAATCCTTACATCTTAAGTGTGGACCCCTTCCCCAAGAAACGAATAAAAAAGAAGTTGGTTTTTTTAAAAAAGAAATTCAAAAATATTTATATGATGCATTTTTTCAACTAATTTAATATAAAAAAGTTAAACATGTTGGTATTCGATGGAATTGAATTTGGTACTCTAAATTGGTGTCTGGATAAGATTCTATTCGAAAATTTAAATTAGAGTGCATGGAAGAGATTTTTGGATTTTACCTTAAGCCTAAACTTGATTGGGATAAAAATTATATTTTTAGAAGATTTTGATAAAAATTGGTCAAATATTTTGTTGAAAAATTGATAAAAGTTGTAGGCCACAAAAAATGTATAATTGAAAACAAGTTTGAAAAAAATTAAAAAAATAATGCTATCTACAACTAGCTTATATGGCAAACAATGACTTAGCCCATGTTTGACAACCATTTATTTGATTGTTTTTACGTACTCATGTTCAACTATACATTTACAAAATTAAATATTTTGTACGTAATAAAAAAAATTCTTTACTTTGTAATTACATTCTTCTAAAAATTACTATTTAAAACACTGTTTTAATCAAATAATGGTCATCAAATGAGGGCTTAATATGACACACAAGAGTTTATTATGGAGTAATTTACCTTGTATCTCACAAAAATCAATTTGGCAGCATTTGTATAATTTTTATTGAAAAAATTATCTAGAAACCTATATTTAAAGGATAATTTTCGTAAATAGGGAAGATTACTTTAAATTTCACATATCTAGTGATAATTATAATAATAAAAATTCAATTAAACCCAATCTACATGCCCACCCACCATACCTACCGATCCTCATACATCCCAACCAATTTCATTTTTCTTCATTCTCTCTCTTTATCACTCGCCCCACCCAATTGTACATCCTTTTCGACGTCGTTGTGCCTGGCGGACCCTTACCTATACCTACCTGCCCACCAGCGCTCTTCTTTCTCATGGAGAAGAACCGCCGCTTGCAACGACGAACTGCAACGTGCGACAACGCAACAAGAGAAGCGAGGTTGTTATGGCTATGTACTCTTCTGCTCCGACAGTGTTGTCAAATGCTTCATGAGTGGTGTTGAGGCCTAATTTAGTCAAGGGCGGACCCAGAGCATTTGTATTGTGGGGTCGAAAATGAGATTTCGAAAATATTTAGAACGACATATCGTTAACAAAAATAAGTCAACGCGCTATTACAACTGTAGCCTATGCGTTTTCATATTTTGAAAATGTCATATAATTATATCGTTATCAATATTGTTTGGTACATCATTTTTAATATATGCAACCAAACTATCACTTAACCATTGATTCTTTCCGTATCTGATTCTTCAGGACCATATTTTTCTTTTTCAACACTCGTTTCAACAATAATTTTCCCCCACACTCGAACGTACGGATTTTCGTTTAACATATTTCTCAATGTCTGTTAAAAAACAAACTCAATTCAATCTCAATTAACCAATAACCAGACTGCAAAATTCAATTCAATCTCAATTCAATTCTACTGTTCTTCTACACAAACTCAATTCAATCTCAATTAACCAATAACCAGACTGCAAAATTCAATTCAATGATTTCAATCTACTGTTCTAAATTCTAATCTACACAATTGAACCTGAATATGTGCATCTTATAACAAAAATCACAAATACTAATTCAAAATCACAAATATGCATTCAAAATCACTTCTAATTGCATTCCGGGTTCAAGACACTTCACGCAGCAAGCCAGCAACTACCGCAATAACTAATAATCGAAAAGACCCAAGCTAGTTACAGACTTACAGTAGGTTACTGCTGCCAATTGTCGAAGGATGAAGAAGATTCGAAGAAGAATCGCCGACTACCGACTGGTTTAGGGCTCAACTTTACGTCTCTGCAGAACTGCAGGCTGGGCCGCTGAAGCTGTATCTGAGCTGCTGGATGACCTGCGAGTCAGAGGCAGAGGTAGAGCGACAGAGGCGGAGGTCGCTGGATTAGGAGAGGGTTGTGGCTGTGAGTGAGTGAATGTGTTTTTTATTTCTTGGATTGAGCTAGTGTAATTGGGCCAGTGGATTGGGCTGCTTGGTGGTAAGTGTTAGTTTTAAAAAACAAAAATAAAAAACTCGAAAAAAAAAAAACTGTGGGGTCATCTAACCCCACATGACCCCATGTGGGTCCGCCCCTGAATTTAGTGAGTGTGTTTTTGCATTGAAGGGGAGGGGGGCACAGGGGGTGGCTTATGATTCGAGTAAGGTGTTCGATTCGGACGCCAAGGAGTGCGATGATGCGGTGGTGGACGGGGGCTTGAACCTTACCACTATGTGGAGACCGTGGGAGAGGATGAGATTGTAATTCTAGTTAATAGAGCCGCTAAGTGAATTCTCCACAGGAAGCACAGCTCTATTTGCAATCCAATGGCGGTGCTAATTGACGCCTAGGGTGGGAAATTTCGACACCGTTGCTCCTAGTGTGCATAGCGTGTGCGAATCTCTGAAGATAAATTTGGCCACAGTTAGACTTAGTTAGTCATAGGTAACAGATGTTAGTTACTTGGATACATATAATCACAAATTAGATGATCATGGACAATTATACTAAAAACAAATATGGTCACAGTTAGTCGTACTGAAGACAAATTTTTTTTTTTTTTTTATAGCTAGTCATATATAATACATGTTAGTGATTTGGTTACATACCGTCACAAATTAAGCGATCACAGACAATCATATTTAAGACAAATTTGATCACAAATACTCACATATAATACAGGTCTAATCACAAACAATAAATCTGATCACGAATAATAGGGTTAGTCTGTGGGTGGGGTGTAATATATAGAAAACATTTTAAATTTCTGGAAATTTCCTACGGGTGGGGTGGGGGGGGGGGTGGGTTCCATGAGGTCAAGATCTGAAAATTTTCTAGGGAGTGAGGTGGGGTCAGAAGGGGTGGTCTCATGAGGTCGGGTGTAATATCTAGAAAAGGTTTTTAATATCTGAAAATTTTCTAGGAGTGGGTGAGGGGTCCGTGGGGTTGGGGAATTTGATATAATGTATGTCTTTTATATATAAAACACTGATAATAAACGACAAGAAAGTAAGTTAAAACTTTATTCTAAATGAGCAATGGGGTCGAGAAAGGATCTATTGAAGCAGATTAATTAATGGGATGCATTGAATCTAATAACCTTGAAGAGGGAAATAAAAGTTGACTTTTATACAATGGAATACCTTGGGAGCTGCTATGCTGCCAGGGCAGTGAGTATTTGCCCGAGGAAAATATTAATTATCATGGTTTAACTACCAAAGAACGTGTTTGCTTGTTCAAATTTGAATCTTCAAAGCTGAAAACTTAATAATAATGGCATGGCTTAATTTTAAAGAGAAAAGACGAAGACAAGTACGTTTACTACAAAATGTTGTTAGATTAGTTAGGTTGCACAAAAACTTTTAAACTGTCAAATCAAATCACATTGGCTACTCACGGATTAACGATGTCCAGGGGCGGACGTAGACTTTTTATGTTGGGGGCACAATCAAACTTTCAAAAAGTGACGAAAAAGTTAAAGTAAGATATTTTAATACAATTGTTCTCTACGTATTCTCATATTTTGATTACATTCCATAATTAAAGTGGGAAATAGAGAAAAATTTAATGTAATTTCGTAATTCAAATCAACAAAGAAATTGAGTATACAATCTTGGTCATTAAGAGCTACACAAACTTTGATAGAATCCAATTCACAGATTTATATGTACATTTCTTAAATTCTGAAACTTATTTAACAGATGCAACAAGTAAATCAACAAGGGACTAAGAAATGGTAAAAGTTAGACTTATTTTCGATGCATCAAATACTCGAGAAACAATCCTTGATCATTCAAGTTCAATCATATTGCATAACTCTTTCTTTTGATTACATTCAGTTGGACTAGGTTCTTCTAGGTTAAAAGGCTCTCGAAATTTCCTTAAAAAAGTCACTTCAACTGAGAATTTCACTCGTGAATGTCATGCATTACAAGAACGTAACTAAATTCAACTAAGAATTCTTCTATTCCTATTCATTGATCTACTCCAAGTATATAATCATTTTACATTAATTACTTCGTTTAGTACTGGTTTCAGCACTATAGCTCACGAAAGCCTTGCCTACTAGCTTTTTCCTTGAGTCAGATCTTAGAATTTTTTGTTGCAATCGAACTTGAAATGACTATAGAGTGGAGACAGACTTTTCACTGTTTTCATTTGGCAATACAATTTCCACTCTTTGAGAGTAATTATAAATCATTTAAACAAAAATAAATGAGATTTGAAGTTTTGAACTATTCTTGTTCAGTCATTCAATATTATCACAATCATTCTCGTATCCATTTAACAATATACAACCTTAATTTTACCATGAAAAAGAGGAGAGAAAATGAGAAGAGGAGACTCAAGAGAGAAAACATTGGTTTGAAATGAATGTTGATTCCTTTTCCTTTCATATTTAAAAAAAAAAAAAATTCAAAAAAAAAATTTTTTTTTTGGGGGGGGGGGGGGGGCCCCCCCCCCCCCCCCCCAGGCCACCCCCAGGTCCGCCCCTGACGATGTCACAACAAAAAAAAAATCTACATCATCACTACAACGTCATTCAAACATATGCTTTATTTATGTACTAAGTCGCCTTCTTAACCTAGAACAGCACAATTTTCTTCATGAAAAGTTGATTTACAGCATAAACAATTAATTCACTAGTTCAAATGGATGAGGTAGAGATGCAATTATTGGAGTATGCTAGAATAGGAGACATCAGTGGCTTGTATTTCATGATCCAGCAGAATCCTAAATACTTGGAGAGTTTCGATGAAATCCAATTCGTCAACACTCCCTTGCATTTAGCGGCAGCAGCAGGGTATACAAATTATGCCATTGAAATCATGAATCTAATGCCATCTTTTGGCAGGAAGCTCAACAGCGAAGGTCTGAGCCCACTTCATCTCGCCTTACTAGAAAACCGTGATGAAACCGTTAGAGCTCTGATATCACTTGACAAAGGACTTATCCGTGTCAAAGGACGGGAAGGGATGACTCCATTACACTATGCTGCCAAAACAAATCGAGTCGATCAATTAGCAAAGTTTATCTATGATTGCCCAGATTCCATCGAGGATTTGACTAACAGGTTCCAATCTGTGGCACATGTTGCATTGGAAAATAACAATTGCGAGGCTTTTAATCTCATCTTGGGGTGGCTCAGAAGGAGGGGAAGAGAAGATGTGCTGAGATGGAAGGATATGGAAGGGAATACAGTTTTGCACATTGCAGCATTGAAAAATCAAGTCCTGGTATATTCATTGTTCTTTGCTTAAACTAATTTGTTTTAGATCTCGTTTACTTACTATACTGCTTAATTATTTACGAATGTGATATTTCTTGAGAACGTGTGATAAAAAAATAGAAAAAATTACGAGTCCACAAATATCTTTGAAGAAAAATGTGATTTTAAGAATCCGTGCCAAAATGGGCTAATTTTTCGTTTGTGATTCTTTTACCATATATATGCAGGTAGTGAAAAGGTTGGTCCACCTAGTACTAATAAATAAAAAGAATTATGCGGATATGACTTCTCTAGACATTGCTGAGAGCAAAGAAAACAAAGATGTTAAAGAAGTTTTACATCGTGCACATGCCAAAAGGGCACAAGAACTGCCTGAATTTACCCTAGTACAATATTTGTGCTCACCACAGGGATTTATTGAGAGAATGTTCAGAAGTTTTATTCTTGTGCGGAAGGATTTGTCTGTTGATATGCGCAATGTCTTGTTACTGGTAGCTGTATTGATTGCTACTGCTACATATCAAGCTGTACTGAGCCCTCCAGGTGGAGTCTATCAAGGAGATGCCAACACTAATATCACTGTGATTAAAGTTGCCAGAGCAACCATTCCTATTATACATCCATTGAGGGAGCGGGAAATAAGCCGTGTTGGCAAAATGGTCATGACAAAGAGCGTATACAACCAGTTCATGCCTGCGAATACTGTGGCTTTCATTCTTTCACTTTCAGTGATAGTCTTCGTGCTGCATGCTCGCCTTTACACCATAATCTTGCATGGTTGCCTCATATTTCTTGCGTATGGCTACCTCGTTGCCATGGTTTATATATCGGATTCTTCTAATATTTCTCGTCTTCTATTCATCCTTTCCTGGTTCGCAGTAGTCATTGTTTTTGTGTTGAAAATGAAGTACTATCTGGTGAAGGCTTTGTGTGTGGTCGGTCATCGGGCTAACATATGTAACCTTTTTGACAAACTTCCTCAAGAAGTCTCTATGATTAAGTACATAAGAAGAATGGAAATGCAATACAGAGTACTCAGAAAGTAAGTCAGCATAGCCATAGTAGACAAGGAGCCAAAACCCTCAAATACTAGTGACATTTCGTTTTGTTGTTTCTGTATTCACTTAGTCATGTTTTCTTCATGTATTCATTGGTTTGTATCGTCTTTTGAATATAATTTGATCACAATTAAGAGGTTTTGAATATAAATTTTGTGAGGTGGATCACTTTAATCCACTTGGCACATAAGAATTTGTTTTGAGCGCTTCGAAAGGATTGTACTAGTTAATGTCTATTATAGACCATAGATTAAATTTAATTGAATTTAATCTTGTGGTCAATTACACATACTAGTTATGTCTCATTCATAGTATAATATTTGAATTTGAATTTGAATTCAAATGAATATTTGACTCTATAATTACAAAATTTTTTCACATTTTCATTTGGACTTGGCATAACAAAAGAGAGAAAACATAAAGAGGTAACCAAGTGGGAGAAGTTCATATCTCCGACGAAATTTTTGGTGGCTTCCGACGGATTTATTTCTCAATATATTCATTGCCATTCCCGTGGACGACGATGCATGATTCGGTATGACAAAAATCTGAGCTTAAAGTCATATGACACTCCATTAGTAATGTTGAAATAAGCTTTGAGTCTTTTTGAGAGTTTATATTTTCGTTGTAGTTGTAATAATCATTTGTTCATTACATTTTAAACTCTACAAATTTAATTCTTGTGCAAATCATATTTTAAGCTAGGTGTTTATGAAATTTTACAAGAATTGCTACTGCACACTCTATACGGAATGTTTCGAACTTTTATGCTTCATCTAGTATGAATTCAATCTGAATATGCGACAGTTGAGAACAAGGAATTCCTTTTGTAAGTGATTTAACATTTATATTATGACACACGCTGGCGAAAATTGGATGCAGGTATGGAATTGTTACCGAAGACCCTTAACTGTTGCTTCATTTAAAGTCTGCTTGAATATTCAAATTTCAATCCTTTGAGATAATTTCGGATAATGGCCAAGTATTATAATTACAAGTTTCAACCCTTAAATATTGCAATAATAAAATTAATTCAATCACAAGGTCAGGTAGATATATTAATAACCCACAACTTAATATCAAAAGCTCATTTCTATCACTATGCTTGACAAGCTATTTCAAGCAGCTGGTTCAATCATTTTTCGATTTTAAAAGTTATGTTGTGAAGTCCGCAATGAACTCTTTAAAAGGTCACTATACCTCGACTCATCCTCGTCCATCATAAAACGAGTCGAAAATGACATTAAAAACTGAGAGTTTAAAATAATGTATACAACCACTATCAAAACATATAAAAAAAAAATTGGAAAATAAGGTTTAACTCAAATGGAAAGAGCAAAGTCTTTCTAGGTAATTAGAACAAGGTTTGAACCTTCTTTCTGGAGAGAGGTAAAATCTTTTGATCCCATAAAAAACAAGAAAAATATGTGTAAAAAATATCTCAAAAACTTAATCGTAATTCATTTTCACCATAATATTTGAAGTTAAGGTATGACCAAGTTAGACAATGTTAATTATCAATCACTCTATGGGTACATGGATTTTTTTACAGAAATTGTACCGAATACATACAACACGTGGATCCCATTTTTTTAAACAATATTTAATTCATGTGGGCCCTGCCTCCTCATGTGAGAAAAATTCAAAAATCTAGAAAAATTCTGTCACTTCTTCTTGTAATTGGCATCATTTTTCATTAATTATTCCATACAATATTTGTTTATATTTCTCTATACTTCTGAATGATTCGTATACTTGGTTTAAAGTTAATTTAAAATATCATAAAAATCATCCAATATTATCACATTTAGAATCAAGTATCAATATACATCAAAACAAAGGACAACCTCGCAAACATAATTTATTTTTAATTATATTGGGACGTGTTTGGTATGAGGATCATATTACTGATCCTTGGTCGGGACAAAATTCACCTCGCCCCACTAATCTCATAAAATAGGGAATCCGTGACAAGGCTGGGCTAGACATAGCATTCAATTTTGACATTCCTAATTACCAGTTATTGAGTCTCAACAAATTCAGAATTAGACAAATAAAAGAAGAAGTCCCTAAAAAAAATTTAGAGGGAAAAAAAGAAAGAAAAAGAAAAAAGAAGAAGCTTCTACTGGTGTTGGCCTCTGAGACCTACACTTAACTGCACGGAATCATTCCCCATTATCCTACTTTGGACTAAAAAGTTAGATACATTTTAGATTAGGTTTCTCAATATATACACAAGTTAAAGCAAAGTCATCGTTCGTTCGATCCACACCACCTTCCAGAGATTTTGTTTATGTATTCCTCTTCTTCCGTCACCATAATTCTCCGATTCTTCGCTTAAAGGTTCGTCTTTTTTTAGGATTAACGTTGTCACGTTAGTGTAATATGTTGATGATTTCATGTTTACTTTTTAGAGCTAATTCAAGATTCTGATTTCATCAAGATGCTTTTTTTTTTCCTAATATTTTTTAGGATTTCGATTTTACTAATATTTTGATGGAGTTTTCATGAGCAGCGAATTAATTTATAATTCCATTGATGAAGTTTATAGAGCCCTGAATTTATTTATTTATTTATTCTTTTCTTGTCAATTTTGTTGGTTTTTGTGTTTTACTAATATGTAGATGGGATTTTTCCAAGACATTTAATGGAAATCATAGATAGTTTTATTTTTTTAATTAATTTAATTCCATTGGTGGAAATTTATAGCCCAGAAGGGATTTTTTTATATTGATGTTAATGACATGATAGTTTATTCGTTTTTTTTTAAAATAATAATTCAAGAATGTAACTTTTTGCTTTGAGGAGTGATGCAGTTGGAAACTGGGAATGGCAAAGAGTTCATTCAAGCAAGAACATGATCTTGGTTTGTACTTCCTTTTGATGAATTGGATTTTTTATTAGTTTTGCTTCATTCATATCTTATAGGGAAAATATAAGCTGTTACATATATATTTCAGAGAAGAGGCGTGCTGAAGCTGCTAGGATTAGGGAGAAGTACCCTGATAGGATTCCGGTGAGAATTCAGCAGTTTGATTTAACCATCTTATTTCATTTCAAGCTATGTATAAACATTTGGAATATTCAGCAGACCAAAAAAAGTCGGTCACGACTATATGCTAACAGTTACTCATCAGTAGCATTACAGAGTGGAAATTGGACTGACAAGTAAAATGGTTATATTTATTTTGTTGAAATGTAGGTGATTGTTGAGAAGGCAGAAAGAAGTGATATTCCAAATATTGACAAGAAAAAGTACGTATTGACTCTACTATTGGATTTTGGTAAATTTATCATAATATTTTTGTGATATTGCTCGTCCGTTACAAAATGTTGGTTCAACATAGCTGAATAGAACATCAACATGCTTTATTAAAAAGGCATAATTATTCATGACTGTCGAAATAACATTTCTTTAGTGGTCTTGGATCATTGCTGACTTTCTTATTCCTTTGATGTAGCTGTGGCACTTGAAAATCTGACTCGTAATCGGTTGTAAGACTTGCAACTTTTGAAGAACTTTTTGGCACCTGATCTGATCAGTTGAAATGTCTTGCTGATATTACCCATCAAAGTTTCGTAGACTGCTCTGTTTTGAGCTCCTTTTCTTTTGTGACTACTACATGCAATTTATGACTTCCCTGAATTTGAACTTAAGATTTAATAGGATAGCAGCTTTGTTCAGACATAAAATTCACATAAAAGGAAAGTGTTTGAAAATTACTTCAAGGCGGTATGCTGAGACAAATTTACATAATATCTATATGGATTGACTGCCCCCACTATGTTGTTGCTGGTAAATGGCATTTCTTGGTTTTGATGTTGGAAAAGTAAAACATTCTTTATGGAGATCTGATAATCTTTTAATTCTTGGACCTTGCAAGAAAATTTACTCTCCGTAAATGTTGGAGTTTGAACGAATAGAACGTCTTTTTTGCTTGGGGCGAGTTTTTTCTTGTGTTTTCCTTTTTCTTTCATGATTTGGATGGCCAATTTTTGTTTTGATGGTTTTGGTTTTTCGATACTTTACTTGATGGGTTGATTCTAACAGGTGGCTTGGACTCCCAACTTTCTCGTATTCAAGATAATAAAAGTTATAGAATTATTTTATTTAGTGTTGAAAAAATTACAGGTATCTTGTCCCAGCTGATTTGACTGTAGGGCAATTTGTTTATGTGATTCGCAAAAGGATCAAACTCAGTGCAGAGAAAGCAATTTTCATATTTGTTGACAATGTTCTGCCACCAACAGGTTAGCTTAATATTTTTTATCAAACGACATAATGTATTTGCATAACGTAGTACTTGGGCCCTCAACCAATTATTCTTGGCATTTGGGTCCCAAACATTTCGATTCTGTGCTAAGTCAGGTGTGGTGCACTGAACTGAAATACTGTTTGAATGGTAAAATTGGTACACGAAAACTCTGATTCTCTCTACTGTGACACATAGAAAGGAGGCTCGCCCTAATATCCTTCATGTACGGGAGAATATTTGAGTGGCCTAATACACGTGCTCGTTTTCCAAAATGCCCCTATAACACAAATGTTTTTCCAATGTTGAACCACGGTTGTAGGGAAAAGTGTACAGTATATTATGGCTCCACATCCAACACAGGGTTGGCTACCACAGATGTAATTTTTCCTTTTTGATGCTACTGAAATATGTTACCGACACCTTGCTTTTATGCTCTTTTCAGGTGCTATTTTGTCTGCGATATATGATGAAAAGAAAGATGAAGATGGTTTCCTCTATGTAACCTACAGTGGAGAGAACACATTTGGGAACTTTGTCATACCGTAGCTTTCATATTCTGGGCTTTAGTCTGTTCCGCTATAATTTCTGCCATTATATCGTGTTAATAATATTTGTTTCCGTGCCTATCTTATCAAGATATTACTGGTTGAAAGTATATATATCGTGCATTTGTATAGTTTTTGAGTCTTGGAAGGTACTGAACAATGTTGTCATCCCTAAGAATTTTCACTGTTTTCTATAATTGACTCATGGCATGCTTGGTACACTGCTCATATATTTCTTTTGTTCATCATTCGAGTTTTGTTGAGTATAACATACAAAAGATGGACTAAAATATTTACTCACGAGTGGGCAAGCTCTACTATTTTGACTTGCGCTGTGTCGTTCCCTATTTATTCTTGATGTTGGTTCCCCTTGATTTGAATTAGCAAGCAACAAAGGCACATTGAGAAAAGAAAACCGTATTGGGCACGAGTCCTAGTACATTAATGAGCACGTCACAACTCATGAGATCATTGGTCTGAGGTTCCGACGTAATCAAGAATGTAATGCTCTAAAACTTGAGAGTTTATATGCTAGATTGATTTTCATTGCTCTATGAACGTGATCGTAGAGGTTAAGTTCTTATAAACTCTCATGACTATCACAATTTTGTATAAATAGAACAATATTTCACTACTCCGCACGATTGATCGAATTTGAATATTTGTACATTACATTTCTTCCACATGGTTCATGTATGTATTACATCAAGCTCCCTCGTATGTATTTTAAGTTTCTCATTTTGAAGATCGACGTGTGAAATGCAAATTTTGTTTTGTGGTACTGGGGTAATTCACATTGAGAAGTTTTTATTGTGATTGTTAAAAGGGTCTATTATAAAATCCATTATTATTTATCCACATATTTTGAAAGAACCACAAATACGACCCATTTATTCATCGTTCATTTTTATGTATCCTACTACAATAAAAATGCCAGTTTTGGGATCACTGTAGAACCAACAGTAAAGCAATAAGATGTTACTGTTCAATTTTAACTGCTTTGTTGTATATTTTGTTTTTTTTTTTGTTTTTGATTTTTTTTCCTAATATCCCTACTATATATAAATCTCTTACATTTTTTTCTTTTCCCTTTTCATTACTTTCCATTTTCCTTATACAAAACGATGCTCCCCCCCCTCCCCCCGCTCTTTTTTTGAAAATTTACTATTTTAATCTATTATTTGGTTTTTCATTAGTTGGTGATGAAGAGTTAGGGTTAGAATATGTTATTTTGTTTTCTATAATTTATATTATTTTCATTTGAAGTTAAAGTTGAAGATTTAGGATTTTTGTGTCCTTATGTCTTAATTTCTTATACTTATTGTCTTCGTTCTTTTGCGTATTTATTAATTTCTTGATTGATTGAAAATTTTCGAACTTATGGTTATTTGTCTTTCAAGTTCATTTTATCAATAGAAACATACATGCAACTCATTGTCTTGGTATTCATTTTCTATACCTGAAAATTTTCATGCCATCTCATGATTACTGTCTTCAAAGTGCCTGAAAGTGCATCTTCGCGTCTCCTATTCCATATTTAAGTTCAAAAATTTACCCTTTAAACCTGTTATGTTTTCTATGAGGTCGAGAATTAGTCTTTGAAGGAAGTTATACGGAAAAATTACTTGGTAAATGCGGAAAAAGTGAAGAATCTTGAATACTTCATCCAAAGGTAAGCAAAATTTAAATTCAATTAGAAATTATTTTGACGTGTATTTTTATGCATTTTTCCCTTTTATTTTTTCCCTTTGTGCCTACGAGATTATAAGAATAAGGCATGTTTTTATGGTTTCTTTTGCGCTTAAGAATTCTGTCTTAGCTAATGGAGATTTTTTATTATTATTTTTTTATTTTATTTAGTTCTTTTGATTTTGTGTGCAGTGTAATCATAATGTCGAATGAGAGCAATTTACCACAACGCATTTTTCAATTTATTGGACCATCATCTGGACATATGTTAAGACATATTTAAAATATTAGGAAAAATGGACATATATATCGCATCTAGATTGGTCAGAGTATGTAAGACATAAAAATATCCAAGTAGGTGATACATGTTTTTGAGCTCCTCAATGAAAATGAAGAAATGTCAATGTTTGAAGTGTACAAGATCTATCCTTCGGATGGAAGCTTCATTCCTACGTAAATTATGATATTATGCTCCTAGCTTTTTACTCATGCTTACGTTTTTCCTTTTTTTTTTTTTTTGCCATTTTTGCACGAACACAGATACAGAAATATCTTTCACAAATTTACTTTTGTGGACATGTATACAATCCCATTGATAAGCGCTTCACAAGTTCTATATTAGTTACACTCCATTTAAATATACATATTTTCAACCAAATTCTTCTATATTAGTTACACTCCCTTTAAATATACCTAATTTCAATTTTTTTTCCTAAATAAATATATTCAATTGTGGATTTTCACATTTCTCTTATATTATTAAGTGAATATCTTCATTTGCAAATTCCAACTTTTGACTCGTGGATTTCATCACAATTTCGAGATGATAAATCTGATGGAATTTTTTATCCATGTTTTACCAACCAGTATTATCATTCTCACCTTATACATAAGTTACATAAATAACTAACTACAATATGCTAATCAATTGAGTAATTAACTTTTTATTCAAAATTTTAAAACGAATTTTCAGAATTTTCTACAAAAAACTACAATTTCTATGCTAATAAAAACAAAACAAATACAAATTGCGTGCAACGCATGTAAAACCGACTAGTTTATAATATAAATCGCTTATAAGTACTTTTCAAACATGCCCTATATATTATAATGTTTAAGAGTCCATTCCTGTATTGGGCAAATTTTGTTCTACGTCGATAAACTTTTAGTAAAATTTCAATTAGGTCACTAAATTTCAATTGAGTTATTGAACGTCAATTTATTTTTAAACAGGCAAACAACTTCAATTTAGTTTTAAATAAGTCCAATTTTAGTATTAAACTTCATGACTTTGCAACCGATCATCTCCCAAATTGATGAAAATTGCTTAATTTATAATCATACTGCAATGACTTCTCCACGTTATTGTCACGTGACATGTCAACTTACCCTTAAGCAGCATCATAAAAGTGTTAAGATAATAAATAAATAAAATCCACCTTTCAACCTTTTAATTTGACCACATTTTCATTACCTCATTTTATAATTTTATAAGGGTAATTATATTACCACTACATAATTTATTTAGTACACCACATTATATTCACACCACAATTAAAGTAAATTTTCAATAAATACACCACAACAAATTTACAATTATACTCCTAATCCATTAAAAACTAAAAATGAAAAAGAAAATATAATATTGTGGTTTACTTATCATTCCAATATTTCTACTTATTTTTCTCATCTCTCCACCCATTTTGAATTTTTTGTCATTTTCCTTTAGTCATCAAAATTGATGATGTTTGTACTTGAGATATGATGAAGAACAAGTGAAACATGGTACTAGATTAGTAAGGAGGTCATTTTTCATTTTTATCAATCTTTCTTTTGATATTTATATAGAAGGGCTATTGAAAACGATAATGAATCACAATCTTCCCCTCATTACTAAAGGATAATACACAATCAGAGGTAGTAAAAATAATATGGAAGGAACAAAATTTTTTCGCCATAGTGTGCTCGGTGAATGTGAACAAGATTAGTTTCATCTTCCGTTAACCATCAAAATTGATGATGTCCAAGTGACTAATGCACAAAAAAAAAAAAAAAAAAAAAAAAAAAAAAAAAATATATATATATATATATATATATATATATATATATATATATATATATTTTTTTTTTTTTTTGGCCATTGATTGAGATTCAACAATATAACTCAAAACCACCAAAGAAATGTTGGATTTGCTATTATGGGTTCGAAATCCACAGGTCCAGCCATATTGGCTTTCTCCATTACTTTTGTGGTGGTATTTCTTTTGTGTGATAGAAATTAACAACTATGATAATGGTTACTTTGTTTCAGGTCCAAAGAATGCTGGTTTTGTTTGTCAAGTCCCAATCGGAGTCTCATCTAATCACTACCATAGAAGAAAGGACCATTAGTACAAGATCATATGCTGATAATACCTGTTGAACATTCACCAAACACACCTTGTCTACCATCAGAATGTGAACAGGAATTATCTCATCTTCCTAAATTCCTTTAATCATCAAAAGAATAATTACTGACAGAAATGATGCATGTGCTACTTGGCAGCATCCGTATATTCTATTTTCTGTGTTTGGTTGGTTAAAAACCAATGAAAAATTGTCAAGTATTTTTCCGTCAATTTTTTTTGTACTCATAGCAAAACTGTCATCAAAATTGATTATGTCCACGTGATTGATGCACAACATATGTTTTTTTGTTTCACCATTGATTGAGATACAACAATATGATTAAGACCATAATCTGCTTCCATAGGATCAACATTAGAATTTCAACAACACCGTTGAAGGAAATTGGATTGCCTAGGATTAATTAGTGTAAAGAAAGTTTAACACCAGAATTTCAAAAAAATAAAAAACATCTCCATTGACAACACCATATTTTCTGTTATTGCTGGAATTAGGGTTCTAAAGATGGTAATATGAATTGGCAAATTTTATGATTGTGGTGGAAGAATAAATTGTTTGATGTGATAAATATATATCAAAACTCTATTTATCTAATTTTACTTAAGGCTATTTAAGTACATAAAAAAAATTATTAAAATTGTGGCGTAACTAACAAAATTTGTAGTGGTAATATAATCCCCATTTTATAATTGTTAGCTAAGAAATTTCTTTGAATTTAAGAGACAATTAGTGATGGAATGAATCCGAGAGTAATGAAATTTGATACTATACTGAATTTTAGTGGAAATGAAATGCAAATATATATTGCTTATTTGAAAGCTAAAATTGGTTTCATTTTGTGAAACAAGTCCGTCTCTTGTGCAAATATTATAATCTCATAATCTCAACGTTAATGTGACAAAAGACAACAAAAGAAACAACGAAAAAGAGTAATACTATTTAGTCCTGTTGGGGTTATAATCTCAACGTTAATGTGACATTAAATGATATGTGAAATTAAATAAATCATTTAATTCCACATTTCGTTTAGCCTATCATCTATCGTTATCTAGACTGGTAATGAAACTCTAGTGGGAGATACATACCATTACTCAATGAAAAAACACAAGGACGAGATTTTGTGGGGTGGGAGTGGCTGGGCTCCACTTATGCTTCCTTGTCCTACGTGGCAATGTGTTTTCACATGCATTAACTGCCACGTGGCAGTCAGCAGTAACGTTTTCGTGTGTCCTGTCGTGGTGGTGCAAATGGCGGTTTGGCCATGTAAGGTTGTCTCCTTTGGGTTCCCTATTTCCCATTCCCATTTAGCCCCACCATGTTTCAATCCTACCCTTTAATTTATTATTCGAAATATAAAAGCAAAATTGTTGCCATGAATATATTTTGGAAAAGAATTTGGACAAAAATGTTTATGTGAAGCTAATTCATGTCATATTATTGAAAATAGAGTTAGGGAGTAGATAAAAAAGGTCTTCTTTTATAATTTTGATTTTTGATATCCATTTCTTCATCCTCTAATAAACTTTTATGTTGTAGAATTTCAAAGTTTTGTATAAATTATTACTGCTCTCATTTTATACGTATGGTACATATTTTATATTCATTTCATCATGCATATTTTATTTTAGTTAAGAGATAAATCTCACATCAATTATAGCCAGGAACGAATCCATGATCGAATTACAGGTCGGGCTAAAATGTCAATTATGAAACTGGCATTTTGAATTTTTGTGACTCTAAAGAAAGGTTGTAGTTCTTGGGACGGAATGCCTTACAATCTATAAATAAGATTAGTGTTTTCTAGTTTGAGATATATGAAAATATAAAATTCTCCTTCATCTTCTTCCTTAATATTATTTTGCTACTTATTTTGAGCATTCACTAACTTGATATTACGATACCATTTCTTTCAATATGAAAGCCTTTGAGAGGATTCATTCACCATCTCAGAATTAAATATATGCATTCAAGAAAATGAAAAGAAACATATCAAATATCAGTTGTACAGAGAAAAGTATTTCATGAGATCATCTGAAAGTGTTTAGATGCGCGATTATGTGTTGGAATTTTACATATGGACTAACACAATTATAATCAATCCACTTAAGACATATAACTATGCTATGTTATGACCACTATATAGTTCAGTAATATACATATTTTGTATTCCCCAATGAGCCATAATGAGGTAGACTTAATTTACTATATTATATGAGACATATGGGTTCACGTTCCTTGTAATATTATTTTACTCAGTCTATCTAATTGAATAACTCTCTATTATTGTGGACTTTAGCTCAATAGACTTCGGACACTATGTGTTATAGTTTATATAACATATTGTTGAGTCGTGATACAATCTATTCTGTATTTGAAAAAAAAAAAGAAGCCTATTGCGTATCGAGAGGGGAATAAAGGTGATCTCATCATGCTTATCACATAATGCAATTTGTTCTTTGTCTCTTAAGATCTTTGTGCATTTGTAATCGTTGTCAAAGAAAGTAAACGAGATGATAACTGTTAGTTCGAACTTCATGATATGCATTTCTTAGCAGCAGTTCTGATGTTGTAATTAATTATGAAAATTAACTAACGTATTAAAACAGGAACACCAAATATAACGTTGTAAACTCCAAAGGAAAATATCCACCGCCCACATGACATGGATCAAACAATTTACTAAATCAAATGATAAAAAATACAACAATCTCAGTTTTGCAATTTCACAAAATTAACATATAACAATCAAAAGAAATCTAAGAAAAACTCTCTTGTTTTCTTCTTCTCTTGACAAACCTCCCGATCTTGATGTTATCACCGCTTCATTGTTGTACTCGATCGTAATCTTGGATTAAAAATCACGATTCTTAACTCCAAGCAACTTGATCTTCAAATTGGATTGAACACACTGGTTTGTTTTCTTCAAATATGGTTGAAGAACAATGTTTTGCTTTGAATATTATAATCAATGAAGTTTGGAGTCCATTCGACCTTGCATGATTTCAACAGTTCTTTGCACAACACGTATCGAACGGGTATGAGAGTTTTTTAAAGCAATTGAATTCGTCCCTTGATTTCCTGCTTTACATATGTAAAGTAATTTCCAAGACACGAATTAAACTTACCTAAAAATCAACAATTAATTAGATAATAGAATCATACAAGATTTATTTGATAAGGTAATAAATAAACTTAAAAGAAAATTTAATATTTAAACCAATATTTCCTTAACTTTAATTATTTAATCTATCAAATAATATATAGTATGGTAGGTAAATAAATCCGTCTTAGATGTAATCTGTGTTAGTACTAACCTGCTTGGACCGTATCCTGATTTTTCACGTATTTCGCGATAGTCATTGACAATTAAAAATCAATCTATATTAAGTAAACCAATAGAATTAATATGTAAAAATATATAAGATATATCTCTCCAACAGATAAAATGTAATATTACTGTTGAATATGAGTTGTCAGTTTAACAATTTATTCTCTATAACAAAGTTTAATGATTCATCAGTTATGGATATCACGAGTTCAGGTACAAACTATGGTAAATATAAAAGTATAAAGAATATTAGTTACCCATTAAAACTATGATTCGCCGGTCAAACAATGAAGAAAACACAAATTGTGAAGAGGCATGGCTGTGACTCCGTGCTATTAAAGAATGAGGCTGTGACTCATAGGCAGTAGCAAAAGAGAGCTTTTTAATGAATGGTTGCCTTGGAGTGAAGATCTAAAGGCTTATGCCATGTATCAAGCAATTAAGGGTTCCCAATTTCCATTACATACTATCAATTCTAGAAACTCTGTGAAGAGAAGATTGACAAGCACAACAAGTAGAAACAAGCCATGCCACTGCCAGTGGTAAAATCAGGCACACAGACATGGAGTGGAGGACTCGTGCTCATACACATGGGCACAGTAGTTTGTTTGTTTGTTTTTATTTTTTTGCTCAGAAAATAGTTAAATCTCTCTCACATACGTGATAATGACTACATATTTTTCCTTACAAGTCCATTTGTTCAGGGACTATTCCGTGCATCATTACCATTTCATACGGTACATTGGTGTTGGACCTCAATGTGGTTTTCTTTAAGCTCCCAACGTGGCTAGTATATACATAATGGTTCACGAAATAGCCCTTGAGTGAAGGGGCTTGTAGAGAAAAGTACATAGTAGTTACGCCCGGGGGGGGGGGGGGGGGGGCGCAGTAATTGTTTTGTTTGATGGGGGTCCAGTCTTGATTAAAAAGCGGACATGGGTGGCCTCCAATATCTTCAATTTTGTTTTCAAAGGTTCAGCACCAGGCACCTGCATGTTCTCTCTAAACCAAATTCATCTCTTGCAATACCTGCATTTAATGCCTCAATCCCCTCTTCTCCCTACATATATGCATCGATATCTTATTCTCTCTACTCAGAAACCCACTTCACTCTTATTCTCTGAATCACAAGATAATTAATCTCTCAACTACTATGTCTTCTCTTGTTTATATTTTTCTCTATCTTTATTATTTGCATGCATGCACTGGTCGACCACTTGCAGTTTTCGATCAAGAAAATAGCAGTCAAATTCAGCTTTCTGGAAAGGTTAGTTTTACATGTTGCGTATTACATTTTTGTACTTAAGGTTGTTGTAGATAAGAATTAGTATGTGCACCACGATGTCCCAACTAGGTCGCACCTCTTTAGGACCATCGGTAAAAAAAGTAGAGTAAAAGATGAACAAAACCCACAATTAAGCCTACTGTATGTATCGGATGAATAAACATGAAACTAAAACTCAGAGCTACCCACCACCAAGTAGAGAGGGATGCTAGGAGCTCTGTATGCCTGTGAATCCATATGTCATATATACATAGATAAAAAGTTACAAAAGTTATAATATATAGTACTCTAATTACGATACTTCATTCTACAGGATGTGAAGACTCCAGGGGCTGAGAAATTTGTGATGCAAGGCAATTTCAGGGCTGAATATGGTGAAAAGACTTTTTATGATGCACATGCTATGAAGCTAAATAATCAGAAGGCATACATATTTAAGGAAGGTGAAGACATCGAAGGTTGCTAACAAGATACTCTTTTCATTTATATTTCATATTTTCTTTTTTCCTTTTCTCTGGTGCTAGCCTATAATTGTGTGTGTGAATATACAAGATAATTGGTTAAATAAGAATGGGGTGATCTCTATAATCAGTTTGCAGGCATCCACCATGAAGTGGCCAATAATGGTGCAAGGAAAATCGTGTTTAAGACAAAATTCAAATAAATAAATGTGTGTCCCATATAATTAGTCAACATTCAAAATATGATATGAGAGTGGGAAAAAATCCTGAGTTCAAGTTGGGTTGTCGAAAATTTATGAAAATTATGTACGGATCATGTCTTTCATAAAAATTGAATATGCCGCCCCACAATAAGCGGACAGATCGAAGTGTCTAATAATAATTAAAACAAAAGGGCATAAAGAGTAAAAGAGAAATTGCAAAACCAAACAAAACTTCACCAAAAAACTGTCTAGTAGTTAGATATAACAAGGTATGGAGTTCATTACACTATTATATGCTAGCCACTTTGTATATTGATACTGGAATTAATATATGTTTCTCTAAACTAATATACGAGTTTCTCAGCAGTCTCTATACTTCAAACTAGGGGTTTTTTTCCCTTCTTCGGGACAAATTAATTGTTTTTGAATTATTATTATTATGATTATTATTATTGGACTCTAGCCTAGCTAGTTGATGATTTGCTATCGTTATTTTTCCTTCAATAATTCGTTTTGCTTAATACCCCTTTTTTTTTCCCTACTACAGGTAACGAAGTCAAGATATCATATTTTGGGAAGATTTTTGAGGGCACTGCTGAAAAAATGGTACATCCTTCAAACTCTTTGGCTAATACATGCTTTGTAGTAGGGAAGACAATAGAGCGGGGAGGTTTCAGGCAATGTTTACTAAAAATAAACCTTAATTAGTAAAGAAAATTAGGCATAGGAGTGATAGGAAGGTCACTTTTAGATCTCATGTGACCTCGTTATGCTCCTCATCATTATAAATTGAGTAAGGTACTTTGTGGGGTTATTACACTTAAATATTATGTATTTGCAGGAACGAAAGAGAGAAGCGCGGTCCACAATGGAATCTCTCTCAAAGAAAGCCAATAAAAATGCAATATCAAAGGAAAGTGACAATATAGAGGACATAGTGGTGATGGATTACGCACAACCACACCGTAAACCACCTATTCATAACAAAGAACCCTAGATTAATGATGTTAAACCTTAATTTCTCCACCGTTTGGGATTTTGTGTAAGACTTCGAATCTTTTATTTTTCTTGATAAATTAAATCGTAATAAAGGAGAATCTCAGCTGAGCTAGCTAGAGAGATTTGACATTAGATATAATAATTGATCAAGAATTTGACTTTTATTAAGTCGTATAAGGAAAAAAAAAAGTGCTTATAGAATTATAGAAATGCCTGTGGAAATATCTATTCCAGCAATTATGTTATTGTGTTTCTTCAATGCCTATAACAAGTTGCAGCTGGTATGAATGTGATAAATTGGTGGAGGATCGATGGTCCCTACTTATATGTATGGTATGTTTTTTCGTGTAATAAATGTTTTGTGAATGAAGAAATATACAAATGTGATGTTTGGCCGTAGACATAAATGATGTTTAATTCATTTCTTTGTATTGCAGAGACACTTGTGCTTTTAGTTTCTTGCACTTTCAGTTAATCGTCCCAACTACACCGAGCATCGACTATACAAAATAACCTGCCAAAAGTATCTTATTAAGTTAATGTGATAAAGATACAAAGCACAAGATACTACCAGCCACACTTAGAAATACATGTTTTACATAATAATCGACTGCCCAAGATTTCTGAATATGCTTGCATTTTAGGTACCAACTCGCGCTCGTAAATTTTGAAGAACTGTACCAAGATACTTTATTCACACTTTACATTTTTCTCAAATACGCACATTCAATCTCTATGTACTCTCTCATGATAAGGATTAACATGAGTGAGCAACAAATGTGTTCAATCATCAATCAGATCACCAGTCAGTCTTTGAGCATTTGACTATGTAGGACCAGTTTAACAACCATTGGTTAGACAATCAGATGGAAATTATGAATTTTGACGGGGAGACTTTCTGCATGTTTTTTACATTCAAATTCCCTTTTTCTGTTAAAAATTCTTCATTATTTGGTTATTTCAAAGCAAAATAAGATAGAAAATAATAAAATTATCCTCTCAAGAAACTGATGCCATTTTCTGTGTGAAGAAAGAGATTAGCAGTACAAATGATCAACAAAGTGCACCTCATTGTAGAGACAGAAATTAGCCACAGTTACAGGACAAACATTTTGGGATGGTGGCAAAACCAACAGCTGGCATAATGAATGGCAGAATTAAATTGGTAAGAGAGTGATGTGAGAAAACAACACACACCAAATGTTCCAATTGCACATCTAAAAGGAGGACTGGGGGGCCTCTATGCATGCCTCTGGTGCAACCAGCCGTTGACTGAGAGAAGAGATAGAAATAGCAGTCAACATACACAATCAAATCTCAGGGACCCTATTTGCATAAGCTACACAGTGGCTGAGGGGAACAAGCTGGTTTTACTGCCTGAATAACGTTGATCGCAAGCTCTAAATCATTTTGGCATGCTCTTACCAACATAAGAATGCTTTTTAGAGGGTTTCTTTGAGCTCTTAATTAGTAATTTTTGCTTCTAATCTAACTGATATGCCTCTCTTTGATTTAGTTACTAACAGCCAGTAACATTACAGAACAGAATGCCAGAATTAATTAAGACCACATAATCACAATATTTTCCTGAAAATATGTAGAAGACATATTCCAGTAGGCTTCCAGGACATGGAATATATATTACCGGAGTGTCAGATTTCATGTTACTCCATTGTGCTCATAACCAGTCAACTTTAATGAGGTTTCCTCTGGTGCAAGCCCCACTGCAAAAAAATTGGAGAAGTTTTAACTATGACTAAGGAGCATATGATGGGGACGGGAAAAATATGTAGAACTCAGATAAGATTATTATTATCAATAAGAAATTTAATTCATGAGAATTCAAACATAGACTGGCAAATGATTTAGTGTGCATGTCTCAGATCAAAGTAGGGGCATATAAAGAAAGCAACCAAAAATTTTCTGCTCCCTACGACAAGTGAATGGGACAACAATAAACTAAGCTTGTGTTTGGTTCATGTTTATAAACTGTTTGACATTCAAGTCACTTTTTATCTACAAATTTTGAGTGAATCCTTTTCACCACTCCATTTATCCATCGTTCATATACCAAAAGAACCTATGAAACCAAACCTTTGGCAACCACATTGGGCCAGATTATATTCAGTGTAATACTAGAATGTATAGCTCTTGTAACAAATGGTCGTTTTATTGGGTTTATGCAAGACATGCCCTAACCACCTAAAATCTGTTGGATAAAATAATGGTAAAGTGCAGAAAAAACTTATCAATAGATCGAGTCTCGTGACAGCACGATGTCCTAAAGCGAAATTGCCCGTCGATAACTGCTGCGACCTCCGTGGACAATCACCTCCAGGATACAACGATCAAATAAACCAATTATGCAGCAATCATAAAAGGTTTTCAGAACTCTCAAGTGTACTCCAGAAAATAAAAGACAATTTGAGTATAATATTTTACTGTATATATGAAGAGACAATTTCGTTTTTGTTGTATTTTTCTAATACCCAAAAGTGTGTTTATATAGGCATGAAGAGATGTAACTTCTTCCACCATGATCTAGCATTAAGTTGCAGATGTAATGGCCTATGGTAATGGATATTAAAACTGGGCAGTTAAAACTGTCATATTTTACTGGCTAGTTGACCCATTAAATAATTCCGAAAATAATTAAAAAATAATAAGTATTTTATTAGAATCAATAAAGCCCAAGAGCCCAAGGCCCAATCAAAGACTTTTTAATATAATGCGTGAGGCGTGGCTCGAACCCCTGACCTCCCACACAAATTCCACACTTTTCACCAGTTGGGCACTTTATCTTAATTAATTATTTCTTTCACATATTATATTTATAGTATAAATATATAACAAAATCTTCCTCCATTAATTTATCCTAAATTAGTGTCAACTCCACTTGTCGATGTATAATTCATTCCAATGTTTTAATGTCGCAAACAAGTAGTTAGTTTATCATAATCAAAGTAAATAAGAATGGAGCTTTCTTTGATGACCTAATATCTAAATGTAGAAAGAATAAAAAGTTGCAGATTTTTTTTTTTATACCTAGAATCCTAATTACTAATTAAGAAGTCTCTATCAACTCTATAAGTAAGATAACAAGTAATTACCCTATGCTTTCTTAATTAAAAACTCGGAACAATCTTTTACTAAAAGGATTGAGCCGAGGATTGGGCCAAATACAACATTACTAATGGAATCCAAATAATCACTTTATTATCAATTTTAGTTTCAATTTTCTTTTGTTTAAGTTAAAAACGTATAAAATCATAAATATCCTACAGTTTCAAGGACCTCAAGGATGGTGAGTAAATTGGAGAGAATTTCAGATAGATATGAACCCAATTTGGTGATTGTTGCGGAAGCTCGCTCCAAGATCTTCGAATCAGTGATTTTCGGGTTTAGTTTCATGTTACTTTTCTCTACCAAACAATTAATCCAAACGGTTCTGACCACAACCAATATATTCACATAGATTGCTTCTCAATCTCATCACAAAGAACAAGATATTGGTATTGACTTGCAGCCACAAAGACAAGAAGAAAACTAATGGAAGAAGACACAAAGAAGAGATCGAAATGCAAAGGCAACCACCCAGTTTTTACTCAAGCAAAGCCAACATTTTTCTCTTTCTTTTTCTAGCAGCCACGTTTTCTCTCTAAACATGGTTCCAGTACTAAGAAAGGAGGCTATATATAGTTCTAGGTTAGGTTACCTTACCAATTTGGGCCAAAAAGAGAGTTAAATGGGCTAACAATCAAGAGCCGTCCAATAGTTAAATATATGTACAATAAGCAACATTAATTCCTTAAGTTACTTCTAACGATCCATGTTGTTTTCGAGTCTAGCCTTTAAACTTGGTTGTTGTTAATCAATTCACATGTCGGTCGAGACCAATGAAAATATAATCCAGCGTTTTACAACATCTTCTAGGATTTATTCTGTATCAAAACCCAACAATGATCCAAACGTACGTCAACAGATTCCTCCATTTCTAATCCCTTTACTGACATTAAGGTTAGTTTTCTTTTAACTGTTTTTTTTATATTTCTATATTAAGAGTTAATATGTTTAGACATAATAAAATGAGTAATACTATTTATCGTCATGATGGAACGTCGGTGATATGACAATCAATCATTCATCATATTTTTGTCTCTCTCTCCTTCCCGTCTCTCATAAAGATTGAACTGCTCAATCCCAGGTTAATTTGACCGTTGAAGTGCAAATGGTTATCGGACATTTTTCTTATTCAGCGACCTTTGCATCATAACAGCATCTTAAGTGTGCAAACAAAGTTCATGTGAATGGGGAGGTGACTGGAGTCTTGTTGACCACATGATCGATGGATTTTGAGGTCAACATATATTATACTGCCATGGATATTTCCATATAGAAAATCTTAAGGGAATTTAAAAGCACACTCGATCAGGAATTTGAACTAGACATAGTTGATAGGTCGCTACCAAAAAAGGCTCCGATTCAAACACAACCCAGAGTATGTCTGAGGATCTTTACTTATCTTATTACTAGGAAGAATTATACTAATGATCACGTTTACTTAATACCTTTTGCATTTTATGTGCAAACAATCATTGGTGTTACTGTTTTAAGTTTTCTTTTAGTTTGACGCTTCAGCAACTTGTTGATGATAAAAATCAAATCAACAAAATTTTCTCACCTAGCCAAGATTTTTGCCATCTAAACTAACTGGTTTTGATACTCAAATAAAAGTAAGAGGAGAAATGGCTATTTAGGATGGAGGTATTTGAATTTGCATGGTTTTCTCCTCTTGGGCGGGAGTATTTGTAGATTTCCTTCGAGGCTTAGGGGTTAGTTGGGTCATTTAAGAGAAGTAAAAGATGGCGGTCTTTAATTGGTTGAGTGCCAGTTCTAAGCTTCTTAAAGAGATAGAAGATTGTACATGAGAGGAAAACTACAAATATCCACAAGGAAGTTGTGGATGGTTCGTACGAAGTGATAAGATTGAAAGGCGACACATCATGGTCAATCGGGTGCTCAGTGGCTAGCCTAGCTCGGACAATACTGAGTTACCAAAGACAGATACACCCCGTCTCAGTCCTTGCGAAGGGATTATATGATATTGAAGGAGGTGATATGTTTCCAAGCTTGCCAGAACAGCTCTGTAGGAGTGGCATCTTGGGTATGACCGATGTGCATCTTATGGGCGAGGAAGTACAACGGCTGAAGACTTCAGTGAAGCTGATTTTGGAGTTGCTAAGTGAGTTGGCAATTTGAAGAAGAAATTGAATAGAAGACTACTTTGTTTGAGTTGTAATATTGAGTATATTTTGCACTTGGTCAAGTTAGTATCTATTTCATTTAATTGTTTCCATGTACTGTAAAATACAAAAATTTGTTGATGAGAACGCTTTGTGCAGCATTACAATTCAAATCAAGGGAAAAAAAAGAAGGAAAAAACTAAGTTTCACCTCCCTAAATATTTCATCATGGTAGGCTTAGCTTTTGGTGTGTTCTTTAAGGTTGTGGTTGGAATATAGCTTGCCCTCTCGGTGGTGGCCTTCGGTTTATATTAGATAACTCAAAGTGGTCGTGTTGCTGATGTGGGCTGTCTGGCGTGCCAAGTGCATCTCCATGCACATCGATTCCTACGTATTGTTGCACTACAAGAACTGAATACATTGATGCAAAATCCGATGATGCTAACAAATCTCCAATTGCACCAAGCTCGGGACACTCACTCCAGTCCATAAGCCCGGCTGTGAGAGGAGATGTCATTCCCTGTCCTCTACCTACTATGAAAAGGTCATGAATGGGATCTATTGATCTGATTGCTGCTACAGTCTCTTCTCCATGATTCACCACCTTCTCGGTGTAAACTATGGAACCATCATTCACAGTTCTTGCTCGGAACTCGTTGATGAAGTCCTCGTCTAACTGTTTGTCTCTATCGGTATCTGTTACCACTGTCAATATTTCACGCCCACTTTGGGTATGATCGAACGCTTGTTCACCTGGGACAAAGCGCATGACAGTGAGATTGATTCCCGGATGCTCGCACATCCTCCAGGCATATGCTAATGCTTCTCTATCATCCTGGCCGCCAAAGAAAATTACAACTATGTGGTGGTTGATTTGATTTGCAGTCAATCTTGTTGATCCACTGAGGCCTCTATCAACAAGAATGCCGACTGAACAAGGTGCATTAGCTAATACATTCTGGTTAATTGTTCGAAAAGCTGGATTAGTCGATTCCATTCCTCCATCAACAGTTTGTTGTTTGTGAAAAGGAATGATAATGAAGGAAACACGTTTATCCTCTGCCACATTGCAAATGTCTTCATGCATAGTTGAATAAGGGGATATGGCAGTGAGGGGTTGAACTGATACACACCCCATGTGCTGCTCGAAATTCTCAAATGCATTAATGATATGATCTGATTGTGCTTGAGTCCGGTTAAGTGCCGGCCGGCCTGATTTCCGTGTGTTGTGGACAATAAGCATGGCAGAAGCACGCCCTGTGAGTTCAACAAGGTGGAGTGCATATATACAAATTGGAGATTTTTTCGTCGGATGGGAAGCTTCTAGGAGATTGATGATTGTTGGAACATTTCTCGGTGTGTGAATGCAAGCAAGTACCCGAAACTCTCCATCGGGTTTCGATCTTTGGATTGTTCTTCTTTTATAACGTGCAGTTTTCCTTGCCGGCTTGTATATACTCGTCACAATTGGTGCGATAATTGCCGTCATAATTACTGCTACTGTTACCATTATCGCGAAAGATTTATCATCAAGAACCTAGAATCCATTGGATTAGTGTAAGAAATTAATAAAATCAATTATTTGAATAATCAGAGACTAAAATAAGTACCTTTTGGTCTTTTCCAACATTAAGGACAATCATCTCAACTAGGCCTTTAGTGTTCATGAGCAAACCAAGTGTAACACCTTCGTTAAATGGCATTTTGTAGTAGAGAGAGACAAGTAGAGTTCCTGCAACTTTGCCAACACAAGCCAGAACAATCACGAGCGCTAGAATGGCCCAAGTGCCAATTCCAGTTATTGTAGCAATGTTCGTCTTGAGGCCGCTAATGGCGAAGAAAAGCGGTAGAAGAAGCCCTGAAACAAAGTCTTCGAGTCTTTCTATAAGGGTTATACCAATTGGCCCATTTGGAATAATTAAGCCAAAAACAAAAGCTCCAAAAACAGAATGTGTTCCGATAGCATCTGTTATAAAACCAGATATCATAACCCCAGTAAGAATTAGACATATACTGAATTCGCTAACAGATTCGCCTTCCGGGATTCGTCTTATCATCCATGATATTAGAGGCCTAATTATATATACACAAAAAGCAACAAAGGCTACACTTGACATAATCACCCAAATTGAAGCCAAGGACTTCACATCATTCTCAGCCAATGCAATGGCAAAAGCTAATAGAATCCATGCACACATGTCATTAATAAGTGCCGAAGACATGGCAATTCTTCCAATCTCCGTGTTAAGAAGTTTTAGCTCTGCTAGGATTCGTGCAAGCACTGGAAAAGCAGTAACAGAAAGTGCTACTCCAAGGAAAAGTATAAAAGTTCCGAGTTTTACAAGCTGTGCTTCTTTATGCAACATGAAGGCAAACGAAACGCCTATCAAAAAGGGCAATATCATACCGGCAATTGCCATAGCCAAGGCCCTTTTGCCCGTGCGCCGAATAACAGCAATGTCCATTTCTACTCCAACTAGAAAGAGGAAATAAAGAAGCCCTACATTGGCCATTGTCTCAAGTACCATTACACTTCTAAGAGGAAATACCATGTTTGCGAATTTGGCACTTCGTCCTAGCACGGATGGCCCCAAGATTACACCACCCTGATACAATTTTGATGAATCAGTGAATTACAGATGAAATACACTTTCATTTTAATTTTGTCCTGCTGATAGCATAATTCCAATGGGATAGATGGTTACGCATGCTTGAAATTTTATAATTTTCGTCAATTATATCCATCACGTGCAGGTCGAAAAATGATAAACAGAAACAAAAACCCGAAAAAAGTAACAAAAGAAAATCTAGAAGAAATAATCCGTGAATGATGTAAACTTACAAGGATCTCAGAAATGACACGAGGCTGGCGAAAAGGTTTGAGGAGAAAAACAAGAATTCTCGTCGTAACAACAACTAATGTCAATTGCAAAATGAAAAGTGGCAAAGAATAATCCAATGGATTATCACCCTGCCAGATCCCATTCGTCGTTATCATAGTCGGGGCGTAACATACTATTGTATCATCCGTTGCGTTCCCTGCCCCAGCCGTCTCATCGTCCATTTTCCCCTTTCTTTTAAATAATTCCCTGCACAATGTCTTAAAGGAACTGTATTCTTTTTCTTGTTATTTCACAAAATGTTATACTATTGTACATTGTATCACCTGGACAGATCCCATTATGTCTATGAAGATTTAACGTTGAAAATCGAAGGTTTTTTTTTGGCTGGAAGGTGAAGAAAAAAGAAAAAGAGAAGTTGTTTATGGAGTATATTGAATTCAGTAATCTTATTGGTGAAACTGCAAATGAGATTGCGTGGTTGTAAAAAAATCCTATTCTTTCGGAGAAATGAGGGATGTATATGTCTTCTGTGTTTTATAGATTACCACAAGAAATTAAGGCCTATTTTTTTTTTTGAAAGAATAAACTCATATAAGACTCCTAAATTCAATTAAAAAAAAAAGGAGTGATGAACGACGGTTCAGCAGCTAAGGCTTAAAACCTCTGTTTTCTTCATTTGATTTCTGTATATAGTAAATTGGAGGTATCTCAATTAGAAAAAAATAATGTTATCTACATTAGTAGAGATGCATCACCATTTATGTGACAATGTCCTTGGTTGTATGATTGAATTGTGCTGTACTTGAATACATTGGACCTATTGTTACCTAATTGGTGATGCGTTTGCATCTCTACTAATGATAGATTTAAAAAAAAAAAAATTGTACTCATAATAACTATGTTTATTCATATATAAAGTCAACTCCATCTACATTTATCCTGTAATTGGTACTAAGCCCCAAAAAAGGATTTAACCTGTATTTAATGTTTGATTAATTTTCTTCTATTTAAATAAAAAATCTAAAAGCTCTTGGGTTGAGCGACTCATTGCCACCACCAAGTACATGAGTAAGAGGAAGAAAGTAGAAAATTGTTTTCTCTAAAACGATTTTTCTACATTGATTTTCTTAAATTTCAACAGAGAAGTGGTGTTAGTTCCTCGTTATATTTAGAGATATGTTGACGTAAATTCTTCGACCATAATGAAATCCTTCTGTTCTTGTTAGTAATATTGGATTTTTATCTTTTAGTATGCTTCACTCAAAGTTCACTCATGAGAATTTATTTTAGGTAATGGTACTCCTTTAGAATGATAGAGATACTTGTATGATTGAAAGTATATTAGTTGTTGTACAAACTATCGAATATTGATACTTGTCCATCCACTATATCTAAAAGACTCAACTTCCAAAACACTATTCACAAGCCGACTAGCCATGTAAGCCGCCGTTTCCGAGCCGAACCGTTCTGGAGCCGAGCTGCAAAAGGTAGATATTTTGAAAAAATTTGATTAGTCTCCTGGACTCACCCACTCGAAACCATTCCCACTCAAATTTTCCCCTAAATCAAAACCCTACTTCATCTTCTCCCCCATTCACTTCCCTCTCCTTGCGCCGTTTCCTCCACTGCTCCGCCTCCACAGACCACATTCCACGCCTCCGCCTTCAGGCTTCAGCCCTAAGCCCTTCACTCCACTGCTCCGCCAGTCCGCCTCCACGCGACCACGCATCCACCTTCAGCCCTTCCCTGCGACCCCGCGCGACTACGTCCAGCGTCCTCCGGCGTCCAACGTCCTCTCCATCTCCGGGCCCGTGATTATTGAGTAAGATGTAAGTATTTGTATGTTTTCCATTTTACCCTCCATTTTCCCAATTCTACTAATTCCCAAACTGAGGTCTTAATGGTACCCACCACCGCAAGTTTCTCATGTTTGTTTAATCCTAAATTTCTCTCTCAGCTGAGGCGACCGAAAGCCCCCGACAATTTCAATCGACTGCTCCCGGCTTGCAAAAAAGGGCACACAATTTATAGACCTTCCGTATGTTGTAAAAGGAATGGATGTTTCTTTCAGCAGGATATTAAGCTATATTGAAGCCACTGCTGAAGAGAAGCTTAAAGCTAATTAATGCACCCCTGCAGATTTATGTTACTCCCTACAGGTGATATTCAAGATTAAATTGATTTGTGAATTAATTGATATTTTCTTGTGTAGACAATATGCATATGATGTAGCTGTTTATCAATATCAAAAATCAGAAGGCTTATAAAATTTATGCTCATATCTGTTTTTGAGTGGTATTTTGTTCTAGGTAAAATGTCTCTTTGTAGCTTCTCTTCTTGTAGTTTAAGTAATCACTCTACCATCAGCTGTTCTTTTCATACTTAATTAATGGCAATTTTTCTTCTTCAGATTTGTCCCTTTCATTATTATTAGGGTGCTGGAATATTTATTCTTCGGTTTCTATAGATATAATGTATTTGGAGAAAACATTTCCTCTATATAGCTTTGTTTGTGTGTTTGAAGTATTCTGAACCTACTCATCCATTTGTACCAGCAGGATCCTCTTGCTAATATGTCATGTTAGAGCTTGTTCAAGAACTGTGTTTCATCCCGGTGTTCGAGGCTCTAACTAGACCGGTCCTTGGTTTTTTTGGGTGAACCGGCCTGGTCAGTCCGATTTTACAGTGTATTTTAAGAAAATGACTTAAACGTCAAGTAGCAGAGGTATATTATTGAAAAAGTAACACTTGATAGATTTCAAAAGAATATCAATTGGAGTTGAGAAGCATGATAAATTCAAAAAGGAAAGGGTAAATTACAGCAAACGTCCTCAACTTTGCTGGGTCCCCAACCTGAAAAGCAAGTGGCGTTCATCCAAATGTATGAATTTCATCAATTTTTCTGACTAGCATATCTAGAAAGGGGAAAACTGTCATTAATCATATCTATATGAGAGCAAGAACCCTTTTGTTGTTCTTTTCATTATAAGCTTGGTGAAATATAAGCAGTTGTGAATGTTGATTGTGAAGAGGGTTCATTTTGTGGGTTTATAAGCGTATTTGGATATTTTCGTTACGAAATGGTTTTGAGGTTGAGTTCTATCAAACTTCGATTTTAAAAACCCTGAACGCTAAGAAACCAAACATGTCTCATTGACAAGTTCATTCAGATTGTTGAATCAAATGAAAAACAGACAACTTGTCAATTCAAAAAAAAAGGTGCAGTATGATAAATTCACTAAAAATAACAAAGTGTCATCCTGTTTAACAGTGTGAACAACAGTGGTGCATGTCTTATCAAATCCTGGCAAACATTTTAAAAGGTGCTTCTATTTTTCCTTCTAGCTCGTGCCTTCTCAAATTAGGGAATGAACCTAATAGCCTGCTTGTGCTTTATTAGCTCACCTAGATCGGATGGACCAATGAAGACCAGAAAATAAAATTGAAATACCTAAAATTTAAGCTAACAGTACAAGCAATTACATTTTTAACAGTTTCCAAATTTTCATGGTGATGAAACCAGCACCCATATATCCAATTGAAATACCTCAAGTATCTTGTTAGTCAAATATGATTGTTGTTTGATTTTTGTTGAATTATCTCTTTTCCATTGGATCTGTATATTATTTTGTGGGCGATTAAGATTTTCCATAAATTGTACTTCCAACTAATCGTAAAGGAAGGATTTTTTACTGGCAAGCAGTAGGCTTTTATTGCGCTTCTACTTACTATGTAAAATTTCCTTTTTTAGAGGGGATGATATATAAGGCTATAGCATTCAAAAGGAGTTAATTTTGCATTTTTATTGTTGGCTTATATTGAAATTCTGATATATGATGGTTTGAAGTATTCCTAATTTCCAAATATTTGATTTTTGATGAGCATCCGCTCCCATATGGACACAACTCTTAGGGGCATTACTTCTTTGTGACTGTCATAAACTAGATCAGAACACAAGGTTTGAGTTGTAATAAGCATCACAATCTAACTATTCTTCCTAAGCTAGCATATTAAATGATGTCAACATTAAGTTACGACTTCGAACATGTCTAGCCAAGCTTTGAATTTATTTCATGTAATATTTCTTGCCAAATGTTTGATATCTTTTAAAAGTTTTTTTCTATTAATATTGAGTTCAAATATTGTCTTATTTGTTCTGGTGCATCTGTTCGACTTATAGAAGAGGCAATCCGGAGATCGAATGCTTTGGAGGAAGATGATATGGAAACTTTAAGGTTTGTCACTGTATTTTCTGATCATTATTTTTAACCAACTATCTCTATTATTTGTATTTCACTACCTTTTTCCTGTATTAATTTGTCACTATCTCTATTAATTTGTATTAATTTATATAATACTTACATTTCTATCCCCCAACCCATTTATAAGATAAATTAAAGAAGCAATTTTACCCCATTATCAATGTGCTCTTACGACAATTGATTTTGAATGAACTTTGTAGAACAGATGTGGATTTGAGGGGAGGGGCAAGATTTGGGTTCATGACTAATATTTTGTTCGAGACTTCTGTATGTTTATTCCATTCTTTCGAGATTTATTTCTAGATTTTTGTTCTCATTTGTGTTTTCATATATTTTTTTTCAGTTTCTGTTGATTGATGCTTCTCGAAAATCTGTCAATTTGGAATAATCGAAATAATAACAGTAGTGTTAATATAGTATTAATATTTTTTCAAATTTCCTGGAATTTGGTCCGTATTTTGACGATTTGTTCTTCATGAGGCATTACATGTTTCGTACGGTCTGTCGTAGATGATGTTCGTGAATAATGGATATGAGTTTGTGCATTTTCACTCTTGGTCATTTGTTGCAAAATAATTTTGTGGTGGTTATTGTTTGTTTGAATTGAATTTTCTTTGTGAAGATGAGCACATGTTCTGACATATGTAAAAGAACTAGAATCCGAAATGCAGTGAGGTAAATGGTGGAAGATGAGGCCTTTTTTCTTTGGGCCATGGGTGGTTAAAATATATCTGAATTAGATCTCGACATTTCACCCAAATTCAGCCTGAGTATTTTAATGGGGAACTAATAGGTTTAATAAATTCATTTATTTTCCAGTACACTAAGTGGGTACTTTACTGGATAAGATACAGTTTGATTCTAGCCGTGGTCGAGGCACTCCCTTCAAATTTAAGCTAGGCCAAGGTATATAGGCATGTAAAAAACAAAATTTTTTGAGGTCTATTTCTTGCATCTTCTGTTTGATCCTTGTCAGTTTTGTATTTTTTTTATTTCTTCCTTGAATTTGGTCTATACATTTCTGGAAAAAAAACTTTTGAGGTCTATTTCTTGCATCTTCTGTTTGATCCTTGTCAGTTTTGTATGTTTTTTTTATTTTTTTCTTGAATTTGGTCTATACATTTCTGGAAATCTGAGGTAAGGATTCAGCAACTGTGGTTGGAGAAGAACTTGCCGAAGACAGCAACGATTCTAGCTATTTCTCTTTTTCACATGCTCAAATATTTGTATAAATTTTATTTCTACACTATTGAGGACCCCCACTAGCACAAACACACTTTTTATTCTGTTCTAAGTCATGTGAGAGTGAATTAATATGCAAAATGGTGGGAGGATTTTATCTGAAATTAGATAATTTAGTAAATTTACCAAATTTAATCTTTCTTTTTAGATTTGGAAAGTAACATAAATACATTTTGATTATTATTATTGTTATGTCAAATTAAATGCGTGTAGTTTCCTTTCCCTGTTCTGGGAGTTAGTTATTAGATTACTTTGTTTATATTTTGATGTATAATTGACATGGCCTTAGAGAATTTTGTCATTTGGCTGGAATTACTTATTTATTCTCTGAATTTGGCATGTTTAGGCGATAAATAAAGATTCTTTGTCATCTTGTTCATTAAAGGAACATGGATGTAGCTGTAACATATAAATCTCACCAACAATACCAGGATGGGTGCTGATTATGGCATAAATCGCCTAAATATGGTATTCTAGGACCATTTCTTAATAAGATAAATACTTTTAACCATGAATATGAATTAGAATTTGGGACATTTTTTTTTCATTTTTTATGTGATATTGAATTCATTTGTGTTTATTCGTTTCCAATTTACACAGGGAACGTATAATTCGAACTGAAGTCGAAAAAATGTCTTCAGTGTCTAAGAAAAATAAAAGACGAAGAGAAGTGTGCATTGACAGTACTGAATTGGATATGAACGTACTTACGCCGAAGAGAAAATCTCAACGTCTTGTTCAATTGGAAGGTATGTATATCTGACGACAAGGAAACATGTTAGTAATGACATTCTTAAAAATATTATTTCCGAGTTTTTAGATTAAGAATTTGTGCACACAATTTTCCGAATCAAAGAAAAAATGTGACGCAATTTATTCTCTGAAAAAAATCTACAAATTGATGCTTTACATAAGTTAACTTCAGATTTGTCTTCGCCTCTTCCTTTTTTGTTCAAAACAAACAAAGCAAAAGACAACAAATTTGAAATTTTTTTTACAAGATTCAATTGCACATGTCAACATATGTGAAGGTATTCATTGACTATCAACTTTCACATTTACATTTAAATGAATTATGTTTTAATTTTTGATTTCAAACCAAACTATGTCATCTAAACTTTATTATTTAAAATTTTAAATACTTAAGTTTACAAAGAGACCACAAATGAGTAATTGTCGTTTATGTGTAGATCTAGGTGTTAGTTCCTCTGGTCAAGCTGGTTGTACCGAAGGCAGCCGTGCTCCAAAGACACCACAAATGAGTAATCGTGGTTTATGTGTAGATCTAGGTGTTAGTTCCTCTGGTACGTATATTTCGAATTCTCTAACTTTTTCGTTATTTTAGGTTTTCATTGTTCATCTTTAAAAACGGTTCATAGTAATGTATTCCAAATTTTTTTCCTTGTTTTCCAATCTCAGTATGCAGGTCTTCTGATATGGACGAGCTCCCTGCATATAATGTTTTGCCTTCTTGGGCTATCTGTGTACACTGTGGTGCTGTTAAGTTTAGCAAAGAAAGTAAGGGATTTTGTTGTTCAGACGGCCAGGTACACTTACAGTCTTATGCCCCGCCTACAGAACTTGCATTGTTGTTCACTTCAATTTGTCAAGAGACTACAGATTTCCTAAGATATGTGCGTAGTTATAACTGTAATTTCTCAATGACCTCTTTTGGTGTACACTGTGATAAGAGTCTTTTTAAAGACTACAATGGGATTTACACATTTCGAATTCAGGGACAGGTTTATCATTTCCTAAATGATATAATACCGTCAACAAACACTCCTTCGTACCTACAATTATACCTTTTTGATAGCGATGAAGAAATTAACAACAGATTGTCTTTTGGTAACAACCTTACTGAAGTTATCTTAACTAAACTTATTAATGTCTTAAGCGTAAACCCATACGTAAAGTTTTTTCGTAGTCTCGGGAATTGCAATAATCTGAAATCACAAACAATTAGGATTCGGTGTGATCCTGGTCTTGACCAAAGGCGATACAATGCACCCACTGTTTCTCAAGTTGCTGCAGTTTGTGTTGATACTGACACAACAGATCTTTCTGCACGTGATATTGTTGTTCATTGTATTGCTGGGGAACATCATAAAATCCATCATTACTTTGGATGTTATGACCCATTGCAATACCCATTGTTGTTTCCATACGGAGAATCTGGTTGGCACCGTGGCATAAAGTTAGTGACTAAAAAACAAAGATCTGATTCCTTTTGTAATAATGCCGATGTCATTAACCCTGACAACTTTCTTTGCCCAGAAGACTTGATCAACAATGAGCTAAAAGGTTTTCTCTATTCCTTTAGACTATTTATCATATCATTCAATTTCTCCATGATATCATACTTAAGTTCATTTGTTGATTTCTCAGTTTCGCATGGTCGTAACAGCAGGGCCGATGTGTCATGCCGGGAATACTATTGTTATAAACTTCAGGTTCGTCCAGGTGATGAATCTATACTACTGCATTCCGGTAGACTTCTTCAGCAGTTTGTTGTTGATATGTATGTAAAAATTGAAACTTCTAGGTTAGACTACTTCCGTCTCAACCAAACTGCTCTTCGAGCCGAATTATATCAAGGTCTTGTTGATAGTGTTCGTTTCGGAGAGTCGAGGGGTCAAAAGATTGGCCGCAGAATTGTATTGCCTCGAACTTTTTTAGGCAGCCCGAGAGATTTGAGAACACGTTATATGGATGCAATGTGCATAGTGCAAAAATACGGTAAACCAGATATTTTCTTAACCATGACTTGCAATCCAAAATGGCCTGAGATAACTGAGCATCTAGGTCATAACGATGAAGCCCAAAATAGACCCGATTTGGTTGTGCGAATTTTTAGAGCAAAACTTGAGGCATTAAAAGAAGATTTGTTAGTTAGGAATGTCTTTGGTCCTGTTATTGCTTATATTTATGTTGTTGAATTTCAAAAAAGGGGTCTTCCACATGTACATTTCTTGATAATCCTTCAAAATGAACATAAATTGAGAACGCCAGATTCTGTGGATACAATAGTCAGTGCTGAATTACCTGATGAGCAAAAGCATCCATCTTTATACTCTCTTGTAATCAAACATATGATGCACGGACCTTGCGGTGTTTTAAATCCTAAAAACGTTTGTATGAAACACAATGATACTTGCAAGTTTGATTTCCCAAAAAATTTTTGTGACCGAACTATTTTAGGCAACAATTCTTATCCAACCTATAGGCGTAGAAACAATTGTAGGTCTGCAAAGGTACGTAATCATTTTTTAGGTAATGAATGGGTTGTTCCATATAATGCATACTTGTTGTCAAAGTATAACTGTCACATAAATGTAGAAATTTGTTCTTCAGTAAAATCTGTAAAATACATGTATAAATACATTTACAAAGGTCATGATAAAGTGAGCTTCTCTGTGACAGAACCAAATGATTCTGATGTATATGATGAAATAAAATTGTACCAGTCAGCTCGATGGATTTCTCCTCCCGAGGCAATGTGGCGTATATATGCATTTCTCCTATATGATATGACTCCATCCGTGATCTCACTTCAATTACATTTGCCAAATGCTCATTCCGTAACATACAGAGATGGCGATGATCTAAATAGAATTGTGGACGCAGACTATTATAAAAAAACAATGTTGACTGAATATTTTCGTATGAACGTAACTTGTCCATTTGCTAAAACGATCTTATACAGAGACTTTCCAGAGTACTATGTGTGGAACAAACAGACAAAAATTTGGTCTCCTAGGAAAAAAAATTTACGAGTGATTGGAAGAATTGTCCATGTTAGTATCACTGAAGGAGAACATTATTACTTAAGAAAGTTGCTTAATCATGTAAAAGGAACAAGATCACATGATGATTTGAAGACAGTAAATGGTGTAAGGGTTGCAACTTTTCGGGACGCTGCTCTTTTACATGGTTTGCTCAATGAAGACACTGATTGTCATTTGTGTATGGAAGAGGCATCCCACTATCAAATGCCATACGCATTACGCCAATTATTTGGAACCATTCTTGCTCTTTGTGATCCTCATGATCCAAAAAAACTATGGCTTTCGTTCAAAGAACATATGCTTGAAGATATGTTAACTTCAAAAATGGAGATGAAAGAAGCTGAAATTAGAGCATTACATGATATAGATAATCTTTTACAGTCTTATGGGAAAACAATTGCTGAATTCTCACTTGTTGACACAAATCTATGTTCTGAACATGTAAATCGTGTTCCCAAGGTTATTTCAGATGAATTAAATGTTCCTATATGTGAAGCAGACCTATCAAATGAACATATGCTTAATACAGAACAACGATGTGCGTACGAAGAAATTATGAAATTCACGTTGGCAAAACAAAATGCTGCTTTCTTCATTGATGGTCCAGGTGGAACTGGTAAAACATTTTTATACAAGACCCTTCTTCCAATCGTCAGATCAAAAGGACTGATAGGGCTTGCAACAGCGTCATCTGGGGTTGCTGCTGCATTACTACCACGAGGCCGAACTGCTCATTCTCGGTTCAAGATTCCTATTTCTGTAAACAATGAAACAACATGTGCCATTAGCAAACAATCATCGTTGGCTCATCTTTGTAGAACTTGTGCAATAATTATATGGGATGAAGCTCCAATGGTGAACAAATGTGTTGTTGAGTGTTTGGATAGACTTCTACGTGATGTCTGTGAGTCTGACCTGCCCTTCGGTGGAAAAGTTATTGTTTTCGGAGGAGATTTTCGCCAGGTATTGCCTATCGTCAAAAAAGGTACAAAAAAAGATATTCTCAATGCAACTCTCATCAATTCATATTTGTGGCCTTTTATCATCAAGTTCAAGTTGGTCAACAATGTACGTGCTGAATCAGATCAGATTTTCTCAGATTACTTGTTGCGTATTGGAAATGGGACTGAGTTAGTACACACATGTGGCCTCATAAAACTACCTACTGAACTGCTGATACCGTATGTGAATCAAATTGACTCTGTTCTAATCTTGCTTGATGCAGTATTTCCAGAATTCCACTCTTATATTACAAATACCAATATGATGATGAATAGAGTCATTTTAAGCCCAAAAAATGAAGATGTTGATTTCATTAATGTTTTGTTGATAAATAAATTCCCTGGTGAATCTTTTACCTACTACAGTTTCGACGAGCCACTGGATGCAGATGATGTTAGTTTTAATGAAGATTTCTTAAATTCGTTTACACCAAGCGGTGTTCCACCGCACGAGTTAATCTTGAAAACTAGCTGCCCAATAATTTTGTTGAGAAATATAAATCCGTCAGAGGGGCTGTGTAATGGAACAAGACTTGTATGTAGACATTTTGATAGAAATGTTATTGATGCTGAGATTGCTGTTGGAGAATACAAGGGAAAAAGAGTCTTCTTGCCTCGCATACCTTTTATACCTTCAGAAACTGATGACACGCCTTTCAGATTTAAAAGAACACAGTTTCCCATTCGTGTATGCTTTGCAATGAGTATAAACAAGGCTCAAGGACAAACACTAGATTTCGTTGGTCTATATTTACCCAATCCTATTTTTTCACACGGTCAATTATATGTTGCCTTATCAAGAGCCAAAACAAGTCAGTCTATTAAGATACTTTTGAAGCCGAACGATCAGAACAAAGAACATTGTTCATGTACAAAAAATGTTGTATATACTGAAGTTTTGGACTCTCTAAAATTCTGTGAAACTTCATCCAAGTCGACTTGGAATGATTAGGTAATTCTTAAGGTTGCATTCTCTCATTTTTCTTTTTAAGATTCAAATTCAAAATTCTGATTTTTTGCTTTGTTCGGTTGTTTCTTAGTCTCGGAATTATCATACTTCACTATCTAAATCAAGAACATATAACATCTGCAAGACAAACGCATTTAACATGTTATTAGTCAATTGTTTTTTTCTTGTACAATTCATATAGCTTGATGTTCTAGGGGCCAGTTTTATATTTACTTCTTTTTCTCTAATAGTTTTGTATTACAGGCAACAATGTTATTAGAAACCATAAAAAATTGTTCTTATACTATTTGCCAACTGTGTACCAGAAAATAATATTGTCCTTCACTTTGGTAAGCAAATAGTAAAATTAATTGTTTTTCCCCAATTGGATCAGATTATGAAGAAGAAGAATTTGCCACTGAAGGCGAAGTCAAGAATAAACCTGGCAAAGCTCCTCATCATTCTTGTATTCCCATCGAAGAGGAGATGAACCAATACAAGCTTGAAAGAATGCTAGAAAAACAACATAAGACAAGAGCTAATTTCGTTACATATGCAGATGATGGTTATGAGCATAAAACATCAACTAAGAGGAACATATATTTACCGTCTGCAAAGGACCCAACAATCTAGAAACTCAAATACCTGGTGTGTTTTCTAAATTTCTGGATTATTTTTCTCTAAAGCTTCAGAATCTTGTCGCGTGTCAAACTTCTATAAAAATTTTGTTCCTGCACAATTTTCTGTCTTAGGTTGGTCGAGAGAGGCGTTCAGCTTTCTGCTTGATGTAAAAATACACAGACTTGAATTATTTAGGTACTAAATTACAAATAATATCCGCATTGGCAGTCGATCATGTGAAGGGTTTTATTTATATTGAAACCAACAAACAATACGGTATTGACCCTTGAAATTCTTTCTCCTGTATATGTTTCTTACGGTTTCTTACGTGCTCTTGTAGTGAAATATGAGCATCTTTCTGAAGTTCGTGTAAGAAATTCTACCATTTCTTAGGGGTAAGTGAATATATTATTACAAGCTTGTGTTTTTATATCCTGGCAGTATGTTCTGTACAGTTTCTGATTCACACTGATTTACATACCATTTACATTTTTCTTTTAATGCCATAGTTCCTAAGCAACAAATGATTCCTTTTTGCAGTAACATTCCTCATATGTGGAGTTTTTGTGATCCTGAACAAGTGAGATTCTTTGTTTTCACATGAACCACATTTATTTTTATGACACACATTTTTTTGGTACCTTATTCCTACACTAGATACAATCTGTTTTCTTACCTACGAAAAAACTGCAAATCTTTAAATGATCAGGATTTTTGCCTAACCGTCTGGTTCTTTTTTATATGTTTTAAATGCATCATATCACTATTTTATTTACATAAAATCACTTTATGCTTTCTCTTTCATACATTGTTTTTACTTGTTAGCTCTTTTTCACCTAGAAAGTGTTTACTACCTTAAGAAATGTAGTTTGTTTTGGCTAAGATGATAACTCATCAATAAAGGGAAAGTTGGGAAAGTTAGACAGATACCCGAAGTTATGTAAAATTAGCTTCCAGCATGACAGGAATGCGTATATTTTCTGTAGTTTTATTTTCACTCTAATCTCCCTTCTCCGATTTGGCATTGATTTCTTCTTCAAGCAGAGGACGAGGCCGTCAATCTCCTCCTCCATGAGCTCTACCACTCTCCCATAAATCTTTACTTTTAAATAATTTTACCGAACATGAATTTTGAATTACTTTTTATGCTACTGACGCTGCTTCTCTGCCTCGCACTCTTCAAGTGCTTCTTATTTTTCCCTTCGATATTTTCCAATTGTCATCTAGCTACTTTTTGATGAGGACTTCTTGGCGGATAGTTTTTCCCCTACAGGCAAGTTTATAGTGTCATATAATTTTATCCTTCCACATTTTGTTTAGTGCATCTACTAGAACAGTAAGCTAAAAAAAGAGAAAATGTTCATTTCCAGGATTGTTCAATACATAGATTTGAAATCAGTGAACTTATTTATCTTATTAGCATTAAATTCTTTAAGAAGTGGAGAGATGTAAGAGTCAATGTCTGTGATATTTGATAACTTTAATCTATTCAACGAGGTTCTAGCTTCCAACGAGAGAGAGAGAGAGCGAGAGGTAATCTTGGGCTGCTTTTTGTAGTCCCAGGAGAAGAAAATACCAACTAAAGCTTTGAAGAATCTCGAGGGGAAGTTAAATTTCGGTTTGGGATCTGCTATGATGATATTTAGGTTATGAAGCTTTTGTGTGGGACAAATTCGTTACAAATGAATGCAATACCATCTGCAACACGATGAAGTTGCTAACTTTTTTTTTTTTTTTAAAGCTTTAGTTATCTTTCTATATTTGTTGGATAATTGAGATTGATAGATTCTTCAGCTCATGGAAGGAAATTGCAACTAAGTTATAAGAATATATTCCGAGTTGCTAATGCTGGTAAAATAACAAATATATCCCTTGAATGGTTGGATAGAGAGGATAAAGTGTAGATTTTACATGATAAGTTTTTAGATTGAGCCCTGAAAGTGGAAGAAAAACTACAAGCAAGAACATCTAACTAAATACTAACTGTCATTAATCAAATAAGTTTGAAGCATGTGAGACTATTTAAATGTGTGAAAGAGCAAAAAATATGTTTTGGGCAATTCAAATTATAACCAGGTGTTTAGACCAAGGGATTGCAATGAAAAATACACTAATTATGGGCCATAGCAGGTGACTAAAGATGACAGGACAAAATTTTGGATGCATCTCATTTTATTCTTTTTTATATTAATATGTTTTTCTTGAAATGACATCTTCTACCAGAACCAAACTACGTATCTTTCACTAAATTTATTCTTGTTTTCTTATGAAAAAATGAATAATTCCTGGCCTAACATAGTGGATTATGCTAAAATACCAATGTTCACATTGCCTGAACAGTTTACTTATCAGTAAATAAATAACTTTTATTTGATTAAAATTGGAAATAAGTAAAATTTACTTATTTTGATAGTAAAAAAAATGTTACTTTCAAAACTACTTTAAAACTTAAATGTAAGGAAAATGTTCTGAACATGTTTGGAAATTGAAAGTAACTTTTATTTATTTTAAGCTAGCCAAACGTGCTCTTTACTATGCGATAGATGTATTTACTTTCTTATTCTGCTAATGCTTAGGTTGATGAGAAAGGAATGAGGTGGTTCCATACGGGTGATGTACGGAGATTCCATGCTGTTGGAAGCCTAGAGGTTATTGATCGTAAAAAGGATATCGTCAACTACAGCATGGAGAATATATTTCTCTAGGGAAGGTACAGATTTTATGTACCCTTCCAGTTAGCGTGTTTTTTGTCATTAAATGCATTGAAGTTCACCCACTTATTGTTTCATTTTTGTCACCATCGTTAAACTTCAATTTTTATTCAATTTAGGCACTCTATCTTATCAGATTAATGAATATGATGACGTGGTATGAAAAATTTGGTTTGTCCATAGTTTTTGTTGTTCAACTTGGTATAACCGCGTCTTGTTCGACAAGTTTTGCTTTCCTTTTTCTTTATTTTTTTTTAATAATAAAAGCTCATTTTAAATTACTTCTCCAAAAATATGCATTTTTGCCTACGCTTACGGACTTCTCATGCCACATTTCCTTTAATTCTGTAAGACATTTCTTAACTAAAATAAAAATTAAGTTCAGACACTAACTTGAAACAATAGTTGAGAGCCTGAATGAAACAATGCCACAAGATAGGGGACTAACAATATGCGTTTTTTCTTCAATGGCTTCTATCTATTACATACGTTTAGAAGAGAATGGCTAATCTTGTTTGCTAAGTATTTGATGCCAGTGGATGAATGGATTAGGTTTTGTGCACCAATTTTCTATCACGAGCACCTTACAATATTATCTAGAAGAGATGGTGTCACAGTTTTTTCTATATTTGATACAGCCAAGAGTTCATCAGCAGGTCGCTTTTCATTACACACCTCTGCCCTTTGTTGCATCTTCTGGTTCCTCATATTCTCTCCGACATACAGGAAGATCAAAATAAGCCTTTTTATCCAATTGTGAAAAAGAAAATAAAAATGAAAATCTAATTCTACAATAGAATATAATCAACACCCATATGTGTCATACCAAAGCAAATGAAAACATAACGAATGGTTTTTCTGTTATTTTATAATTCTAATTTCTGCCTCACATATGTATTATAGATTCTAAATCTTGCACATAATAAATCTGAAATAGAGCGAAGGGTACATGCTGTAATTGATAAATTTGCAGAAAGAGGATTGAGGTCATTTGTCGTGGCATACGAGGTAAACCGAATAGTAGTTTTATAACCGGTACTTTAATTTTTATTAATTATTCCGTGAAAATGGAGCAACTCATTCTCAGTACAAGAAGCAAGAAGAGGCTGATTTCATTTTGTGGAGAAAACTAATTGTATCAAACTTAGTAATGAAATAACTTGGAACATAAGATGAAATTTCCATCTGCACAAATTTCCCAACAAAAGGATAGTGTGATCATTGAGACTACTCTACGCATGAAAAGGAGACGGTCAATTAAAACAAAAGCAAGCATAAAAAGGTGAAGCTATAGAATTAACCTAATGATCTGAGGCAATGAAAAGGTAGAAATGTCACTGTATAAAAATGAATCATAAGATCTCTCTTTAGCCCCAACTTCTGCTGCAATGCTCACTTGAAGTCACTGCAACTTAGCCTTTAGTAAAATAAGATGGAGAAAAAAGAACAATCAGTAAAAAAAAAAAAATTTAATGCAGAGTAACCTTCGGCTACATGAGGAAAAAATCCCAGGAAAGCAAACAAAATAAAAGAGGAAAACTACAGGGCCTTTGGCGACATGAAGAATCCGAAATGAAAGGCATTTGTCTTCTCCCAAAAAGCTTGTCTGCAAATAGAAGCCAATAACATAAGAAAACTGGAAAAGAAAACAAAACAGAGTAAATTTGTCACAATCTAAAAGTTCTGTTCATCATATAGCTAACATTGCAGATAACTTCACCATCTTAGGTAAAAAAAAATTATAATATTAATACAAACATTTCTTTTTTCTTAATTATTATTTGTAGTCACAACACGTCAACACTGTAATATTGAAAAGAAAATTGTTTAAATAATCCCTTCAAAATAACTTATTTTTCTCCGAAATTGATAGAAAATGTGACATGTTGCAAATTTACTTGTGCTTTTCCCTAATCTATCTTTAGTTTGTTCTTTTTGATTCTTTGCCCATTTTTGGCTGCAAAATCTACCAAATTTGACTAGGATGTGGCACATGTTTTTCCTTATTAAACGCTGATATGGTTTGTTTTTCCTTATTTTGAAATTCATCTTTGCATAATTGCATTTTTGGGTAATTTGTGATATCTAATGTCTAAATGAGAAAAAAAAAATTCTTTAATAATATTATGTTTTGTGTATATCATATCGAGAATATGAAGACTGTGTGCTTCTCATCGTAATGGACTAATAAGCCGATGGAAAATTAAACACAGAAATGCAGTCTACCCCGGAGTTTCCTTTCCACTCTCAAATTTCTACTTTTAATTTCTATCCTTTTGTTTTTCTTCAACATTTTTAACAATTTTATTATTTTTTAGTAAATGAATGTTTTGGGTTTTCGAAATTTCCTCCCATCAGAAATAAATTGTGGAGAAAATTTTAGATGGTAAAGATTATTTAGGTGATTATGGCCACTGGCAGTGATAAGCTTCAATTTATTACTGTGTTCTGTATTATAATCTTAATACACTTGTATGTTTGAAGAAAATATACTTCTGATTAACCATTTTCTTTTAGGCGAGGGCAGCTGCGGTAGAGGACAAGATCTATCGCTTATTTGGCCTCGAAAAACCCGTGTGCAAGGTTCTACGCGGAGCAAAATGTACAGATGATCTCTCTCTCTCTATCGATTAATTTGCATCTCTATTAGATATTTTGTAGGATCTTAACATTTTGATTGGAAAATGACTAATTTTTTTTAATGTGTGTTTATATTACTTGTGCAATTATAGTTTTTTTTAGTACTTTTTATTTTTCTTATTTATTTAATGAATTATATTGTGTGAAATTTTGACTATGGATCTATTTAAGGTTGATTCAACTTAATTGCTACTATTTAGTTAGAATGTGGAAATGAAATTGCAGTCCTGGAATCGTTTATAGCTTTTCACTGCTGATAATTTATTTATTTTACCCTTTTTATTTTGAATTCTTACCATACTTCTGACACATGAACGTTAAACATTCACAGAAATGTAGTACGGGGGTTCCAATAAACTGGTGCATATATTCAAATGTGAAATTATGTACTATACTCAGTTTTAGAAGCTAGGAGTACAGTTTTTGAGAAACGAATTGGTGCAAAATATTTGATATTTTCTCATTATTAATGAGTAGGCCATTGAAATCGTGAATGGAATGCTATTAAAATTGGAACGAAATTGAAGTACAGAGATGTAGGTCTTCGATAAAATTTTCCTATTCATGTGTCCTACAACATAGTTAACTTTAATTCTTGCATTTTTCGAGGAACCAAGTAGAGACATCAACAATTCTAGATTCCTATCTAATTTAAAATCAGAGTTACAAGTTCACTCTCTTTTCCATGGATACTTGTACAACTTTCCACTTATATTGTCTTACTGCCTTGATTTTTGGCTACAGGTGATGTTTTCCTGTGGATGGAAAATAAAATTTCTGCTGGTGCGCTTGTTCTTCTTTCATGTACATTACATATCTATTGTCAAGTGGGCTGTGGATTATTTAGGTGCTTGGAAGTTGAACTATGATAATTTAAAGGGAAAATTTAGAAAAAAATTGACTTCTTCAGAATTTGTGAATAAAGTTGCAATGATTTCATTAGTCAATTGTGGGCATACACATCAGTTTGTGCTAAGTATTGTACTATAGTAAATCAAAGAATGATGAAATCATTGTAGTCCATTGACGTGATCACATGATCTCTTATAATCACTTTCCCTTGTAAAATAGAATTTTTTACAATTGTGGGGATTCACATCCGTTGGATTGAACTTTTGTATTTTTCATTTTTAGGTCTGATATTTATATTGTATTAATTTGCTTTAGCAATTGTATTCAATCTAAGTTTGCAGTTTAATTCCATTCACTTGTCACATCTAATGAAATGCGCAAATAAGTTCCTCTGGCCACTTCTATTGGCTGTTAATTTTACTTCTATTGGCTGTTCATTTATATCCACCTCAACTATACAATCCAACCAAATATATATATAAAAGAAGGCCCAAAATATATATCCCATTTTCTTTTTTCCCATTTCACTTTTTAGATTAAAAATTATCCCAACATAACCATTACCAATACATACACTTGACGCCGAGTCATGCAACGCACGTCCAGCACTAGTAAATATACAAGTTCTTTATAAGTTTATAGGTATTTTCTTAACCACAATTATGGAGGTTCAACAAACTTTTATTACTTTTATTCTTAACCGCAAATGCGTTGGTCTTTTCATTAATTTGTTGGATGATATCTCGGATCAACACTAAATTCCATCTATAATAGAACTTGACGTAGGTTTTGCAACTCTTCTTTCAAATCAAAAAATGATTAACCTCTCCTAAAAAATATGTAAAAAATAATAATAATTAAGCGATTTCCTTGGAATAAATTATTAAAGTCAAGTCATAATATTAATTAAAATTCCCCGTGTACTGATGAGATGAGATGTGTTACTACTTCTTGAATTTTCTTAATTACAAAGCATTACCACCTCACAATCATTAAATTTTTTTCTTACTACTTTAGAATTAGAGTTATGCTGCCAGAATCCCTAATGTAAACCCTCTTTCCCCTTATAAATACTACTCCTTGCAGCAGTAGTTACACAATATTGTCAAGAATTTGAAGAAATGGCTTCAAAGAGCGATACTTCTACTACCCTCCTTGTTCTAGTCAACCTTCCCTTCTTTTCCCTTGTTAGTGCATGTGACACTTGCAACTCTAGCCCAAAACCAAAGCCAAAGCCAGAAAATAACTCTGGCGAGGACACTTGCTGTCCCGACATCCAAGAACTAGGCTTATGCACAGATATGCTTCGTCGGTTATTTGGTGTTATCATTGGTACTCCAGTAGCTCCATGCTGCATCCTTGTTAGAGGTGTTATATTATTGACCTTTGATTTCACCAAACCGGGCTCAGTTAATCAATCAAATGACCACCACAATCAACCAAATCGATCCCAAACCGGCACCTTCCCAAACCGAACTCGGTTGCTCCAGTTTTCAGCCCACAAAGGGCTGGATGAAAAGGATTACCGCCACAAGAAGAGCCACTAAGGCTAGGTAGAGAAGAAGAAGAAAGGATCTCTCAAGCACAAAGCAAGAATAAATGCACAAAGGATAGGCAAAACCGTTTTCTTCTTAATTCTCAAGGCAAGGACGGCTTCAACTCTTTTTCACCACTATAATTGTAATTAAGAACTCACTTAAATAGGTTTAAGAGTAGGTTTAGGGTTTAGGCTTTTAGGTCAAACAAATAGGGCCCAATAACAGATAGAGTAAGTGGGCTAACCCTGAAAGCCATCCAAAACGTTCGGGTCGGGCCATGAGCAACACTAATACAATTTAGGCTACTTCGAATGGTCCAAGTGGGTTACGCGATTCGATTGGTCCAATTGTGGTGTCATCATATCATTTCAATCATCGGCCGAGGCCTATGAAATATTATCCAACTAAAATACCGATTTAACATCATAACCCGGATTTATTGGGTATCAAAACCCAACAAGAGGCCTTGCAGACCTTGAGGCTGCAATTTGCCTTTGCGACACTGTCAACATTTTGGGTCTTAGCCTCCATGTTCCTCTTCCCCTCTGGTTGCTTCTCTATGCCTGCTCAAAGAAGGCTCCACTGTCTCTGAAACAGCCTAATTTGTTGCTGTTGATGGACTTTTGCTATTTAAGATTGCATTTTTTAAAGTGGTTGTAACTTTCATTCCATATGTCCATTTATTTTTTAATGCGTGCGTGCGTGTGTGCATTGCATTTTATTATTTTTTAAAACCTCCATTAATTATATGACAAGCTCGAAGAACAAAAAGGGGGCATATAGACTTGCGGGTTGAAGGGTATATTGCAAGTGAAGACTCCATTTTGTGGGAAACCTTGAAGCTGCGGGGAAAACATCTAGTAGAAAGACCTAATCTGGAGTGAAATAAATAGTAATACCACGACTGTGGTCTTTTTCGATAATCATCATACAATAAATCAACAAAGTTCTAAGTGATGTCTCTTTCCCCTTCAATTTTACCTACACGTAGAAGGTGAATATGATATCAACCGAACATATTATCTAGTACACGTAATTGTATCAGTCTTCTAGTTCAAACCCGAGCCATAGTCCATGTTTTTCTCATCTAGTTCATTTCCTAGTACTCACGATTTGTGGGTATTACTTGAGCAACCACAGATACCCACATCTCAAGAACCTAATCTAGAAGGGTTACAGCAGAGAGTGAGAGATATTGATTTCTCTAGTTGTTGCCTCGATGTGTAAACATTAGCCTACATACATCTAGCTAGCAACTGCAATCCAACTCTGATTTAGGCCTTATACGTTATGAGCAAAAAATTAAACTGGATTAAATATGACCATGAGGCGTAAAGAAACACTATCTTTTGAGGTGCAATTTACCTTTAGTATAAAGTTTGTTGAAAGGGAGTTTGGCAATCCTTTACGAGATACAACAAAGCCAAAAATCTGCAGTACTATTTCGAAAACAGTGAGGAAAAATTGATAATCTTCTGCAATTAGATAGTGAGCATCAACTTTTTAAAAGTTACTGCCCTTTGAGAAAAGTTTGCGAACATTGGAAATTATGAGAATTTGCAACTGTTGAAGAAAGATTGCAACCATTTATTTGAAACTACAAATTTCTAAAATTCAGTTATTTGTATAACTATTATTTCACAATTAATTTTTAAAAATCCAGTTAATCCAGTACTTCTCCATTCACGGCTTTAATTGATTTTGAATGTGGCCATCTTCATACAAATATTGCAATGGGCTATATGCCACACGTGCATGAGCCCAAGTGCCAATCGGCGCTGCGACTACGCCTACAATGCTTTGCATGCTTGCATGTAAATGTAGGGATGACAAAAAAAAAATAAAAATCATGCAAATCCAATACTCGCGGGCCCTGTCCCGAACATGGTGGAGATTACCCGCTTAATCGGATATTCGGGGCGGGGACAGGTAAAGGATGCCCCTACCCCGCTTAATTTTTTTTTTTTTAGAATTCAATATGTTAAATGAAAATTTTCACGAAATTTCATTAGTTCTAATAAAAAATGGTAACTAAAATTATTTATCTCAATCTAATAAATGGGGCAACAAAATAAATTATCAAAAACTTAAAAAAAAATTAAATGAGGTAGTAAATGGAGCAAAGACCCCGCCCCGCCTTCAACTCGCATAACGGCATCATTTCGCTTGATCAAAGTGTGACTCGATCAGGGGCAGAAACATGAATATTGTTTAGTACGAGTAGAATTTAATCAAATCCGAACTTTGAGTTTTTGGCTATGGAGTTAATGATGATAAAAATATAAAACAATATTACGATAATATTTATATTATTAGCATTGTTACATTAAAATCCACTTTATTCGATAGCTCCACATCAATAATTTTTACAATCAAGTTTCTTTGAAAGGAATCTCTTCATTTGGATTAAAACATTAATGCTACTAAAAATGGTTTCAAGTTAGTCCGAAATCAAGTTAATTGAGATTGAATCAAGTTACAGAAAGCATATTCTACCCTCAATTCCAAGTTACAGAAAGAAAAACAAGCATAACACAAAAACTCCATTTTCAGTCACCTCGCGTTTCTATCAAGACCACTAACCTCAAAACCAAACCAAGAGGCACTAAACAAGCATTTTAAAACTTACCTCATGCAATTTAAAACTATCACAAAACAAGCATTTCACAAAACCAATACCACAACTAAAATAACATTGAACCTTTTAAAACAATACAATCCACATACCACATATCTTAGTTTCAAACATTAAAAAAATCAAAATAATAAAGAAAAAGAAAAGAAAACAAGTCCTTGCAGAAATATTTAATATGTGTTCTAGGAGGCGAGAGAGAAAGTACGAGGCGCCGATGTTCAGTGGTGGAAGGCGGCGAGAGACAAGAGTTAGAGGTTGAGGCGCCGAGCAAAGTCACGGAGAGCTGAGAGAGAGTAAAATTTGTGGTTTGAATGCGTGGCATCTATGTGGATAAGTTTTATCTTGGGCTGCTGAATTGAAAAAGTCGAAATTACTCAAAACCCTAATTTTCAATATCCATATTCAAAATCAGATACAAGTTTCATTTTTCAAAAATCGGATATTTCATGTTTAATTAAATATTAATGATACAAGTTTCATCACAATCCTAATTAATTTTCCCCAAACCCTAGCAACAATTCTCAATATTCTTCATCCTCCTTTCTTCTCACCGTTATCTCTTCTCACTCTCTCTACCTATCCTCATCGGCGACGCCATCTCCGTCGAAAGCCCTGCCTCACACCATCGCTGCTATACAGCACCTTCACAGATGGCGTAGCCTGGCGAGATACCACCTCCACAGACCGCGCAGCTTTCTCCTCCCTCTCTGCCGACAGCCCAACCTCTCACCACCGCAGCGATATGGCACGTCCACAGATGGCGCAGCCTCGTGAGATACTAGAAGAGGCTATGCCACCACGTGAAGGTCACCGATCAGAACCACCGCTCTCGCAGCGGCGTTGTGCCATCGTGGTTTTGAGATATTTTGGGTATGAAGGATGGTGACCACCCTAGATTTGGTTATTTTTGTTTGTTGGTGGTGGTGGTTTCCATGGTGTGGTGATGTTTGGGTAGTTTTAGTGGCGGTGGTAGATCGGGAACTGTTGATGGTAGATCTAGAGTTGGTGGTGATGGATTTGGCCATTGTGATGGTGTGTTTGTGCTCTGTTTCCTGATTTGGTGGTTGTGCTGTAGAGGTAAGGTGGTGGTGGTGGATCTGGCGTAACGTTCTGCCATGTGCCAATTTGTTTGAGATAGTGGTAGTGGTTCTGGTGGCGACATTGGCGGTGGTGTTAATTTGTTTGAGGTGGTGGTGGTTCTGGTTACGACATTGGCGGCGGTGTTGCTAGAGGCAATAGTGAGGTGGTTGTCGCAAGTGTTGTGCAGTGGTTGTGTTTGACGAAGGTGTTGTGTGTGGTATCGTTACGGTGGCGATGGTCATGGGTGGGATGAGATGGGGTGGGTGTTTGTGATCAATTATTTGGTTGATTGTAACTAATAATTGGTTAATTTTTTACAAATAAACAATATGTGACCTAAAAATTGTAACTGTAACTTAATTTATTAAGTTGTAATTGAGTTGTGATCAATAAAATTTTTTATTCGTGATCGAGAAATAACTTGTGACTTATAAAATTCTTGATTTGTGACCAGGAAATAAGTAGTGACCAATAATTTGATAATTTGCAATGAATAAATGAGTTGTAATCAATAAAATTTTCAATTCGTGACCGATGAATAATATGTGACCTATAAAATTTTTGATTTGTGTTCGAGAAAAAATTTGTGACAATAATTTGATAAATTGTGAGGATAAGACGTTTAGTCCAGTGGCAACTATCACTATAGTACGAGTACTAATAGCATTAGTAGCAAGTAAGTCCTGGAAGCTATGGTAGATGGACGTGAAAAACGTGTTTCTCCATGGAGAACTTGATTGAGACATATACATAGAGCAACCATAAGGATTCGAGAATAAAGAAAAGTCAAGATATGTATGCAAGCTAAAGAAAGCTCTCTATGGATTAAAGCAGGCACCACGACATTGTACAGTAAAATAGCAGAAGTTTTTAGTTCAAAGCAGATACTAGATAGCACAATTAGACTCGAGTTTATTCATCAAAGCATAAAGTGAAAAACTAACAATAGTGCTAGTGTACGTGGATGATCTCATCATCACTGGAAATGACAAAAATAAAGTCCTACGAACCAGAATGAATCTATCAGTGAGATTTTAAATGAAAGAGCTTTGAGAGCCAAATCATTTTTTGGGACTTAAGATGGAAAGAACAAAAGAAGAGTTATTCTTGTGCCAGAATAAATAAGCCAGAGATCTCTTATAGAAGTTTGGTATGATCTCCAAGCTTTGTGCAGATGAAGGTAATGATTTGGATAATGCAACCATGCATCGACAGTTGGTGGGGAGCTTAATATACTTGATGTTGACACGACCTAATATCGTATATGTAGTTGGGATGGCAAGCCACTTTATTGAAAAGCCAAAGAAGCCACACCTTGAAGTCATGCGATGGATCTTAAGGTATGTAAAAGAAACAATTGATTATAGATTATTTGACAAGAAAAATAAAGATTGCAAGATCGTTGGCTGTTGTGATGCGGACTATGCTGGATGTCGAGATATACAAAGATCAACAACTAAGTACGTGTTCAACCTAGGGTCAGCTACAGTTTCATGGTGCAGTAAGAGACAATTATCTGTGTCCTTGTCAAATGCAGAGCAGCATCAATGATAGCTCAAGAAAGTATATGGCTAACATAATTAATGAAGGATTTACATCAACAATTAAGTTATGTAGATCAATCAGCTATTCGTATAACAGGAAATCTAGTATGCTATGCAAGAACGAAACACGTTGAAGTGCACTATCACTACGTCAAAGAAAATGTGCTTAAAGGGAAGATCGACTCGAAGCATATCGATACTGAAGAACAAGTCACATATGTTTTAACGAAAGGACTCAGTACTTCAAAATTCTAAGAGTTTCGAACACAATTGAGGATTATAAAAAATGGAAAATTAAATCAACGAGTCGATGTTGAAGGAAAGAATTGAAGATTCACGACTGACTTAAAAAGAAGACTTTAGATTTTTGTGGGATGTTCATCTCAATCCATTTCTTGAGCTTCTTCTTCAAGCAACCAAGAAAAATCTAGACATTTTAGAGGAGAGCCATCGCCCTAGAATCATTTACCATCGACTTTTCACATCTAATATATATATATATAGTGAGTGTGTCCAAAATGGTATAAAGTGCATTTCTTCAATAAAATTATATTTTAATTTGTGAGTTTAAAATTCAACAAATACTACATACTCACTTAGTTGTAACCTGTTAGGTGATAAACCTGAAGTCCATTACTGGTGACTATCGCGAAAGGGTTTCGATGCCATTTCCCATGTTCACGAAAATATATTTGAATTAAAATCACTGCAAGTGTACGGTTCGTTAACAAATAATAAGGGAATTTTGAGTCCAAGTATCGTCCCACAAAAATTGATTTAATTCAATTTTAATTATTGCGATCTTAACTAAAATATGAATAATATAATGTGTTTGTTTGTGACAAAATTATGACTAAAATAATTTACTTGTGCAATTATGAGTAAATTAACTAAACTAAATGCAAATTGACGTATTTAATAAATGACAAACGCACTAGAATCCCGAATCTCGTGCAATAATTATTTTTAATCCTAGTTCTACATTTTGACAATACGATTGAATTTTGACGAATCAATATTCCTATTTTATTTAAAAATCTCTCTTGAGCAATGTTAAACATACTCTCATATATGACCCGATTATATTTTTACGATGTATGAGATTATACAAAAATGCATGAATATTATCACTTAAAAATTCACATAAAGTATAGCGGTATATTTTTATCTCCTATTGAATTCTATGACAATTTACACCATGTCAAACCTATTTTTTCTTTCGAATGCATAAAATAAGCCACCAAATTCATATAATTACCATGCACAATAATCACGAAGAAAAGATAATCATTTAAATCATTCAAAATCTAAAAACATGTTTTCAATGTCAAATATTGTAAAACTAAATATTAAAAATTCATATAACAAGGTTCATCATTCTCCTAACACAAATAAATATAGCCTAACATGTTATAAAGAAAAAAGTAAAAGATATAAATGTTGTTCATCTCCCGAAAATTCTTGAATTCAATTTTGAACCACTTGGATTTGATCTTGATTTGTCCTTTGCCTCCTTATGCAATTAATTCTCTATATCATAATTATTTTTTGAGAGTTAGTATTTATATCCCTCTAAAGAGTCTCAAAAGATCTCCGAAAATCGTGCATATCATGGCCCAAACGAAAGTTTTCTTATTGGAATTGAATTCTAAAGGAAACATAATTTTCTTTTCCGACTTAGCCTGGGAGAGCTCCCAATAGGAAATGGGGCAGTCACCCAATCATACCAAACAACCCCTATAATTGAAATTTAGGGTTGGGTGGCCTATAACTGGGCGGTTGCCAAATTATAAAAACTTTTTGAATTTTTCTTTTAATTGTTTTCTTCATTATTTCTTCCATCTTGGTCCTCCACATTAAATTATTTCGATTTTAGTAAATTTTACTCAAATGCATGCCAGTCCCCAAACTACTATCCATTAGCCAATTGATCCTTCTTTCTTTTCCACTTGCTTGGAAACGAATCCAAAACTAAAATAAGATAAAATTAATCCAAGTTAAGTAAAACGTAATACTAAACGACACAAAAATTTAGTAATATAGCCCGATTAAATGCAAAAAAATGCACTTATACCATTTTACTAGGTCTTCATAATTCCATTGAATGTGTGAGATGCATGTCTGTTCGTTTGGAGCCCAGGAAACAACACCACCAACAAGGTAAAAACTTGTTTTTTGTTCTCCGATGAGAAACATGGAAAGAATTTGATCCATATTGTAGTTAAAAACATGTTTTTGTGAGGCAATTAATTGACTTCAGAAATAAAAGGTTAGAGTTCTGTGAACATAACTAGTCAAAGAAATAACGTTCATGCTACAACCCTTTATTCAAAATGTAAGACATGAAATTTTCTTAAGCACATTGGAAGCCAGGTGGGACTTTCTTCCCACAATTGTTAAGAAGAAGCCTAAGTGAGACAGGAATATTAAGGACGATTCCTAAGATATTAGCTTTAATGGCAGTGCAGAGGCAAACAGCTGCCTCGGCATCTACCAGTCCCTGAATGAGACTGCAGCATGGCTCTTTGGGAGGGGTACCAATGCGAATTCCAATCAACCAGTTCAGCAAATTGGCGCAAACACCAAGTTTCAAGGTGTCTTTCGGGCAAGTTTTGTTGTGTGCATTGACAAAGGCAAAGAATAGAAGGTTTAGTGAGACGAAGAGAACGACAGAGGCATTGTTCTTGGAAACCATTTTGCATAAACCCAGGTAATTTTTTAGCGACAAAATGTTATATTAAAGAGATGTTGATGATGGAAATTTGTAGCAAAGGGGTGTGCATTATATGGAGCACGATATAATTAAGGCCATGCATCTGAGTATAGAAAGTAATTTAATAGTGTTTACTGTTTAGATAAAGAGAATTCTTGCACCACGAAGAGTTTTCCAATCCAACTTGATTTTTGCTTTCGATATCATCAGATTGTGATAATATTTTTAATGTATTAAATTTTGTCTTCTTAAAACATAATCCACGATCAGATTTTTCAGATATGATTGGGAAAATTAATTGGATTAGCACCAGAGTGTGTTAAGATTATGACGTTGTTATACTGTGTTCTTAATCTTGTAGATATGATTATCAAAACCAATTGGATTGGACCGAGATTGTGTAAAAATTATAATTTATTATACTTTGTGCTTTTAATCCATAATCAGATTTTCCAGATATGATTATCAAAATCAATTGGATTGGCACCAGATTGTGTTAAGATTATGAAGTTATTATACTTTGTGCTCATAATCCATAATCATATTTTTTGGGAAATGATTGTCAAAATCAATTGGATTGGCCCCAGATTGTGTTAAGATTATTAAGTTATTATACTTTGAAAAATTCCACTCAAACAGGCCAATGACCGACCCAAAAACAGGGGGTTGAGGTTTCTTGCACTACAATTTCTTTCTTGAAGTTTCTTTAATACAAATAAAATACTTAATAATTGCTTAAATTTATGTAGAAAAATAAAAGTTCACCATGCATAATATTCTTTTAACAAAAAAGTTTTATATTTATAAATTAATCAAAATCTATTTTTAATTACTTATTCCTAAAATTGAACGTTAGTAATTAGTATCAATGGTGTCTAACATCACTGTTTGGTACTCATATTTTTGTTTTTTATTTTTCTAATTTCTCCGATTTATACTGTCCTGATTTGCTAATTAGGGAGCTTCTTACCGGAAACATTTTAGAACCTTAAATAACCGCAATCTTGGAAAAAGTAAAATGAAAGCAAACTAAAAAATAACATTAATTTTGGCAATCTATAACTCTCTTTTTTTAGCTTCTCCAACAACAGATTCTGTCAACTTGACTATGAAGATGTTAATTTCTTTTGAACACACTAACATATCAACAAAATAAAAGTGAATTATATTTCATTGCTCACGTCGACTAGCACACAAGTAAGAACTGTCAACTGATTTTACACGAAGAAGTTTATTCGTTTTCAACACACAATATCACACCACCACTGTTACAAAGGAAACAAGACAAATTACCTTGTAACAATCTACGTATTAATCAAGCAAAGGAAAGGAGATTAAGGAAAACTCGAAAGTCGGCTAAGCACATATAAAGCCTTTAGGAACCTTCTTGGAGCAGACATTAAGAAGCAAGCTAAGGGAGAGAGGAATATCAAGGTGGATGCCTAAAATGTTGGCTTTAATGGCTGTGCAAAGGCAAACTGCGGCCTCAAGGTCAACAAGGCCTTCAATGAGGCTGCAGCATGGAGTTTTCGGTGGCGTACCAATGGTAATATTGAGGAGGCCATTAAGCAAATCAGCGCAAACCCCGAGTTTTAGGGAGTCTCTAGGACACTTGCCTTTGCTTGGTTTTGGTGGCTTTGGGGACCATGCATTGACCAAGGAAAAGAATAATAGGTTGATCAAAAGGAACAGAGCAATAGAGGTATTACTCTTTGAAGCCATTTTTGTGACTAAAATTTGTCTGATCAAGATAAAAGTGTTTCTTTTTCTGGGATGGAGAGTTTGTAGTAGGAATTAGCCTTTTATAGACTGCATGAATTATGATTCTTGTGAGTTGATGTTAATAGAATGAATAAAGAATATTCTGTCTCAAGTATTTAGCTGGCAGGATATTTCATATGTTTTGAAAAATCTGTTGTTACGTACCATTTCCCTCATTGAGCCTGCCTCCCAATTGGTATCAATATTTTTCTTTTCATCGTTATGATTTCAAATATAGTAGTTCGACGTCCTAACAAACTAAATAAAGATCCTGGGTTTGATTCTTGTGGTCTCCTGTTTATGAAAATTATGCAACTATTTTCAAGCATTTCATGAAAAATGAAATCGATCTGCATATTACAGTGTCGAAAAGAATTTAAATTAATAAACTAACTCATTAATTATTCATGTACTCACTCACGTGAAAGGAAATTTTGCAGTATTATTTTATGTTACTATTTATGTATTTTTGACTAGTTTGTTAAGAGTCGGGGCTTCATCTTGAAACCCGAATCTTGTAAAGAGAAGCAGCCTAAATACATATGTATTGCTTATTATTTTATATGTAACTGATATTTTTCCTCTTGAGTGTTTCTCACAAGGTGGTGGCTCATTTGAACATATAAATTTTGAAATACAATTACTTGTTAGACCTTTCAAAAAGCTTAAATTGCTGATACCAAATAGACTTGTGATTTCATCTGAAATAGTCCAGATCCTAATATATTATTAATATTTTTATATTTAATTGATATGAGATTTTCACTTCAAAATCACGGGTCTCTTTCATTTCTTTTGTTGATAATTAAGTTTTCAAAGTTTTATAAAATATTAGTCCTAAACTGATTTCGATGTGCATGCTTAGGACAATTTTCTCTCTTAATTTCTTTGTCAAATGAATTTGACTTAAAATCCAAATTATATGTTAAATTTTTGGCACGATCGTCACCGAATCAATATAATCGGATTTGTTTGTGGCTAGATAATCTCCATTAAAAGTATAGTCCATATCAAAAAATGTGCTGAAAACCTAGGCATTGATATTATGCAAATGGTAATGTACAATAAGCATTTTCCTTTATATAAAGCCAATATCTCATGTATGGGATAAAAGTGTAATCCATAAATTTTCATTTTTCTCTTAGCAAGAAGTATGACATTGAGAAATTTTATAATGTATGTGACATTTATCCTTAATTCTGTAAGATGGTAGCTAGTTTGAGAATAACAATATTGAAAATTTGATGGCTCTTTTAACTCAGCTAATTAAATTACTTGTTTGAACATACGAACTTTGATACCATATAGTGACTAAACGTTCCTCTTAAAAAGTTATTATTAAGATAAAACACACCCTTATGTGTTTACTAAATATTTTATTTACAATCGATGTGAGATTCATCCTTATCAAAATGAAAGTAGTAGCACTGCTCATACAAGTATATATGCGTGGATATGCTAAAATAGATCAAACGAGAAATGAGAGGGTAAATTTCATTTGTGGTCACTACTTTGTCACCTACTATCTCCCAAATTGATAAAAATTATTTACTAGATTATCACCTACTTTGTCAAAAAATTGTTAAAATAAAAAAGCACATTTATTAAACTTTCAATCTAAAGACATTTTACTAAATTTTGTTTTAAAGCATTTTTATTTTTAGTATAATGCATAAAAATTATGTAAAAGATCAGTTACTGTATGTCACCAATTAAGTAATTTTCGTCAATTTGTGGATGTTAGGTGACTGCACATGACTACAGGGAGGTGAAATTTGAACCTAAATTAAAGCTCAGTGACTCAATTTAGACAAAAAGTTCAATGACCCAATTAAGATTTCGCTGAGGGTTCAATGATTGTGGACGAAATTAATCCAAAATGAGAGTATACAGTCGCGTGAAATTGCAGATTAATTACAGATTGACATAAGTTGTTTTTTACAGTTCTTGTTGATGATAGTTTTCTTCATAAGAGTGATATTATCTCGATTACACATTTTCTGGTAGAGCATATCAGAAGGAGGAGAACAATATCACATGCCCTATGACAGTTTTAAAAGTTCTTCTTATTTTACATCTTCGTGTAGATCTAACTATATAAAACACGAATTAAACAAAAACCATTCATATTGGGGGCTTAAAAATTGATTAAAAAAAAAAGTTCAGTAGTTGCACTAATCGAAATCAATTCTAGTACCAACTGGACTTTCAATATTGCAATCTCATTTAATACACATTAGGTAATGAATTTTTGTCAGAGAACAAACAATGCAGAGAAACAAATTATGAATAATCAAGTAGGCATTAACTAAACCTTATTTTATTCTATTTTTGCCAGTTCTTTGATCTTGGAATTTTCCAGTTTGCAAGTCACTCTCTTGGATGAGAGTGTCACGGGCTATACAAAAACCTACCAAGGGCTCCACCTTAATTTGATGCAGATTTTCTGCTTGCTTTAGGCCAAATATCCTATGTCAAATGTTGTCTTTTGTATTGTAATGTTGGTCCATCTGTTCACACTAGGAATTCAATTGTTTCATTAGTTTCTGCTAATAATGTGGATTTATTTTGACTCCCACAACATCAAATACGCTGAAATTATCATCAAGTACTTTTTTTTTCTTTTGACAGTAGAAGATCATTGTTTATAAACTTCACTCTTCATGCAGCCTAATCTCACATTGTGAAAAAAGAAAAGTGGTAGGATTATCAATAATGTATCAGTCCTCAAAAGAAGAGGAAGACAGAGGCAAAAAGAAAAAGGAAAGGAAAATATTAATCTCATACCAATAGGTATTTTCAGGAAGCGGTGCAACATAGGCACAAGGATTTGTTAAGAAATGTGGGGTAAGCTGACGCTGGTAGTGTTATTAAAAAATACTAAAATAGTGGTAACCTTCTTGTTCGAACCATCTCAGGAACTAGTGGAATTTTATTTGAAACATCAATTATCGTAGTAACAAGTGTATTTTTTCTACTTATTAAGAGCCTTGAACTTAATACATTTATTTGAAAATCGTTTGTATTGCTATTGATTTTTGTGTGGTTTTCATGTTTATTCGACGAGTGTTTGATGAGAAATGAGGAAATGAGGTGGAAAGAGGAGCTCTATTGGAATAATGAAAAGTATATGCATAAATCATAAATGGAGATGATTTGAGCCAAAGAGATTCAACGAAGAGGCTAGAAGAAGGAAACTTAGGAGAGCACCACGAGATTATTAATGGATTTTCACGAGTGTAATATATCATCAAAATGATCATCAATTTTGGAGTATTCAACACGAAAAAGGAATTGCAAATCTAAGCGTTAGGGGAAAAAAAACAGAATGGTGCTATTTTTCAAGGGTAAAAAAGTTAAGCTGTTGAAAAGGAGATTCAGTTGATCGATCATTGTAAAGTTGCTGTGCAATATGAATAGGAATGGATGTGGAGTATAATAATATTGGTAATGTAATTAGGGTCAATAAAATTTTGCCAAGGAACATGAAGAGCCACATGTTATTTTAAAGAGAATTTTAAAATTATATGTCCCTAATCCCTCCTTTATAAATATAGGATCCCTTTTCATTTGAAAAGGCACATATTTTCTGAAAGACCCTTGTGCACTTGTTGCACACTGAATAATAGAGAACTTGTCTTTAGTTAATTATTATAATTATTTTTTAAATATGTAAAAAATCATAAAAAGACAGTGAAATGCTTCCCTCGAAATGGGTCCTTCTCGGAAGTGAAAATTCTACGATAATGTTTACTTGAGAGGATTGTGTCGATTCTCTCGTTACTTTTGGTATTTTAATCTCTTGTTAACCCCTTTGCTTATTACTTGGCACTTGTGGAGAGCTAGATGTGCAGCTCAAATGGAGGAGGCTAAAATCTCTGCAAGATGTGATATTAGACAAGTTGAGGTGATGTTAAGCACTATTGCAAGCTCCTTCAAGATGTTCCGTAAAATTAAAGTACCTGACAAGGAGATTCTGGAAAGATTAAGAGTCACAATAGCTCCTATTTTTGTGGTAGTACCTTTGCTGGTGAGTTGGAAGAGACCAGGAAATGATACATTGAAATTGAATCTTGATGGGGGACTCAAAATGGGAACCCAGTTGCCTCAGGAGGAGGCAGACTGATTAGAGATAGTAGAGGTAGATTGATTTCTGGTTTTGCTCACTACTATGGTGTGACAACCAACACTATGGCAGAGTCTCGTGCTCTCAGGGACAGATTGGCTATGTGCAAGGAACGGGGATTTGTGGATTTGGTGGTGAAATCAGATTCTATGTTGGTGGTAAAATGGGCACAAAATGGACGATGCACTTTATGGTATTTGTGGATTTATGGGAGGATATTTACGCTTTGATTGAAGCCACCCGTGCCGAGATAACACATATATATAGGGAAGGAAATATGGCAACAGATTATTAGGCAAAAACAAGAGCTACTGGTAACTCTTTCACCATCCTAGAAGGGGACTACGCTCCCCTTGGCCTTAGAGGAATTTTAAGGACCGACTCTTAGAGTCTACCGTATATTAGATGTAAATGATTTATCCCCTTATTTGTACCATGATATTCATCCGCCAAAAGAGAATATTCTTAATAATAATTCTTTTACTGAAAAAAAAACCCCTAAATAAATCTGTAATTAGGTGGCATACACATTTTTAACATATAATTTATGCGATATGGACCATGGATATATATGTCATGCATTGAGTTTTGGAATGCTCCACAATGTATTGAAATAAGAACTTAATGATCACGTCTGGGTGGAAACTATCCTATATGATAATGTGGAATGGTTATATATGATCGATCTTTTTTGTGTGGATACCGTAGATGATCGATCAAGGTTATACATGATTGTCTATTCTTTGTGGAAGTGCATTATATTATTTGTCTATTCTTACAGTTATCGGCAGCTTCTCATCAACAAACAAATTGATAAATATTATTTGTCACTTTTTTGGAGCATTTGTCACTTTTTTGAGCATTTGTAATTTTTTTTAAAATTTATCTCTCTTTATTGAACCGATTTTAAGGTTTTAATTGTTGTTTTATCATTTTTTTTTTTAATATTTGTCACTATTTTGAATTTTGTCATTTTTTTGAGTATTTGTTACTTTTTAAAATTTTTATTACTTTTTTAAGTATTTGTCACTTGTTTAGTGGTCTCTTTTTTAATTTCTATCACTTTTTTTATTGTCATTTTTTCTATTTGTTGTCAATTTTAAAATTTTTTTTTTTACTTTATTTGAATTTGACACTTTTTAATAAAAACTTAACTTTATACAATATTTTTTTACTTCTAAAACACTTTTCATATGATTTTTCAAAAGGTCCCAAACTTTAAATATATTTTTGTAAATTGCCCTTTTTTTTCTTTTCTTTTTTTTTTGGTCTTCTCTTTGTAGAAAAGGTTCCAAATTTCAAGCCACATTCCAAAACTTAACTTTATATAATATTTTTTTTACTTTTAAAACACTTTTCATATGATTTTTCAAAAGGTCCCAAACTTTAAATATATTTTTGTAAATTGCCCTTTTTTTTTTCTTTTTTTGGTCTTTGTAGACATAAAAATAAAATAAATAAATAATGGGTTGGGTCAATTTAAATAATTAGCCCAATTAAACTAAAACTTAATAAGCCCATAAAATTTTAAAGGCACACCCCTACTTCTTTTTTCTTTCTAAATCCATAATTATTCAATTATAATCAATTTAATTGAATTAATTGTGTGATTACCAAAATTGGTCACGAATTTCTCCTATAAATAGGGTCAAAGGTTCATTGAAGAGAGGGAGGGGAAAAAGTGAAGAAGAAAATCACGAAGTGCTGAAGAAATCCCAAAATCGAAGGAAGAGAAGAAATCATCTCAACTCCAAGTTCGGCAAACACGAAGAAAATCAAAATCTCCTTCAAACCAAACAAATCCAAGAAGATCAAAATTTTCTTCGAATTAAATCAAGATCAAGACCAAGTTTCGAAGTCCAAATCCAAGTTCTGAAATTCAAGTGTCAACAAGTCAAGTTCTCGGCAAATCAAATTCTCAACAATTCTAGAAGTCTTGAATTCAAGCCACGTGGCTCCTGTCTTCAAACGTTCAGATCATTAATCAGAGGGTTTTGCAATTTTGCAATTACAAGAAGATTCTCTTTTATTTGTATTTCTTAAAATACAATTTGTGACGTTTTCTGTATTTTAATACGCGAAATCCGTCGTACAAATTTTTTGGCTCGCCCGGTGGGACCTTCTTGTCCTCTCATCTTTTGATCTCAGAATTTTCAACTTTCAACCACTACATCAACAATGGCAAACGAACAAGCGAAGCAAACCATGACTCATCTCGAAGAGACACTTGCTGAACTGTTTCGTACGACCAGAGCCCAAACAAAAAGTGGGAAAACTCAACTGGTTCTACCACTAAAGAAGTTCTCCAACAAAGGCAGAATGAAAATTGCTTTCACAAAACCAACTTCTCGTTCAACAGAAAAGACCAAGAGTTCGACAAAAAATTCTCGTTCGGGCTCCGTCTCCAGTGACAGATCCTTGTCCAGATCCCCTCATACCACTTCTCTGCAAAGGTGGGGAGACTATAGTTCGTCTAAAGAATCACTTGAGCCAGTGATGGTCACGGAGGCGACCTCAGGCTCGGATGATCGAATCCAACAAATGGCTTTAGCCATTGAAAAACTAACGAAGTCACTAGAAGAGAAAGACGCACAGGTTGCTGCACTCATGCACAAGCTAGAACTGCAAAATCTGGCGAAAGAAGATCAAGAAAATCCAGAATCTTCCAAAAGTAAGGATCTAGAAGTCCAAGAACGCCAACAGAAACAAGATATACATGATCGAACAGTTGTTCAAAACGTTTTGCGTGATACTACTCAACTTTCTGTTGGCTCTCTATCCGTCCACCAACTTCAACATATGATTGCGGACACCATTCGTGCCCAGTAGGTGGTTCAATGCAATCTTCATTGGTGTATGCCAAGCCATATAGCCGTCGAATCGACGAGATAAAGATGCCACTCGGTTACCAACCTCCAAAATTCCAATATTTTGATGGGAAGGGCAACCCAAAGCAACATGTTGCTCATTTTATTGAGACATGTAACAATGCAGGCACTTACAATGACACCATGGTGAAACAGTTTGTACGCTCCCTCAAAGGTGCTGCGTTCGAATGGTACACCGACTTACAGGCTGGGTCAATTGATAGTTGGGATCAACTTGAAAGAGAATTCCTAACGCGTTTCTACAGGACCAGGCGGACTGTCAGCCTTCCAGAACTTACTCAAACAAAGCAGAGCAAGGAAGAGCCAGTTGTAGAGTACATCGAACGCTGGAGAAACCTCGTGCTCAATTGCAAAGAACCAATAAGCGAAGCCTCTTCCATTGACATGTGCGTACAAGGCATGCATTGGGGATTACTCTACAATCTTCAAGCAAATATGCCTCACTCCTTTGAAGAGTTGGCGATACGTGCTCATGACCTGGAGCTCCAAATTGCAAGGCATGGGAGTTACTTGCCAAGTGATCCACGTGACAAGAAAGATCCCAAGAAAGAAATAAAGAAGGACTTCAAGATAGGTAAGCCCAAAGAGGTAATGACAATTTCCACTATCCCTACAAAGGTAGCCTTCCAAGGGACGAGATCAAACCCAAAACCAAAACCAGAATTTAGACCCACCAAAGGTTTAGTCCAAGGCAGAGGCCAAGTGACTCTGAAAGAACTTGAAGAGAAGGAGTACCCATTTTCAGATTCTGAAGTTCCTGGAATCTTGGATCAACTTCTTGAACAGAAGATAATCGAACTACCAGCCCCAAAGAGACCTGAGGAAGTTGGTAAGGTCGATCATCCTAAATATTGTAGATTTCACAGGATCATTAGTCACCCGGTGGAAAAATGTTTTGTGCTGAAAGATCTTATTGTTCGCTTGGACAAAGAAAATAAGATCAAACTTGAAACGGGAGAAACCCCAACTGCTGACTGCTCGATGGTTTCGTTTGGGTCATTTGATCCAACCCCCATTGCAAAATGGGAACTTACATTTTCTCATATATGCGATGCCAATAAATCTCCGGCTGAGGAGTTTGGACCACAACTTCCAGAAGGAGCCATCCCAGTGAAGTTTGAAGTAGACGGGGAAATCACTGTTAGTTACGTTTACCCGGGAATGGAGGGACCATGTGTACCCTATCGTCCAACCTTTTACGAAATTATGACAGACGATTTGGATGTCTGGGATTCTGATTCAGAGTTCGAAGACGAGGTTTGTGATGGCTGGTCTACTTTCATAAGTAAGAAGGAGAAATACCAAATATTAGACAAAACAGGTAAGATACCACCTTCTACGCCTCTTGTAGGACCAAAGTTGGGGGCATCAGGTATGGAAGCTCAACCTAATGAAAATGTAACATTAGAAGAAGGCCAGGAAGGATGGACCCTTGTAAAAGGACGTCATCGAAAGGCCCCACATTTCTCCTGTTCTAGTGTTTGTGACGAGAAACTGAGAACAAGAAATAACCAAAGGAGGAGGTCTAAAACCAAGTCAAAAGTGTCAACTAAATCAATAGGAGTAGAAGCTGCTTCACGCATTCCTCCTAGACTGCCAACCCTGGGTGATTACCTTCCTAAAGGTTTCTTCAACAACGAATGTTTTACCTCCAATGTTGTCAATGTAGAGGAGAAAGACGAAGCAAGGAAGGAATTGAGAAAGAGTTCAAAACAGAAGAAAACTATCTCGCGACGCAATAATATTCCTTCCGATACAAACTTAGCAGAGTCTCTTAAACTTCCTTTTGATGATCGAATGGCTCTAATTGCAGCGTTGATAGATCCGGAAGAATACGAAGGCAAAGTCCTAGAACATATTGGATCCACAACCCGACAAGACTGTATGGCCACCATCACATTTGACGATGAAAATTTGCAACTGGGCTCTCGTTTGCATAATAGACCACTCTATGTTAGTGGTCATATTCGAGAATGCAAGATAAATCGCATAATGATCGATTGTGAATCTGCTGTCAACATTATGCCAGTCAAAACGATGAAGAGAATTGGAATTAATGTCAGTGATCTATCCAAGAGCAACATTATGATCCAAGGATTCAACCAAAAGGGTCAACGAGCCATTGGCATGATTCGTTTGAAGTTACAAATAGAGGAGTTCATTTCCTCAGCTCTCTTCCACGTTATTGATGCCAAAACATCATATGAATTACTCATGGGACGTGTTTGGTTACATGAAACTGGAGTTGTACCTTCGACTTGGCACCAATATTTCAAATACAGTCGAGATGGAGAAGTCAAATGTGTGGTAGCTGAGTCTAAACCATTCCTCGAAGAGGAATCTTATTTTGCTGACGCCAAATTTTACGTGGAGGGAGGATGAAGAATGTAATTCTGCGGGGTTAACCATGGCCGGATTCAAAGTTAAAGGAGATGATAATACATCCGGCGTTGTTCAACCTCATCAAATCATGAAAGGTAAATCAAGACTTACATCTGAAGGGTTCTCTAAAGGTAAAACACCTCAAATAGAATCGACCGATGTTGAAGTATTGAGGAAAGCGTTAACTCTTCCAATACCTAGCATTCCAAAATTATTTCTGCCCCATCAACTCATGGCAATCCCGGGAGACCACGAATCAACAATAGGAGCTTCGACGTCTATTCCGGACATATCAAAATTCAGTATTTCTAGCTCATCCAAACAAAATAAGCCTGGAGCCGATGGGCCAAAACAGACCTTCAAAGGGTGTTATAATCCCCAAGTCAAAAAGCTGTTTGAGAATGCCAAATTTGGGAAAGGGGAGCCTTGTATATTGGGTGATCTCGACGCTATCCTTTCGGGTGGGCGTATCCCTTCTCATTCTGATGGGACCCTCATGTAGCAACCTAGGTATGGTTTGGGATATGATCCAAATCCACCAAGAAAGATTAAGGTCAAGAAGGTTTCTTCGAACCCAATCATGATTCAAATCTACGAGATCGCAGGAGAGAAACCTGAATAGCCGAAACCTTCAGTGTTCGATCGAATTGAAAGTGAGAATGTTAGAGTTTCGGTGTTTAAAAGGTTAAAAGGGGAACCCTCCCAAATGGTTGACATACAAGGCAAAGCTTCTGTCTTCCAAAGGTTAAGTAAGGATCATTCTCCTTCTACTCAAATTGATACTAACGCACAACCTCTCCAAAAATCATCTCGAAGACAATCTGCATTTTCTCGACTTGGAACTAAGATTTCTTATCCAAGTCCAAAGCCTCAACGATCAAAGAGAAGACTACAACGTCAAAAGGTTTACCCTTCTCTAAAGAATGATGAGGACGAAGAAGAGGTCTCCTTTAATCATATAGCTTTTGAAGAAGCTCCCAACTCAAGACCTGAGCCTGAAAACTCTGCCACAACAGATGAACCTGAATCGGCCCCACTTATGTTTGAAGAAGGGGGACAAGCTACTGTGGATGATTTGAAACAAATAAACTTGGGGACTGAAGAAGACCCAAGACCAGTGTTTGTAAGTGCTCTCCTCAGTCAAAAGGAAGAATCAGAGTACACCCATTTACTTCAAGAATACAAAGACGTATTTGCTTGGTCTTACAAAGAAATGCCAGGGTTAGATCCGAGGGTTGCAGTACATCACCTTGCAGTTAGACATGGAGTTCGGCCGATCAAACAACTTCAAAGAAGATTTCGACCAGAACTCGTTCCTCAAATCGAGGTGGAAGTTAACAAACTTATCGAGGCTGGATTCATACGTGAAGTCAAGTACCCAACTTGGATCGCGAATATTGTTCCTGTCAAAAAAAAAATGGACAATTACAAATGTGTGTTGACTTTCGTGACCTAAATCAAGCATGTCCAAAAGATGACTTTCCACTTCCAATAATAGAGTTGATGGTGGATGCAACAACCGGGTATGAAGTCTTATCTTTCATGGACGGATTTTCCGGATACAACCAAATACGCATGAATCCGAAAGACGAGGAACTTACAGCATTCCGTACCCCTAAAGGCATATTTTGTTATAAAGTTATGCCATTTGGATTAAAAAATGCGGCGAACCAACGGGCAATGCAGAAGATCTTCGATAACATGTTGCATAAGAATGTAGAATGCTATGTAGATGATCTTGTCGTAAAAACAAAGGAACGTGACAATCACCTACAAGACTTACGGGATGTTTTCGAAAGACTTCGACGTCATCAATTAAAGATGAATCCACTGAAGTGCGCATTTGGTGTCACATCTGAAAAATTTATTGGCTTCATTGTTCGACATAGAGGCATTGAAATAGATCAATCAAAAATTGACGCCATAATCAGCATGCCAGAACCAAGAAATGTGCATGAGTTGAAGAGTCTTCAAGGAAAATTCGCATACATTCGAAAATTTATCTCTAACCTTGCTGGACGTTGCCATCCATTCAACAAATTGGTAAAGAAAGATGTACCGTTCGAATGGGATGGCATGTCGAAATGCTTTTCAAAGCATCAAACAATATTTATCTCATCCACCAGTACTCATAGCTCCAATCCCAGGGAAGCCACTAACTCTTTATGTTGCAGCACAAGAATATTCTGTAGGAGCACTTCTTGTCCAAGCAAATGATGAGGGAAAGGAGAATGCACTCTACTACTTGAGCCGGACGCTGGTAGGTGCCGAGATGAAATATTCACCTATCGAAAAAATATGCCTTGCGCTAATCTTTGCGGCTAAAAAATTAAGACATTATATGCTATCACACACGATCGGTCTTGTTTCAAAGGTTGATCCTTTAAAGTACATAATGTCTAGACCGATTCTTTCTGGAAGGATTGGAAAATGGGCGCTGTTATTGTCCGAATTCGACATCAAGTTCATTCCACAAAAAGCGATCAAAGGACAAGCTTTGGCAGATTTTCTTGCCGACCATCCAGTCACAGCGGAATGGGAATTATAGGAAGACCTTCCGGATGAGGAAGTTCTATTTACTGAAATCATACCATCATGGAGGCTGTACTTCGATGGGGCAGCCCGAAGTTATGGTGCTGGAGCGGGAGTCATCTTTGTTACTCCTCATGATCTTGTTATGTCGTACTCTTTTGCCTTAACGCATAAATGTTCAAACAACGTGGCGGAATATCAAGCCCTTATCATTGGCTTGGAAACAGCGTTAGATATGGACATCCATCAGTTGGAAGTCTTTGGGGATTCTAAATTAATAGTCAACCAACTTCTAGCCGAGTATGAAGTCCGTAATTCAGACTTGAAGCCATATCATCAATATGCATCGACTCTTATGAAAAGATTTGATTCGTTGAAAATCAGATTCATACCTAGGAATGAAAACAGAAAAGCCGATGCCTTAGCTAATTTGGCCACTGTTCTAGCCAGGACGGACGAAGATTTCTCTCACTCCATTTCAATTGCTCAAAGATGGGTACTTGCGTCATTACTACCCAGTGATATAGAAGAAAATAATAGCGTTGAAGTAATCAAAGATGAGGAAAAAGAAGATTGGAGACAATCGATAATCGATTTCCTTCAACGTCAAAAGCTACCAGACAATCCACGGCGAAAAACCGAAATTAAGAGACGTGCATCCCGCTTTGTCTTTTGTAGAGGAACGCTTTATCGACGATCATTTGATGGAGTCTTCCTTCGATGTTTAAGTAATGATGAAGCAACATGTGTCGTGGAAGAAGCCCACTCTGGAATCTGTGGTGCTCATCAGTCCGGACCCAAGCTCCATTTTCGAATAAAGAGAATGGGATACTACTGGCCGACTATGGTACAAGACTCCATGGATTATGCAAAGAAATGTAAAGCCTGCCAAGTTCATGCAAATTTCATCCATCAACCTCCGGAACCATTACATCCGACAGTAGCTTCATAGCCATTCGATGCATGGGGTCTTGATGTAATTGGACCCATAACTCCAAAGTCTTCAGCAGGACATTCATATATCCTCGCTGGAACCGACTACTTCTCTAAGTGGGCTGAAGCCATACCATTGAAAGAAGTGAAGAAAGAAAATGTTGCGGATTTCATCCGTATCCAAATCATTTATCGATATGGAGTCCCATGATACATCATCACTGACAATGGAAAGCACTTCCGCAATAGCCACATAAACAACTTATGCGCAAAATTTGAATTTAAACAATACAACTCGTCCATGTATAATGCAGCAGCTAATTGTCTAGCAGAGGCATTCAACAAAACTTTATGCAGCCTATTGAAAAAAGTTGTCTCCAAATCAAAAAGAGATTGGCATGAAAGAATTGGTGAAGTCTTATGGGCTTATCGAACTACTTATCGGACTCCAACACAAGCCACCCCTTATGCCTTAGTGTATGGAGTGGAAGCTGTACTTCCACTAGAGTGTCAGATCCCGTCACTTCGGATTGCCATCCAAGAAGGTTTGACGACAGAGGAAAATGCCCGTCTTCGATTGGAAGAACTAGAAGCTTTGGATGAGAAGAGATTGGAAGCACAAATGCATCTGGAATGTTATCAGGCTCGGAAGGCAAAGTCCTTCAACAAGAAGGTGAGACCAAGATCGTTTCAAGTTGGAGACTTGGTACTTTGCGTACGCAGACCAATCATAATCACAAGAAAAACAGGGGGTAAGTTCCAACCTAAATGGGATGGTCCGTTTGTCGTGATCCATGCATTCACAAACGGAGCATACAAAATCGTCGACAAAAATGGATTACAAATCGGGCCTATCAACGGGAAATTTCTAAAGCGTTTTTACGCTTGAAACGCTTTATTTTGTAACATTTTAATTGTAATACTCCTGACCCGCAAGAGGATAAACTGTGAACGGCCCTCCCCCCAAATATAAAATAAAAAATAAAATAAAAATAAAAAATAAAAAAATTTCGTTCTTGTAACGAACTACGTTCGACTTGATCCCATTTGGGTACGTAGGCAGCTTGGATAAATTATAAATTCAAGTTCAGTCACAACTAATAAATTCATTCAATTTGTTTACCATTTTTACACAGCAACAAAAGAAAATATCCAAGAAACAAGAAAAAGAAAAATTCATCGTGAAAAGAAAAAGAATGATGGAGAATCAAAATCCATATAATTTTTTTTAAAGAAAATCATAAAGGCTCGACTTTATCACTCGCCGTTGATCACTTGCAGGAAACTATCTTCAAGGGTCTTCCTTCTTTGGTCAATGGATGCTGCGCTAGAAACGTCTCTAGTCTGTAATTCTTCCAACGTGGCCTTTTCAGTTCCAAGAATGCTCTCCTGTTCCCGACAGGTTTGAAGTTCATCACGGAGTCTGTCCAGTTCGGAAGTCAACTGACTAATTTTATCTTCCAATGAAGAACGTGTAGAATCTTTCACTTCAAGCTGAATATTCAAAAGCTTCAACCGCTCGGCCTTTTCTTCAGAGGTTGGACACTCCAAGTGTTGCTTTCTTTCAGATAAATAGATGTCAATTTCTTTAAGAAATACGTCCATACGTTTCATCAAAGGTGATAGATCTGCACGGAATGAGCTGATAATCACGTTTTGAAGAATTACATTATTTTCATCCCACCAAGATCGGATGTTAGAAAACCCATGCTTCAGGACGTCTCTAAAATACTTCTGAAGATAATTAGTCATGGCATCTTGCAAAGCAGCCTTCAAATAAGGGGACTCTTGAGTTATCCCAGGCGGGGGACCAGCCACAGAAGAGCAAATTGTAGCTACCCGATGAGTATTTGTTTCTAAAGGCGAAATGATAACTAAAGCCGATGAATGTGGAGCAGTTGGAACTTCTTGATCAATCTCTGAAATGTTAGCTCTCACAGTTTCAGAATTCACCTCATCTTCATCATGGAAACCATCAATGTTGAGCGTCGAAATGCCTTCGTTAATCATACTCGGGTATTTGCAAGGTGGGTCGCGGAAATCATGAGTACCATCTATTCTTTGAAGTGCACCGATCCTACCATCATTCTCGCCAGTCTGATCTTGCAAAGAGTTCGGGTTCACATAAAAATCCAATCCTTCAGGATTACTTGGAAAACCTACAAAAATGGTAGAGATAAAAAAAAAAAAAAAAAAAAAAAAAAAAAAGCAGAAAAGCCTACCCGCGTTCCGTGTTCTAGGCGACATAGCTAAAAATTCGTCATCTGATGGTGTATTCGGAAGACTGGTGTTAATGTGAGGAACCCCAATGTCACCTTTTGAAGGATTCGGGACAGCTTGAAGCGGCATCGGTTTTATCGATCGTTTAACATTATATATTCGGGAAAGAGGAGTTTGAAATCAAAGTTCGTTGCATAAGACCAAATACAGGAAGCATTAAAAAAAAGAAAAGAAAAGAAAATACCTGATCTCCAGAACTTTCAACTCCCAGAGTTAGAGTCTTTTCAGGTGCGTGGGACGCTCGATCTTCAGGACTACTGTGGTCTGGAATCAAAACTACCTCGGGCATCTTATCAGCAGGCTCAGAGGTGGGAGCAAACTTTGTTGAGAGAACTTTAATTTTAATCTTCTTAATGACTCTTTTGTTTCGAAAGTCCAATTCCCTCTTTCGAGAAATCTCTTTGGGGATGATGTGTGGAGAACTTAGCCCTTTGGCTATAACCCTGTTCGGAACTGGATTAAGAACAAAATCGCGGTTCTCACTAGAAAATAAAACCTGCACTTGAACCTTGGTCAAGATCGGTAACACTCGATTATTCCACCAAATTTCATACTCCGCATCAACATTTTGATGAGTATCCTTCACATACTCTGGAATGTGAAATATAGATCCACTCATTGTTTGAGTCAGAGACAACCAAACGCGATATATATCGCCTGCATTGAGAGCAATATCTAACTTTCTTGGTAAACCGGGAAGTTTTTGTCTAAAGCCAAATATCTCGCAAACCTATGAGGATTATATGCCTCGAGAATGAAAGGAGAGTTCTCTCGATGGTAAGAGACGAATCCGGACCGAATACTCATCATGAATTCTGAAGTATCTATAGATCTTTGTTGATCGTCCACTCGTACGTGGGGACGGGATGATGAGGAAAATGGATTCCAGCAAAAGTCGTACACATCCATCCTTCCACGGATAAGGTCACGACAATCAACAACATTTTTCTCCCAAGACTGGAAAACATTTAGTGTGCCAGCATATCTCCGAATTATAGGACGAGTATAACTCTTGTCCACATGAACATAAACACCTCGGACAAAATAAGTAGCAGCCCAAGCATAAAGAAAATGGCCAGGAAATGAATGTGAAATCGAGCCAAGGTCCGGGTTTGATTAATGATTCGATGTCCGTGTAAGTCCTCTATAAATGCTCGCTAATATGGGAGGAACCAGGCTATAAGTGTACCCACCTGCCATTTTAGAAGACGCTTTAAAAGTACCAACTCTCATACATTCGTCCCCAGATGGAAGAACGAAGCGACAAAGCCATATGGAGAGATAAGCTGCTATTTCTAATTCCTCTTCCTCTTCTATAGACAAAGATATTGGCAAATACTCCAATGACTCCGGTCCCTACGGAAAATATCTCTCGGCTTGTCTACAACCACGGTCTCCGTACTTCCTTTGAAGCTCTTTGATGACGCCTTTTAAATGGATTAAGACTCATAGCAGTCTTATAATTTTTGTGTTGTCGAGGATGCTGGGCACAACCATTCTCGCGAAACCAAAAATTGATCCATTCCTCATGACTGACGCAATCAGATTCAATCGCATTCGCGATCAGTGCGAAAACATTAAAGAGATACAGACAAGACTTGGAGTGTTGATCTGTCAGCTCTGAAAGGCCTGAGACAACTTCTTCATAGTAATGACCCTCGATCGAAAGTCCACTTATCTCGCGGATATCCCAAAGAGAAATACCACTTCACCACAGGAGGTCACAAAAGTGTTGGTTTCTGGACACCAAACCTTCGTGGCGGAAATCACTGCAGAAGCTAACCGGCGGAGATTCCTCTTGAGCAGAAGTTTCTAGACCCATGAAGACCATTCCCAAAATTTTGGAAGAAAAGAAATTTCTCCACGATTGACAAGCGCGCTTCCCCATCGTATTTCTTTGCTATCAACCCTCTCACAAATTACGGCCTTTGGGACGCACTCCATGCTTTGGGAATGATGAGGCGGAAGACGCAAAAATGGAAGATTGCTAGATCGGCTGGACATGGCATCTTCTAGATTCTCGTGACATTCACTAATAATGGGCATGTGCACTCCGAAAAAGGTTCCAAGAGCTCAAGAGAAGGATATGTAGTCGGCTTGTGGATGCTAAGTTTAAGCTCACCTCGTACGCCAGGTTGGGTATGGTACTTCACATCAGTATCTTTGAAACGGAGATAACTTTTGCTTTGACTTTTTAACTCAACAATTTCGTGTATATCAGAATATACTCTATCATTAGAGTTCGTCTCGGTCATTCCTAAAAAAAGGGGGAGAGAAAGACAGTTAGCAAAAAAAAAAGTAAATAAATAAATTTAATGGGCAATAAATCTTTTAAGTTCATTTATTGTCTAAATCATGAGCTTCTCTGATATGTAAATGGCCTCCAAAACAAAGTGCCCAAGACGGTCGAAGGAGTCGGTCCTTGGTCCCAAACACGAAGTGCCCAGGACGGTCTAAGGAGTCGGTCCTTGGTCCCAAACACAAAGTGCCCAAAACGGTCGAAGGAGTCGGTCCTTGGTCCCAAACACGAAGTGCCCAGGACGGTCTAAGGAGTCGATCCTTGGTCCCAAACACAAAGTGCCCAAGACGGTCGAAGGAGTCGGTCCTTGGTCCCAAACACAAAGTGACTCGAATGGCGAAACGTGGCAGCCTTTGGTCTTGAGTTGGTTCATGAACAAATATGTTCTGAACCCATAAAATATCGCAACGCAAAATTTTACTCTACACAAAAAAAAATCCCAAACCTCAAGATCTTTGACTTGTTCCAAAAGTTGAATCTGAATCCTGAAGAAAAAAAAAAAGAAAAGAAACAAAGAATGTTAGTTACAATTTTACAACAACAATAACAATAAAAAAAAAAAAAAAAGTTACTGTTCACATGAACAGTGTACGGCACTATTCACGTGTTAAGAAACCAAAAAAAAAAAAAAAAAATTGTACTGTTCACGTGAACAGTACGTCTTCAAAAAAAAATTTTTTTTTTTTTTACTGTTCAAGTGAACAGTACATTTTTAAAAAAAAATTGTACTATTCACGTGAACAGTACGTATTCAAAAAAAAAAAAAAAAATTCGCATGCTAAAAAAAAAAAGGAGAGAGAGAGAGAGAAAACCCTAACCTTTCTTACCTCTATTTTTAAATTTTGATCTTTTGTTTCAAAACTTAATAATGGATTCATATAAATAGCTAAATATCGGATTTTACTTAAGCCCAACTTACCATAAAACATAAAAAGGAATGTTAAAATATATAAATAAATCAAGTGAATCAATAATCGCGTAAAATAAATAAATCAAACAACAATTACGTCAAAAAATAAAAAAATAAAAATCGAAAATCAAGATTTACTAATTTATTTATTTCATAATAAATTAATAAATCTTGAGGGGGCATTTGTAGACATAAAAATAAAATAAATAAATAATGGGTTGGGTCAATTTAAATAATCAGCCCAATTAAACTAAAACTTAATAAGCCCATAAAATTTTAAAGGCCCACCTTACTTTTTTTTTTTTTCATTTCTAAATCCATAAGTATTCAATTATAATCAATTTAATTAAATTAATTGTGTGATTACCAAAATTGGTCACGAATTTCTCTCATAAATAGGGTCAAAGGTTCATTGAAGAGGAGGAGGGGAAAAAGTGAAGAAGAAAATCACGAAGTGCTGAAGAAATCCCAAAGCCGAAGGAAGAGAAGAAATCATCTCAACTCCAAGTTCGGCAAACACGAATAAGATCAAAATCTCCTTCAAACCAAACAAATCTGAGAAGATCAAAATTTTCTTCGAATTAAATCAAGATCAAGACCAAGTTTCGAAATCCAAATCCAAGTTCTGAAATTCAAGTGTCAACAAATCAAGTTCTCGACAAATCAAATTCTCAACAATTCTAGAAGTCTTGGATTCAAGCCACGTGACTCCTGTCTTCAAACGTTCAGATCATTAATCAGAGGGTTTTGCAATTTTGCAATTATAAGAAGATTCTCATTTATTTGTATTTCTTAAAATACAATTTGTGATGTTTTCTGTATTTTAATACGCGAAATCCGTCGTACGGTCTTCTCTTTGTAGAAAAGGTTCCAAATTTCAAGCCACAATCCAAGGCCCATTTTTTATTTCCTTCCACTTTATCAATTTGGTGCAAGGCCCAATCAAAGTATTATTTCTCTCCAAAATCTCACTTCCTCCAATTCGATGCAATTCAGTCCTTCAATTTCTATTTATTTGTGCAGCCCATGTTCCGTTCAATTTAATTCAAGTCCTTCAATTTTCAAAGTGTGGAATTTGATCCTCAAACTTTCCATCTAATTGCCAATTTATCTTTCTTCCCTTTCCAATTGCTTCAAATGAGTCCATAACTAAAAACAAAATAAAGTTAACAAGTTAAATAGAAATTAATAATTTGACCATATAAAAACTTAATAACATGGTCCGAATAAATGACAAAACGCACTTATCACTTGGGTCTGTGTGGATAACTATGTTTGAGAATTATTAAATTATTGAATAATACTACTTGTACAAAATGGAGTTATATGATGGTTACATAAACATGAAGTGTCAAAAAAAAGAATGAAAAAGTTTTTTTGTTTTGTATTTGGTTTAAATTTTTTAGACTCAATCATATTTCACCGTTACACAAAATACATTACAAAAATGAAGCACTCATCACTATATGATAATATGATGAAGTAATGAAAATACGTAACATACATTGTTCAGCACTAGAAATGACTAATTAGTTTCCATAAATAGTCACATATTTTATTGACAACATCTGGAAATTGCAAAATCAACTTTAGCGACTATTTTGATGAATTAAAGAACAGATGTAACATAACGTTCACCAATTGAAGATAACAAAAAATTGGTTTCCAAAAACAGTCACAAAATATGTTAACAACGGCTGCAAATTGCAAAAGTAAAATGAATGAATAAGACACTACATGTTTTGCAGCATGTTTGGAGAGAAAGATAAAAAAATAATTTAGCCTAATATATATGATTTTATAATATCAATAGTTGTACAAAGACCAACATTATCACAATAGTTGTATGAAGACCAACGTTATCACAATAGTTGTATGAAGACCAACATTGTCACAATAGTTGTACGAAGACTTCAAAATGACATAATTACAAAAGCTTAATATCTGAGGCATTGCAAAATGGGAGAAGAATTAGTGAATATTCACTTTATAACACCACCAAGTTAAACAAGAAATTTGAGTCGTACTGCATTCAATGGTCAAATTTTTGAGTAGGGTTTTGATCTATTGATGGTGTACTCTCAAATTTTTCAAGAATAAGCAATGTTAGACAATAAACTAAAGCTTCAATGAAGAAAACTTCGTAACATATTGAAAGGCAGGCTTTGCTAGTCCCGGGAAAGTGTGAAAGATGATGAAATGACTACGATAAAATTAGAGTAATATGATAGAATCGATTACATATTACTAGTCCCTTAATTTTAGGCATTTTATATTATATGTCGCTTTAATTTTTGGATTAATGTGATAATTGAATATATTTAAAAAAAAATTGTTCCAATAATTAACAATGAATCTATGTAGAGTGGTAAGTATTTTTAAAAATTCTGTTTCCTAGATAGAAATAGGTAGAGGTCTTAATTTTCACATTTTAGGAGGTCTACTTTCTCTTTGGGCCCCTCTCAACTCTGGCCCAATGGCCATTTCTTGGTTTCCTTTTAAGGAAATTAGACACAGTATTTTAAAAAGAGGAAAAATTGATTAATACACTTAAATCAAATTAAAGTTTTAATAATCATACTAATTACGTCCACTATAAATATAAAGAGTTATACTATATGTACAAAGTTATGTCACAAAATTAGTTGACAAAATATCATTTATATCAATCAGTTTAAAAACAAATTTTTAAATCATTTGAAATCAATGATCTGGATTTTACCAACACACTTTGTAACTCAACTTTTGTAACTCAACTTTAAACAAATAACTTTATTGAAATATAAAACATTTGAAAGGCAGCAAAATCATTCCAAATACATGCCGCACTTCCCATCTGATATTACTTTTTAAATTTTTTATTATTAAAAAGTTTTCGTTTGGTACGTTATTTTCTGCTACGATTATCTATTTTGAGTGATTTAAAATTTGTTAGAAAACTTGCAATGTGAACATGATAAATATGTTTTGAACGAATTTTAAATGTCGATAATTATTTTGAATGAATTATTGAATGCAAAATAAACCGTAATTACTAACTCCATTTCTTGCGGCATTTTTGACTTGTTATTATGAATTCATCGTTTATCGATTTTTAAATTCGAAAGACATATTTCAAAGTTTATCATGAATACTTCGAAACGAAAACAAAAACCTCACTCAACGAGCGAGTAAAATAACCCATAAATAGGCCAAAACTTATAATACCAAAACAGAAATTAAAAAAAAAAAAAAATCTAATTCTGTCACTTTATCACTTTTCACAATCTCATTTTCGTAAAAACCTTGGATGCATCAATTGAATTGGTTCAAATAAATATGAATTGAATGCAAAATTAAAACAATGTTTGAATTCATATATTTAAATTTTAAAAAACACACGTATGCATCAAGTTAACTATTCCACTGAGATAATGCGACTCTTTCAGACAATGTCACTTTTTTAGAATGTCAATATTTAATTGTTTCAATGAGATGCTGTGACTTTTTTATAGAAAAGTGATAAAATATCACTTTTTACACTCATTTTCGCAACACATTGGATGCATTAATTGAATTGATTCAAATAAATATAAATTGAATGTAAAATTTAAACAAGATTTCAATTAGTATATTTAAATTTTCAAAAACACACGTGTATGCATCTAGTTAATTGTTTCAATGAGATGAATGCCACTTTTAGACATTTTCCTTTTCGCAAACACCTTACATACATATATTGAATTGATTCAAACTTAGTTTTCATATGTATTAATAGAAAATAATGTTTGAATTCATATATTAAATTTTCAAAAAAAGCATGCATATGCATCTAGTTATTGCTCCAATGAGATACTGTGACTTTTTTTTTTTCCAAGAAAAGTAACAAAATGCCACTTTTTCACATTCTCCTTTTCGCAACCACTTTGCTTGCATTTATTGAATTGATTCAAATTTATTTTTTTCATATGTATTAATATAAAACAAGGTTTGGATTCGTTTATTTAAATTTCCAAAAATGCACACATATGTATCTAATCAATTGCTTTAGTGAAATACTTAGACTTTTTTTTAAGAAAAGTGACAGAATGTTACTTTTTCACATTCTACTTTTGAGCTAACACCTTACATACATCAATTTAATTAATTCAAAGCTAAATTTTCATGTGTATACATAAAACAAGGTTTGATTTCGAATGTTCAAAATTTTAAAAACACACACTTATACATCTAATTAATTGCTGTAATAAAAAGTGACAGAATATCACTTTTTTCATAGAAAAGTAACATACTGTCACTTTTTCACATTCTCCTTTTGTCAAGCACCTTGCATGCAAAATTTTAATAGATTTAAAGCTCACTTTTCATGACACAATCAATTTTCTCTCAATTTCAACCATGTTATTTTCAAACATGCTTCCAATCACACTGAAATACGCATCGTGCTTTATATGTTAATTTCAAACACCTTTGATTTTTTGAGATTGAAGGCTGATTTTTACAAACAGTGTACCTATTAGATTGAACATATTGAATAAAAAATCAAACAAACTGTAAATCTCAACATATTGAACATAAAAACCTAAACAACATCAAAATCAACCAAAAATAAGAACACGGTAAATCAAAAATTAGAAATAATATAAACCTGGAGATTTGGATTGATTATTTATAGAATTGGTGAATTAAACTTTAAAGAAGATGTAGTTGAAACAACTCTTAATCTTGTCTCGTCTTAGATTTTGCTTGATTTGGAGCTTGGAGGAGTTGGAATTTTGAAGCTGCTTGAATTGATTCTTCATTTTGAAATTAATGTAATCTTTACGGTTTATTGATTTAAATTTACAATATTTGCTTTTTAATACATGTTTATCATGATTTTTCAAAATAACCCTAAAAATGAGAATTTGTGTAAGTTACCCCTTCCGTTTTGTGCTAATGAAGTTTTCAACTTGAATACGGACTCATCAAGCCCGTGTTTCGTAGCCTTTCTTAGCCAATTTCTAGACAAATTCTTACCGTTGTATAGTCTGGAAGTCAATGAGTCACCGTTGTTTTTTTCTAAATTCAATGAAATTACCAATTTTTTCCCTCCAAAATAAAACTCATTCTTCTTTAAGTGATGGCAAATCGATGAAATGCACCTTGTGTAGTTAAAAATTACAGCGCAATTGGGTCCCAGAGACCATTTCAAACGAGCAAAAAAATTATTAAAACCTGGCCACAATCCCTACTAGAGAAGCCCTAATTAACAAAGTAAATAACATGGTTACTCACATAAATAGTTGATTTTTAACAGAAAAATGCATAATAAAGCAGAATTGATATTTTGATTTAATATAAAGATAATACAATATGTTAAATTTTTTAAATTAATTTTAATAATAACTAACATGGTATATTTTTCAAATAATTTAGCAAGATACGTGTAAAAATCCTAAAACTGAAAAAATGGGGTATTTTTCAAATTTCCTTAGAATATTAGTCCAATTTTTGAATTTTTACCTACATGCAGTTAATTAGCACTTTTGTAAAATTACCCATTGTTCAACATTTAAATACCCCTTTATATTTTATAAATATTTGTTAACAATTTGGTGAACAATATTCATGATCCAGCATGTAAGGTATTTAGATAAATCTGATTTTGTTCCTTCTCTTTATAGTCTTTATTTAGATATTTTGTTATTCTATCAAATTTGGACTTAATAATTATTTATATAAGGGATTAAGAGTGCAATACTAATTAAATTTGCATTTAGGGTTGCATATAAGCCAACGAAAACCTATATTGTTTTTACTTGTTCCAATTTGATATTAAAATATATTGTGAGATAGTTTTCTTCAATTTTTCTATCTAAATTATTAATTTTTAGAATCAATTATTGTAAATCAAAATCAATTATTAATATTCGTGATTGAGTCAACAAGACTTTATTGTCAATTATCGTATTATACGTGAATTATTGAATCTTGATTCGATTTTCTATTGGAATCAACGAGCTTCAACTTTGGTTAGTCTACGATACGCCTAGTGTTTACTTCATAATGGTACTATGAGCTGATCGAATTTGATAGAACGAAAAAATAAATAAATCAATTACACTAAATTTTCGACTCAATTTAGATGTCATTCGATCCTTTATCAATCCTTAATGTATTCTTATGTTTTCAATTGATAAAGTTGATACCAATTATACTATACAAAGAAAAATAGAAAACTTTGCCACATAACTAAGTATTACAAGGATTTACGTGGACTTGAGGCATCAATGATGGAATTAGTGGGTCTCTGTATGATCATATCTTTTTAAAACATCATCCAATGCGTCTAACAAAATGACCATTTACGATATTATAATAAATGCTTGTTTTGACTAAGTTTACATGCATTAATAATAAATGGTTAGCATTTTATAAGTTATTGCAGTTCCACGACAAATTGAATGTAATAACTCTGTTTTCTTTTATTTCATAGTTTATAACAATTATGCAGGCCAATTTTTCCACGGGACGAAATGTCACCCAACATAACTAATGTGACCTCCCTAATAAGGTCCAAAAGAACTAGATGAAAATTAACAAAAAAAAAAAAAAAACATTTCACAACACAGATCGACTCGCCATGTTAACGGGGTAAATAATCGAGCCATAGATTTTGAATGTACGATGTGACCAAAAGACCAAATCTTGACATGTAGAAACAGTATTAGAGAACCGTATCTTCATTACAACGAGTACTCTACTCCAAATTTTAAGAATCAGTCCTATCATCCAAAGACAAGTAACAAGAGAACTAATTCTATTGTAAGTAGCTAATAAAATTAAATCAAGGACTTCTAAAGTCATCAAATGAAGATTCAATCACAAAGATACATCAACAGAACTATAAATACAACCTGTACATAATTCAATTCAAGTCTCAAGAAAAGCTCATTACAATTCTATCAATCCCTCTAAATGCCATAATAGACTTGAAAATTAGAGTTCCTCACAATGAGGTGTTATGTGAGGCATTCTTCCTCTATAGCGTTATGTCATGCTTGTGACGAACTATCGAAGGAGAAATTTTCACCTTTTAGCATGTATCACCAATAATAGAGCCTGACTTATGGTCTTCTTTTACCCCAAGGGGCTACTATTTGAGAGCTCTACGAACTTCCTAAAAAATGAGAAACTTATTTTAAGCTCTCGGATTTGTAGAGCTCTCACTTGGAGCTCATCGAAACACACTTAGGGTTTTTATGACTTGTAGAGCTCTCATAGAACTCTCACTTATATTATTTGATATATCGTATTTGAACAATAAATTTGACCTTTCATATATCTCAATTGAGATTTGTAAAATTGTCACTTCTAGAATTTGATCTCGTTATCTAATTTGAACAATATAAGCAAAGAGATGTAACAAGATTATTGTATCTTTTGTTATTTGATACATCACATCAAATCAAACCGTCATATACATGTCATATATAATATATGAATGATTGGAGCCATTATTCAAGTGTCACATATATATTAGTAGATGAAATTACTTGAGCATGCCAAATTTTCTTTTCTATTACAATTTCCACATATGTATACTCTCTCTCTCTCGTTATTTATAGTAAAGAAAACCCAAGAGCCAAAGTAATCATACAACCTAAGGGATTTTAGACATATTGCGCGTCGTCCATTTGTCACATCATGTCTTGAAGACTGGCTTTTGAAGCTCCTCAAGGAATACCAAAAAATACTTATTTAATTCGACATGACTCTACTTATCACCCAATAATTGTTCAAATTAAATTAAATTCTTGGTTGTAGATAGCCGGGCCAGTATAGCTAGAATATGCACGTAATGTTCACTCCTCTGAATATACAATTCACTCTATGGATCAGCCTATGTATTGATTAGTATATTCTTAAGGGAAAATTGCAGCACTGATCGTCAACCTATGCAATTGTTAACAACAGAGTTGTCTTTCTATTTTTCTTCATATCAACATCACTAAGGTATCAATTTTATTTTTTTTTTGCTCCAGGGTTCGTAGTCGAGGTAATCAATCTAATTAATTTCTAAAAGAAAAAGATGAATTTACCTTCATTATTAATTAACACAATTAAAATCAATAAAACAAAAAAACAAGGTTTCATTTCTCGAATCCCGTGCAAGTGCATTCAGTAGTGTTTGCAAATAGCAAGACTACAATATATTATAAGTGATATCACCTTTGAAATGTTATTTAGCTATTTGTTAACACTATTCGATGTAGTAAGGTGTAAAAATCGTAGTGGTAAGACACTTAAGGGGACAACAAATCCCAACTCATCCAATGCGTCCGTACCCCAATTGTGTGCATTACCACCATCACCACTTTTTATCATTACGGATTACAACATCAAGTGAAATCTATGTCGATTTCCCCACCCTACCATCACCACTTTTTACCATTATGGATTACGATATCAGGTGAAATCTATGTCGATTTCCCCACCCCCAGCACCGTTGACTGGTGCCATAAGAGTCAAATGGCGACATCACAAAATATAAGAAAGTGAATGTGTATACGGATAGGGCAATAGGAGGGACCGTGGAAATCAATTAGGAAATGTTAAGAATTGGTGATTGTAATGGTAGCGTGGTGAAGCTAAAAATCTGAAGTAGATGAGTCAAACGAAATACGAGTAACTAATTTTGAGAGGATGTGCATCTATGTCACCAAAATTCAATTTGGTGCAATCTAATCACTCGAACTGCTTGCAAATCTAATCACTCATCTTCAATTTGGAAATATCAAGTCATCCAACTTCTATTTGCTTGCAAATCAAGTCATTTCATGAATTGACCATTAAAACTAATGTATGACTACCGTATATGTCCATGCCACACAATAATGCACATTATCCCTAAAAAATTATATGAAGTAAAAGAACATTTTACATGTCAACTATTTAATTTTATTAACATTAAGATCTGCATATTTCATTAGCTAAACCGGCATTAAAGAACAAAGAGGCTAGGTATGCAAGAAAATCGAAGTTGAATGGCTTGATTGTGTCAAATTGAAGAAGAGTGAACAAATATGCAAGTAATTTGATGTTGGTTGATTTGATTGCACCTAATTAAAGATGAGTAACCTGGATGCACGTCAACTCAAAGTTGAGTGACCCTCATTACCCGAAGTAGAGGGTTTAGAGGAAATTGACGGGTTAGTTGGCAATGGTGGTGGTTGCAGTCGACCAGTGCAAGATGGTGGCAATTATTGCAAGTGGCTGCCAAAGATGGTGCTACTGATTGTAGGCATCCATTAGAAATGGATGTCGTAGCGATTTCTTTTTGTTCTTCGTGCCTTGCATTTTTTGCCTTTCATTCCTATTTTTTTTGTTCATCGTTATTTAAAATCCTTTATTTTTATACGATTTTATACCTCACGATGTAATTTTGTAAGACTTGCATTCATATTTAACGGTTAATTAGATGGATTTCGGCAAATAGAGACCATGGTAAAATAGAAATGGCACGTTGGGGACATAATAAGAAATTGGATGAGGACTCGTTTACTATTACATAGGGTAAGGATTAAAGCTGCAATTATCTCAATTCTTAATTATAATTACTGGCTAATGCATTAGCAGAGATTCTAAAGAAAATTGGAGAGTTCAGTCGAGATCGTGGGTCCTACTTTTATAACCGACCAAGTACCAACGAAATATTTTTATTTCTTGAATTATTATAATTGATTAAGTCAACAATAAAAACATTTTAGATAATTATTTATTCCACCTAGAAATTAATTTCTTGATTGAATTTTGTTCCCATTATGCATCACAAAATTCTTAATTTAAAGACAAACATTTTAGCCGTCTTGGATTATGAACATATGTCGTAGGATTCTTATTCTACAAATAAGGATGTACAAACATTAAAATTGTGTTTATTCCTATGGCGAGTGTGATCAAATTATGTTTCTCAAATTACTATTTACTTATTTAAAGAATGTTATAAAATATTTGTACGATGGACACAATACAATGGACCAGAAGGGCTCAAAATTTTACTGCTACAGTGCATTTATTGACTCCATTGGGAAAGAAACATTGCAACTTGTGTGGTGAACGGCTCTCATGCAAGTTGAGCGATCATACAGGACTTCAATATTATAGGGACAACAAAAAAATTACTATGTTAAGTTAAAAAAACAATGTTTATAAAAAAGAGTTGAAAATAGACAGATGATGATTTTCATTTAATATTATTGTATTTCTTATTCCTAATTGTGTATCATACAAAGACATTTTTATTAAAGTAAGGGAAATGATTCACTTGGTTTAGGCTCTTTCATAGTTAATTTCAATGTATTGTACTTAATTATTTTCATTTATGGATTATTTCTTTATTAATTATAGGTGTTTGACTTGGTATAATATGCAATTGCATAAGATACTAAAGTTAAGAATAATATGACTGACTAGTTATAATTTTATTGAATAAATTTTTTCAAAATAGCATCATGCCTTATATAATATGAGGGAAAAGGGGAAAGAGGAAAAAGTATAATTTGTAGGAAGAAATGTTCTGATAAAAATGCTACTGTAGATGACGCACAATCACCTGAAGATTCTTTCAAAATCAATTATTTCCTTTATATAGTAAATTAAGGAATTGGATCACTTGAACGAAGTTTCGATCAATTCAATTCATATGGGAAAAAAATGAATTTCTATTTTCTTCTAACAAATTAAACTCATTGAATGATGCTAATTTGAAAGCATGTTTTGATCATCTTAACATTCAAAAGTTTATAATTTTACTAAATCTTTTACCAAAAGAAACAAAGATATTTTTTGATATATTGAGTTATTTGAAAAGATTGGATTGCTTTCCGAATACATTTTTTGCTTATAAAATATTATTGACAATTCTTGATAAGTTGCATCTGCCGAAAGAAATTTTTCAAAATTGAAGTTATTAAAATCTTATTTACGATCAATCATATTACAAGAACGATTGAATTACTTAGCTTTGATATCTGTTGAACAAGATTAGCTAGAACTAGTTGATTACAAAAATTTAATAGTGAGTTTGCTTCTAGAAATCTGAGAAGATTACATGATTTATTGTATTTCATAGTTTACACGTGATATTTGATGTTTTTGATTTCAAGATTTATTCATACGGAATTTCACAAAGAGTTTAGTGGTTTGGATAGTTCTTTGTTGATGACATATGAATTTTGATGAAATTTAGGAGCTTTTGAGTTTTAATTGTACTTTTCTTATTCACGACATTTAAAAAATAAACAGCATTTAAATGTAATAATTTTGCAATGAAATAATATTATTAAAATATATTTTTTAATTTCATAAAAAGGACACCAGTTTACAATATCGAACAGAGCACGCAAAATTTCAAGGCCGGCTCTGTGATCACGTCAGACGCCATGTTCAAGCAAAACAAAGAATATAACACTTTAATATATGGGATAATTTCATCATGTTCTATTTAGATCAATATTTTCAATTATAGGATTTTGAAATTTTTTGTTATATTTGTTTGGCGTCTCATTGCACATGTTCTTCGTTGAACTATTCCATTCAAAAAATTTCCCATTAAATATAGGACAAATTTCTTTGTTTAAAGGTAAGTTTCATTTTTTCATAAAAAGAGTTAAATGTATACAAATTTTATAAATGTGTTGCGGCAATACTCAAAAGTCAAATTTTATAAATTATGTCGATAATACTCTAGTCCCTTAGTCAGGAGAATTTTCTTAAAAATTCATCAATTTTTTAATAATTTTTATAGACAAATGCATATGTGTAAAAGACATTACACCGATAATGTGCATATTATATTCATCAAGAACATGCCGTTAATGTGCTTGAAATCGAAATATCATTCGACTTACCGAAATCTAATTTGAAAAAATAAATAGTGATTTACCGACTTCGAATATAATAATATGGATCCGTCACTTCCCAATATGAGTGAACGCATGTTTTTTTTCAATTCAAACCTTAGCATGAAATTAAAAGAATATTAGTTACTTTCTGAAATCAGAATACTAAATTAGAATGAAATCGGAAAGAAGAAATATGAGATGCAAGTGATGCGATTGGTTGAGGCAAGTGTTTGACACTTTGTTCTTGAGATAAATTTACCCCACATCGGTGCTAACGTTGTTTTTCAGCAATCATCTTCCAAGATACAACGACCACGTTAAGTCATAGGAGCACTCCAAATGATTTCGACCAACGAACTCGAACGGAATTCCCTCTTTACCATAACCATGATTTTCATACAAGAAATAATCACTTTTACAAAGTGTTTTTATGCAAAACTAAAGTAAAATATTGAATAAAATGATATGAAACTATCAATTGAATTATTGTTCTAATCCAAATACATGGGGATCTATATATAGTAGTTGGAAATGTTTGTCAAATGACACAACTATACCAAGAGACACATCTTTTGAAATTAAGATGCATAATTATTGAAAGTTACTCATGCCAAAAGTCATGATCTTCCATATGAAAATACACATCTTTTTATCTACACAATTTCTAGAATATTCCACAATATTTTACACGATTTTCCAACAATTTCAAGTATTAAGCGGTTTAAGTTTGGCTTAATTTCTCATTCACCAAACAACGAATTTCGCTTAAATCATTTAAATTGGTCACAACCAATGTCCAATACAAAATTTCAACATTCCTCCACATAAATAAAAATTAATGCAAATGGCTATGCAGACACTAGTAGAGAGAACGGAAAAACATTGCATCAGGCGAAGTAGCTTGCGGCTTTAAACCTTCTTTAGTGAAATACTATCGGACCCACTCGACTAATTGGTGAACGCGATATCTTGAACCATTCAGCCTTTAGTGTAAATCAAGACAACAGTACTCACACAATATCTTCCCTAAACCGTTCGTAGTTCGCATGATTGTGTCCATTTTGGCCCTGGACCACTCTTGAATTCATAAGTGTTTAGAGAATTTTAGCCTCGAACAATTCTCATTGAAGCGGCCCCACTTCACACTTGCATAGGTGATCTCCTGTTAAGAGTATTTTGTCTTACTCTATTTGACTTAATCAAGATATAAGAATCATTAAAAGCATCTCTTAACCTCACACTTCTCATAAAGCACTATAATTATCATAGGAATGAGTTGGGAAGTATTTCCCTGAAGTGCTTTATTAAATTTTCATAACTTAGTTGTCCCTTTGAATCAAGAACTTGTGATCTCCAGTCAACAAGATAGGGTTACCATTACAAAGACTCTTATGTAGTAGGTTTAATCTCATTCCCCTCGATATGCAGTATTCTTGATCTCTCGGTAAATCTCTTAAAGGTAATACGATTTACACCATTGAGATCGACTGTATAATAGTATTATGTCTACGACTTATACGTCTAGACTTATCATTACATATGACTTAGTATCTCATCAAATATAGCTAGCTAACGATCGATTAATTAACAGATACAACATGTCACCACCAAGAAATCCTCTCATGAAGCTACATGCTTCTAACTAACTTTATCTAAAGCTTTATAAATTCCAAACAACAATGTTAGAAGATTTTTGTCACACACTACACTAGTCCATCACTTTTACTAGTGGATTTCAGAAATATGGGTATTCAATACCATTATTAAATATTACAATGCATTTCAATTTTATGAATATTTTTCAAATATTTCAATTGATCTTGCATTTACAAACAGACGACATAACCGACTTTTATCTCATTTCATCTACTTTAGATTTAGTATATATCATCCTTATAATTAATATAAGGGTTTTCTACATTTACACCTTCATAGATATCTTTCTATGATTATAAGGTATAGAAATATGTAACTTCTAAATAAGTTACCCCTACACTTCCTCAATTAGGAATGTATGTGCAATTAGTAATGTTGCATACACAAATCTTGAACTTTTCATATAAGTTCACAAGCATTGATTTTAACCTCCACATTAGTTCAATTCATTTATCAAATAGATAATGTACATATCGAATATTTCGTAAAGTTTAAGTACTTTCAAAATATTGATCGTCAACCCACAATTTATTTCAATTGAAATTGTGTACAATGTATTTCAATCCAACTACCTTTAATTTGATCACACACAATTTGATCAAGGTCATTACATAGACCAACAATACTTTTCAAGCATAGACAACCCAAGAGGCACACCTCTTCGAATTAATTTCTATGAAGAGATACTCCCTTCGGAAAATAATCATATCAAGAGTCTTGATTTTTCATATGAAATGATCCTAGATTATACCATAATATTCTACATAAATTTTCCACCACGCGATTAGGCGGCTTAATATCCATTTTGACAAGATCATATTTTGTCATGCTACAATGCAACCATAATTTGCATAAGTCATCTCAATTAATTTCATCAAATTATTTGAGGCTATCATCAACCAAAGTTAGTTTTTCACATTCTTTTACTTTAGAATGGGGTAATATGTCTCTAGTTTATTTACCACGACCATAGAGATCCAATTAATAGCAAAAACGAAATCCATGTCCCCGTGCTCCTCAAGCGGTAAGCAATTTACTTAAATTGTCATAATCTTTAATTAAATAAACCGATTTAAACGGAGACCAAACCAAGCAAATAAGGACCAAAGTCATGCATGAATATCCACCATTTCACATTGAAACTATCATTGAAATGATATATAATTAAATAGACAATGGTTGAAGAACCTATTCATGCATATTAACTGATAATGACAATTAAGGCCGTTGGAGTAATCTCAAGTATTTCTCTGAACACCATTTGACATTTTTCTTTCCTTTCATCATGCACACAGGAGTATAGATATGTAATTCATGTAATTGAATTATTTTCTTGTGTCAATGATTTATTTAAACATAGCCTTACTGACATAAAGGCAAAGGAAATACATAAATTTGAACAGCCACCATATTCAAATCATAAAACTGATGGATGCATTTAACCGAAAAGAAATTGGAATGTTAATAACTTAGAACCTGACATGCATCCAATGTTGAATAACCACGTTCGGTAAATGTGACTACCAAATATTTAAATCTACCATTAAGTGATTTCTACCATTTATCCATTAACGTAGACAGAACGTCATGCCATTTTCGAAATATAAAAACATATTCAGAAATCCTTAGCAATAATCCAGTTCGAATAAATTTGTTTTTGAATTAAGGCAGTAATAACATGAAAGAACACAATGGTTGGCATATCAGATTCAAATTCACATCAATTTAGTGAGTTTTGTCATATTCCGATAACATTCAAAATCAGACTTATATGTAGAATACAAGTGTATAACCAGTCTGATGATCAATCCGGTTCATGCATATAAAAAGTCATATTTTTTATGCAGTTAAGAACCATGTAAACAACATCTAACATGCACAACGAAATTAAAATTCATCTTAAGATTGTAGGAGATATTACACCGATAATGTGCATATCATATTCGTCAAGAACATGCCGTTAATATACTTGAAATCGAAATATCATACGACTTATCGAAATCTAATTTGAGAAAACAAATAGTGATTTACCGATTTCGAATATAATAATATGGATCTGTCACTTCCCAATATGAGTGAACCCATGTTGTTCTTCAATTCAAACCTTAGCATGAAATCAAAAGAATATTAGTTACTTTCCGAACTCAGAATACTAAATTAGAATGAAATTAGAAAGAAGAAAGATGAGATGCAAGTGATGCGATTGACCGATGCAAGTGTTTGACACTTTGTCCTCAAGATGAATTTGCCCCACATCGGTACTAACGATTTTTCACCAATCATCTCCCAAAATACAACGATCACGTCAAGTCATAGGAGCACTCCAAATGACTTCGACCAATGAACTCGAACAGGATTCCCTCTCTACCATAACCATGATTTTGATACAAGAAATAATCACTTCTACAAAGTGTTTTATGCAAAACTAAAGTAAAATATGGAATGAAATGATATGAAACTATCAATTGAATTATTGTTCTAATCCAAACACATGGGGATCTATATATAGTAGTTGGAAAGGTTTGTCAAAAGATACAACCATACCAAGAGACACATCTCTTGAAATTAAGATACATAATTATTGAAAGTTACTCATTCCAAAAGTCATTATCTCCAAAAATCATGATCTTCCATATGAAAAGACACATTTTTTCATCTACACATTTTCTAGAATAATTCACAATATTCTACACAATTTTTCCAACAATTTCAAGTATTAAACAGTTTAAATTTGGCTTAATTTCTCATTCGCTAAACAACGAATTTCGCTTAAATCATTTAAATTGGTCACAACCAATTTTCGATAAAAAATTTCAACAATATGTACGCACTATTTTAGTGACAGAATGTGGCTGTCGATCTCTGGAGCTCATTGTGACTCTTTTGGAAACTCTCTACAGGTTAACAAGTCTAATGTTTGATACATAATTAAAGGGAAATAAGATAATTATCTTCTATTATCTATAAAATCTCTTTGATACTCTTTGTTATATGTTGTTCAAATATTGTAAATGGGAATTGATCAAATGTGGTTAAAAAGAGATTAAAAAATTAAAACGGAAAATAAAACCTTTTTTTTTTTGCCCCTTCAGGATGGCCGTTGAACAGTTTTCGCAAAACTGTTTTGGTCATTTTTCTCAAAACTATTTTGATACCTTTTTATCCTCTTTTACCATTTTTTTGTGAAAAGTTGGCACTCATACGAAAGTGTATGAAGGAATTCTATAAATAGGAATAAAATTCATGGTTCAGAATCAATCTTTTCTCATTTTTATCATTTAAATTCTCATCCCCAAACTCTCTCAAAATCTACTTAAAATTATTTCAGATTACTCTTATTTGCAACCCGGTTCTTGACTTGAAACCCACTAAAGTTATTTGTGTGTTGGTCTTTTAGCATTCTCATTATCGAGAGGACGCAAAAAAAGGCTTTTAGGATAGCATTCTTTACGATTCAAGTCTTCTTCATTTCTTCACTTTCTTCTTGTGTTTTTTTTACATAACTTTCGAGTTTTTGTATTTATTCCTTGTTTGGAGATTTTGTTATCTACTTTGACGGAGATATCTCAACAATCTAAAAGCTTTATTATTGTGCGATGACGACCGAAGGAGATACAACCATGGCAACAATCAAACTTATGAATCAAGACTTGGTGAGGCTAGACCGTTTTGATGGATCAAACTTTACATTGTGGCAAGAGAATATCAAATCCTTGTTAACGGCGCTCAAAATCTTCTACATTCTTGATCCATACTTGGAAGATCTACCTGAACCATCTGACAAAGACACCGAACAAACAAGGGTGGACCGAAAGAAGCGTGAAGAAGATGAACTTATATGTCGTGGCCATATTTTCAATGCACTGTCGGATCGTCTTTATGATTTATACAACAACACAACATCTGCAAAAGAAATTTGGTATGCTCTTGAGAACAAGTACAAGGCTGAAGAAGAAAGTACTAAAAAGTTTTTAATTTCTATGTACTTCGATTTCAAATTTTCAGACAACATTCATCTATTACCCCAAGTACATGAATTGCAAGTCGCTGTCAATAAATTGAAAGCGGAAAAAGATAGAACTTCCGGAATCCTTCCAAGTATGAGCAATTATTGATAAATTGCCTTATACTTGGAGAGGATATAAGAAGAAACTTCTTCACAATTCCTTAGACTTTCCATTGGAGCAAATTCAAAAACATCTCTGAATTGAGGAAGAATAAAGGGTAAGAGATGGGAATGAGAATTATCGTGTTGGCACTTCAAAAGCCAACACCGTGGAGAACAGCAACAAAATCATCAAAGTAAACAAAAGAAATTTTACTAAAGACAACAACAAATTCAAAAAGAAGCCCAAGGGAGAATGCTTTGTATGTGGAAAAATTAGCCACTTTGCAAAAGAATGTCGACATAGAAAACAAAGCAGAATTTGAGGCAAGGTGAATTCCATTTACAAGAATGAAATAGTTACTACTATAGTGGAGTAAATACTGTCAAATGAAAAATTACGAGATGGTGGTATGACACATGTGTCACCGTTTATGTTTGCCATTACAAGACATATCAAGATATTGATGATGGTCAACAAATTCAAATGGGAAATGAACATTGTTCAAAGGTCATAGGCAAAGGGAATGTTGAATTAAAAATTCACATTCGGAAAAATTGTAACTCTTACTAATGTTTATATGAATGGGAACCTTGTAAGTGGGGATTTGTTGGGGAAACTGGGGATTAAAAGTGTTTATGAGTCGGGAAAACTTGTATTATTCTGCAATGGTTTCTTTGTTAGAAAAAGGTATTCTACTAATGGAATGGTCAAGTTAGTACTATTAACAATATTAATATAATGACTTCTTCTTACTTTGTTTGTACTTTAAATCTATGGCATGATAGATTAGGGCATATAGGATATTCTACTTTGCATAGAATCGTTAAATGTGGAATGATATCATGTGAATTAACTAAAAGTGATAAGTGTGAAATTTGTGCTGAATCAAAAATGATTAAAAAATATTTTCAAAGTGTAGAAAGATCATCTAAATTACTTGATTTAGTTCATACTAATATATGTGAACTTAATGGCATGTTAATAAGAAGATGTAATAAAATTTTCATAACTTTTATTGATAATTATTCTAGATTTTGTTATGTTTATTTAATGAAACATAAAGATGATGCATTTCATATGTTTAAAGTATATAAAAATGAAGTAGAAAATCAAAAGAATACAAGTATTACAATTCATAAAAGTGATTGAGGTGATGAGTATTTTTCAAGAGAATTTGATATCTTTTGTAAAGAGCATGGTATGATACATCAATCTAGTGCACCTAGAACACTAGAACAAAATGGTTTAGCAGAACGAAAAAATAGAACCTTAGTTGAAATGGTAAATACTATGTTAACAAGGTCTAAATTGCCTAATAATTTATGCGGAGAGGCATTACTTGCTACATGTTATATAGGTAATAGAATTCATTCAAAGAAACTTAAAGTGTCTCCCTATGAATTATGGAAAGAAAGAAAACCAAACATTGAATATTTTAAAGTGTGGGGGTGTTTAGCTTATTATAAAAATATCGATCCTAGAATAACAAAACTAGGACCAAGAGGGATCAAGAGTATTTTTGTTGGATATTCAATAAATAATAAAGCATATAGGCTACTTGATCTAACATTCAATGTTATTATAGAATAATGAGATGTGAATTTCGTTGAGAATTTATTAAGTATGGATGAAATTGCTCAAAATCCATTGGAAACTCAAAAAGAAATTCCCGTTTCTAATAAATCATTAGAAACATCTTCACAAGATGCAAATAAGTCTAGTGAACTTAGAAGAAGCAAGAGAACTCGTAAAGAGAAGGTATTAGGACATGATGAGATTGATTTTCAAAGGATTTCTCTATACTTGATTGAAGCAAGTAGAGAAGATGTAGTAAAAACAATTCCTTATGTTCTTCAAATTGAAAGTGATCCTAAAATCTATAAAGAAGCAATAACTTCTAGAGATAGCACATTTTGGAAAGATGCTATAAATGATGAAATGGATTCTATAGTATTCAACAATACTTGGAAGATTGTTGACTTATCAGCTGGATCAAAAGCTATTAGTCGTAAATGGGTATTTCATAGGAAATACAATACCGATGATTCATTCCAAACTTACAAAGCAAAATTAGTTGCTAAAGGTTTTCGACAAAATGAGGAAACTGATTATTTTGATACTTATGCACCCGTAGCTAGAATTACTACTATTAGAATTCTTTTTGCATTATCTACTATGTATGATTTATGTGTACATCAAATGGATGTTAAAACTACATTTTTAAATGGAGAATTAGATGAAGAAATTTACATGGAACAACCGGGAGGTTTCATTCTTCCGGGTAATGAAAACAAAGTTTATAAACTTGTAAAATCTTTATATGGTTTAAAACAAGCTCCTAAAAATGGCATGAGAAATTTGATAATGCGATCATTTTTTTTTATTATTATTATTATTATTTTTTGCATAATACGGTAGATAAATGTCTATATGCTAAAAAGTGTGATAATTATATTATATTTGTATGCTTATATGTGGACGACATGTTGATTATTAATAATCACATGGATGGTATTATAGAAATAAAAAAGTTTCTATCAACATTCAAAATGAAAGATCTTGGTCAAACAGATACCATATTAGGTATAAAAGTGATCAAGAATGATTTGAGATTTGCATTAACTTATTCACATTATATTGAAAATGTAATTGAAAAGTTCAAACATTTGAACATTAAAGAGGCAAATACTTCGTTTGATTCAAGTATCAAACTTGTGAAAAATGTTGGAAGAGATGTTGGACAGCTTGAATATGCAAGTGCAATTGGTAGTCTAATGTATGTGGTACAATGTACAAGATCGGACATTGCATTTGCTATAAGTAAACTTAGTAGGTTTACAAGTAATCCAAGTGTTGAACATTGGAAGGCAATTAGAAGGGTACTTGGTTATTTAAAGAGAACCAAAAATTTTGGACTCTAATATTTAAATTTCCAGCTATACTTGAAGGATATACCGATGCTAGTTGGATATCAAGTGCTAGTGAAAATAAATCAACATTGGGTTGGTTGTTCACTCTTGGAGTAAGTGCAGTTTCTTGGAGATCAAAGAAACAAACTATGATTACACATTCCACAATGAAATCCGAGTTTGTAGCCTTAGCTGGAGCAAGAAAAGAAGTTGAGTGGCTTAAAGATCTTCTTTATAAAGTTCCATTAGATACGAAGAATGAGTCCTCAATATCTATATTATGTCATAGTCAAGCTACTCTAACAAGGGCTTATAGTGAAGTCTACAACGAAAAGTCTAGACACATGAGTCTTAGACATAATTATGTAAGGAAATTAATAAAAGACGGAATAATTTCACTTACATATGTAAGATCAAGCGAGAACTTGATCGAGTAGGGTGAGGCTCAAACTCCTTAAATAAAATTCACCAATGATGGCAACCCTACATGTTATTACGAAATGAGTAATTTATGGGTTCAAAGAGTAACAACAAGTCATTTGATAAGTGAATTGATTACAACACTTAGTATATATAATTTAAAGCTCTATCCTAAAGAATATAAGTGTTGGGGTTATGGTATTTAGGGTTGAATAAAACTTAAAGAAATTTAGTACGTAGTACAAGTGTCTTTAAACATAACCAAGATACTGTAAGAAATTCTCCTATGTAAACTTAGAAGTGGTGCCGCTTCAAGGAAAGTTGAAGTTTCTTTATGAAAAGTTCATGAATACGGATGGGTGCAAGGCTTTTAACGCACCAAAGTAAAATTGTGTGGAACATATTAAGATAGAATGTTCACGTGTGTGATATCATCGATAATGTCATAAGGGATAACTGGTTCAAAGCTAAAGCTACTTGGAATCTCGATATTACTTTGTAATAGTAGCACTAATGTAAGGTTTAAATCGAAAGATACATTGTCCAATGCGTGACATCGTTTATGATTCTAAGTTGAATTGTAATATTTGAACAAGTGGGGAGTAGTTATATGTTGTTCAAATATTGGTAAATGAGAATTGATCAAATGTGATTAAAAAGAGATTAAAAATTGAAAAGGGAAAATAAAACCCTTTTTGGCGACTTCAAGATGGTCGTTGGACATTTTTCTCAAAAATGTTTTGGTACCTTTTCATCATCTTTTACCATTCTTTTGTGAAAAGTTAGCACCCATATGAAAGTGTATGAAGGAATTCTAAAAATAGGAATAGAATTCATGGTTCAGAATCAATCTTTTCTCATTTTTGTCATTTAAATTCTCATCCCAAAACTTTCTCAAAATCTACTTAGAATTATTTCATATTACTCTTTTTTGTTTCTTATTTCCGGATTTCAAAAGTGCTATTTGCAACTCGGTTCTTGACTTGAAATATGCTAAAGCTATTTGTGTGTTGGTCCTTTAGCATTCTCATTATTGAGAGGACGCACATAAAGCTTTTAGGATATCATTCTTTGTCAAGAAATATAAAGCTCTGATATTATGTCAAGAAATATAAATTGTATTATTATGGTCTTGTAAATATTACAATGTAGAAGACCCTATTTATAGGGTTACAAATAACTGTAAAAGGAAGTAAACATAAAAGGAAATATTACACAATCAACTACTATAGAAAATAATCCTACACTAAGAGGAAATAATATAATGGAAAATATTCTATATTCTATTTCTATATTTAACATTCTTTGCGATTCAAGTCTTCTTCATTTCTTTACTTTCTTGTTGTGTTTTTTCTTTTTTTACATAACTTTTTTTTTTGTTTATTCCTTGTTTGGAGACTTTGTTATCTACTTCGACGGAAATATCTCAACACTCTTTCCCACCACACAATTTCTATTATCCTATAAAACAAAATGAAGTAAAATTCTTGTTTTTATATGCTCAAAAACAAAACATTATGTACCTATCTAAAAGTTTCCTTGTGGCAGAAATTATATTCCATTGTATTTATAAATAAAAAATATTTTTTGTCCTCCCCAATACAATTCTTGAAGCGTCACAACACAAATATTCCTGTCATGCATAGGAATCTCCGAAAAAAAAAATCGAATTATAATGTACAAAGAGAGGACTTATGTGTCTTGAGTTCAAAGACTTTTCTTCTTACAGTTCCGGTTTAAGTAAACTTTTGTTTTAGATAGATTTGAATGTCGCACTTTTTTAATTAAAAGTGTAAAACTATTTCGATAATACGATAAGAATTAATTCCTTAGTAAGTATTTGCTTATAAATCACTGATACATTGAACTCGGAAATTTTAGACATTATACTAAATTGTTAAAGATGCAGAGGTGTCCCTATGCCACATTTTTATTCAATATAATAAATATTGGATGAATGATCTTATAAAATATTGGAATTTCAATGGCACGGCTAGCTATAAAAAGACCTTGGAATCACTTCAAATCTGCCAGAGATAAAGACTCTAAACCCCCCCCCCCCCACCCCACCCCAAATCCATCCCTTCTCCATTTCCCTCTGCTAAAATACAAATCTCATAACCCAAAATCATCCTTTTGCATTTGAATGGAACTCCCTGAAACCCAACAAGAAGCTGCTGAAACTCTCCCGGATGCGTGGGACTACAAGGGCCGCCCCGCCCTAAAATCCTCCTCTGGCGGCTGGACTAGCGCCGCCATGATTTTAGGTCGAGTACTGCATGCCAAGCATCCAAGGTCTATTTATTTTAATCCCGTTTCTAATTTTTGTTTTTTATGATCAGGAGTCGAGGCTTGCGAGAGGTTGACAACTCTAGGAATAGCTGTTAACCTAGTGACATATTTGACTGGTACCATGCATTTGGGCAATGCTAGCTCTGCAAATACAGTCACTAATTTTCTTGGAACTTCTTTCATGCTATGTTTACTTGGTGGCTTTATCGCGGATACATTTCTGGGAAGGTAATGTTTGAGTTTTTTTTTTCCAATATATATTCTATAGTTAAAATTTTTGAATTTTGTTCATTAAACTTGTTGAAATTTTCTTATAGGTATCTGACCATTGGCATCTTCGCCACTGTTCAAGCACTGGTTAGTTCATCTTGTTTAACTGAATACTTCAAATTGTCAGAATTTGTTGGAGAATATCTTGTATTAATTCTATAAGGTTATTGAATGATAAAACGTGGTTAACTTTCCAAAATCAATCCAAGAATCTGGTTTGTTGATTTTTTCTTAACCTTGTTGCACACAGCTTAACTTTTTCTTGGTGATATCATGCTAAGACATGTCAATTAATATATGAAATATGTTCCAGTTTGTTTGAGATTACTATTTTTATTTCTTGTGCAGAGGAAAATAGAAAAAGTGTACTAGAAAAGAAAATAAGAAGAATTTCAACATTTGGGAATTTATTATATAATCTAAATATTTTCAATTGTTTTATGATTAGGGAGTAACAATCTTGGCAATCTCGACGATAATTCCAAGTTTTCGACCTCCAAAATGTGCTCCGGGCAGTGAATCGTGCATCCCTGCAAGTGGGATGCAACTAGTTGTTCTATACATAGCATTGTATCTTACCGCACTCGGGACAGGGGGCCTAAAATCGAGTGTTTCGGGCTTTGGATCGGACCAATTCGAGGATTCGGACAAGAAAGAGAGGAAACAAATGATCAAATTCTTCAACTGGTTCTTCTTCTTCATAAGCATTGGATCACTTGCGGCAGTGACAGTGCTTGTTTACATTCAAGACAATTTGGGAAGGGAATGGGGTTATGGAATATGTGCATGTGCCATTGTTGTTGGCATAGTTGTGTTCTTGGCAGGGACAAGACGGTATCGTTTCAAGAAACTTGTGGGCAGTCCGTTGACGCAGATCGCTTCGGTTTTTGTAGCGGCATGGAGGAAGAGACACCTCGAGCTGCCTTCCGATCCTTCCATTCTATACAATGTCGATGATATCGAAGAGAATAGCAAGAAGAAGAAGAAGCAAAATTTACCCCACAGCAAGGAGTTCAGGTAATCTCTTAGTTCAATAAAATATTTTCTTTCTTGTTTTTATTAAATACCCTACACGATTAGTCAGCTTTAATTATCTTATTAATTTCCCATGGTCGTAAAACTCAAGCAGAGCTAATTAGGTCAAAAGAAAAGAAAATCATACCTTCTTCTTTGAAACTTGATCAATGATTAACTTGTGTGCATTATTTGTATATGATTAAGTAATAAGTAATATACAATGATTTATCACGGCAGGTCCATTTGATAGCAAACTACCAACCAACAAACGAAAGTAGTGTCATCTGATTGGTTCCTAGAATCATTGATACTATTTAATGACCAATTTTATAAATTAGAACCAATCATTGGTAAATAAATTGGTAACAGGTCCCATATTTGTCGGCCGAAGAAATAGTATAGGATGGTGTTAGTATACAACAGACCACTCGAGTTGTCGACATATATACTTTGGGCAAGTGCTGCAGAATACCATCAAGTTTGCTTCAATATTCACCAACAAAAACAAATATATTTATTTGATAAATATATAATGTAATTAGAGATAAATGCATGAGTACTGACATGGAAGTTAGATTCAATAATCATGGACTGAATTAAACCAAAAAAAATCCATGATCCCGAGCCACTGACCAGTCTGTCACCTATTCCATCGTCACGGTCCTTGTCTTTTTATATCAATATATATACACACATACAGATAGTTTAGACCTTCCCCATATATGACAAAGGTTTGGTGGATCCCTTTTGGCCATCACATGAGAATAGAAACTCTCAGCTTAAAATTTAGATAATGTGGTTTCGTCTTATTAAAGATGATTTGTTCAGCAATGTGAACGTAAAATATTTAGAAGATATCGAAAAAGTAAAAATATTGCTTCTGTGTTTTAACATATAATTATTTTTACTTGTTAAGGTTTCTTGACAAGGCTGCAATCAAAGACCCTGAAATATCTGCTGTGAGTAAGTGGTACCTTTCAACTTTAACCGATGTAGAAGAAGTCAAGTTAGTGGTTAGAATGCTACCAACATGGGCCACAACAATAATGTTTTGGACTGTCTATGCCCAAATGACCACATTCTCAGTGTCACAGGCCACCACCATGGATCGACATATTGGAAAATCATTCCAAATTCCAGCTGCCTCTCTCACCGTCTTCTTTGTCGGCAGCATTCTCCTAACTGTCCCAATTTACGATCGCATCATTGTTCCGATTTGCAGAAGGATTATAGGGAACCCACATGGCCTCACTCCATTACAACGTATAGGAATTGGCCTAGTACTATCAATACTAGCCATGGTTGCAGCAGCGCTTACCGAAATCAAGCGACTACAGGTCGCGCATAGACATGGTTTAACAAACGACTCGAGGACCAACTTACCATTAAGTGTCTTCTGGTTAGTCCCACAATTCTTCTTGGTGGGGGCCGGTGAGGCATTCACCTACATAGGACAACTTGATTTCTTCCTAAGAGAGTGTCCTAAGGGGATGAAGACAATGAGTACCGGGTTGTTTTTAAGCACACTTTCATTAGGGTTTTTCTTTAGTTCCCTTTTAGTTACTATAGTACACAAGGTGACAGGTGCCAAGAAGCCGTGGTTGGCTGACAACCTTAACCAAGGAAAGCTCTTTGACTTCTATTGGCTTTTGGCAATTTTGAGTGTTTTGAATTTGGTAATATATACGGTTAGTGCAAGAGGGTATGTGTACAAGGAGAAAAGGCTTGCTGAAGAGGGGATTGAGATGGAAGAGACGGATGGACCTAGCTGCCATTAATTGCAGATCATTATGTGGTGATTTTCGTTCAAATTATAGGGTTCACAACTTTTTTTTTGTTTTGTACAAAAGTTTGGAAACGAGTGGGGAATCACCTCGTTTCTTTTTTTTTTTTTTTATGTGACATAGCCAAAATAATGAAAAAGTTGTTAGGTTTGTAAGTGTTTGGTCGTTGCTAGTAAAACTACAGTTTAAGTTCATAGATAATTGCAATGTAAGTGGAACAAGTGACTATGGAAATTAATATATACCCTCTATTTTTGTGTACAATTAAAAGTTATTAAAAAAAAAATTTTTCGTTTAATCAAAGTTAAACGTTATTTCAACCACATATTTACAACTATTACCATTTATTAGTCATACATTTCGTAAACTCAATAATATTTTCCCTAGAAAGTTTCTAGTAATTTACCCAAAACTCGTATGGTGTTCAATTCAATGGATAATTGCAGCTCTTAATTAGAATACACGTGCTGCCGTCTTTGGACTACAAAATGGAAAAATCCCAAAGTAAAAAAAAAAAAAAATTGGCAGTTTTTTCCACGACGTCGTGAAATGTGATTAGCATGTTTTGTTTTTATTTTTTTTTTTCTATCTTTCAATGAATGCATGCCAAGTGTTTTCTGTAAACATTTTTTATCAAATTTGTCTGTACTTCATGATCATTGCTACAAATTACAGGCCACATGAACATGCCGGTCCCTACACAATGGTTGAGCTTTTTTTTTTTTTTCAATTTCTTTTTAATTTCATGGACCTGGTCGTACTTCTCCTTATAAATCTTTTTATCCTCGTTGGCCTAGCATGAACCAGTCAAAATTTCAAAGAAGGCCATCTGCAATTCGAAATCGAGTCAATCGAAAAAAAATTAATAATAATAATAAGTAGAAGATTATAATGAAGCGAAGTATGCAACTAAAAATTTCTTTAAGATAAATTTCATTGCCCCCGAAGATACCACGCTTTTTTCAGAATTAATATGCACAATATAATCTTTGTTGGCGAACGGACCTTGATTATACACTTCTTAACCCCGATGATTTTGAGCACTAAAGAACTCTTAACTCCTCGAAAGGTGATTTTAGGATATAAAACTCGAAAAATAATATGGAAGTTTATTAGTTTATTTTGATTGAACTTGGAGAGAGTGACTTAAAAATCAATTAAATTTGAATTGATTTAGGATATTGAAATCGGATTTTGATAGGCTTATTTTAGAATTATTTGTGTTCTTTTTTTCTTTTTTTTTATTTTTTCTTTTTTGAGTTGTCATGTCTTTTGACATGAATCAATTTGGATAACTAGATTGCATGGGCAAGATCTAACAATTTGGATCACACCCTTCCTGATAGTATATGACCCTTCAATTTCATCTGATTGGTCACGCCTAGTTATCGTAATCAGTCAATGTTTCAGCCAAGTCACACCCCTTCGCTTGCCATGCGAGCCAAACTTTTCATACAAAAAAAAACTTCACAGAAATAAGTCTCATGGTATCTTTCTAAAAGAAAAAACTGTGACGACTCAAGTTGCCATCGCCTTTTTATCTTCTTTTTAACTTTTAGGTGATGATTGTGAACTTCAATGTAACATTTTGCTATTGATTTCCTTTGGTCAGTACATGAAGAAAGACCAACGGCGATAGATGCTTTCAGCAGTTGGCGCATGAGCACATATAACGTGATTTTTGTGGCTAAGGAGTTCACCACGCCATTCCTCGACCTTTCTGAAACATCAACCTCGACATAATAGACCACTCTTACTCTTAACACTCACCTACACAATAATTGAAGTAGTCCTATGCACGCAAAAGCGACTGGCCATGGTCGGATAACCACTATATTAGTAATCCAATTTCAGTACGTAGTTAGCGCACGAGCACAAGTATAACATGACTGTTTGTGGCTACGGAGTTCACCATGCAATTCCTTGATCTTTCTGAAACTTCAATGTTAAGTTGAAACCTACAACCGTATGGGATCGTTGACAAATAATAATAAAGTGAATTGTGAGTTATCGTCCCACGAGAAATATTGTTTAATCCTAGTTCACTAGTTACTATTAAATTCGATGTTCGTGACACAAAAGATATGATTTTGTTGTTATTTATATTAATTCTAAACTAAGGAAGCAATAAAAAAAATATTTTCTCAAATATGTGAATGACTATATTGGATTTTGAATCCCCATATTGCCATTTATTTCAATTCTTGATTCGTAATATAGTTAATTTCATGCTTTCGTGACAATCGATAACACTAGGATATTTAATTTTATTTTCCAAGACAAATTAGTCTATTTTAATCATGATCCGTCATATTCCTAGTCAGAATTCATATAACCAAAATTCATTAAATTGTAGATTATCTATGTGATTGCATATGGGATAAAGATTATTTCTAATTCTATTGACATATGTTAATTTTACCACTTTTTAAATTTATTGTGAGTCTCTCAACGTTACAACAAGCAACTAGTTATTCAATTGACGTCCAATCAATTAAATAATGTAATGGGTATGCAAAATCAATCAAGAAAATCAAGAAATAACCAAATTAAAAATCAAGAAATAACCAAATTACTAATCTTAAATCAAAATAAATATGCAATAGGATTTATCATTCATCCAAAACAATAGAAAAACTAACATAACATTCTAATGATTAAATTATACAAGAAATATTGGAAAAACATCCCTCAAAAAGAAGAAATAATGAAGGAAGTAGAAATATCCACGTTCATGATTTGAATCTTAAAAATGATGAATATTCTTCAATAATTTTGTGTTATCCGCCTTGATCTTGATACTTAGCCTCATTCTTGAATGATTTTATGATATGGATCTAATTTTTGAGAGGTGAGATAGAACTCTTCCAATGTATGTCCCTCATATATTCTATATGATGAAATTTGGTTAAGATTCATGTTCAAATTGGATTTAAAAATAATTTTAATCAAATAAAGAAAGTTGTCTTCGCGCGCGGGCATGATTTTGTCCCGTACAACTTTCAGTATTTTTGTCATAACTTTCTCTCCTAATATCCGATTAGGATGATTTAAAGTGAAATGAAAATCTAAATCAAAGGGCTACAATTCTTCAAAAGTTGTAATTTTTCCAATTCAAACTTTTACTATTCCAAAAATAGGTCTCAAACTCTATGTGAAAATCTAGAATATGTCTTGTGCGGTTGGAAATTGATTTGTAAAAATCTTTTGATTATATTTCATTCTTTTTTGACTTCTTATTGCATCCAATTGACACCTAACACTCTCAAATCTTAATCGTGAGGTCCGTCACAACTTTTGAGTATTTGCACTTTAATCCCCACACTTTGAATTTGCTTCATTTCAACTATTTTCTCTTGTAATTTTGTTCATTTATTTTCCAATTGTATCCAATTAAATCGTTTGCATCTTCGATCTTTATTTTGTCGCCCTCTTATCTATGAATTTTTTGCAATTTAGTCCCCAGCTTTTGGATTTCGCCCGTCTTTCACTATTTTTGCATTTTTTTCTCCAATTCTTCATCAAATATCGACTTTTACCTACAAAATGTAATATAACACAAGTTATGTAGTATTTTATCCAAAAATGGTAAAATATCATCATTTAGGATCTCGAATAAGTATAGAAACTACACTATTATTCAACGCCAACAAGACATGAGAATAGACAACTCTTCGTCTAACAATAACATACACTCAGACAACTATGGCATCAATTACTCTCGGATTTTGGTATCAAACTATCCTATAAACTTTAGTACTCAAATTTTCTTTTCTGTGGCCAGAAATCAACTTTTTGTTGAAGGATGGGTAAAACGACTCAAGAATCAATAATCAATTTGATCTAACATAGCACGTACCACTAGTATATCTTCTTCGATTAATTCCTAGAAAATGTTGCAAAGTTAGTACTAATCCTCTTTGCCATGGGCAAGCAATGTAGAAGAGTTAGTTTGACTTTCTTTTTGACTTTCCAAATGTAGAATGTCAAACTCACTCATTATTTTAAAAAGTTACAATAAAGATACTTTTGAAATCTAATTTTAATATTTGATTCCTTAAAATAAAGAGCATTCCATTTTTAAAGAAACTCTTATAGATGCTCATAGAAACGAAAAGCTTTATTCAACCATACGAGATTGATTATGAGAAAGCCTCTGCTCTTGAGACTCACATCTCAGTTCGAATTTCGTTAACTATAGCTCTAGATCGCAAATAGAAACTGCTTCAAGTAAATGTTAAAATTGCGTTTGTCATGCAATAGAAGAGATATCCATGCAATCTCTGCCGGTTATGCACATACACCATAGGGAAGATTTGTCACCTTCGAAGCGCAACTTATGGTCTTATACAAGATCCTTAGCCAAGGTTTGAGAAATTCAAAAACATGGTCAATTTGGTTTTTCTTGAGCTCCGTAAGATAATATGCCCTGTTCATTCATAAAATTGATAATGGTCATAAGCTGAGCCGAGCCAAATGGTTTGACGGCTCAGCTCGGCTAAACCTTTTTTTTTTTTTTTTTTTTACGTTTGATTCAATATTTTAAGTTACAAATATTAATTTAAGCAATTTAAAATTTGTTGAAAATGTTGAAGTGTGGTCATGATAAATATATGATCAATAAATTTTAAATATCAAAAATAATTTTACATTAATTGTTTATGTTTCTTTTCAATCTTAACCTCATTCTAATGTCCTTTTTTCGAACTTTATTTTCCAACAATTTTTCGTTTGATTCGATATTTCATTATATGAATATCCATTTGGATCGATTTAATTTTTTTTTTAAAAAAAGTTAAAATATGATAATAATAAATATATTGTCGATTAAGTTTAAATATAAAAATTATCTCAAATTATTAAACGTAAAATCATAATAGTTAATTTTTCTTTTCTACCCCACCTTCAACTCACATACTCACACAAATTTCTCTCAATTTCATTTTTCTTCAGTTTTTACGGTTAAAAATGGTAAATTTATGGCGTCAAAAATGGATATTGAAGGAACTCAATGATTTTCAAAAGAATCATTATACATCATGCAGTGCTGGTAGACAAACATCTTCTATGAAGTGGATTATTTTAGTTTTTTTTTTAAATGGATTTAATGTACAGTATCATTACACTACAACAAAATTGTGATTTCGTGACAAAAAAATGTTATCGCAAAAATTGAGATTTTGTTGCAAAAGTAATTTAGCGACGACACTATGTTTGTTGCAGGTATTATCACGCTATACGAGTCACGGAATGTGTTCTGCGACGACTTTCGGCCATTTATCGCATTAACAAAATTCCGACACTATTTGTTTGACGCGGAAAATATGGAATAGCAATACAATATTTGTAGTCATAATATCATCGCAATATATATATGTCGCGAAAAATTAAAAGGGCGACAAGTTAGTTTGTCGCAACGAATATTCGAATAAAGTTTTTACGAGAAATATGTTTATTGCGAATGTTGAGTCACAGAATGTATTTTGCGATAACTTTCGGCCATTTATCGCATTAACAAAATCGCAACACTATTTGTTTGATGCAAAAAATACGAAATAACAACACAATATTTGTAGCCATATTGTCGTACATACATGTCACGAAAAAATAAAAGCAGGACAAGAAAGTTTGTCATAACGATTATTCCAATAACGTTTTTGCGAGAAAAAATGTTTGTTGCGAATATTCTTTTAAAGGTGTAATTTTTGCTACCTATTTTATTTTGCGACAATACATGCTCGTAGTAATATATGTTCAATAATAGGTAATGTTTGTCATGAAATATGTTTTACAATGTTTTTGATATGTCGCATAATATATTTTAATATATTCAACATTTGTAGTATAGTTTATTATGTAACAAGTGGTGTTTGTAATTAAATTTATTTCGCAACGTAAAGAGTTTATGGCATCATCATTTGTCAATAATGTATAATTGTTGCCTAATTTATTTCGTGTTTATTTATATGTCGCATATTGTATTCTACAATATATAAAATTATTATGCAAATTATTTTGCGACGACTATTTATTTGTGTGCTCGTGATTAAATTTATTTCGAAACAAAAAAGCCTTGTCGCTTCAACGATGTACAATCGTCACCTAATTTTTTCTATTTTTATTTATGTATGTCGGAGATTATACTTCAAACATTTGATTTTCAATTTCTTTTGTCGCAATAAAATTGTTACTATAGTACTCATTTATTTGAAAATGTAACTTCATTAAAATTAACTCGTGGCTTTATGAAAAGAATGCTTCAATATAGAAGTAGAAATATCACCTCACAACTATAGAAGAGAAAAAAATGACATGCCATGAGAAGAAACTAGGTTTTTCATTTCTACTAAACAATAAAAGAATGACTTAACATTTCTAAAAACTTAAACCAATCTACAAATTAATAAAATTTTCACGTGAATTATGCTTATGAACTAAACTAAATTAACTGCCAGAAGGGAAAAAAAAAGTAATCCATAACAAACTATCAAATCAAAAACTAGAAAAAGGAAACTAAAAATTATCTCAAATTGTGCATATCTACATGGGAGCACATAGAAAGCGAGAAAAAAATGGCAATAAAAATTCTTATCAACCAATAACCAATCAAATATATCTCATTAGTCAGTTATTCTAACCTCAAATGTCAATAGAAATTCTTATCAACTCTCGGTAGATGCATCGTTAGTACTTGAATCCACATAGGAAAGGAAAAAATGTAGATAGTCATTAAAAAATAAAATAGAAAAACATTACGAAAAAAAACAAATAAATACGTATAAAGTATATTTTACTTACCAATATCACTATTAGCGTTATCATCTTTGCCATTTAGAGATTTCTCGTCTTCACTGTAATATTCATTCAATGTATCATCTTCCTCTTCCGAAAAATCTTATATGAAATTATTCATATTTTTATTCATCGATTCCACATCTATTTGTAGTGCTTTATTTTCAATAATTTCTGGATCAACGTCTCCTCTATGGCATACTTGAGTGTCAAGAACTTCCTCTTGTATTGGCAAGACAATATCTGATGATTCATTTTCCTGAAATAATACTTGCTCACTACTATCATCTTCTTTTTCAGGAATATCCCATATGCCTCTATGGTGCACATTTTCAACTACCTTCCATTGTGGACCCAACACTAGATCATCAATATAAAATACTTCTTGTGCTTGGATACCAAGTATATAAGAATCATCCATGTACCATTTGCGATTCACATTGATAGAAGTAAGATGGTAATCTATAACAGATCTTTTTTGCTTTGGATTATTATCGTACCAATTACACTGGAACAAAGTGACACGGTAGTCAAAAACATATATCAACTCAATAACATCACACAGTACACCAAAAAAGTTGATGTTCTCATCTCCTGGCACCATCACTCCACTATTTTGTGTTGTACGACAATCATCTCGATCTTTGACAAGGAATCGTACCCCATTAGCAATACAACCTGAATAGGAAAATATTCTAAAATCCGGTTTACATGCTAATGCATACAATTCTTTGCTTACAAGCGAATCTTTTTTATTATATAATCTCGTTATCCATACCAATAAAAATATAATCAATATACCTCCAAATATGAATGTTATGTTGCATTAATAAATAAATAAGACATGCATTATAACTTACGTGTGAAGCTAACCATCCAGAAAACAATTCTTCTTATTTTTGTTTCAAATTGTTATGATTTTGTTGTTGCAATAGCTCCATGTGCTCACTACAAAAGAAACATGCAATTAAATACTATAACACATTAGTAATTAATTGCAAAAAAATTTAAATGTTGAATAAGAACTTACTCTAAATATTGTCGAACTTCATCACAATTATTTAAGACATGCCAATGAGCTCTATCCATTTCCTTTTTCGAAAGTAACTTCAATTCTGCATGACCTAATAGTCTAGTATTTTGAAAGAAGACTGGCAAGCTTGTAGTTGGAGTCCCACCATACAGAAATAAGGAAAGTCCTAACATTAATGACTTTGGCATATTTTGAGTATTTTGTTGTAACTTCTTGGTGGAGAGTGCTTTGATCTAAAGTTTCTTTGAAGTTAAGTCTTCCTGTGACTTGATCTTTGTAATATATGGAACATATTCTATCCCAATTGTCATTTTTGGCTTTATAGTGCAACTGAGCTTTATCCATTTACAATGAATGCACAACAGAGGATTAGGCGTTATAAGCGGCCATCGAACCTTTGAGGCTACAGTCGAAAAATTCTTTGTGTTGAATTTTAATTTCTGCAAGTTTTGTTTCGTATTCTGAATTTTAGGTTTTAGATATTTGCTAATCTTGTGTGTTTCTCAACTTCTCAATTTTCTATTGCAAAATCCGTCATAAATGAGTTATGATAACATATTTCTTAATGTGTGCTAGCTCGTCTTAAAATTTAAGTTCTTAAAGAGATGACGCATTTATTGTTAGTGCTCGAGACATTCCATTCCCACGCACATAGTTATCTTTCTCGATCTCTAGAAAGCACACACAAGTGGTCACCATAAAGTTGGTCGCTGGAACCCTTTTTTTTTGTAGTGTCTCTAGAAAGCACACACAAGTGGTCACCATGTACTCAAATTATTGAAGAGAGAATTTTCAGCATTCATGCATCAATTCAAATAAACAAAATGATACTGTCCATTCATGAAGTTATTCAAAATATATCTAACATAATTGAAGTATGCACCAAAAGTTACTGCCCATGGTCAGATAGCCACTATATTGGTAACAATTTCAGTATTTGGCGCATGAGCACAAGTAGACTTTGGCAGATTGTGGCTACAAGTTAACCAAGGCATTCTTTGACCATTGTGAACAACCCCGATATGACTTGAGAATGAGAAAACTCTATGGCATAAACTACTCTCGTTTAGAATCGCTTATAATATCAGGTAAATTAAATATTTAGTGCCCAATCTTTTAAGAATTTTGCAATCTTGTCCATAATCATTTTTTTCATAAAATGTTTCCCCCAACCTTTAATAAATATGGAGTGGGCCCACGTCACAATTTGATCTATCTTTAGTTACTCATCCATAGACCACATATTTTTATTCGTACAGTTAGTCAATATATATATATGCTCTTCGTACTAATCATTTTATTATCGTTATTCGTATTTTTCATTATAGCCGTGGGACATTATTATATAAATTTCAATTTTATGCTAAATCTTCTCTTGGGTACGACCATACGAGTTTACTCTAATGTTATTGGCCTAGTAATCATCTCTTATTTCATAAGTAAGAAGTCGATGATTATCATTTTATTCATTAACACATTGCGTAAAATATTGTTCTCTCGTCTCTATAACTCGAGCAATCAAATTGTTGATGCCTTCACTAAAGCCTAGGAAGTTTTATTACTTGATTGACAAACTCAAGTGGAGCGTCTTTTCATCATCTTGAATTTGAAGGGGATGTTAGAATCACAATATTCTACCCGTCTATATCTTTGATCCTGTTCACGAAAATATGTTTCGAATAAAATCACCGCAAGTGTACGATTCGTTGACAAGTAATAAAGTGGAAATTGTAAAATTTCGAGTATCGTTCACACGAGGATTGATTTAACTTGAATTCTATTATTGCGACCTTAACCAAATCTATTAAGTTTAATATGATTATTTTTGTGACTTTATGATTAAACTATAACTAATATGTAAATCAAACTAAAATTTCGATCTAAATGCAAAAGTAATGGTTGAATGCAAAAATTGAAGAAATTAATGAATGAAAAAGCATATTAGGATCTCGAATCGCCAAGCAAAGTTCACTCTTAATCTCTATTTCACAATTTGACAACACAACGATTTGATTGAAAAATCAATGTTTCTAATCTATCCAACAATCTCTTTCGAGTAGAATTGAACATATTCTAGCATACCATTTGACTATATTTCTATGACAAATGCAATATCCAAGAATGCATGAAGTTTTGTAAACACTTAGAGATTCACGTAATGCATATCGGTATATTTCTATCCTCTATGAACAAAACGATGATTTATATCTTATTGAGTTTATTGCCCTTCTTTCGAATACATAAAATAAACCACCTAAACTCACACAATTATCGTGCAATATAATCATGGAGGCAAAAAGTGTATATAAATCATTCAACATCCATCAAACGTGTTTAAATATCAAATTGCAAAATAGAAATTAAAATATCATAATGCGATGTTCATCGTTCACCTAGTATATAAAAAGTCTAGCCTAACATGGAGAACATAAAAGAGCAATAAAAATAATGAAAAGAAAATATCACCAAAATCTTGAATTAAATCTTGAGATCTTGAAACTTGAAGTTTGAAGTGTAAATCCTTGTTCTTACCTTCTTGTTAGCTCTCCAAGGTGTTTTTCTCTCTAAAGTGGCATAGCCCCCTTTCTTTTGACGAGTTTAGGGTTAAATAAGTGCCCTAGATCCCTTTCCATAAGTGTTTTAACGAAAAAAGGAAACCAGAAAAATCGCACAGAAAAACCTACCATGTGGCCGCATGGTTATTTTCCATGCAGCCGCATGGAACAAAATATCTATCCATTGATGAAGAATTTACGTGCTTCTATGTATGAAATGCATTGATTAGCCCTAGACATTCGGTTGATAGGATCATATCTCTGATACGAAGCAAGTAACTTAGTCTAGTCTTAACGGTTGAAACAATCAAAGAAATAGGAGCATCCCTGCTTATTGACGTGTGGACTTGTGACTGTGAGATCTATCCAAACTAAGAGAGGGTAAGGATTTAAGTAAATAAAAAACTCTACTCTAGAACACACTCCGGGATCTTTGAGCGAAAAGAATAAGTTTGGAGGGTATGACTCTCACGAGTGAAGAAAGGAAAAATTTGAATACTACAGGTTGGGATTAGCACCCATCTTTAGGTTGGTATACTTTGCATGAGTATTCACACACACTCATCAAGTTCTGCATATGATAGGTGGATGTTGGTTTGATTTTGCACTATTGAAACTATTCATTATGTTGGTCACTGAAATCTAATCCTGAGCACGACCGTTTGTTAAACCGTGTCTTGTGTAGATTTGAGTCACCATCGTGTTTGAGGAAAAACAATAGTTCAAGTTTGGTAGATTTGATAAGGGCGTTTTGCGCACTTATTTAGGCCACAAAACATGGACTATTGTCGATAGATATGTTGAAATATGGCTTAATTCGATATAGTTTGCGTTTGGAGGACTACATTGATGGATGGAATGAAAAGTGTGCGAAAATATACGAAAAAAGGACCAAAATGGAAGAGAATGAAAGTTCAGGGACCAAAATGCAAATAACCAAAAGATGACCCGAGGACAACTCAAGAGAGGACACGAGTTTAATCATAAATTGAGATGATTTGAGGAAAAGAATGAACAAAAGAGGTCAAGACAAGAAAAAACTGAAGATGGAGGATCAAAATGAAGATTTCGAAAATAAATTGCACCATGCAGCCGGACGGTGTAATTTCCTTGCGGCCGCAAGGAAGGCTTCAGGGAAAAATTTCGGAAAATTATTTGTTCCATGCGGCCGCATGGTAGGTTTTTCTGTGCGATTTTTCTGGTTTCCTTTTCTCGTTAAAACACTTATGGAAAGGGATTTAGGGCACTTATTTAACCCTAAACTCGTCCAAAGAAAGGGGGCTGCGCCACTTTAGAGAGAAAAACACCTTGGAGAGCTAACAAGAAGGCAAGAACAAGGATTTACACTTCAAGTTTCAAGATCTCAAGATTTAATTCAAGATTTTGGTGATATTTTCTTTTCATTATTTTTATTGCTCTTTTATTTTCTCTATGTTAGGCTAGACTTTTTATGTACTAGGTGAACGATGAATCTCGCATTATGATCTTTTAATTTCTATTTTGCAATTGACATTTAAACACGTTTGATGGCTATTGAATGATTTATATACACTTTTTGTCTCCATGATTATAGTGCACGATAATTGTGTGAGTTTAGGTGGTTTATTTTATGCATTCAAAAGAAGGGAAATAAACTCAACAATGTATAAATCATCGTTTTGTTCATAGAGGATAGAAATATACCGATATGCATTATGTGAATCTCTAAGTGTTTACAAAACTTCATGCATTCTTGTATATTGCATTTGTCATAGAAATATGGTCAAATGGTATACTAGGATAGGTTCAATTCTACTCGAAAGAGATTGTTGGATAGGTTAGAAACATTGATTCTTCAAACGATTCATCGTGTTGTCAAATTGTGAAATAGGGGTTCAGAGTGAACTTTGTTTGGTGATTCGGGATCCTAGTACACTTTTTCATACATTAATTTCTTCAACTTTGGCATTCAACCTTTACTTTTGCATTTAAATTGAAATTTTAGTTTAATTTGCATGTTAGTCATAATTACATTATAAAATCACAAAAAACAATTATCTTGAGTTTTATAGATTCGGTTAAGGTCACAATAATAGAACTCAAGTTAAATCAATCCTCGTGGGAACGATACTCGAAATTCTAGGATTTACACTTTATTACTTGTCAACGAACCGTACACTTGCGGTCGTTTTATTCGAAACATATTTTCGTGAACAAGTTTTTGGCGTCGTTGCTGGGGAGTGATTTAACTTGAGTTCTATTATTGTGACCTTAACCGAATCTATAAAACTCAAGATGATTGTTTTTTGTGATTTTATAATGTAATTATGACTAACATGCAAATTAAACTAAAATTTCGATTTAAATGCAAAAGTAAAGGTTGAATGTCAAAGTTGAAGAAATTAATGTATGAAAAAGCGTACTAGGATCCCGAATCACCAAGCAAAGTTCACTCTGAACTCCTATTTCACAATTTGACAACACGATAAATCGTTTGAAGAATCAATGTTTCTAACCTATCCAACAATCTCTTTCGAGTAGAATTGAACATATCCTAGTATATCATTTGATCATATTTCTATGACAAATGCAATATACAATAATGCATGAAGTTTTGTAAATACTTAGAGATTCACATAATGCATATCGGTATATTTCTATCCTCTATGAACAAAACGATGATTTATACCTTGTTGAGTTTATTTCCCTTCTTTCGAATGCATAAAATAAACCACCTAAACTCACACAATTATCGTGCACTATAATCATGGAGACAAAAAGTGTATATAAATCATTCAATAGCCATCAAACGTGTTTAAATATCAAATTGCAAAATAGAAATTAAAAGATCATAATGCGAGATTCATCGTTCACCTAGTACATAAAAAGTCTAGCCTAACATAGAGAAAATAAAAGAGCAATAAAAATAATGAAAAGAAAATATCACCAAAATCTTGAATTAAATCTTGAGATCTTGAAACTTGAAGTGTAAATCCTTGTTCTTGCCTTCTTGTTAGCTCTCCAAGGTGTTTTTCTCTCTAAAGTGGCACAGCCCCCTTTCTTTGGACGAGTTTAAGGTTAAATAAGTGCCCTAGATCCCTTTCCATAAGTGTTTTAACGAGAAAAGAAAACCAGAAAAATCGCACAGAAAAACCTACCATGCGGCCGCATGGTTATTTTCCATGCAGCCACATGGAACAAATAATTTTCCGAAATTTTTCCCTGAAGCCTTCCTTGCGGCCGCAAAGAAATTACACCATGCGGCTGCATGGTGCAATTTATTTTCGAAATCTTCATTTTGGTCCTCCATCTTCAGTTTTCTCTTGTCTTGACCTCTTTTGTTCATTCTTTTCCTCAAATCATCCCATGACATCCTCAATTTATGATTAAACTCGTGTCCTCTCTTGAGTTGTCATCGGGTCATCTTTTGGTTATTTACATTTTGGTCCCTGAACTTTCATTCCCTTCCATTTTGGTCCTTTTTCGTACGTTTTCGCATACTTTTCATTCCATCCATCAATGTAGTCCTACAAACGCAAATTATATCTAATTAAGCCATATTTCAACATATCTATCGACAATAGTCCATGTTATGTGGCCTAAATAAGTGCTCAAAGCGCCCTTATCAGATCCCCTCCTATATAATTATTGATTATGTAATTACCGTAAAATATTTCATAGCTATAACTGTAATAGTCCTATGAATAGAGTCATTATTATAACGAGTATAAAAGACATGACACAATGTTTCTCATACTTCTAGTCAACTCTTGCCCGACGACTCGAAATTCTGAAAAGATGCGACAAGCTACTAAGCACGACTTTAACCGATATTTCACAGGCATAGCCTCTGCGACAGCAAGGTAAGCCTCGCCAATCACCACCATCAAAACCTGTTTAAATATAAAGCCAATACACTACGTAAACTTTCAGGTAATTCAATATGTAATAGAACTGTCCAAAGTACTCCAAGTTTGTCAAGAGTTTTCTATCAGACAATTTTGCCGATTCTTGTTGCAAAAGCACCACAATATGCAGTCCTTTACAAATTACATATTTCTTGTATACATATTTCTGTTTATTTAGGGAAACAATTCAATAACTACCTGAAAGTAAATGCATAGCTCATAGCAAGAAAAGCTGAGAACCATAACGAATGGTGACAAAAGCTTACACAGACTAATTACCGGTACAGAAAATGCCGTAAATTTTCTACACAACAGCTTATCTAGTACTCATTGTTCATTGTATCAAACTTTACGATTGACAAATTTTCTAACTCGGACAACATCTCCAGCATAGGGAAAACAAATATAGTCCGTGTATGTTCAGTTGACTAATAATCCCCCAGGATTTTCTTTGTCCTGCATTTACCAGCAGAATGAAGCGAAGTCAAGAGTAATACTGTTAGTCCAAGATAAGGAGATAAATTTAGTTGTATAATGAGAAGAAAAATAAATATTATGTGAGCGGCAGTAGCTTATAAACTAGGGAGCTATCATGAGAATTGGGATGCCACGAATTTGCACGATAAGATCAGAATAATTTATGGATATTAACAACAAAAAATTTGAGGCAAGCCATTTACCGGTTTAGAAGTCATCCTTCGAAAGAATTTACAAGGTCTTCACTAATTTCGCCAAAGATATTAGGGCATCCATCCCATTTTCCCTGCTCTCGGGTTTCCCAATATCCACCCACATAACGGAAGGATCCTTCTTCACTCTCTCTATCAAACCACCTGGGCTTCCAACCATTTTCTTGTAATTTTCTGGACTGTCAAAGATACGGAAGGAGCATGAGTACAAGTGGCTTAACTGAGACATATATTGTGCCACATCAATTGTAGCAAATATTCTAAAACAATCATCATAAAGACTTTACCCAACACCAAGTGTGTATTTTAAGGGCATCGTTGACTTTTTTACATGGTAGAAGCCTTCAGGATATGATCGATTACTATTGCTGATACCGTGGAAAAGTGCCAATTGCACAAAAACATTTTCAAAATGATGGATAATGGTAGAAGTGAAGTATAACAAAACAACAGACAAATTTGCAACAGACTACTTTAATTTTTGGTGATTAATTCTGTCAGGGACACCTTCCCTCGCTCCCCTACCCCAGAAAATGTGAACAAGCCTATACATCTGTAAAGAATTTATAAATTTAAGAGCCATGTATGTTGCCTGAAATATTATAATATTTGGATTACAACTAGTACAATGTTCCAGAAAACGGTGGAGACTCACAGTCATCATAGTCTATAGAAGTCAATTCACATAGCACATAGGAATTTCACATACCATCCTTTGTCGCATTTCCAACCTCAGCTTCTCTGAATTGGCCTTATCATATTCCCCATTCTCCAGATGCCGTTGGTCGGGTCTTAATCTTGAATCTGTAGGTGGAAGCTTCTCCTTCACCAGTGATCAAATACCCAAAATCAGATAAGAGTTATAGAAATCGACTACTATAAACTATAGAGAAAAAAAGAGGGCTGCGGATACATTGTCTATACCTTCAGTCCTGGTGTCAACTCATTTAGAGTAATTGCAAAAGAAGTCAAGCCATAGCGTGTGAGATTTATAGGCGGCTCATTCTTTTTCCACAATAAAGATGCGTCAGACTTATCTTTCGCCTTGCCATTCCCATCTCCATTTACAAAATACATGCTTTCATCCCACTTGCCGAATAATGTAGCAAATTTTTTTCCCGTTACATCTTCAACAAATCCATGAACCTGTTCCATCATTGTAGTTAAGAAAATATAAGTATTGAATGAAAACAAACTATCACAGGAATGTGTTGGTCTCATCTAGAATTGTGAGCAGATGAATTCACATAAACCTGGTGAGGAATGCGTTCAAGAATAGACTGCTCCTTGAATTTGAGTTTGCACGAGTACTCGCGATTACCTCGTATATGCATTGTTCCATGGTGGTCACAGTATATATTACCAAGGATTAGATTGTAGATGCTGGTTGTGACCTGAGAATACCAGAGATAAAGTCAATGTACCTTGTCATGTAATAGAAGGGCTAATACATCTCATCCATTGTACTTGTTGTAAACATAGGTTGTACACACCTTGTTCCACTGGAATATCTCCCCATCCTCAAACTCTAAAGTCAGAGTTCCAACTGGATCAAGTTGAATAGATCTCCCCCAAAATTTTGATCTAAGGTTACTGTCACCCCAGAATTTCCAGCCCTCTCCTTCACAATGACAGGCAATGAGTGTAGGGTGGTGACTGACCTATTTCAAGAAAATTTGTCAACAATTTAAAAAAAAAAAAAAAGTCAAAAACAATATATCTTACTTTGCTGTCTGGGAAGCAAACAAGCTGAGGTAGAAATTATTGATGCGATATCAATTTGATAATTGCACATTGGGTGTGTGAAGTCATCTCAAAAATGTAGAAGTTTCACTCAATAGGGTTGATATTAAGTACCTTCTCTGAGAAGAAACGTACTCTCTTGTCGGGATAATCAGCTTCATAAGTCTCACCCAACAAAGGGTTGAAGGGTTTACAGTGCCTGCCTTCTGATGAAGCATATCCAGAAACAGCAAACGCTGCAACATACAAAATTCTCTGAAGGCTGTTCCCCTGTGAATAATAAAACAGAACACCGTTGAATTAAGAAGCCGTGCTTCAATTCTTTATTACTTGTTGCAGAAATGTTGATCAACTATGTTATACCAAATCAGACATGCTTCTTGCAACTATTTAATGACACTATCTTCAAGAAAGTAAAAAAATTTGAAATTCTTCCATGACTTCAACTCGGTTCGAGTACTCCTGTAAGGGTAAATATGCAGATTATTTAATCAAGATTTTATAATAAAATAAACTAATCCAAATTCAGAGAAACGCTGTTTTAATCCACTACCGAAACAGCAGAATCATAGCTGCTAACACTGGTAAAGAGTGAAAAATTGATTTGAGTTACATATGTCTAACAGCAGCAGAGATCGAGTATTCTTTCAAAGTAGTACACTAAACTTTTCAACGTAAATGTTTTATCACAACTATGCTACAATAGCGAAGAGGAAAGTAAAGAAGCATTATCTTCTTTCAAAATCATAAACAATTTTCTGAAAAGAGATCAAAAAAAAATGCAGAATACTTAATATCAGGGAAAAAGAAACAACTATTGTACTAAAATAAAAGGCAAACACTTAATGTCATAGTATCTCCTACTTCCAAATCACGGGCATTATGCCATTTAATATTTAGTATCATAATATACAACTGATCTAAATAGCCATTTTATAGATCTTTCCTGTAACTTGATACGTATCTTTCCATCACATAAAATTTTACAGCACTTCTCTGCTTCGTCCCACTCAATCTCATGATGTGCATTTCATCATGTTGAAGACTTCATTCCTCATTAATTATTGAACTTACATGCACATCCAAAACTATTGTTCATTAGGACAACATAATCTTGATTTTGACTCCATTATTCATACTTGACTTGAAACCATTAAGTTCTAAAATTCAAATTCAAATTTCTAACATACAATTGTTTCATCCGATCTAATCAACTAAATTTATAAGATCGACGAATAACTTAAATAAAAAAACCTCATTTAGATAAGCGCAGTAAGCTCGTCCATTACCCGATTCTAGAGAATCTTAGATAGGAGTCACGACGAAAACCTATTGTAGTAAGACATTCACTGATATTACCTCTGCCTTGTCTCATATCAGTGATAAATCCCCTGATATTTTTATATCTAATGAAAATTATTTTCTTTTTGTAGCGCCCACACTAGCAGTTCCATTACATTTATCTCTATTATAAAAAAAAACTTGCGCAGGTAGCATCTACCAATTTTTGTAAAAGGTAAACAGGTTTTATGGAAGATCTCCCTAGCATGAAATGAGATTGTTCTTTCAAACAATCAAATTCAACCTCTCTCATAAACTCTTACCATATTTATTATTTTTAAGGTAGAAAACTTTTGCTTCGTCATTTTGCCAACTTCCCACTTTTGTTAGGAATTCTAAGTATAAATAGCACTAGCATTAAACAATGTAGACTACTGATTTGAATGCGAATGACATTCAAATTATTCTCCTATAATCTCTCCCAAATTCTTAACTATACTTCTCATCTTTATTTGTTTTCTTCTTTTATCTCTTTCTATTTTCTATTCTCTTTTTTTCTCTCGTTGTGCATTACTTCCATCTCATAACCTCAAGCCTTTCTATGAGTTCTTTATTATGAAACAAACCTTATGATTTTCGTTGTTATTAGACTTAAAATGGTTAAAGTTTCTACTTCTCTTTTCCCTTTGTCCCAATGTCTAGTAAACCGTTTTCCCCCCTCATTAGTTTCAAGATTATTGACTTCATGCAAGAATGTCGAATCGATACGTTTATGTATCACCTCGCTTCCCAAGTTTCTAATGCAACTAGACACCTCCACATCATGATACTACATCTCATTTTCTTGGATCTTCAAAAATTTATCCTTTAAAGTTGCTAGTATTTATCAAAATCGTTAAAAAGGTAAAAATAGTAATGAAATATATTGAAGGACTGTATATTAGTGTCAAAACTATTTAGCAATATCAAAAAGTAACTGGCGCCAGCAATTATTTATCATCTCACAACAGCCTATATTATACATAATAATTGCAAAAACAGGTAACGTAAGGAAACAGAAAGCCTGCAAGACATTGTGAAAGTATATTGGAGACAAAAAAATACAAGGTTTATTAAAAAAAACCAGCAAAAACATTGATAACAGGTAATGTAAACCAAACGTACCGCTTTCCCATGCTCATAAGCCTGATCCAAAAGATACGAGTACTCGAAGTCTTCGAAACACTTTTGCAGGGATGACAATGGTTCGTTAAAGTATACAGGAAGACAAACTCTTGTTAAATCTTTTCCAATGTTATCTTTGATCATAGACCACAGACTAACCCCTTTCTCTTTTTCAACAGGATCTGGTAGCCTTTTTCGTCTTTGGACTTGTGGGTATCTATGAGCAAATACATTGTTCTTTGCCTCTGCCTTGTTCACATCATAAGTTTGGTATTTCAATCTTGCACCGTTATCCATGTGATCTACACCTAGTGATCCACAACTAATAGTTGGTTCAGAAAAATACTCATTTGTGTCCAAAAAGAGGGTTTCCTCTCCATCCGATGCTTCCTCAATGTATTGTTTTTCAACATCATCTGGTGATTCAGTAGTGCTCCATTCTGCATATCAGAATAAGACGTTAAGGAAAAAATAATCCATGTTTAAATAACAGATTAACAGTTTTAAGATTCTCTACAATACGCTAAGCCAATCATTCATAATTGGAAAGTGTACAGAAACAACCAGTGTCTAATTTATGTACTTCTGGGAAGGTCATGGGGCGAGGCTTACTTAAATATTCTCTTTCACTATTAGTGAGAGGTAGTTCCCTCTCTGCATCCCACATGAGGCATGTAATTCGAAAGTAAAATACCAAGTGATCTCATATTCTATTATATATAACAGCATTTTAATAATGGTTGGAAATAATTGCAGTTATATTTGGGCCTTTAGCCATCCAATAGCACACACAAAAAAATTCGATTTTGTTTTTCATAGAACTTCTGCATAATGTACCATGATGTGCATGAATGAATCATATGATTTACATTTTACAAATTAATAATGTTTTCAAAATAAGTAGTAAGTTGTGGATCCTATGTGTGCATATATATATATATATATATTTCAGGAACCAAGTCGTTTCCATTTCCTAAAGTCGATATTTTTTATACCTAATAATTAGTAGTTTTTGAACTTCTCCTTTATCACATTTACCGTGAGACTGTACAGATGGGAGATAAATAAGTAGTAAATAGTTTAAGCTTTGCCATGCACTTAGTTGTTTTTTAAGTTCTCCATTATCAGGTTTGCCGTAAGAGAATTTTATAACAGGATTATATGATTTCTTCTATACAAATGGAGGCTGTAATATAGGTTTACCATTCAGTTCATGAAATACATTGGGTCAAACTATAATGTAAAATTTATTACTATAACTCTCATAAAACTATCTTTACACATCAAGGTTCACACTTCAAGATTATCTGATAAATCGATAATATATGAATCTTCTTTTACTAAGTCTAAGAAGCAGAACACTGGGTTTCAAATGATATTAAGATTTCTATTAACACTAAAGAATCTTAAGGTTTGATGAGATGATTTAATGGGATTTCACGTGTCGAAAACATAAGAATTGAAACCAGTGTAAAGAAATATTGCATACCAATGTTTTTTCCACGTGATAGATTTGAAAATTCTTGCTTCATCAATCGGTATTCACCGTCATTAATTCCAGAGGCTTCAGCTTCAATATTCGCTGCCTGGAAAATTGAAATGAAATACATAGTCTATGTTAAAGCACTATGTTCTAAATATATTAGAGACACGGGGGATTAAATGCAATATGAATGCAACAGAATAATGTGAAAGCAACAATAATACATATGAAAAGAAAAAATGAAGATGTACATATTTAGAAATTTGGAAATGAGTTTCTACAGGACTGGAAGATAACACTTTTTTTCGTAAGAAAAATAAATTTATTTTCAAAAGTGATTTCTTCATTTATATACTAAAAGCTGCTTTTCTCAGATATGAAATGAAAGCAGGGTATGTAATTATAAAGGACCTAGAGAAATCTCATCGACATGGTCTACTAACCACTAGTCCGTTGATTTGACAAGGCAACAAAAATGGAACGAGAAACAACTTTAAGTAATACGAAAACTTGCGCACACACTTGCCCTGCATTATTATAAACAAATCTTCCTCTGCACTAACATGGCCACATTTTGTGTTAGTACTTGATCACATTTACAGCTAAAGGTATTTTTACTCTTAATTGCAAAATACAGTTGACCCTCCAATAATCAGGAATTGCCCATAGATGGAAATTAAAAGATGTCACTTCAATTTAACCTTCTATAGGGTTCTCTTGTGATACAGAAAAAATCATAATATGATCTCAACCGAGCGGTAGTTCTTCTATTTGTTCACCGTAGTATTTTACCTTTAGTTTGGTCCCTCCATGATTGTGTGTTAAAAAAAAATTTCCATCACAAATGAAAACCATAAGGGCATTTTTATAAAGGTAAAAGCTGCATACAGAAATTAATTCTGAATGAATAGGTTAACTGTTCATAGAGATAAGGGTTGTCTGGTTTAAATGCAGCTTAATAACTTAACTATTGAACTAGTAATAAATTATCATCAAAACGCCAGCAGTCAACTTTGTTACCTAATTTCAAAGTACAAAATAAAATGAAATCAAAAAATGTATATGCCCCTCAAGTAAGGTCAAACTACATGTATTTAAAGACAATAAATTCGAGTAACAAACTGTATGTATCTTAAGGATGTCAGCATCTAACTAGTCTAAATTTGCAAAGAGAGCTTCGAATGATTTTAAACTAAATCACATGATCTAGTAAAAAGTATGAAATATAAATTACCTCCAATTGTCTTAATGTGTCCAGCAAATTGGAACGATCCTCGCAGAGAACTTTATACTGTCCCTGTATTTCTGAAAATTCCGAGAGCATGATCCGCTCGCAGTCCTTAACAAGCCCCTCGCCAATTCCCTCTTCAAGCAAGCGTTCCTTTAGCCTTTCAGTGGACACTGATATATCTCTAGTTAGAAGGGGTATACTGTCATTCAGTGGTCTCAAGGAAAAGAGGCTTCTTGTTGAAATCAAAGCATGTATCCAGGCCACTCTTTCTTTGTTTGTATTAGTCCGTAAATGAAGTGTCTTCGTAGACGTAAATAAGTAAAATCGCCTATCATCAGATTTACTCTCACGAAATGATGAGATCTGCAAACAAATCCAAGTAGCCTTTATATGTAATTGTGTCCAAAATATACACACTTTCTCAAATCGTGAATCACTAAATAAACAAATAAGCCATCAAATGCTAATTTACATAAAATTATCAACAATTAACAAACCATTACTTGAAATAAGTAATTATCAACATCAGGCACTTCACATAAAAGGGTTTCATCATCATAAACTATTTTCAGTAGCAATTAATAGGAATCATAAATACCAAGAATATAAGCAATTAACATAATCCGAACCCGAACCCAACCCTGAATGAATTTAAGATCATAAAAGGATAAAATAAGAGAATTTTGACTGAGTTTCGGGCTCACCAAGAACAGCACCTTCGATATTTAAGACTATCTAATATTTAAGGATAAAATAGTTCTCTTTCCTCGTATCATTTTTCTAATTTTTCTTCCAGAAAATGTCAATTTTATTGATTCTTTTCTGGTCACATGCTACAGTAAAAAAAAGTTGGAAAACTTGTGAGTTTTTCAACTTATCTAGATCTACCTTTCTTAACGAAGAAAAATTCTTGCCTTTGCCCAATTCCCTCTTCAAAACACCATTATTTTATACCCACTAAACAAATAATCAAATCTGCAGCATTTTGCATCGAAATGGGCCTTTTTTTCTCATCAAAATACTGGGCTTTTTTCTGATCAAAGAGCAAAAGAAAAAAAAATTCCAATTCCCTCCCAAAGCACAAATTTTTATACCCACGAAACAAATATGCAGCATTTTGCATCAAGATGGGTCTTCTTTTCTCATCAAAACAGTGGGTTTTTTTTTTTTTTTTTTGGGAGGGGGGTTGGGTGCGGGGGAATCAGATGGTGATGTGACCAGACGTAAAAACCATGAATTAGAACTTAGATAAGCATAGGCCTACGGGTTATGCCCTAGATTTTGGCCCCCGACTATTCACCTGCTGATGTGACCCACTGTAGATTAATGCCTGGTTAATTAGTGGGAAAAACTGCTCTAGGATGAAAATAAAAAACGCTCAGATTTCATGGCTATTTGGTGCCTGACAGCACAGAGAGAAAGAGATATGTATATTGAGAGAGAGAGAGGAGAGAGAGTTTCATTGCCATAAAAATGGTAACATCATAAGAAATTTTCACTGGCTCAATTCTTTGCCAGTAGAGGGAAATTCTTTATTGTACTCCCCAACAATAAAAGACAAGTCCCCACTTTCACTCTGTCTTCCACTGTAAACTCACCCTCTACCCCTTCAAAGAAGGCTCAATCACATCCCAATTAAAGCACTGCTGTTTTTCATTCATGATGAATTGAATTGAGAGTTTATAATCACCTTTAAATGCACGATGCCAACGGCTTTGCTGCGTTTTCGACTGGACGGGGGCTTGACGGGACCGATGAGGATGACGTCATCACCGGAGACTATGTCCGGACGGCGGGTTTTAGAGTAGGACAGTACGCCGTTGCTACGGAGGGTAAACCACCGGGATCGCCACCCTTTCCCGTAGTTTGTCCATTTGTAGAGGATCCCAGCCACGCTGGTGGTGGTGCTACTGCTGCTGACTTCAGATCCTCCGGCATTGATGTCAGATCCACCGCCGGAAAACGCCACCGCCGACCCAGTTCTCAATAACATCGGTTCCGGCGAACCGTTCCCAATTCCTTGACTCTCCAACGTTATGCAACACAGAGGGTGCATTTCCCTTACCCGCATTTTTTTCCCTGTTGATTAAATTATATCTCCAATAACATCAAGCCCTTCCAAAAAAAGAACTGCAATACAGAATATTCAAAAAACGATTCATCAGAGGAAAAAAAGAACTTGAATGTAAACACATAGATGTCTATATGCATGTATCTATATCTATTTATATTGCAAGAAAATGGAAGAGAAAGAGAAAGAGGGACCTGAGAGAGCTCTGAAACTCAGAGATTCTGAAGAGTAGTTAAAAAAATGAAATCTTTATGAGTTGGATTTGTAACGAAGCAAGTAAAACATATAGGGTGATTATATATAATCAAAGTTTGTGCAGATGCAAAGAAAGATTATAAAAATGTATGCATATATTTTGTCTACAACCATCAAAGTCTAGACAGAATTTGCTGAGGTGATTGAATTTTTCAATCCTAAAGAAAGGATTTTATGAGGTGTTCCAATTTTTCGACCCTGAATAAAGGATTTTAGAGGTATTTGAATTATCCAATCTAAAGAAAGTATTTTACGAGAGAATTTTACTAGGTGTTTGATTTTTCCAACACTGAAGAAAGGACTTGCGAGGCGTTTGGATTTTCATACCCTAAAGAAATAATGTACATTAGTGTGTGTTGAATGAAATTATCATATATTTTGTGGGGTGTAATGAAAATGTTTTGTAAGAGAAACGTCTTTTTATTTTGTTTTTGTCTTAATGCAGACATACATAGATACGGAGATACAGAGGTTGAGTGATGGCCTCATGACATTTACTCAAATATTCTCTCTTATCAATTCTTGTGTATTTGATTCTCTCTCTTGTTTTTTCAATTTTCCATTTTTATTTTTCGAGTTTTTGATGATGGTACAACTATTTACTCAATCGAGACGTTTCTAAATTAGTGTGGTGATTTGATCATAGAAACGAGTGTGTTTTTTTCTTTCTTTCTTGAGGAAATCCCTAATAAACATATATATTATTTAATCATTTCGTAGTGAATCGCAAACGAAATAAGAAACGAATCACCATTTGCCATATTAGCCCAAGTTGCGATCGAGCTTATGGGCTTCTATATTCCCTTGACGGGGTCCTTGACGGGGTGTATAGAAATAATTATTACCTTCCATCTTTTCAATGAGTGCTACATTGTCCAATAAAATAGGAGCATTAGCAAACAAGTTACAAACATACTTGAGACATGTAATGCATCACATTTAGAGCTATGTCTAGAACTAAAGATATAGAAATTTATGAATTTTTATCTCAAGTTATTTAAAAATATGTGGATCACTAATTTTTCAATTTAAGTATGTTTTCTTTTCTTTTTTTTCCAATATAAACTAACAAAATGATTAAAAATAAAGAAAGAAATTTAGGACAGTGATGCTTATATATATATATATATATATATATATATATATATATATATATATATATATATATATATATATATACACAGTTTTCATCTTCTATAAAGCAATGAAGAATTTTTGAGGATAATGTGAAAGATCTGAGACTTAACTCACTATCACAAATATGTGAAGAACGCTAAGTTAAAAATGTTAAAACAATAAGATTTCAATCATCAAAAATAAAACTATTTTAAAACATTTAGTGGAAACGTGTGATGACCTAAGACATTTAGAGATACTAAAAGTTTATCTTCTAATATCTTGAATGTTGAATTCTTGTTCAGTACCATTATTTGATATAATATATTGTCTGCTATTAATAGAGTATGAAAAATATTACAAAATGGGGATATGTCTATTACTATTAGTAACTTGTAAGCAAATATTTCATTTTTTGAAACATATAAATAAACTGAATTTGAATCTGACAAAATTAATCCTAAGGAAATTGATGCTCAAATAGAAGTTGAAATTGTATTTCATTTATTATTCATAGAAAGAACCACTTTGATCAAATTGTTAGTAATGAGATAAATCATCATGCTGAATTCTTTTTATAATTTATAATTTATGTATTTTCTATAGAAAGAAGCACTTTGATCAAATTATTAATAATGAGATGAATCAAATAGTTGATTTAGCTCTTTTTTCACCTAGGTTAAGATTTGAACTATTTTAATTTTATATTTTGAGCTGCAAATTGTTAAAAATTATTTGTCTGAAGACATCAAAAAGATAATTGAAGTTTTAGACTATATAAAAATAATGGTTGTTTTCCAAATATAGGGGCAGAGCTAGAAAATAAGATTTGTGGGAGCAAATTACACGAAATTTTAATTGTGGGAGTAAAAATTGAAAACTACACAATCGTTTTTGAAAATCTTGAAAAAGTTTGGGCAAAATGTTGAATTTTCAAATTTACTGTGGGGGCAGGTGACCCCACTACCCCCACAGTAAATCTGCCCATGTCAAAATGTGTGGGTTTTTTTTATAGAATATTATTGATATACCAGTTACAATTGCATCTGTTTGAGGGGACCTTATCAAAATTGAAGTTGATTAAATCCTACTTTTGGTCAACAGTGTCACAAAAAAGTTGAATGAATTAATTAGGGTGTTCATCGAAAAAGAAGTTTTAAAACAAATTAATTATGAGTATTATTTTTTATTGTTATATATATATATAGGAGCTCATATTTGAAATTGGTCTAAGGCTCCCAAAATTTCAAGATTGGACTCTGTGGATATAATTGTTTATTTACAAAAAATATGTGGTTCATAATATATAATCAATTTTAATAATCGTTAAATTAAATTGGGTGCTTTGTTCTAAGTCATTTTGTTGTCTGCCACATAATTGAATGCATATATAATTGATTTTAACCATGGATTTAATTCATCGTAGATTTTCTATAATCAGTTTTAATATTGCATGTCAATCGTGTCCAAACATCTATAAAGAGTTACCTTCTTATGGTTTTTTCTCATCCTTTCTCTGAAATTGAAAATCTAACAAATTACGGACTATGTAATGTGGGGTATAACTAGGTTCAAGTAATATTTAGGGTTTGTTTGGGTTGAATTAAAATCTGATTTTTGTTGGCCTATAACTTGAAAATATCGAGTAGTATAAAGTAATCGTTGTGTTCACTCTGATATTTGTGGTGTGTGTAAGGATAAAAAATAGAGGACTTCATCCCGTTATTGCAGCAATATTAGTATGTTTATGTGTGATTGCATATTTAAACAATAATATTAAGAATTTTAATATTAAGAGGGTAAATGGATTATCCCATCTTGTGTAGTAAAAGAGTAAACCCATCAGGTAAACTATCAATTATGAGAAATAAAAGATTATATGCTTTTACGATAAATTTATTGACTATATTATCATCGAAGAATTTGTAGTTAGTCTCCCTCCCGTTGTCTATTTTGGAAGTTTGATTATACGAACTCATTTCAATCACCATGCATAATATCCACTTATATCTAATACGATGTGTCAATTGTATTTATCGAATCATCATTATTTCATCAGATTCTTTGATAGAAATAAAACATATATAAGGGCATCTCCAATGGAGACACCAAAATTTGGTGCAAAAGTGCTCCAATGTGGCACCAAATTTTGCACCATTTTGGTGTTTTGGTGCAAAAGTCAATAGTATTTGGTGCAACACTATTCACTTTGCACCATTTTTCCAAAATGGTATAAAATCCAATTTGCCCCTTTTTCAATTTACCAAAAGAATTGTTGGAGGGCATTTTGTGTCATTTGTGTTATATAATCTTTAATACAATTATTATTATTATTATTATTATTATTATTATTATTATTATTATTATTTGCATTGAAAGTAAATTTTAAGTGTTGAAAATAATAATTACTGAATTAATTAAAATAAGAATAAAAAAATTTAAAATATAACAAACAAGTTAACACGAAATATATTTCGACTTCATAATATCATAATATTCAAATTCGAAATGCAGAACATCATATTTTGTAATGGCGTGGTTTAATATTTTTCATTTTTTAAGTGATTCTACCAATTGTACTATGTTTTAGTAATATATTTATTAATGAATTTAATATTTTCTTTAATTTAACGTAATGATTTATTTAGTAATTTATGCATTTCTAAAATAAATAAATAAATAATATTTCGAATAAATAAATTACTAAAATTAAAAGAAGACACGAAAATGATTAAACGCTATTCATTTCGTGTAACTTTTGATATAATTTGGTGGAAAATTTGGTACATCACTTGAGATGGCCTATGGAGCCATTTTTCAAGATTTTTACCCATCTTTTTTCTCAATGGGAAAGTCTATCAAAGACTTTGTGTTGGAAGTGCACATGGAAAGATAATTTTGCCTTACCATTCAAGTCTTAAGTCAAATATACCAAATTAGTCCAATCAACACTCATTATTTCAGTTCTCAACAGCTTGATAGTTGAGCACGTGTTTGTTGGCCTTTTTTTCAATCACTTCTAATCAGATTAACTTTTTATCCCGTGGATTCATAAATATTAATTATTTACTCACAACTTATTTATATTTATAATTTAAATGGATTATAATCACCTAGCAAATATGTGTATTACTGTTAAATTGAAATGACATAGTGAGCATAAAATTGCATTTGTTCTTTTTTCAGAATGTTAAAAGTGAAGTTTTCCAATGATGTCTACTAATTTTGTTATATTTTAATAAATTATTAATAATTTGAATTTTTAAACCGCACTGTCCTACCGTATTGTTGAAGTTGCGTAACAATTAAACTAATAATACTGATTGAACAGAGTTAGAGAATGTAACTAATCATATATACTGACTGAAAATAGTAATTAGATATCGAGAGAGTTGTAAACTTTTTTACAAGAAGACGCGATCCTCGACCATCAAATGCTATAATTGTGTCAAAAAAAAAAAAATGTGACCTTTGAAGAAGAAATACCTTGTATGGTCTATAAAATGCTCTATTGATATTAGAAGAATTGGCATATTTTGAAAGAAACACATCTATTATTTTATTAAAACAAGTGCACGAGAATAATTCCGTCTTTACAATAATTCTCCTATTTGCAAATTATTTATTATCTCCTTTAGTTTATGTTTTTTTTTTTATTACTTCAGCTCATTCATATTTTGGAATTTCAAATTAATATTATTATTCCCTGTTTGATTCTCATTTTATGATAATTTTTCTTTTTTTTTAAATGTGATTAAAAAATAGAAAAAAATATATTTGAATTTTCGTGTAAAATTATGTTATCGAAAGAATTGTGATTGAAAAAGAATGACTCGAACAAAAGCTCAGTGGCAATAAGAAATGAAGCCTTGATATTAAACCCCGACAATTATTACAAAAAATAAAATAAAATAAAACTCAATTTCAACCATATATTCTCACGAAAAAATATTTTCCTACTTTTTAATCAAACATTTTTCAAAAAAATCTCTATTTTAAAATTTATTTTTTCAAAAGGAAAAAAACTCCTTATAATAATTGCCAGAGGTTAATATTTAGAGAAATATTATTCATCCCCACTGGGGATGCATCCCCAGTCTGTGGCGTTAATGTGGTATTAAATTATATGTGAAATTAAATAAGTCATTTAATTTTACCTATCATTTAACCAATTATTTACATCTACATAGATTGGGGATGCATTCTCAGTGGGGATGAATAGTATTTTTCTAATATTTAACTATTTTTTCACGGGGTCCTATGCGTGTAAACTCTCTTGGGAAAAGTTCAAAAAAAATGGGCGGAGGTTTGGAAAAAGCGTGATTGGGGTCCGAGACTTGACAGTTTAAATTGATGCTTTTACTTTGCACGTGTGGCACGTCTCTCTACTCCCCATGCTTCTTGGATCTTCTGCTCCCATTTCTTGAGGCATTCTTGGTGATGTTTAGCACCAATTCGTAGAACAATTAAAATTGCTATCTATAATGCATAATACTATCTATATATATATCTCGTTAGATAATAGGTCATCATTAATTTTAATGAAAATTAAGTGATATTAAGTGACTAAACCTCTTAAATATAAGAATTTGTGTCTCATTTAGAGCCTGTTTGGGAGAGATTTTTGGGGAAAAAATTGATTTTGAATAGTGATATGATGAGAAATGTGTGGTTGAAAAAGAAGAAAAGATTATTGATGTGATGGAAAATATTATTTTATTGAAGAATGTGTGGTTGAAAATGAGAATCGATTTACTGTACAAAAATTTAATCCCTCCCAAACAGGGCCTTAAGATGTTAAATAATTAATTGACACATAGATTGCTTATCATCGACGATAATTTAAATAATATTACTTATTTATAGTTAGTGCACGATAACACTATTTAATATCATTGGTGCTTAATGCTAGTCTATAAGTCAATGAAATTATCTAGTTTAGTGATGTTTTAGTGTTGGTTTTGGAAGTTTTGGTGACGCACACGCATGGACGGATTCAGGACCGGATTACAGGTCGGACTAATACGTAAAAGAAATTAAACGTGATTTTTTTTTTACATAAAAAAATTCAAACTAAAAAAAATTTAGTTGAAGGATTTTTCCCTTTTTCTTTTTAAATTTGTTAGGGATACACATAAATTGATCGTGCTAAGGTTGGTTGTTTTTTCTTTTCTTTTTTTTCCTAATTAAATCACGAGAGTGAAGTTTTATCAATGTTGAAAAAAAAAAAAGATTACGGGAGTAATGTTACGACTCATAAATAGAAGTATCACTTGGCACCATATTTCGGCGGTGGGACCCAATTGAATCAGGATGTGTTTTCCTGGCTTCTGACGTGTCACCAGGCCCTTATTTCAAGGCTATCATTGTTAGTCGAGGCCCAATTATCCGAGGCCATTCGTTAACCGAGGCCTCTCTATCCGAGGCCATCATTGTTAGCCGATGCCTCATTATCCGAGGCCATCATTGTTAACCGAGGCCCCTTATTCTGAGGCCATCATTGTTAGCCTAGGCCCCATTATTCAAGGCCATCATTGTTAAACGAGGCCCCTTATTCCGAGGCCATCATTTTTAGCCGAAGCCCCTGGTTCCGTGGCCATGCACTATCTGAGGCCCTTTTGCATCTAGTGAAGACCCATGTGTGAAGATCCACTCATGATGAAAATCTTTATTTGAATGATTAACGTGACTTTTGTGTAAAGTATATTTGTGTATTGTCTTGTTAATGTAAGAGCATTTAATGTTTTGTAAGGGTAGGAGAGTTAACTTGATAGCTAGGACTTGATATCTTGGCCGAGGAGATGAGGTCACGTGTAAATTGATTTAAAGGTCACCATTTGAGTTGTAACACTATAAATACCCCCACCATGTAACACAAAAGAGGTTAATGAAACTTCAAATATTTAAAGCAATATGATTTTCTCCTCTCTCTCGTTTAACAGCGTATTTTCTACTACAAATCTTGTTATTTATCGATTGGTTTCTTATATAATCGTATTACATTTATCTTGCCGGAAGTTTGAACGGAAACGTCTCGTGCCTTTGAGTCACTCCCACGCCCATTTTCTGGAACCATCTTGACCGTTGATCGACATTATCGTGTAGGATCAAGCTCGCGTGTGCACGAGTGGGCCCGACATCTGTTGGCAACATTTTTTGGGGTCAACAGATTGGCGCCGTCTGTGGAAATCCACACTATAACCATGAACAACCCCGTGGAAAAAGCTATCTGAGAAAATATTTTGGGCATCCCCCTTTAAAAAGGATTTATTCTTGTGATAAGAACAAGAGGAAGCCCCCAAAATTGAAAAAATATTTAAGGTTTTGAGCTTGGGAAGATATGAGTTCAGAAGAGGATGTCCCTCCCAGACGAACAAGGGAAACTGATAATGAGGCCCCAGCAGCCCGACCCGACCCCATAACCACCATAGAGGAGGTGGAAGGAGGTTGGCGTCCTTCGGAAAATATTTTGGGCATTCCCCTTTGAAAAAAAAAAGGATTTGTTCCTGAAAAGGAACAAGAGGAAGCCCCCAAAGTTAGAAAGTTTTGAAGTTTGAGAAAATATTTTGGACATCCCCCTTGAAGGATTTGTTCTTGAGAAAAGAACAAGAGGAAGTCCCCAAAGTTGAAAAATATTCAAAATTTTAGGCTTGGAAAGAGATGAGCTCAGATGATGAATTCGTCGAAGAAGCGGATGACCCCCTGAAAAGGAGAGGTCGTTGAAGTGGCTTTGAATATGAAGACCCCTTGAAAGGAACACCTATAAAGAAGTGGCCACATGTGATGATTTAAGAGACCTCATTCTTTAATCATATGACTTCGCATCTACACGAATATTTCATCTACTCTATCATGCAAGAGCCTCACCCTTGCCTGTTCATCCTTAAGTGCCTCATCCTTGAGCACTTCATCAACAAGTGCATCATCCTTCGACACTTCGGGACAAAGTGCCTCATCCTTTGGCACTTCAGGTCAAAATACCTCATGCTTTAGCACTTCATCAACAAGTGCCTCTTCCTTTGGCACTTCAGGACAAAGTGCCTCATGCTTCAGCACTTCATCAACAAGTGCCTCATCCTTTGACACTTCAGGACAAAGTGTATCATCCTTCCTTCATCAACAAGTGCCTCATCCTTCAGCACTTCATCAACAACTGCCTCATCCTTCGTCACTTCCGATCAAAGTGCCTCATCCTTCGTCACTTCAAGACAAAGTGCCTCATCCTTCGTCACTTCAGGTCAAAGTGCCTCATCCTTCAGCACTTCATCAACAAGTGCCTCATCCTTTGGCACTTCAGGACAAAGTGCATCATCTTTCAGCACTTCATCAACAAATGCTGATCCTTCGTCACTTCAGGTCAAAGTGCCTCATCCTATGTCACTTCAGGACAAAGTGCCTTGTCCTTCGTCACTTCAGGTCAAAGTGTCTCATCTTTCAGCACTTCATCAACAAGTGCCTCATCCTTGGCACTTCAGGACAAATTGCCACATCCTTCAGTACTTCATCAACAAGTGCCTCATCCTTTGACATTTTAGGACAAAGTGCCTCATCCTTCAGCACTTCATCAACAAGTATCTCATCCTTCGTCACTTCAGGTCAAAGTGCCTTATCCTTCGTCACTTCAAGACAAAGTGCTTCATCCTTAGTCACTCCATGTCAAAGTGCCTCATCCATTGGCACTTCAAGACAAAGTGCCTCATCCTTCAGCACTTCATCAACAAGTGCCTCATCCTTCAACACTTCAGGACAAAGTGCGTCATCTTTCAACACTTCATCAACAAGTACCTCATCATTTGGCACTTCAGGGCAAAGTGCCTCATCCTTTAGCGCTTCATCAACAAGTGCCTCATCCTTTGGCACTTCAGGAAACGAAGTTTGCAGTCTGTAAAATCAAATTTGCACGAGTTCAAAAATTATGAAGTACCTCCTATTGATAAATATCAAAGGAGAAGCCTCCACATGGATGAACCATCCACTATATGGGGAAGCGTAGGCTCTTTGGAGAAGAGGATCAGGTCCCAAAAGGGATTACCTCATTGGCTCTCCGAGGCAGACATCACAAGCCTCCCATAACGAAGTTGAACGTCAAGGGAGAAGTATTTATATGGATGAACCATCCACCATGTAAGGAAGCGCGGACACTTCGGAGGAGAGGATCAGGCCCCCAAAAGGACCACTTCATTTGCACTCCGAGGCGTACATCACATGCTTCCCTTTGACGAAGTTGAACGTCAAAGGAGAAGCCTTTACATGAATGAACCATCCACCATGTAAGAAAGCGTGGGCACTTCGGAGGAGAGAATCAGGCCCCCAAAGGGACCACCTCGTTTGCACTCCGAGGCGTACATCACATGCCTCCCTTTGACGAAACTGAACGTCAAGGGAGAAGGCTTTACATGGATGAACCATCCACCATATAAGGAAGCGTAGACACTTCAGATGAGAGGATCAGGCCCCCAAAGGGACCACCTCATTTGCACTCCAAGGCATACATCACATGCCTCCCTTTGACGAAGTTGAACGTCAATGGAGAAACCTTTACATGGATGAACCATCCACCATGTAAGGAAGTGTGGGCACTTCGGAGGAGAGGATCAGGCCCCCAAAGGGACCACTTCATTTTCACTCCGAGGCGTACATCACATGCCTTCCTTTGACGAAACTGAACGTCAAGGGAGAAGCCTTTACATGGATGAACCATCCACCATGTAAGGAAGCGTGGGTACTTCGGAGGAGATGATCAGGCCCGCAAAGGGACCACCTCGTTTGCACTCCGAGGCATACATCACATGCCTCCTTTTGACGAAACTGAACGTCAAGAGAGAAGCCTTTACATAGATGAACCATCCACCATGTAAGGAAGCGTGGGCATTTTGGAGGAGAGGATCAGGCCCTCGAAGGGACCACCTCGTTTGCACTTAGAGACGTACATCACATGCTTCCCATAACGAAGCTGAACGCCATAGGAGAAGCCTCCACATAGATGAACCATCCACCATGTGGGGAAGCGTGGACTCTTCGGAGAAGAGGATCAGATCCCAAAAGGAATTAACTCATTGGCTCTCCGAGGCGGACATCATAAGCCTCACATGTACTGAGGCATGAAAATAAGCCTGGCAGTTCAGTAGTCCACTGCCTCAGCTTCAAAATAAATTCAGCTAACTTCAAAGTTAAAGCCTGGGCAATTCACTGACTCAGCTCCAAAAAACAAATTCAGCTACGTTCAAAGTAAAAGAGCCTCGGCAGTTCAGCATTTTTCTGCCTCAGCTCCAAAACAAATTCAGATATCTCCAAAGTAAGTCATTTCTACATCGACTATCAACTCCACGCATAATATGAATAATTATACATGGACTTGGGGGACTATTGTTACGACTCATAAATAGAAGCACCACGTGGCACCATATTTCGGCTGTGGGACCCAATTGAATCAGAATGTGTTTTCCTGGCCTCTGACGTGTCACCAGGCCCTTATTCCGAGGCCATCATTGTTAGCCGAGGCCTAATTATCCTAGGCCATTGATTAACCGAGGCCCCTTATTCCGAAACCATCATTGTTAGCCGAGGCCCCATTATCTGAGGCTATCATTATTAACCGAGGCCCCATTATCCGAGGTCATCATTGTTAGCCGAGGCCCCATTATTCGAAGCCATCATTGTTAACCGATGCCCCTTATTCGGAGGTCATCATTGTTAGCCGAGGCCCATTATCCGAGGCCATCATTGTTAACCGAGGCCCCTTATTCCGAAGCCATCATTGTTAGCCGAAGCCCTAGTTCCGTGGCCATGCACTATCTGAGGCCCTTTTGCAGCTAGTGAAGACCCACGTGTGAAGATTCACTCATGATGAAAATCTTTATTTGAATGATTGACGTGATTTTTGTGTAAAGTATATTTGTGTCTTGTCTTGTCTTGTCAATGTAAGAGAATTTAATGTTTTGTAAGGCTAAGAGAGTCAACTTGATAGATAGGACTTGATGTCTTGGCCGAGAAGACGAGGCCAAGTGCAAATTGATCTAAAGGTCACCATTTGAGTTGTAACACTATAAATACCCCCACCATGTAACACAAGAGAGGTTAATGAAACTTCAAATACTTAAAGCAATATGATTTTCTCGTTTCTCTCGTTTAACAGCGTATTTTCTACTACAAATCTTGTTATTTATCGATTGGTTTCTAATACAATCGTGTTACATTTATCTTGCCGGAAGCTTGAACGGAAACGTCTCGTGCCTTTGAGCCATTCCCACTCCCATTTTCTGGAGCCATCTTGACTATTGATCGGCATTATCGTGTCGGATCAAGTTTGCGTGTGCACGAGTGGGCCCGACATCTGTTGGCAATATTTTTTTGGGTCAACAAGTAATATCTTACTAATATTGAAAAAAAAAAACAATATTAAGAGGAAGACAGAGAGTCTACACTCATGTAAATGAAGTCAATGTACTCATAAAGAGATCAAATGCTATTGAATTCAAGCATGAGCTAAAACTTATTTGGGGCATTTGGTGCAGATTTTTCAAGTGAAAAATGAATTTTTGAAGAATATATGGTTAAAAATGGAAAAAGAAAATTATGGGTCCATAGAATTTGTGATCGAAAATGATTTAAAAATTTTTATTTTAGAAAAATTTGTGGGGCAAACAATCTCTGAGATATTTTCTATCCTTCTTTTAGTCAACGTGTATCTTCTTCAACATACTCTATACTCTTTGTAATCTTTGAATACATAACCAATACCTTAACTAAATTAAACTTTATTTACTTCAAATTGTTGCGTAGACAATAGAGAGTTGTTGCAAGAACCAAAAAAAAAAAAAAGGTACCATTCATACAATTTGAGAACTTTCGAAACATGTGTGGTGTTGCGATAGGTTAGCTTTAAATATCTTTACTAAATCATAATTTCTATGCTTACTTAAAATTATTGTTGACTTGGAGTTTTTACAAGGACATGAAAGTGTCATTTATACAACTTAATTAAAAAAAAAAATTTATTGTATGTGCTAAATTAGCTTCAAATATCTTTACAAAATTATTACTCTATTCTTTGCTTAAAAATATTGTATTGACAATAGAGAGTTATTACAAGAACAAGAAAATGTCATTCATACAACTTGGGACACTTTTCGGAATTTGTGTAATGTTGTGTCACATCGTGCTTGGTTGGCTCCAAATAAAATTGAGCGTTATGTTACTCTACTTAAAATTATTGCATTAGAGAGTTGTTGCAATAACAAAAATACTTGGAACTTTTCAGAAATTGTGCATTATTGTGCCTTGTCAAGCTAGGTTGGCCAACGATTGAGTTCAACAGTTTTTCATTTTTCATATTTTTTGGGTTGATTTATATAAAATATTAAAAATCGCCTATCCAGGTAGCCGTGAACTATAGATTCAAGTCCGATGATGAGGAGATTGACAATTTCACAACACTATCTATGATGTTTGAATATGGCTTTAAGATTATGTGCGATTTTAAACTTTTTTTCCCTTGAATTTCTGGTTTTATTATTATTATTATTATTATTATTATTATTATTATTATTATTATTAACTGAAAATGAAGCCGCCGCCCCCCCCCCCTCCCCCTCCCCCTCCCCCTCTGCGCCCTAGAATTCTCTCACATATTGAGAAATTTTGTCTAATGACATTCGATCATAGAAGTCGTTGATTAAGAAGATTTAAAATTTCACCCGAAACAAAGTTAGCTTTGAAAGAGGCTTCTTTAGCGTCTTGAAGTGAAGCAAATGCATTGTTGAAGAAAAGAGATTGGGTCAATTGCATAATTTGCATTATGTTCTTTTCCTTTTAGGTTCTCTGTCTTTTCTTTCAATATTATAGAGTCATATCCTTGTAGCTATTAGAGCATCTCCAAGAGATTTAAAATAAAAATGTTCTTTATTTTAAAGAGTTTATACTTAAAAATAAGTTTCAAAAAAGTTCTTAATTTAATTTTTAAAAATTGATGGTGGGTTTGGCTCTCTAAATTACATTTTCTATTCTTAATGTACAATTATTACATTTAATAAGTAGCGAATTTTAATACTTTACATTTAAATTGATTTGTCATTGACATATAAAAAATTAATGTTAAATAAAATATGAGAAGAAATCAATAAATGTTTATTGAGAAAAACAAAATGAAGAGTCAAAATAGAGAGAATTGTTAGAGTGCATAAAATTTTGACCGACTAGATTTAAAGACGTTCTCTATAATGCATAAGATGTTATTTATAAATAAAGAGTCTTGGATATGATATTCATAACGTTAAGGACAAATAGAACAATTAGTTGATAATTTACCCACAAACGTGTATTTTATCGCGGTGGAATAATGGAAAATGTCTATGTTAATACTCATTCGTACAAAAAAGACAGATTTACTTTCATTTTGATACAGGTTGAGAAAAATGAATTTAATATAGTTGAAAATATAAATTTTCTTACATTTTTTCTAATATAGTCCAACATTAAATAATGATTTAAATAGAAGTAGTTCATATTTATTGATAACAACACATATTGAATATGAATATTTTAGAAAACTAAGAACTCAACTATACTCTCAACAAGAAAAATAGAATATAATTTGGGACAAACGAAAATAAAGCGAGCATATTTTTACGGGACGAAGAAAGTATTTAATCTAATCTACGAGGACCTATGTGCCTCATTTTGCAAGGTTGAGATTTAAAAACCTTGAAAAATCAAATGGCAATATGGTTGTGGATGTCTTAAAAAATTATGATCTTACATTCCTACCTTGAGACCAACGAAGATTGCGCTCTAGCTGGTAGTGAAGGAAACGAGGAAGCGATTCATTCCTTCCAATTTTTCCAAAATCACTATCACTTATCGTTCACTTTGTAAAAAAGTTCAAGAAACATAAACGAAAAGAGTTTAAAAACACAACATTCTCTTGTTTGAAAATATTAATAATTTCTTTCTAATATGAGAGGTTATTTTGGAGACCAAAAAAAGGTCACATAAAATGCTTTTAAATATAATTATATTTTAAATTATAATATAAATTATTGGTTGTGCATCTTTTTTCATACCATATATCAATGTAAAAAAGAATATGTTCAATAATCAATGTCTTTCCTAATTAACAAATATTAACCATAATCAAGAGAATGAAGTGAAACCATTGAAGCAAAGGGAGGGGAACGAAGCCAAGACCTCTCAACAAGTAAAACAGACACAAAACACTCCTAAATCAATTCAATTAGTCTAGTCGAAACAAATTAGGGGTAGACGCAAAAATGGTTAATGTCAGATAGCAAGCAAAAATATTTCAATAAGTAATAATGTTGGCATTGGCAACCCTTTATGAGACCAAACTCCTACTAATTTTGGGTCCACATGCTTTAACTTAGTCCCAATCACGAGTCTTAAAAGCATCAATTTTCAGATGGCAAAATCAAAAAACATGGTGCCACACATAATCAATTACATCAAATCTCACTTCACAAGCATTTGAGGCCTACTTGAACTGTTTGGGATGGGTATCATGTTTGTTTTATACAATCAATGAGATTTGTATTATACTTTTTTATACCAAAAGTGAAGCTTAGAAGAGAGGTTTGACGGGATGGTAATGGTAATGGGAATCCACATGGGTGCTCATACTTGAAAAGACACAAGGGAATGACTTAATACATGAGAATGTGCGTGTGATGGGGTGGAAATTAAGGTTTCCATGTGAGTCTAGAAGATTTCAATTCACTATTTTGATGTCTTTGACGAACTGTCGATGTAGATGGTGATACAACAATGATTTATGGTAGAATAAATACATGAATTTTCAGTATCAATTACGTCCCAAAGATATATTTGCATTAATTATCATAGAAGAGATCAGTTCTCGATGTCATATTATAATTGTATAGATTATTTACATTATATTTCAATGATAGATCCGTTTAGTATTGAAAATTTTCAATTGATATTATCGAGTGAGGGGGTTTTCTTACTATATAATTTGTTTTCCTAAAAACTAGACAAATATTTAAAAACTCGCCTAAAGGGGAAGTCCCATTTTCCAATTAAGAGATGTAAATAATATTCAATTTTAGATGAAAAATATGAACAAATAAATATATACAAGTAAATATAGATACTCTTACGATATATTTGCCTAAGCTTAAAAGTAAATAACATTTACTTTTAAGTACATATCTACTCTTTTCTATCTTGAGATTAAACGAATTGTGTATTTTGATGGTAATTGTGAGAGTTAATTTCAACCTAAACAACTTATTTTTTAGGTTGATCAAGACAACAAAAAAAAAATCTTTTCAATTGAATTACTTAAAAGTAAAAAGTATAAGCTTTGTGAATAATGCACTTAACATCCACATGGGTGGAGCGTCTAACACTCTTTTTGGAGTGAATAACGTTTGTAACATAAAATAATTATTTTAAAATTGAGAATAATAAGTGGTAGATTTTGTGTTGGTCTAACTGCCAGCAAAATATTAAATGAAAATAAGTTGGCATGTAAGTTACTGAATTGCATCGATTTGATATATAAAGTACAATTTTTATATTATGATATTCAATATCTGGATAAAGAATTGTTGTATAATTGAATTTTTTAATACCTTATTATACACAAATTATCTTGAACTGCACGAAATTATGTGGAAATTAATCTTCACGTGTTCTTGTTGATGATATATTTGTTGAATCATTATGTCTGAGAAGTAACATCGTTAATAAAGAAATATGTTTGATTAATAAAATTTTCAATATGATTAGTCATGCTGAATTTATTTTTCATCAAGAGCCTGTTCGTGATCTAATTACGTAATTGTTAAACAACATAAATATTTATTACTTATTATTTCAAAAAATTATCAATTAATAATTTAAAATATTAAACCAAAATTTTTTTTATTTAAATATAGTATTCGACAAATTTAAAAAACAATATCAGAACGTAAAATGATAGCACCAACTTATTAACATGAATTTTTTCATTTGTACCGAAAATGGATGACAACGAATTTGACAATCTTTCACATGCGACCGTAAAACTAATGAGTTTTAACCGTCAATAGAAGGCAATATATGTTGTGGCCGTAAAACTGCTTCGAAAAAATTATTTACTTTCTTAAAATAGTGAGAAAACTAACGAGTTTAATAGTGCATTTTAAATGAATATTATATTTGGCAATTGATACTCGTGTAGGTAGGGGCCCTTGAATCACAAGGCAAATGCACATATCATTCGTGTCTGCAGGCTAAACCTAGATTCATTATCTAATCTTGTAGCACTTTGGAGACTAAACTTTATTTTATTTTATTTTTTAAATCTCTGAGTTCAAACGTGGCAATCCTACATTGGCAGCTAGCCTAAATATTCAGATCCGACACAAATCGCCTTTCTAGACCACTCGAGTTGGACCAGATCAAATAAGTGCGAGTTATTCAAAATTTGCATCTTCATCCAACTTTACACGTCTACATGTTGTAAGGAATGAATTGAAGTTTTATTCTAAAAAGGTGAATCTACAGGGTGTGGGAATTTAATCACTTTATAAACCTATTACGTACCTGTCTCGTGTATAATTTATGGAACCATGCTTGATATACATCATTCGTGTACATCATGGGTGGCAACCCTCTCATATAGGGGGTGGGGCCCACAATTTTAAAAATCGCGAGCTCTACCCTCATGTAAGGAGGCTGTCAAACTGAATCAGCATAATTCTAATTTGGATAATTCTACTTGTACATTATGTCATCCATTATGGATGTCATAATGTACAAGTAGAATTATCCTATTGGAGGATGTACAAGTAGCACAACCCTTCTAATTTATGTGAAACTTTGTTCCCACCTTTTCAACAATTATCCCTTTGAATGAAGTATCACATCATTCTTTCAAGTGATTGTTTATCCACAAAGAAAAGGACTATATGTTCCGTAAGGCCTAATTCTTCGATTGCATCAAGGTCACAGCCCTATGTTAGCACAATTGTATAGAGAATTTTGTCATATCATTGCAATTCAATTTAAATCCCGCTATCTTTGTTCGACTACAACCATTTATAAATCTTCTATTGCGCCAAGGTCACGGCCTTACGTTAGCACAATTGTATGGAGAATTTTGTCCGATCATCGCAATTCAATTTAAGTACCACTATCTTTGTTCGACTAAAACCATTTAAAAGTGAATGAAAACAACTATCTATGTAACCACATACCTAAATTATCACATCATCACCAAATTCAAATTCCAGTTGGAAAACAACTCAACGAAGCACTAACAAATGAGTCCCCACAGCTTGCAATTTCTTCTGTAGGTGAAGCATTTTCCATCATGCTCCCCTATCATTTCAAACTTCAATTCTCCAACATTACATGTGCATACCCATACTATCAATCTCGAATGCCTTGTCTATCAACCTTTTATATTCAAAGTTTTATTATCATTTCTTATCATCAAGACAATGAGTAATGCAATTCAAAATATGAATAGCTATAGAAAGAAAAGAATCGTTTTAATAATGAAGGATTGTACGTACTTTTAACGTTTTTAATAAAGTGAAATCACGTAAGATTATCTGGAACGAATAAATAGACAAATCGGAAGTGACAACGTACCAAAAAGTCTAAAATAAATCTTAGAAAGCAAGAGTCTAATTTGCATGATCGGAATTTGAGGATGTTTGGTGAGTAATGGGGCAGGGAATAATATTTTCGCATTCTAATAATTGGAAATTACAGGACTAAATAAATGGCCTGTTTTTCCAAATTTGTTGAAAGTGATAATGACATTGACTAACTGAACAAGCCAAGAATATATTAATTATGGATCTATTCTGGAACTGGATTTAATTCAAAGGACATCTAGGCATGCATGCCTACAAAACCATGGACTCAATGTCTTCTCTACAAATTGAATTTTTGCAAATTTGATTAGTAAATTATATCAAAATAAATTATTTTTTTAAATTAAGTTATTATTTATTAAATTGTTCCTTCAAATATCTCCAATCAATGAATGAATCAATTTTGTAATTTTTATATTAATTATTCGGATTATATAACCTAAATATTTAATCGACATCAAGCGAACAGCTAATTAGGAAGGATATTCTTGTTTTTCTTAAAAAAAGTGGTTGTTAATCAATTTTGTTTTGTAGTTCATTAGAAATGTTTGAGCAGGCACGTACCTTATAAAAAAAAAATGAAATCCTATATTTTTTTTGTAGAATATTATTTTTTGGGATAATTGCAGTTGCGTTACTAAACATTTCATTTGGTGACAGACTTTACTCAAACCTTTCATTTGTGTCAACCACGGTACTAAATCTTTCAAAAAGTAGCATTTGGAGTCTAATCTGATGGAATCTGTTAGTTCATCTGTTAGTTGACTAAAAGTTAATGGTCAGCACAAATATTGATTATTTTCTTAAGGGTAAAAGAGTCAATTTACATTTTTCATATAAAATAATTAAATAAAGAAACCAAAAAAATAAAATAAAAATAGCGGGGATGTTGGAATCTGACGGGAGCCAGAGTAGACGGTGGGTGGTGAGGATGAGTAGACCGCATTTCAGGTGTGGGAAGGCTGAGAGGTCTTCAAAAAGGAGGTCCACTGTGGAAAGGAGAGAACACTCCTCTTTGTCGAATTTCAAAACTGGGCGGCTGCTCGTTGTGAGTTTTGCAGCAGGAAGAAAGTTCCTAATCACGCTTTCCGAGTGGGAATAGATACATTATGCAAATTTTTTTGAACAATTTATTGTGAAGGAGATGTTATTGCCACAAATTAATCATGTGTTGCTCTGGTTTCATCTTATTCCTAACCAAAATTCAAATGTAATACCAAATTTATTTGTGAAAAAAATCATGTTCTAATTTACGGGGGCTTTATTTGTTGATTTCGCTCATGCTCATGCTCGTGCTCTGATCTTGTTTCTTCTTATACCTCTAACGATTCTTGAATTTTTGTTACTCTTGCAGGAAGAAATTGGAAGGGAAATGTGATTTTTTGTAACTCTTGAATTTTTTATATTGCCTCGGGTGGTTGTGGTGGTGGATGGTGGATTTGGTTGTTGTGATGTGACTGTGTGTGGCCTTCCGTCAATTAGACTCCAAAGGCTAATTTTTGAAAGGTTTGGTATTGTAGGTGACACAAATGAAATGTTTGGACAAAGTTCCCTACTAAATGAAAGATTTGGTACCAATTATCCCTTATTTCTTTGCTTCTCTTTTTTTGGTTGGTGGTATTGAAAATTTATTAAAAAACAACAGATGTATAGAAGCAGCATTAACAAGAAAGCTAAAGTCAAATAAGCATCTGTTTTGAGTGCGATGCAATCATATTGTATTTGATGCATTAAGCTTTATGCCTTCCTTTTTCTTCGGTCAATTGGTCCATTGAACAAAGAAAATCTAAAAAGCAATTCGGGATTCGTTCACGTGCTACTGAATAGAAATTTGATATGACGTTGAATAGGCAATTATTACTCCGTCAAATCAAACACCTCAAACTTAACATATCATAAAAAAAATATAAAAAAATCAAGTAACAAATATGTCATTTGAAAAATCAATAAAAAGTTCAATTGAAAATTACTCAAAAATGTTAACAATAATAATAATAATCCAAAATGCTTTTGCAATAAATGTGGTGGTATAAGCAAGATACAACTCATTAGGTGAAGTTAATTTTTCAAAAAAGACCTAAATATATATCATTCAACCATTGAAATTGAAATTATACATAAAAATAATTGGAAGTAAAAGACTCTGAAAGACTGTACCCCGAAAATACCGCAAAATACAAAAAACAGCTGTCTAATGAACTGTAGTAGGAGAGGCAACAAACTGACTAACAACATGAACTGCATATACAATATTTGGACGAGTAATAGTGAGATATACCAAACTCCCAACAATAGTTCAGTATAAAGTAGGATCTGATAAAGGTAAATCATCATATGAAGAATACTTTGCGTTAACCTCAATAGGAGTATCAACATTCTTATTATAAGTAAGTCGAGCCGTTCAAGAATATCTGCAACATATTTCGACTGAGAAAGAAGATAACATCTAAGTGAGCAGGCTACCTCAATACCTAAGAAATATCGTAAAGAACCCAAATTCTTCATTTCAAACTGTCTAGCCAACTATGTCTTCAAAACTGAAATATCATCAATATCATCACCAGTAATAATCATGTCTAGGGTTTTATTGATTCTGCATAATGTAATTGAATAATGAAAATCTAGATACAAAGAGACTATATATAATCTAAAATAAAAGAAACTTAAAAGACTATTCTACCCTTAATAAATAATAAAAATAAAATAATCATATATTTCTTAACACATTCAACCATTGAAATTGAAATTGAAATTATACATAAAAATGGCTTCTAGCGTAAGAAAAAATTTGAAATTTTATACATTTCATTCAGAGGCCAGTCCTGCCCCCAGCCAGCCCATTTGATTTTTGATGGCTAAAGAAAATTTTTGGTAATTTTTTTTTTGGTCCCCATTTATTTGTCCCGAATTTCATTGTCAATCTATCAAGGGTTGCGTACCAAATTCACAAACCATTTTCTTTTTGACATAATTTCACCTAGCCTTTTTATCATTTGACTGTTTTAAACATGATTAATTTTTTCATCAAATCATCTGTCATCATTTCGAATTATGTCAATACATCAATTAAATTTCTTCTAGGAAAATCCTTAAATCAAGTTGGCAAGGTGGCGACACCTGTCAAAATGGCCCCATAGGAGAGAGCTCTTCAATCTTTCATCAATTCTAAACAACCCTTTCGGTGACGCCTTATGAGATATATTCTACTGAGTGTTTCTGGTCACGTCATTTGTTTTGCACTGATTGACTGGAAAAAAAAAATACTGGTCAAATATTTTGACAGCTGGAAATCATAGTATTCTTCCCCTGGTTCTTTTGCTTTCAACATTAATGCAACGTGTCCGCAATCTGTATACATTCAAATTACATTTTGTACAAATACTGAGCTCTCCTCAACAGGACACTGAGTTCGACATTATCCTTCTCAGAGGTCGATCGAAGTTACGTCGTAATCAAACTTTCCAAATGTTTGACCAATACTGTAGTGAAGAAGAGAATTAATTTTTATTTTTCGTTCTAAGAATGTTCTAATTTCTAGATATTTAAAAGCGCGTTCCATCTTCACCCTCCATTCGCACCATACTACTTACTGAACACGAACAATGTTAATATATACCAACACGGACTTAAGATATACAAACTTTGACGTGATAGTTATTTATTTGTGTTCAAATCAAACCATTAATTCAGGTCAAAATCCATAATTGGATGGGGTACCTTATTTTAAACAAAAGTATACAAAATTCAATAAAGTACCTTGGTTGAGATAAAAGTGTGAATTGAATGGCTCAAATTTTATGTCCTATGAAGGTGAATAAAATATAAAAATTAGATACTTCGGTGCATTCTAATCATATTTTTCGTTATCATACCCCAAGTGAAGTATTTCTCCACCTCTGATCACTTGCTCGAAAGATATAAAGATGTCGCTATTTACCCTTCTGCCTCTGCTCATATCCAATAATTTGTTCTTCAACAAATTTCAAGTATATACTAGAAAATGTTCCTACGAGTTTATCTGAAAAGTATCTGCAATATGCTGAAGACTATTCTCCACATATAAAAAAAACTTCTCGTCCATTGTATAGTCTTGTATAGTTCGTTATAGTCCACTTCAATCCTACGTATTAAACACATCTCCCAATTAGATTTGTTATCAAACCCTCTTGATAAAAGCCAAATGCGAGCAAGATCAATTATAAAGGCCAAAAATTGGCTGGATCACATTATGCACAGCTAGCTACATTTTGGTGAAATATATGGGGACCAGTCATAAGGACACCCTCCGACTATTATTAACTTAATGAAATGCGGTCAATTGTAATATCCTCATTGCAATGCCTTGTCAAATAAAGTTAATTATTAACTGTGAGGCAGAGGACCACCTACAGAAATTTGAATAGTAAAAACCCAACAAAATTTAAAGCATGTAGATGCAACTTTTAACTTATATATAATTAGACAGAAAATAAGTTTGCAATCCAACAACTTAGGGACACGGAGAGTTGAGATTCTTTTAGGTCACTTCAAGGCAGGAAGAGATACCCCACCCACCCCACCTGTCATTTCAATACGCTGTTATGAGAGGTAGTACAGCACATCATAGATTACAGTAAAAATTAGAGGTCAGTAAAGTTAAAAACAGTAAAATAAAGGCAATGGATAAGAACATGATTAGAAAGTCACGTCGGGAAATATTGAAGTAATAATTCGAAATTATAGTCAATGAATGATGATAATCATTAGTACCAATAGAAAAACACTAGTTGGAGACATTAGTTTGATTCCTATTTTTAGCTAAAAATGTATTTTTAAATAGTGATTTGATGGAAAATATATAATTAAAAAGTAAAAAAAATTGAATTGAATTGATGTGTATATTATTTTATTCAAAAATATGTAATTGAAAATAAGAAAGAAAAATGTATTCTAGAAATAATGGGATACAAACAAGAATTATGATGTTGTGGCCAAAGAAAGGACACAACTAGGGATAGCAATGGAGCGGGTTCGCGGCGGGGCGCCCCTATCCCGCTCCGCCCCGCCACTCCCACTCCCACACTCGCGCAACAGGACCGTTTTCCTGCCCTGTTTATTTTTTTCATAATTTTTTTGCCCTAAAAAATTACCAATTATACGGTTAAGGAAAAAGATAACTCTACTTCCAAAAAAACATTTGTTCAACATATTTAAGAACATAAATCTATAACTCTACTTTCAAAAAATATTTGTTCTATTAGAGAATACATGGATACTTTTTTTTTTTAATAGTTCACGGGGCGGGCTCGAGACCCGAGATGCGGCACCCCGCCCCGCCGCCCCTTTTGGGGCAATTTTTTTCGCCCCATTCAAGGCAGGGCGAATTTTTTTGCCATCTCTAGACACAGCATTTAACAAGTATTTAGGGATGACAAAAAAACTTGTCAAACTCAATACCCTCGATCAAGGTGGGGATTACTCGCTCAATCGTTTATTCAGATAGGGTCGGGTCAGGGACGAGGCGAATGACTTAACCTGGGGCAGGTACGGGTAACAAAGGCCTCGCCCCACCCCTTTTCATTTAATTTTAATTTTGTTTCTTTTTTTATTTAAAGAATTCAATACTGTAAATGGAAAACCTCATTAAATTTCATTAGTTCTAATAGAAAATGATAACTAAGATTCTATAAAAAATATGACGAACGATAAAAGTCTTAGTTTATCAGATATATTGGAATAATTTAAATTTTTAAAATTAAAATTAAAAATTAAAAAAATATTATTGACTTTCTTTAATGAATTGAGGTAATAAAATGAATTATCAAAAACTTAAAAAAAAAAATTAAACTGGGCCCTGCCCCGCCTCACCTTGCCTTAAACGAGAGAGGTTGCGGGAGAGGTTGCCCCGACCACGATCCGCCACGTTGTCATCCCTACAAATATTCATGTTTTTAGAGAACTCGTCCAATTAACGAGCATTCACTTTTTCGAAGCATGATGAAAGACATCCTCTCCCTGATTCATGATAAAGATAAAGTTTGGGCCTTGGTTTGTACATTTCCGTCCATCTTCTATTATATAGGCATCGGTCCAGAATTGATAATTATGGATCCTAAGATCACTTTCATTTGGTACAGAAGTGTCAAGGTCCAAATGAGATGCAATAACCAAGGTAATACATTGAAGTGGAAATTATATCCTCCCCTACATTTAAAGTTTCAAATTCTAAAATCAGATTTGATGTTTTAAATTTCAAAAATCAGAAATTTTATAGATAGATACAAATTTTATATTTAATTAAACATTAATAATAATATTATAAAAAATAATTTATATACACCCAATTAACCCAGCCCTAAAACAATTATCAAACCCTACTATTCCAGTCTCTCTCAACCCCGTCTCTCCAACCGGCACCGCCACCTCAGCCTCCGCCTCCGCCTCGCTCCCGTTTCTCTCATCCCCATCTCTGTCTTCTCTCGTTCCCCTCACCGGTGACCCATTCTCTTCCTCTCCTTCTTTCTTTCTCCCTCAGTCTCTATTCTTCTCTCCCTGGTTCCGGAACCACCTTCATCGGCGGCGCAGTGGAGCTTTTATAGGTCTTAGGATATTGAATTTGGTAATCCATGGTGGTGTTGTATGCGGCGATGTGAGATTTGTAGTGCTCGATTTACCCGGCGATGTGCGATTCTCTCCCCGGCGATGTGCGATTTGCAGTCGCCCGATTTACGCATCACCACTGTCGCAGGGTTTTGTTGATTCTTTGGTGGGGGTGGAGATGGTGGTGGGGTGTGTGTGTGTTGTGCGTGTGCTGGTGGGGGTTGGCGGTGGCTGGAGGCGGTTTTGTGGATTCTTTGGTGGGGATGGTGTAAACGGATGCGGTGTAGATGCTGGCGATGGGTTTGTGGATTATTTTTGTAGTTGTGGTGGTTGGGGTGCGGTGTAGATGGAGATAGAGATAGAGATAGAGATAGAGATAGAGGCGATGGAGATGGCGGAGGTTGTGGTTAGGTGATGATGGTGCTAGTGGCGTCGGTGATGGTGCTGTGGCTGTGTTGGCGACATTAGTGATGGTGGTTATGGAATGTGGTTGGTGGTTGTGCGTGTGGTTACTGTGACCAATGCTGTGACCTGAGTCATGTGCTATGACCTGAGCCATATACTGTGACTATCAATAAAAACATGAGCCATGCCCAAAAAAATATTATGTGACCTGTGTTGTGGTCATTTGAAATAAACTTGTGACTATCAATAAGAATCTGAGTCATTTGAAAATAAAATGGGACTATGAACAAAACTGTGACCTGAGCCATGTGCAATATATGTACTGTGACCGATACTGTGACCATTTGAAAATAATCTGTGACTATTAATAAAAATGTGAGACGTGAGCCTTATTCTGTTATCAATTATTATAAACAAAAAATCATGTGTTGTGACATGTGACTTAGGCTGTGACCTGGACTATGACTTGTGACCTGAGTTGTGACCGTATAAAAAATTGATGTCATCGGAATAGTTGTCGGAATCGGAGCAGTCGCCGGAATCGGAGTGATCGCAGGAGAAGTCGTCGGAATCGGAGACGTCGCCGGAGACGTCTCCGGCGTGGTGGGGGTGGGATACATATATTTTTTTATGTATAAATAAATATTTATATAAATGTGTATGTATAAGTCAAAATTTCTGATTTTTGAAATGTAGAAGTTGTTTTGTTATTTTTGAAATAGGGTAAAGATAAAGTAGGGAAAGTGAATTTTTCCCTACATTGAATCAAGCCTACAATTGTTCACTTTATTTACGAACATGGACGAATTCAGGACCGGATTACAGGCCAGACTAATATGTAAAAAAAAAAAAAGTTACACATGATTTTTTTTATTTTTACATAAATTTTTTTTTCAACTAATTTTCACTCTTTCGTCTTCCTTAAACTCTTTATTAATTTTTTATTTAAAAAAAAAAAAAACCTTTCATTTGATTTTAATTTCAAGTTTTTAAAATACTTTATATGTACAAAAGTAAAAAAATGACTTTATCCGATAAAGAGTTAAATAAGATTGAAAGTATGATTTATCTACCTTATGATTTTGAGACTCAATATTTTGTTAAAAACACCGAAAGCATGTATAAAGTTCATATAAATCTATTAAATATGACTTGTCTAGTTGAAAATTAAAATTATGAAAAATATTTTAATTTTTGCATTTCAGAAATTTGAAGATTATATAATTGACTAATTAAAAGAATTATTAAATAAATAAAGTATTTTACAATTTTAGATGTTTAGTATGTATTATTTTAATTATTGAATGATTTTTTAGAAAAATTAAAACTAATATTAAAAATAAGAAAACATTTTTTTATGCTTAGGCCTCGCCTAAGCTCGTAAAGTTTGAAACTTCGACTTTACGCCTAATTACATTTTACGTTTTTTAGAACACTAGTAAATTTGAAGAGTCAAAACTCACTCTCCATTTTAAAGCACTAACTCATTAAAATAAAGAACATTTTATATTTAGAGAGTCTAAATCAATCATGAAGGGATTTTGCTCCCATGAGGCGCTATGTAAGCCACGATATACTTTTAGGCATAAGTTCAACATAAACGACAAAAATAATAGCAATCACATAGCAAGACCATTAATCTACAACTTGAACTAACCACGAAACAAATGAGCCAACTCTTCATGAATTTTGTTTGCTTCAACTTCAAAGAAAAGAAAGAACAAACACGACAACTATGAGAAAACTACAAAAGAAAGAAAAGAGTGAAGTTACGTGTTATAGGTCACCCACTGTTCACTACTAAAAAGTTGCAACTTCGCTTGGGAGAGACCACATTTCAGTTGTAGGATGCTAGGGCACGCTAGCTTCACTCCTCTCTTCTCCATATCTTTCTTTCTAGATCTTAGAGATGAGTGGTATTTAAAATGGTCCAAAAAGCTTAAATGTTCTAAGCCACATAAGACAAACCCAGAAGGCTGAAATCACCAGTAATAAATAAGTACGAAAATGTCAACACCAACGAGCACACAATTCAATCGCCTCGAAGCTTATACCTTAAGGTCATACGGTGTGTCCAATATGTAGAGGCTTAATCCTCTACAAGTGGCACTCAAAATATAAGCTTCAAGACATTATGGAGGCCCGATTGGCCTTAACAACTCTTGGTTAGGAAGTACAGAAAAGAAAGAGACGCTGAAACGTGATTTTTTTTTTCAAAAACTAACATGCAACACTTAGATTAAAATAATATTTTAACGTAGAGCAAATATAATATTGTATATTTGTTGTATTGAGGTAAGTATGAAACATACTTAACATTAAAATTCTTTATTTTTCATACTCATTTTCAATCACACAATAAAATATTTTGTACGTAAATTAAAAAAAAAAAATCTTACTTTTCAACCACACATTCTCATTAAAATTAGTATTCAAAACATCATTTACCCCCATTTCTATTATAATAGCCATTAGACAGGGGGATAAGTTCGATATATATTTTCTTAGCGATTGTTTGAAAGAGATTCTTCTTGGGGAAAAATAAATTTTTTTTGAGGGTGTGATTAAGAAGTAAGGAAATGTTATTAGTTCACGGGAAAGATGATTTGAGAATGTCTAATTAAAAATAAGTTTGGAGAAAAATGAATTGAAAAAATCTCTGCTAAACAAGCTTTTAGTAAGTTCAACAAAACTAAATTGAAACAAGCTCTATCTTTCATATTTAGTTACATATCCAACATCTTCGTCATTACTAAAAGATTAGCACCTACATTCTAGTTTATAGAGATCAAGTAACAATTTCAAGTACATTAACATCTTCACCATATCACCTCAAATATCACGTCGGAGTTTATCTTTGTGAATACCGTATATTCTTCCTTAACAAGAGACGAAGATATGAATGAAGACCAAACTATAAACAGATTTTGGAGCTATAATCTTTTCAAGAGAATGCATAAGAGGAATAAGTATAGAAGAGACGGTGGTTTTGGTAGTAGTGGCCAAGCGTGTGGTTAACTTTTGCATGACTTTTGAAAAGTCAAAAATTACTTTTCATCATGTTTTAATAATTTTTTTAGATACGCTTTTAGATGAAGTTAGCATAAGATAACTTTCTCAAAAAATTACAAAAAACTAAAGTCGTACAAAACATGCCCCAAGTATCATGAATGTGTAGTTAAAATTTGCCAATGTTTGGCTCATTGTTTTTGGATGTTTATAAACAACTACCTCTTTTCCACCACTCATTTATTGATATTTATAAACATCTTAACAAACAAAGTTTGATCGAATTGTAAAGTTGATAACACATTAACAAATAAAGACGGAGACGGAGACGGGGGCCGGGGGGGGGGCGATTGCCCCCAACATTGTTCGCTGATCCACTATTCCTAGTTAATTTGTAATATATTTTTCAGTTTCACCCCTACAAAATTTTGAATTTTTTTTCCATTAATAAATATTAACCCAATAACTTACACTTTAAAATTCAACAAAAGTCCAAATCCAATCCAAAACCATATAAAAATCATACTTAAATATTGACCCAATAACCATACAAAGATGTTAGACCTAAACAAAAGAAGGAAAAATGCATGGGTCAGCCATTATCTTACACGAAATCAAAAATCAGATCCCATGGTTTAGAATGTCAAAACTCAGGTTTTTCCATGATTTAATTAATTATATTTAACAATTAATCTATTAAATTTTGTTCCTTAATTTAAGCGTACAGTTAAAATTTCCTAATATAACAAATCACCTTTATAATATACAGATTCTGCTTCATCACCCAGACTGATTTCGATTGTGGACAAAATTGACGGCAGATTAAGCGAGATTTCCAGTCTCAAATCACATTTCGTCCTCGCCGGCCACATCGTTCCATACGGTGGACATTTGACGGTCGAATAACAATTATTTAGGTCAGAAATCGAAGGACGTAATCCTCGATCAAATTTTGATTGATGTATGCAGGTTTCGTCTGGGTTGAAGGTCCAATTGAGTGCGCTAATCTGTAGCTCCGAAATTGCAAACAAAATGTTTCCATTGCCGGCACCAATACCAATGAACTAAATAACTTGTATTTATAGCCTGTGACTTCTGCAGATTGACTGCAAATATTTTAGAAACGTGTGTGACCAATGCACTACTCTCTGTGACCATTAGATAGCAATCTGTGACATATACTAAGATCTGTGACCTGTGAGCACTTATTGTGTGACCATTGCACTATTCACTAAAGGAAAAAAAATGGGTTAATATTTGTGGACAATGTGACCCAATGACCTAAATGAATTGCATTCATATTCTGTGACCTTTGCAGATTGCCTGCAAATGTTTCAGAAGCCTGTGTTGCTATCTGTGTCCATATGATCACAAACAATTACCTAATGTGTTATTAGTGACCTGATATAACATTATGTCACTAGTAGTATCCCTGTGACCTACATACTCCATAAATATTATGAATGTGACATGGTGAAAATCCTCTATTACAGACTGTGACCATTGCACTATTAACTGAAGGAAAAAAAAATGGGTTAATATTTGTGGACAATGTGACCCAATGACCTAAATGAATTGCATTCATATTCTGTTACCTCTACAGATTGCCTGCAAATGTTTCAGAAGCCTGTGTTGCTATCTGTGTCCATATGATCACAAACAATTACCTAATGTGTTATCTGTGACCTGATATAACATTATGTCACTAGTAGTATCCCTGTGACCTACATACTCTGTAAATATTATGAATGTGACCTGGTGGAAATCCTTTATTAAAGACTGTGACCATTGCATTATTAACTGAAGGAAAAAAAAGGGTTAATATTTGTGGACAATGTGACTCAATGACCTAAATGAATTGCATTCATATTCTGTGACCTTTGCAGATTGTCTGCAAATGTTTCAGAAGCCTGTGTTGCTCTCTGTGTCCATATGATCACAAACAATTACCTACTGTGTTATCTGTGACCTGGTATAACATTATGTCACCAGTAGTATCCCTATAACCTACATACTCCGTAAATATTATGAAATGTAACCTGGTGGAAATCCTGTGTTACAGACTGTGGCCATTATACTATTCACTGAAGGAAAAAAATGGGTTAATATTTGTGGACAATGTGACTCAATAACCTAAATGAATTGCATTCATATTCTGTGACCTCTACAGATTTCCTGCAAATGTTTCAGAAGCCTGTGTTGCTATCTGTGTCCATATGATCACAAACAATTACCTATTGTGTTATCTGTGACCTGATATAACATTATGTCACTAGTAGTATCTCTGTGGCCTATATACTCCGTAAATATTATGAAATGTGACCTGGTGGAAATCCTGTATTACAGACTGTGACCATTATACTATTCACTATGACCATCATAAACCTGTGTGACCAAAGCACTATTCACTTTTACCATCAGATTGCAATGTGTGATATATAGAAGGACCTGTGACCTCTGAACAATATTATGTACACGAGATGCAAATAACAACATGTACATCAAACACATTCTTGCTCAAAATGAAAATGGCACCAATAATTATCCAAAATTCAATGTACATTTTGTTCCATTCACAAAAAATACTGCAAATCTAAACTGACAATGACACCAAAAATTATCCAATATTCAATCCACAACTACTGCAAAAGAAATAGAGAGAGGTGGACCATCAGAAACTTTACAGAACTTGTTCATTATTTTAAACTAAAAATAAAATCACAGCCATCATTCAATGAGAATCTCGTCCCCTTTTTTATACTTCCCCATCTTTGTAAGCTTGTATATGCCTCGATGTTTATACAGCCGTGTGTCCAACTTCGTTTTCCCCGCGTCAAATTTGTTCGGCATATAATCCTTATCATCATGTAGTAAATACTCAGCATATTTGATTGTGATGATGCCGCAAATGTGTCTGAAAAATAAAATAACATAATTTATTAGGAAACCATTTTTGTTCTGGTAGTATGAATTTCCAAAGCTGCAGCAGGAGTTTATATCAAGCCACAGATGCAAAATAACAGATGTCACATGCATAAATCACATAATACACTCAGGTCACATACGCGCATAATCATATAACATGTGATGACATTATGTCACAGATACAATATAATCTCCATAATATGTGTGAGGTAGGTCACAGATCCATTATACTCTCTATGAAATTCACTTCCAAAAAAATGACCTAAATGAATTGTATTCATATTTTGTGACCTTTGCAGATTGCCTGCACATGTTTCAGAAACCTGTGTTGCTATAAAGCGAAAAAAATAAAAAATAAATAACAATTAATTAGTGAAACTCTAAATTTTTGTTATTTAAGAGCTACTAAAACAATTTGATATCAATTCCACCATAACTCTTTTTACACCACCTATTCATTTAAATCACTCTACAAACAGATCTATGAAGAAAGTTATCTTCAACGCATAATCTATTCCAAAGGCATTTGCCTATAAATACGTGGACCATAAGATACTGAGAACCCTTTGAGAAAATAAATTTTTTTAGGAAAAGAACCCATCTTAGACGTTGCTCTTTAAAAAAGGTAAAAGTAAGATGAAAAAAATCCAAGTAACTCTAAGAATTGATACGCAAGAATTTGCAAAAGCCTCCAAAGAAGCAGACCCTTCCTTCTTCCAACCTTAACCAGAAAAGTGACGAAAGGGGGGAAAATATAGCTCTTCAATTTTTTTCCTTCCAAATCAAATTTTGTTCGGGTTTTAGGCTTTATTTCTTTCGGTACTTTAATTGAAAAAAATGGAGGAGTGGAGGTGGAGATTGGAGATTTATCACAGTTGATTTTGAAAAATATGGAGGAAATTGGGTGAGAAGAAGGTGGAGATGAGACAGTGCTTGAGTGAGAGAAAATAGGGATGGAATAAAAATGGAAGTTAGGATATTAACAAATTTGAAACCCTCCATTAACGGAATATGCGCGTCAATTAATTAGATTAATTGTTTAATTAAAATGATAAAAACCTGAAAAATGAATAAATAAAGTCGAAACCTGAATTTTTAAAACGTAAAACTAAAGGTCTGGTTTTATGTAATTTCCACAACAAAGGATCCAATAGTTACTTAAATAAATAAATAGCCCAAATCCAATCCAAAAGCAAATGACTCATTTATAAATCAATTATCCAAAAGCATACCCATAGGGCACAAAATGTCCATCTAACGTTCATGTTTTCAATTTGTATAATGTTAGACACATAGATGAATATATTATTTTTGTATCGATAAACTGATTGTCTTTTGGTCAGCTAATCTAACTTGCCTACTTTGGTACTCAAAATCGTCGTTTTCAATCATTTTAGTTAAAAAAAAAAATTCGAGGGCGGAACCCCCAGGACCCTCCACCCCTCGTATTTTCGCCCCCACAAGATTGAAATCCTAGCTACGTCCCTGTTAACGAAGTTTTATCAGACAAACACTTGGAAGACTTTCTTAACCGTTTGATATTTTTTGCAGAATTTGTTAATTTTTATATTTTTTTTATGAAATTAATGAGAGTCTTCAATAAGAGTCTCATATACTTTCATTTCAGAATTTCATAGGCACCGGCGGAAAGTTTTTACATAGAAGGTGGAGGTTGGATCTTCACCACCTCCTCCCATCCATTAGGTAATAAAAATACATTTTTAAAAGAAAAATATATATATGAATAATGTTTTTTATCATTATGATAAGAGAAATTCTATTTAACTCCATTGAAGTTATAATCACAGTTTAGATGACGCTAATATAACATTAAATGATAAATGAAATTAAATAAGTTATTTAATTCCACATTTCATTTATAAGGCATTTAACGCCACCTAAACTGGAGTTATAACCTCAGTGATGTTACATAACATTACTTTTATGCAATGTTCTAAAAGGTGTAATGCGTTGCGAGGCATGGAGCTCGAGAATCAAGAATCACAAGTTTAGGCATGTCAATGCGAAGAATAAGCGTCATAATGCATTTCGTATTTTTAATATTATTTTAATTATTTTTAAGGTATTAAATATATTTTTATATAAAAAATATATTTTTTAATATATCATAAAAAAAATTTACCAAAAAAAAAAAGGGATTAGAAGGGATAATGCGCCGCCTAGGCGGTGCATTATGCCGCCTTTTAGAACAGAAACGCATTTTTCGCGCATATCCCGAATTCGATGCATTTTCCACCCGCATCGCGCATAGACGGAGCATTTTCGCGCATTTTAGAACATGGCTTTTATGATAATGAAATATTGATAATGTGACAGTTTATACGAAATAATTGAATTGAGCAATTCAATTTTTATAACAAAATGAGGGGGAGAGAGAGAAATGTGAAAAAAAAATTGCCACATCACCAGATATTCCATCATTGTGATGGTAAATAATATTACTCTCAAAATATTGTTGCAAATGCTAGATTTAAGTTTTAAAGTGACAGTCAAGAAGAGTCACCAAAATGAACCAAGATGGTCTTCGAAGCTGTAGAATATGTCAAACTAGGTCTCTAGAGCCACAAGAATAAATAGATATTGTGGTCAATGACCAGTTCGACTTGCGCACAAATCACATCGAAGTTGTTGTGCAGATCGATGGGAAGGACACCCGACTCATTCGGTAGTCTCTGCTAGGGTTAGGCTTGAGTTTGGTTGGGTTTGGTTGGATTGGTTTTGAATTAAACCCAAACCGAAGCCAACCCATTTACGGTTGAAACTCAATCCAACCCAATTCAAATCGATTAAACTTAGGTTGGTTTGGATTGGGTTGGGTTGATTGGTTTGGACTTGAGTCCAATTCAAGTTGGAGAATTTTTATGGACCCAATGGTTGTGACCTTTTTGGTTGAATCTGAACAATTTTTTTAAAGTCTGATACTATTTCAATTTGGACGAATTTCAGTTGCATTAAAAATGGTGATTTGAAATACATTAAGGGCCTGTTTGATAACCCTTTATTTTCCATGGAAGTTGTAATTGAAATTCCGCTTCCTACTTTTGTCCTGTTTGATTGCACTTTTTTTTCCTGGAATTGATTTTCCACCTTTTTCTAGGTACAATCCTTTGATGCACAAAAACTTGATTTGTTTTCTCACCTATTTGGTGGGAAAACATTTTCCACCATTTTTTTTTTTTGCTTTTTTTTTTTTTTGTTGCAATGTGAACAAATTCTAAATACAATGGTAAAAAAAAATTTCACTTTTATTGACAACTTCCATGCAAAACAAAGTCAAACGAATGATATTCGGTATGGTAAATTTTTTTTTTTTTTCAAATTTTTTTTTACAATTGGAACAAATTTTAGACCCAATGGTAGAAAAAATTATCACTTTAATGGACAAATTCCATAAAAAAATGAAGTCAAATGGACACAAAACTTTCTACATTTTCCATAAAAAATTTTACTAATCAAACACAATTAATTACAATTCCCAATAAAACATTTTCTAGGAAAATCAATTCCCTGTAAAACATTTTCTTTCCACCCATTTTCCAACTTTACAATCAAACGGACCCTAAATCGATTGAAGTTGGATCAATGGTCCGTAGTATTAAGTTTCATTCCAATAGAACATTATAAATTAAATATATTGTAAAACATGTTAAATAGATTATATCATGATCAAATAAAAACATATTGAATCAATCTAAATAAATGTTAAAAATCATGTCAAAAAATCGAGTCAAAAAATTGAGGCACGAATAGCAATAAGAGACCGGAGAGACAAGTCAAAAGAGACACGAGGATTTTTGATTTTAAGTACTAATTTTCTTTTTAATATTTTTAATTTATTGGGTTGGATTTGATTTAGTTTTATTAGATAATCCAACCCAAACCGACCTAAAATTTGATTTCCTAATTTGAACCCAACCTAATTGAACTAAAAAACCAATTCAAACCGGTTGGTTTGGGTTGGATTGATTGGTTTGGCCGATTCGAATTGATTCTTCCCCAGCCCTAATCTGTATACTCTGTAGTGTTACTCTTGCTAGCAATCCATAAAATTACAAGGCAACAGCAGTTCTGATGCAATATTACACAACATCGCAAAATATAAATACTAAACTCTAATCCAGGTTTTAGAAAACCATCAGCTCGATTAGTCAAGACAGTTAAACGAGATTTTCCAAATAGAGAAAAAAAAATAAAAAAATTCAACCGAAAAAGATTTCCTGGCTTTTAGAATGCCACAAAACAAAAGCATCCAAGAGTCGATAATATCGTCTATCCATGAGGGGATAGACATTTTTAACAATCCATTTAGCATAATTTCCTAAACTATCACGGAAAATAAACTGTCTAAATTATGTAAAATCCCACTAGTAAAAGAACTGAAGGGGCTAAAGTTAAAGAATACTCCCGGGCACGCAGCTCTTGTAAACGGCCTTCCAATGTATAGCAACAAAGGTCCATATTGTCGTCTGTCCCTTCTATTGAGACTCCACGAGAACGAATAATGGCTTGCCTTTTAATCGATCGCTTCCCTACAACATTCAGAAGTGCGCAGAGAGAGAATCAAGAGATAAATTAAGTTCGAATGATATCCATGGTAAATAGAAACAAAACATGAGAATACATGCCTCAATTGATATGTAGAAGCTTATTGGCTACCCTCCAAAGTGAGCAGATACTAAAGAACTTAGCCTAGCTAATGAGATCCCAAGAACAACTTCGCCTTTTATCCACGTATTTCGTAAAACTCACAACTTATAATCACCTAATTTAATTTTATCACTTCCCAAACATGCACATAGGCTCAATCGCATTGCTAGACGAAAGGTGGGTAGCTAGAATATGAATGGAAGTCAAGAACAATTCAAGAAATCATCTACTCCATAATCTCAATACTAACTAATATAACATGTGCTTCACAAAAGGTGGGTAGCTAGAATATGAATGGAAGTCAAGAACAATCCAAGAAATCATCTACTCCATAATCTCAATACTAACACAAATATAACATGTGCTTTATTATTTTCCTTCACCTTTTTTGATTCAATATTAGGAAAAATATATAAATCAGAACAATCCAAGAAATCCAACACCAAATATATACTAATCCTCGTTAGTGCTCTATAGGATAACAGGAGGGAGTTTAAAGTCATTGTTATATGTCAAAGAAAAAATTTGACATTGTTTCGTAAATAAAGGAGTCACCAATCTTTAGCGCTCAGTATTTAACAGAGGATGCTAACTCAAAAGCGAAGCCTGGACCAAACCATTTTGTTTACTTCCCTCATCCCTCAACTGCATTTAGAGGATCTACATATTATAATTGTATTAAATCCCCTGCAGAATCATATTACGATTAAAAACTTTCTTCAGAGAAAAGCCAGTGAGAAGTTGGCCAATACCAGCACCTTGTTTGGTGAACGAATGGAATAAAAGAACGCCAATTTCAAATCTTTTTCGCAACCACGTTATTTAATTGCTGAAAAAAAATTTAATGAGTTGGAAGGTCAGTTGATGAGGTCATCTAAAAGTACTTGTCCCCACCATATTTCATAAATAACTAAACCTACATAAATATTTAAGTACTAAAAGTCAAAGAGACGAACAACAAATAGATGACCACATGAAAAGTAACCTTGATCAGAATCTTGTTGTGATGGTCAAACACATGGGAGTAAAAAATTAAAAAACGACCAACTTAAAAATGTCATTTCCCAAGAGGATTTTGGGAAATTGGAAAATAAATTAGAAAAACAAACCTTTAGATCTGGTATTTCAATGACACAAGCACACTCTACAACTTCAGCTCCAGCACGTTCTGAGAAGCAACAATTTCAAGTCAAGCCGGCAACATGTACATTATTATTCTTGAAAAAAAAATGAAGGAAGAAGACAAATATACAAAATGTAACCATTAATTATATGGTTTGAAAAGATTCCCATAGTAATGAAGACACGAAGAACGTAATAACCCACAACCATTATGTGAAAGAACATTTCCATAGGTGCATCACATTCTTTATAAAACAAAAGGGAAAAAGTACAGATTATGGAAAGCCTGCATAATATAAATATTAATGAAGAGTACCCAATAAGTTCATGGCAGCACAGAGAGTGCCACCAGTAGCAATCAGATCATCAACAACCAATGCACGCTCCCCAGATTCTACTGCTCCAACATGCATCTCAAGACAGTCACTTCCATATTCCAAGTCATACTCTTCCCTAAAAACTTTACCTGTGAATAAATGAATTTGAAATAAGACAGTAACCACTCATCAAAACCAAATAAGAACCTTGCACAATTTTTTTTTTAAATTTATAGCAAGACAATATTTTTAACATCATCGACATGTAAAATATATAACATCAAAAAAGGAGAAAAAAGATTAATCTCAACAAAATTGGAGCCCGTGTATCAGGAAACTGTTAGATAACAATGATGGCCTGAAAAATGGATCTAAATCAATTGAATGAAAAATGGCAGCATTGTGGAATGTATATAATGGATAAACAATGTGGAAGGTTTAAAAAATATTTGATATAAATTGACACAACTGAGAATGGCAGGATTCCAAGCAGAAGAAAATGAGCAAACAATATGGTTTACCTGAAGAAGATTTAGAGCATGTTTGAGCCCGAGTTTTTACCAAAAATGCATTTTGAAATAATGACTTGATGAAGAATGTGTGGTTAAAAAATAAATAAAAGTTTTGAGTTTACGCGTAATATTATTTTATTAAAAAATGTGTGGTTGAAAATAATAGAGAGAAAAATGTATTTTGAAAAATAATACAAAGATGATGAGATTTTTTGCCTAATTAATTGAATAACATATAGGTGCACAAGAAAATAATCCTGCATTTCAGGTTAAAAATAAAATAAAATTCTAATAACAATTTTAAATTAGAAATACACTATTGGGAGAAAGTACCAGGAAGTTTCTTTGGCTTTCTCAAGGGAACAAACTTTGCTCCAATTGCCAAAGCAATGGGAGGACCGAATATAAAGCCCCTGGCCTCTATTCCTGAGTGTTATAAAGGCAAACTATGTGAAACACTGATATTACATGATAATACTTTAACTGGACAAGTAATTCTTCATGTATCTCCATGATAAGTAGTTGGCCAGAAACAGAGCAATTACATTTTACTCTTGTACTTTAAAGAATGTAAACAGGCAGAGCAGGATATGTGGAATCTGTGAATTTTACAAATTTACAGAGATGGAAAATATGCATGAAAAAATGCTACTCTTTTAAATGCATGAATTATCCTTATCCAACACTTGACACCCAAATAGCAGTATAGGGAAATTACTATATATTTTGCATCCTTACTAAATTTAGGAAGTACATAAGAGATATTTAATTTGTTCTTTAGCTATAAAATAGACTAGACTGTGCATTTTCTGGGGTCATATTATATTTACCATAGAAATAAAGAAAAACAATAAAACGCATTAATACCATGCTATACATACCCACACTTCACACCTGTTTCCAAGACCAAGACCATAGCTTGAGGCCTTGATGTATGAAGTTAGAGTAACTAGAGATGAGCCTCCCATGTGTATAGTATAACTTGAGCAACAATTACATGGAATCCTCAAGCAAGGGTGCATTGGTTATTATTATGGAACAAAAAGAAACTAAAAGGAGAATCAGATAGTAAAAACACCACCAATATGGAGAATGCAATCATGAACAACAAAATTACATTTATAACTAGGTTAGAGACACTAATATGTTAACATCTTAGATGGTGACTTTACATCCTTTCATCATGTAATTGAGAGCCCTTCTACATTCAAAGACAAAAATTAACGAGCACAATTAAGACAGCAACAGTCATCAAATAAATACCAACTGTAGAACACCCATTTTCCTCCAAAGACAAAACACTGGGAGTATATTACTAAAATGGCACCAAAGTTGGCAGCTTTATAGTTGTATATCATCTTACAGACATTTGACACATCTCACGATCTAATGTTACACCTATCGAAATGCAATAGAAATCCTCAAAAACATGCAACTAACAATCTAAGCCTTATCATTTACAACCAAAGATGATATTGAAACATTGAGATCATTCATAGTGCCAAGCGATGCAGCCTTTTGTTGCATAATGTGTTAACCAAGACTAAGTTCATGGTTCTGCCTCATAGGATGTTGTATCAAATATAAAGAGTATATAAAACTGATGCTAGGACTTTTACCTTAAGGAAACTGCCACTTTTGTTAAGTGATTGCATGTTTATTGAGTAAAAATTCCAAAACGACTGAAATGTTGACTAACACTAAAAAATGTTGAAAACACATGAGGACAAAATGAGTAGACGTAGTCTGAACCCAACAACCTGCATTAATTAATCTACAAGGAACATGGAGAAGAAGGTCCTACTACCGACAAAAGAAGTAAAAGAAAATACACACACACACGTTATAGAATTTAAAATGTCTACAGAGCAAGTGAGAATGACGGAATAATAAGCATATACGAACATTATTAACAGTAAGCTGAAATGCGAAATCGGCAAAGAAAAGTTGACAGTACAATTAGCTTATCATCGATAAGTAACTTTGTTTATTTTCTAGTGCTCTTTTGCTTTTCTTGCAATTGTAAGACTCAAAGTTCAGTGATTCACTCCAATACCACAACTTTAGCCTAAATAAATCGTAGAGGTGAAAGAGGAAATACACTCCTCACTACCACTTTCACAAATTTTCCATATTGAAGTTCCATCAATGATCAAACTATAGCATAACATAATAAAAGAAATAGCCAGTGGAAAGAGACAAAGAAGATACAACTTATAGTGGAGTCTGGACCTCCATAAACAATCTTTCCAGCAATTATTGATCATCATTGCTCAATAGAAAAACCATAATGCCACTCAGACAAAGTCATAATTCACCATCATCATAACATATTAAAAGGTTTTCCTGTTCTTACCATAAGTTGAGAGGCTTAAAATCAATACATTGTACAGTAAATTGTCCAAAGTCGGTTTAAAAATTGATAAGAAAATAGAAGAAATAAAATAAAACTCATCATTGCGGCCTATGGGCCCGCACCCTTATTTCAACAATGCGGATTGTGTGAGCATCCATCACCAACACCACCACCACCACCACCACAACCACAACCACAACCACCACCATTTAACCCATCTCCCAAATGGCTTTTCAGCAACTTGTCCCCCTTCTTTACTATGAACCGTTCATATTCAATAACACACCTCAGTTAGAAAAATTACTGTGACAAATAATTGTTTAGTCTAACAATAAACCCCATATAAATTCAAACCAAAAATTTACTGTCTACTACACATCCACGTAGCCATCGTAATCCTCACCACTCAAATTAAAAAATGAAAAGAAAAACAAAAGTAGAGTAGAGTGATACATTAGTTAAAATAGTAATGAAGTCTATCCAACTCCAGTGCGAAAATAGACATAAAACGGGACCACTTTCGTAGTATTAAATACAGCAAGACAAAATGAAAGAACGTGTACCGGCGACAGCAGTAATGTTTTTGCCTTTGTATCTCTCAACGAACAAATCAATGGTGTCCTTGAAGGCCTTTGGATCGAGTAAAAGTGTAGTAATATCTTGAAACATTATCCCTGTTAAAAACACATAAAATAAGATACCAAACACAGCTGAACATTTACGTGTAGCGACGAATATAAACAAGTATACAGTCTGTATGCGTGAATACCTGGCTTTGGGAAATTGGGTACCACGCGGATTCTCGATTGAATGCCGTCAATACGTGGATCATCCTCTTTGCAAGCTGACATTATGCTGTAACAAGAACACAGAAATAACACAGAAGTCTCTTCGCCCTTGGCTTGTTATTCAATCTCCCTCCGAATGAAAAAGAGGGAACTGAAGGTGAGTGAAAGCGTAGAGATATATAGTCGTATTTATAGGCAGAGTAGCAGTGAATGAGTGTATGACTCTGTGTGTGTGTGTGTGAGAGAGAGAGAGAGAGAGAGAGTAGGGGTTGTTTGGGGCGCTCTGCACAAGAAAGAAGCAAATCTACTCGATAAGCAAGAGGATCATGGTAAATATTGGCGTTTATTTGTTTCTTTCGGCACTATCTGAAAAATTATATTTTGGAATTTGGATCACTAACTATTGAATTAAAAGTACTTTATCTATAAGTAACTGTTTGGAACTCAAAATGCATTTTAACGGAGAATGTGTAGTTAAAAAATAAGAAAAAAAATTGGGTTTACATATAATATTATTTTATTAAAAAATATGTGATTGAAAATAAGAGAAAGAAAAATGTATTTTAAAAATAATAGGGATCGAATAATAATTAAGTTTTTAGTCTGCATGCGACCATTTTATTTAATATTGTATCCTTATTTCAAGATTCGAAACATAAATAAAGTAGCATATTCATTAGCATCTTTCGTTAGACAATTACGTGGACGGATTCGTGAACCACTTTTTTGTTTTGTTGGTTGTTTGTAGCGATTTTCTTGAACAAATGAGTTAGTTTGCCCAGAAAAAATTGTTGTTGTCGAGATGAGCTCTCACACTGTCATCGCTTGTCTCATTTTCGTTTGTTATTTCTTTGCTTGAATGAATGAGTTGTTTTGCCTTCAAAAAGGAGGAAAATGTTGCGTCTATTAAAGCTCTTACACTATCGCCACAAGTAATTTTTACGTACTTTAAAAATGGAAAACTTTACTTAAAACTAATTTTAAAAAACTCCCGGCATTTTGTTTGACACTTTGGTAGACAAATTGGTCAGTTTCTATTTATGAATCTATGTTTGTTTTAGCATAGCACAAATTGTTATTTGTAATTGGGTAGTGATTGTGATGTAGGATTTAAGACAATATGTTCTCTTATCAATTGTATTTAAGTTTGTGCGCACAAGCAGATAGTGGTCACATTTGTTGCAACTACTTGAATTCAAATGGACTTTGACTATTCATGTCGGCTTAGTTTTCATTCAATTATAAATTATAACACATTATCTGTCGTTGCTCTTCCCTTAATCTCGTAGGGACGTGAATCCCTTAAATGAAATCAATAGACTCTAATTTGAAATATTTCTCAACCAGTTAATTCGTAAAAATTCAAGTACAAAAGATGAAATTGAAGATTGGTAAAGAGAAGAACATAATCTTACCCCTAATTACTAGTAGTAATTGATGAAAAGGGCAGGCTGTAATCCGTACTTGAAAGAAGTAATTAGGCGGCTCCCTTTAATTGTACGTTAAATCTATTTGGTCCTTCTTAAAGTACAATGAAAGAATATTTGGCTAAAGTTTACCATTACAACTGAACTTTGAACCTTGTTATTTTTAAAATATATATTTTTCTCTCTTTTTTTTAATAATATTATACGTAAATTCAAATTTTTAACCACATATTCTCAATCAAAATAATATTTCAAAATGTATTTTGGAAAAAAAAAAAAAAAAGTTAGATCAATTATTTCTTCTAGTTATGATATATTCAATTTCCCTACGAATCTCTATTGTCCACACAACTTGAAGTCTGGAGGCTTGACTCCTTCCTCATGGCTGAACTGTCACTTTGGTAGGTAGCTTGACCATAATCAACCCTAGAGGAATCCACCGTCCTTGGTTCAAGGAACTTGGATCAGGTCGAAACTCGTGTCAAGCATTTACCGTGTGAAGGGACTATGTTGATTCTCGACTCTTGCTGCCAAATCCAGGATGTTATCACCTCCTAGTAAGGGACGTGTAACCTGTTTAGCCGCATGAATTCGTCTTTAAGTAGGAAATGCCTATGATATTTGGACGATTCTATGACATTCACACATTTGCACACATACAGCATGCCGACATAGCTTCCCAGACGAACTGATTTTATGATTTTTATTGATTAATTATGTCCATATGTTTTTGGACGATACTATTATTCTATTTTCTTTTGTTATAACCCAGATGATAAGTATTCAAAACTTGTGAAGTACTTGATGAATCCAACAATGTCAAACAAAGGATGTTTCGTCGTCCAAATATTGCTTAAATCTTGACATACGAATATTTCTATTTGTCTACGAAGTCGAATTATTCAACCAAACAACATAGTTTCCATGTCAGATACTCATTCAACAAAAAAATATGTTTTTAGTAACTTTTATTCATTTTACTAATTACCTTTTTTTTCTCCGTCACTGTTTCGAGTTCATAAATGTGGAAGAGGTGTTAAAAAAAAAAAAAGGTAGAAAGACTAATAAATGTAAGTATGATGTTATAGGCTCAATTGTTGAGTAGATTTAATAATTGCGTATTAGTCTAATTTAATTGATTAGTACTCCAGTCCAATTAGGTTAGGCCTTTACTAATCCTAATGGTTAGTAAATACTAAGTCATTGGTTAGGGTTTGATAATTTTATCTTTATTACTTGCTAGCACAAGAAACGAGACAAAAAACTCAAAAACATTATTTTTGCGGTGATGGAATTTCAAGTTCGTTTCTGCTATGTGACTGTCATTGGAAGATGCACATTTCGATATCTTGATGTATTGAGATCGTCGTGGTAGATCATCGAATGTATAATTTTTATTATAGATTCTTCGACTGGTCTTGTTTTGACTATTGAAATTATTTGACTTGGATGTGAATGTTTAAACAAATAGCAACAGTAAGAATAGAAACAAAAAACAAATTATTGTGACAAAATGAGAGAATGATACAAACCCATCACAGTCAAAGAAATTCACAAATATTATTATTTTGTCCCAACTGCTGTATTTATGCATTTGCTTATGTATCTTTCAATTAAGAATGAAAGGTACAATCTGCATAAAAAAATAAATAAAATTTAATAAATAGATTTTGATCTTGTCATTGTCTAAAGAGGTGAAACATTGGTCCATGATAGCATGATTTTGTTGTTTAAACACAGTAATGGATATCTAATCAAGAGGGCGTTGGGTTTATCTACTTCTGTTTATGAAATGATTAATATCAGTTAAAATAATTTGTTCTAAAGAGAGTTAAAACTCAAAAAGCAGCTACAGTAAATTTCAATTGAGAGTTTTTTCATGTACTTTTTATCATTTTTTACTTTTTGTTAAACTTTTTTTTTACCAATAAAATAGATTTCGAGTGTTGTAGTACTTATGAGTAATAATTTGAAGATAATATAAAAAGTATTGGGTCCCGTCTAACACTGTTCCAAGGATGTCGAACCTAAACCAACATAAACTCATATTTTTTTAGTCAAATTCAAACATTAGTTTCAATTGTGTATTGCATTTCGTTGAATTCACTACTGTAAAAGTTCGAAGGATATTGATCAAGTTCGAATAACTGTTAAACTAAACGCTTTGTCAACTTCTGTAAATAAGCTAAAAGTCATTTCCAAGGTTCAATGTGATGTTTGAAAGATTGCTTAGTTTAGTGTGCACATAACATGGCCATCTTTTTCTTTGGTACATTTCAAGTTGCTTTCAAAATCTTGATATTTCTATGGGCAAAACCTAACCCTTTCCACCTCATTTAACTAATTTTGACAAAACATTCCATGGAATCACCGGAAGATGGAGAGAGAGAAAAAAAAAGGACCAATTATGCATCACCACGTTAACGTTGTATGACTGTCAACATATGTAATTATGGCTTTTTCCTATGTTGTCTATTTATCTACTCACAAGAGATCGAATTACCTCGTATACTATATGTCAAAGATCACTGTATATGTGAAAATAGTAAGACATTTCCTATAGTAGAAATTCAGTTGTCTACTTATCTTAACGTATTGTTCGTATGAAACTCCACCTCTATCTTATACAAAAATGGAGAAAAACTATTAGAACATTTCTTGTGTTAGAGGTTGAGGTGTTTAATAGTCTTACTCGAATTTTCTCAAAATGATAAAAATAAGCAGAGAGTACATATTGTAATGAAAAAGAATACAAGAAACCACGATGTTTCGGTAGTCTTAGCTTGAAGTTTTGAGACATTACATTAGTATTTGACAATATTTTTAATAATAATTAGCATGTTTTTTTTTTTTTTTTTTGTAGATTTTTATAAAAGTTGATGAAATCTATGGTTGAAAAGTTTATAAAGTTGTGAATCCCAAAAAATGTATGATTAAAAATTAAATCTTGATTTTGACTTACATTTTTATTAACTTTTTTAATTAAACAAAATATTGACCAAGCCCTGTTTGGTGAGGATTAAAATTAAATTTTCAATAGATTTTGATAAAGTCTGATGAACGTGTGATTGAAACGTTGTGAATTTCACGAAATATTTGGTTAAAATTAATTATTGATTTCGATTTAAATTAAAATTTTAATACCTATTGGGCCAAAATCTTTTTGTGCGTAGAACTGTAGTGTTTGACCTTGTGTTTTGTGTGTGATTGTGAAAGAAGGCTGTTGGTTAGGTAACTCACGCAAAAGAAACATAATTTCAGTAACAAGTCAAAATATTCTTTGACAAAACAACCTCTGAGAAAGGGACCATGATTGATTGGGAAAAAAAAAAAAATCCTTTTTAATAATTTTAATAGTTTCCCAAAGATTGATTTTTTTATACGTTTGTGTTTGATTTTCTTGAAACTTTTATGTGTCCGAATGTCAACCCATTTTGCTTGCATTATATTGACATCTTAAAATATAACGAGTGGTACCGTAAGTTCACTATCACTAAATTTTTCACATCTCTCCTGCAATTTGTAATGCGTCATTTGAGCCTAAGCACGAACTTTTAACATGTAAACTCGATATATCTCATTACAAAACATTCTTAAACCCTTATTTGGAGATGATTAAAATTAGATTTTTAACAAATTTTGATAAGAAAATGATGAAATGTGCAGTTGAAAAGTTGTGAATTTCATTATATATGTGATTAAAATTAATTATTAACTTTAACTTAAATTAAAATCAAAATTTTAATTTGGAGCAAAATAATTTATATTTTTATGAAAGTATACGGATTATAGTAATCAGTGTGGGCCCAGTTTGGAGTATGATATGCTATTAACTTCTTATTAAAATGATAATAAATGAGACAATTAAATATGGGACCTACCATATAAATATGTAGTTGTTGAGAAAGAATGAACAATTATGTTGCTCAAATTTTCATTTGATTAACACTAAATCACATGTTAGTCCATCATATTATTTACTGATTCGTGGAAACCAATGATTGAAGGAAGAATAAAATGACTAGTGGATATCATAAAGAATATTTTAAATTTGACGTGAAATTTAGGAGAATCCTAGGCGAAACGACTTGATATGTTTCATCTTAAATCCCTGTTTGGTTTAGCTTAAAAAGTAAATTCAAATTCAAATCAAAATCAACGAGTCATTAACGAGAACTATCCACTAGTTTTGTGACCAAATTCCATCGTAAAGCTGTCAAATTTGCACTTTTATAATTTTGATAGTAATTGAATACTAATTTATTTACTGTCTAAATAATTAATTAGATACTAATTTACTTACTTTCTAAATAATTTATTGTTATATTTATATGAGTAGGAGATTTGTTTAGATTAATAGCAGTGGTGGCGATCGAGGAGATGGTAATGGTGCTAATGGTTTTGGGGGGTGGGTGTGTGTGCGGTGGATGGAGAAAATGAAGTTGGTTTTTGGTTTTTAATTATTTGATTTGATTTTAATTATTTTATTATAAAAAATGTAAAGTTATCGTTTTAACATTTTAAAATTAGTCAAAATTATTGTCAAAGTCAATTATTTGGTCAACTAACGATCAAACTAACAGAAACCATCCATTTAGACTACAGTTGCAATATTTTGAAATGTTTAGTACCGTGGGTGACACAAATAAAAGTTTTGGGCAATGTCTGTTACTAAATGAAATGTTTGATACCGCTGCTGCAATTATCCCTTATTCTAATCACAAATTTGAATTAAATTGAATCGCAAGTGAGTTGCTCCGTCGTAATTTCTTCTTCTAATTAAAAGAAAAGCATAAAATTTATTATATGGTGATACTAAAGATTATTTTTGCACATGAAGCGAGAGCGAGACCTATGCTTTGAAAATTTTAGTCTTAATAGATTCTAAAGGGTCGAGTGGTCGATTTGATAGAATATTATTTAGCCATTGTTTAGTTTGGATAAAAAATAGTTTTTTTTTCTTTTTATATATATAAATTTTGATAAAAAATTGTAAAATGTATAGATTCTATAAAATGTGTAGTTAAGAATGAATTTTAAGAAACGTGAGCAAAACATCGACTTAAATTTGTCTTGTTCAAATTTTGTTGCATAATAATATACATCAAGACATACAAGTTTATCATGTATGCAAATATTTAAACAAGTTTCGTGAAAATAACCAATTCTAAATAAATTAGAATTACGAGAAATAAAAATATTTTCATCCACCTTCGGGTAACTTATATATAAATTTTCTTTATTATAAATTAAATAAAGTTTTTCACTTTTTTGCATGGACAAAAATACTTTAAACATTCATGACTCCTGTTTATTTAATTTCATTTAGGTCATAGACTCAGGCCCAGTTTGTTTAGCCTGTAATCCCGTAGAGGATCTTTTTACTCGATTGGTCCTAAAGTTGGAAAACACAAGAATGAAAGCACATGCTGGCAATCTAAATTCAACTATTTTGCTCAACTTGAACTTTTGTTTAGCATTCGCTACAAGAAATTTCACGAACTTTTACCTCTTGATGATTCTTTTCAGATGAAACAAAAAAACTTCATTAATTTCACGTGAATCGAGGTAGGAAACAAAACTAAATCGACCAACCCAACACGGTCCACATGTTTGCTTCTTGCTCGAAGCAAAAACCTAAGAAAACTCGTACAACTACAAGAAATTTTTTCCGACAGTGAACAGCCAGATTAGTCAAATGAATTACATATTAAAGCAATTGGTTCATGAGAAATTGTCTCATTATCAAGAATGCTCAATTAGATAGGTTCATAAAGCTAAAAGAAGTATAATGGCATTTCTAACTATCAAGCAATGTTTCATGAATAATATCTTCTACCCCTTGGCCTTTTGCTTCTCCCAGGAGGAAGGTAGTCGTCTCTGCTATTGTTCTTGGCTCTATATTTCTTGTATTCTCTCGAACGAATAGCTCCTTGCAGAATTCTTACATCTTCACATATTTCCTGTCGAGAAAGTGACGACAAACTCGGGAGAATCTCCTTCTGGAAATCTTTCATTCTCCTCCCTCTTTTCAACTTCTTCGCATAATCCATTTGATCCAAGCCATTTATGTCAAATGGAGCAGCTGAGGATACGCAGTATTCATCCACGCTGCTCTCGGGTTGCTTTAGTACAAGCGATTCATAAGACTCGGAAGAACATTGTGGAACATCCCTCTTTCCGTTCTTGGCACAGGGAATGCAATCTTGATCTCCGGCTAAACATTGCAAGGAAAAATAAACGAGAGAAACAGCTCCCCTTTTTACCGTTTTATCATGCTCTGCAGCTTCTCCTTTTACCTGATCAAAGAGCTTAGATTTCAAATTACTATCACTAGAACATTCAACATTATGCTGAAATAGTTTCTTTGCGACTCGAGATGATTCAGAATTTGGGAATGCATTCTTCGTAGGTGAACAATTCAATTTTCTCGTAGTGCTACCACATTGTGTTGTATTTCTATTGCTCGAACTGTCCTCAGCAATGCAATCAGACTTGCACGAGACTGGAGATTTGTTGCTATCTGTGCCCTCAACTGGTTCTTGACTTGTGTACAAATGTGAATAGGGTGTGTCTTCTTTAGTCTTCTCACCATTCATCTCTGGGATAGGTGTGATACTCTGATTTCCATCAGACGAGATAGCTGCGAAGTCTACATTTTTTGGTTCTGTGTTCATTGAATGCCCACCAATGGACTCAAGACCTATATAGCATGATGTAGTTGCTCCATTAAGTTGGCAATCATTTTTGTTTTTTGAAGCTGTCAAGTTCAGAAATTCTGTATCTGGCCGAAGCAACATGGACGACTCATTGCAGTAATCAGAGTTTGGTTCTCTCCAATCAAGAGCAGAAGGATTATGATATTCCGCATCTGTTCTCTGTGAATCACACGAAAAGGTACTTTTTGATGGATAGGACGTTCCGAGAGCAAATGGGTAAAAAGATGATTCGTCCAGTAGACTTCGGTTAAGGTCCAACAATCCCACTTCATGAGAAGCAGATAGCTTTCCCCTGGCCAACATATCATAGCCAGAGATGTCCCTGTGACATTGATCGACTCCTGCAGAAGCCTCACCTTGATCAAAGAGTTTCTTAGGCGAAAACGTTGTTCTGCCATTGGATGACGTTTTGTTCGATCCTTCCAAATCAATTAAAAATTGCGAAGGTGGACAAAAACCCTTATCCTCCCAAGTTTGCCTGCAAATACCTTTTTGCCAAGTGTCCCCATTGATTCTCAGAGAGAGCTCAAGCTCCTCCATAGAAGATACTGTTTCATAATGAAAGTCGTGCTCCATTTTGACAGACCCTTTTGCAGTACTGTAAACATTCTGTTCACTCAGAAAGTCTTCATCAACATTGTCATTGTAGTGACTGGCGGGTAGTTCAAGATCTAGACTCGTCCTTCGGAGTTTTAAGCATAAATTTCCAGTCTCATGTAAACACTTGTTCTTCATCGACTCAGTTGTGCTCACCTATGAAAACCTCCATTTATTAGATTTTATAACCATGAACAAGTGAAGGAAGAAAACCCCACATATTTTATAAAGAACCAAAAAGAAAACGTCCCACAAAAGAATTTATGCTCACTTTTCTGTAACTCAACCCACTTCCCATTTTCGAGTCCAATTCCTTCATGAGCATTTTTTGCATACGATACAACCGGTGGAGTTCAAGAACCTGAATAAAATCAGAAACAGATGAATAGACTACTAATTAACCAAAAGGCAAGGCAATTATTTCATCAAACATGGTCCAACATTTGTTCTTATAAGCTGAATAAGCAATTAAGCATGAATATCTCAATATTTTTAAGTTTTCAACACGAATATTTTTACGGTAAAACTCAACTACAATGTCCAAATGTTCTTTCACCAGCATGACAGTGCAGTGTCATGTTGTTAACATAGCCAACTGAAAGTATCGTGTACTCATAATACAGTAATGGCAATACCTGCTTTCTAAAAATTTCCTCCTGATTGAGCATTGTCAGTTTTAAAACTTCTTGCAGAGAACCATCATATCTTCGCACCAAATTTACATTGTAATCACCTCCTATCAACATCATGACCTTAGCTCGTTGACTATTATGCGTCTTCAAGTTTCAAAGTAGTCAAACCAACCAAGTATATCATTCAGATTGCATTCAAAACTCCCCATTGCACCTGCATTTCATACTAAAACACTAGTGAGAAGGAGGGGAAGCAGTTGAATCCACGAGGGCAAAAGTTTACAATGAAATATCACCCGAAGATCAGCATCCTCATCTTTTATCATATCAATGTTAAAAGATAGAATACAAGAAACGGAATTATTCTACAATATGCATCGATTGTTTGAACAAGATTTGATTCGGCAAAGAAGCTATTTTAATGTTTTAGTCATTATTTTCGTTTTTCTATGTTGTTCTGTACAACAAGAATACTACAATGTTTCATCACACTAAAATGATCCTCGCTTTCCAACTTCAATCCAATTGCCAATAACAATACACTACTCCATATTAAACGTTCCAAAGTTTTTCGAGCAACAATTGCTTATAAAAGAAGCTACATTTTTACAACACAAACGACTACGAAAATGGCCCACCTGTCCAAAAGGGATAAAAGTGGCACCCACGACCCGTTTTAGTTCCCCATTAGTCCTCCTCATCCTCAAATCTGATTCCGTAGTAAATCATTCCATAACAAAATGCAGATTTTATTTTTTGATACTGTAATATGCTGATTCATAGTTTACAGTTCAAGAAATCAATGTACTATCAAAATACGTTAAAAAAATGAAAAATTTCAGCAGCCTCAACAGTTCTACAGATAGCAACAATAAGTTGTTCAAATACTATAAAAAATCCAAGATACCGTTTACCCAGATTATTTAATTAATTAATTCAATATAGTTCTTACTTTTACCTAGTTACTCATAAGAAAAGTCAAAAAAGAAAAACAAAACAACATTCAACTAGCAACAACACCATGTTTGGCTGAACATAATCCTAAGATCTTACGTAAGACATATCAAGAAACAACAAATGTTTAGGGAAATGAGCACGTAGCTTAAAACAACAGAATTACAGAAACATATACATTAAATTATTTTTGGTACAAAAATACACAATACAAACAGAGAGTTACATAAAGAAATTTACCAGTACAGTGAAGACGAGATCAAGAAATAAGTGTAGAACATATTAAAGTAGGCCATATTTGGAGATCCAAGATATTATATACATACAAATGCTATATATGTATTCATACTACATACCCACTCCGCCCCACCCATATGTATATATATATGTTGTGTGTAGATATATATTAGAGAGAGAAGAAGGGTGGAATCAGAAGAATTGGGTACAGAGGTTGGGAAGGAAAAGAAATTTCTATCTGGGTTGTGCGTGTTTTTGCGTGTAATTTACCGCACCTCTGGTGTGTGCCTCATAATATACACATTTTCCGTCTCTCTCTCCTCTCTCTTCTCCCCTCTATATATGACCATGTTATAGGTGTAGGGTTAATTTTACTGATAGTCACTGAACTTTGTGCTTAGTGTCACTTTAATCACTAAATTCCAAGATTTATCATTGAACTTTACAAAATAATTTCATATTAATTAGAGGTTCAATTTAACATCAATTGTTTAAAGAGTAATATTATTCATCCCACTGAGGTTACAAATACAGTTTAGATGGCTTTAAATGATAGATTTAAAAAAAAATGAAATTAAATGATTTATTTAATTTCACCTATCATTTAATTTCACATTAACGCCACATAGACTGTATTTATAACCACAGTGGGGATTTACTCTTGTTTAAAACTCCAAAAATAAATATTAGTCTTAAACACCACCCTTATCATTCACCTCTTTCCATATTGTGCATCTCGACAATACCTCCTTCCAGAATAAAAGACAAGATTTTCGAGTCGATCTATCACTCAATCACATGCCATTCCGTCATTGTCTGATTTTTGGTTGTCTGATCACAGTCGAAATTATGTATCTACTTATCGTATTTTTGCCCCTGCTCGGTAGTTCCGTAGCCGATTTTTTCAGACTTCTTTAAGAGCAAGAAGGAACTGAGAACCTAAATTTTTATATACCAAGTCATCAAACCATTAGAAATTAGAATTTTCAGTTAAATCTTATGACTTGGTATGGCAGCCATTCCCGTCTATGTATTGTTGAGAATTTTCAAAAGGCAAGGTAAAAATAAAATTTGGATAGGTTTGAGAAATTCGGCGACCATCTCCGTTTACCGTTCGTGGTGGGGGAGAGAGGTAGGTTGGAGTGGGGTGGAAAATTTTGTCATTCCAATGACTTGACAAGTTAAAGTTTAACGGTCAGAGTGAAATTAAATACAAAGTTGAATGGCCATTATTGAAATCAACTTTTATTTTTGCGTTGGGATTCTCTCTCTTTCATTGTTCTCTCATCTCTGTCTACCAAATTCTGCTTTCATTTTATTTTATTTTATTTTCTGGTTTGTAGAAATCGCACTTTAAAATATGAATTTATATGTATAAAGCCGCAAGATTTATTTTTTTCACTGCCAAATAAAAAACTATCAAGTGTGTTTTGTGGAAACTCTGAAATATTTTTTTGTACACATAGCATGACTGTTAAATATTTTTGAAGTGAATGATCAATCATGTATCGTCACATGGCACAACATAAAAAAAATGTACGTGTAGCATGATTGTATCTGATTTATTTGACATTAGAGATACAATTTTCAACAAGATATTTCCTTTTCTTAATCTAGAAGTTAGTATGTTGTATTACAATACATCAGCTGAAGTTGATATTATCATGAGCTAACTATTCGATAATTTCATTAGTTCATATCGTCATGAAATATAGTTGACAAATAAAATTGAATTCTATCAATCCAACTAGTAATATTGAAAACTGGAGAAATGAAAGGATGCTAAACTTTATCTAGGAGGAAATAAAGTAACAAAAATCACAATTATGAGTTATGCTATCATATTAAGCCTCTATTTGAATCTCGTTCTTTAAAAATTCATTTTTTTAAAAACTAATTTTCAACCACACATTCGAATTTCATAGACCAAGTCACATCTTACAGCCTCCACATGATAGCGATTTTCCTCAGCAAAAACCGGGCCATCTCGTATGGCAGCAACCTCAATATCTTCCACCTTAAGATGGTCGAAAACTTGGTTATTTTGCTCAACCACCAGTGCTTCGAAATGGTCTCTAATGATATCCCTTTGTTTGTATAATACTTCGCCTACTCTCAACGATGCATTAGTGTTTAGCTTTAGGTGTCAAACCAAGGGAACTCACATACTTCATACTTGAATATGTCTTTCTTTTTTATGAAAGCAAGCAAAACTCTTCAATTAGATTTATAAGACCGAATCGCAAATGCACATTTATGCAACTTGAAACGGACTCGTTCCATATTTCTCTTGTGATGGAATACAGGGTATTGCAGAGGAATTCTTGGGCTATTGGGAGTTGGAGCAGGGCAAGGAACTTGATAGGAGGAGCAGAAATTTGGCTTAAGATATGGTACTAGAGTTACTATGGTTTCAGAGGATGCACACTATATATTTGTAGTTTGTATCTTGTTCCAGTACAAAATCTTTATATCTAGTTTATCTTAGTCAAAATAAGGCGTTCATCGGCCACCAACATAGTTACTCTTGGAGAATACGTGAGAAAATTGAGTGATTGGAAGCAATGGTCCGACTTTATGGTTCAGATATTCAAAAAAATAAATGAGGAAATACGTTCCAAAAAATCATGATAAATGTGTTTTGCACGTTTATCTAGGCACCTAAACTTGTATATTATAAAAAAAATACTTATAATTGGACTAGGCCCAAAGTGGATCGTTTGTCGCGCCCTACCCGCCCCCAAGCTGGGACCGGGCGCCCACGTCAGATCCCTTTTTTTGGACAATAAGTTGACGGCAATTTAGGTCTTTCACATGGCACGTGTCCTAAGTATCCAAGGACTATACCACATGATAAACAATTTTGAATTTTGTTACATGTACATTAGAGTTGCACATAATGCTCAAGCGACATTTCATCATTGGAGGTGGAACTGATGAAATGTCACTTGGGTATTATGTACACCAGGGTGTAAACCCTATAAGTACATACAAAATAATTCAACATTTTTTAGGGAGAATACACAATTAAATGCTAGGGTATCAAGACTATTGCATGAAGAACGCAGATTGTTGGTGCAATATTCATTTTTTTCTCGTTTATTCCTTTTTGGTGATATGTTGTGTATATATATATTTTTTAATTATGACATATAACTAATTTCCTAGTGGAGACAAAATAAATAATTTAGCTTGAACATTTCATTTCAATATTACAAGTTTTCCATTCTTAATCGATTTATATATTGATTTTACTTTTTGCACAGTGCTCGAATTACTTGATCGATAATTTGTGGATTGTAATAAACCATTATGGAATTATGAACTTAGATCACATGGTAAAATCGGGTAATTAGGTAGAAGGTAAAGATACATTTTTACTATTGTTGCGAAGCTTAATTGAATTCATGTGTTATTTAGTGTTTGTTTGTCTCCCATTTTGGGAGAAAAAATAGAGTTTTGAAAAGTATTTTTTGGATAATGTGTGGTTAAAAAGTAAAGTAATTTAATTGGTTTGTATGTAGAATATTTTATTGAGTAAATATGTGGTGGAGATTGTTTACTGAAACAAACAATGTTTGAACTACAAGCAGGGGCTTAATGTAGGAACATATCCAAGATTGAACTACAAGTCGAGCTCTAGAAAAATGAAATAGGCTGGGGACTAGACCGGACGGGACTACGGCCCAATCCAATCCCCCTACATCTGTCACTGATTCAATGCATTTAGTTAAAACTTACAAAATCTCGCATAGATATATAACGAGTTCATTAGCTAAATAGGATTAAGTTGAACCCAATAGAGGTAAATTAATTAAATTAGTGAGCTCGACCAATTACAACCTTGAAAATTAAACTTCAGATGCGATATTAAAGTTGACAACTAGGGTGAAATTGTGAGTCCCGGCACTTTAAGCATCATATTTTTCATTAAACAAAGTTGTGCAAAAACACTTTTTTACTGCTTTTTATTTGTAATCTTAGTTTTAATTAAAGCATTTTCATCAATGTTCACTTCATTCAAATGTGAGATGAGAATAATTAGATCGATCACTGAATAAATAGTTATCGTGAGAACAATAATTCAAACTCTTTCGTCTCACGATATTATTTATTTGCGATATCCATGCACTTAAGAATTTTACTAGTCTTAACTTCAATTTGTTCTTCGTGTCTAGTTTGATACATGTGTCAATCGAGGGCTTCATTTTATTTTCTATCTTAAATCGGCTAAAGTGATCTTATTTGGGTTTTCTGTGATAGTGCTATGCTCTAGATCTTGTGTCGTTTTTAATAAAAGTGTGTATCTTGGATTCTAATATCGATGATTCTTGAGTTTTTTGAACTTGTATTTTAGTAATTTGAGGGTCCTTCAATTTTTTTCTTAAAATTCTATATCTAAAATCTTTTGGTCAGGCATGGGCAAAATAACTGTTACGGTTCGTAAATAGAAGCGACACGTGGCACTATATTGCAGTGGTGGGACCAGCTTAGTTGAGCCAGGGCGTATTATCCTAGCCTTTGACGTGGAGACCAAGGCCCCAACTTATTCCAAGGCCTTAACTGATCCGAGACTTTCGTTTATTACAGGGCTATGTTATCAATGATGATCCACGTGGAAAAGATATAGCAATGATGAAGATCTTCATGTGAGTGATTGATGTGACTTTTGTGAAAAACAATTTTATGTCTTGTCTTGTCAATATAAGAGTATGTAGGGGGTGTTTGACACCCATTTTGGTAGAAGAATGTGTTTTTGAATAGTGATTGATGGAAGAATGTGTAGTTAAAAAGTAAGGAAAATTTTTAGGTTTATGTGTAATATTATTTTATTAATAGAATGCGTGGTTTAAATGAAGAAAGAGAATGAAAATAAAAATGAGAATGAGAAAAGAATGGGTGCCAAACGGGGGCTTAATGTTTTGCAAAGTTAAGAAAGTCAACTTGATTACTAGGATTTGATACCCTGGTCGAGGAGATGAGGTCACGTGTAAATTGATCCAAAGGTCATTATTTCATTTGTAACACTGTAAATACCCCCACCATGTCACACAAAAAGGGTAATGAAAAATTCCAAATACTTGAAGCAATATCATTCTCCTCTCTCTCATTGGAATAGCGAATTTCAACTATAAATCTTATTTTTATCGATTGGTTTCTTATACAATCGTGTTACATTTATTTTGCCGGAAGCCCGAACGGAAATGTCTCGTGTCTTTGAGCTACTCCCACGTTCAGTTTCTTGGAGTCATCTTGACCGTTGATCGGCATTAACGTGTTGGATCAAGCTTACGTGTGTACGAGTGGGCCCGGCATCTGTTGGCAACATTTTTTGGGGTCAACAATAACCATGTACTCAAGTAGAGTTCAGGCTTGTTGGTTCAATTTCAGGATAGATTTTCCAATTAAAACATAGTTTTAATGGTCAGTTTTATAAAAGAATAAATTTAAAAGAAAAATGCCATGAAATCCAACAAACTGGCCCTATCCGACCTAATTTTGGTCGATTTTGTACCTTAGCGGTTCGATTTTCATGTAGGGTTTTTAACCAACCTGAATGGTTCGTTAGATTGTCGGGTTGTTCCCCAACCCTTTCCGTGCTCAATCCTACTTTTGGTGGTGGGATAGTGCTCGCAATGAAAGTGAGGGGGGAGGAGGACTGGGTTGAGTTATTGGTAAAAAAAAGGTACTTTTTACGTTTTCTAATTATTTTTATTAGGTCATTTTAATTTTTTTTTCTTTTTCTTTTTGCTTTAGGTTAAAGTGAGGGGGGAGGAGGACTGGGTTGAGTTACTGGGTGTCCACATTTTCTTCCCGAATCCAGATAGAATATGTCGGTTCTACTTCGGTTCATCTATTAAATGAATCGATTATGAAACCTTACATCGAGAACCGATGAGTTTCGATCTGGTTCTCGATTTTGCTTTGAGAACCCATAGTGAATTCAGTTCTTTCACATTTTTGTTTTTACTTGAACCAAGATACACTAGATCTTTAAACACTAAATCCCAAAATTATTTCACGTTAAAATTTCATTTCCCATATGCTTCTTCTTCATTCCTTCAACAGGTAATCGAACTTTAACTTTAAATAATTTTATAAATACTTTACAAATTCATAGTTTTAATGCTACACAATAGGAAAAATATATTTTTAATTTACTATTTCATAAGAATTCAATTTTATCGTTGTTTTCAAAGTGGTCGCCCATCATAAATCAAGATTCTTAAAAATTACTAAAATAATTAGGCTATTGTTACATGGATTTCTTAAAGAGGTAATTTTTTATCAAGATCTTACCGATTATGTTTTATTTAATAGTCTATCATTTTTTTAAAATTTAAAAGTTGATATTGAGTTTTGGAGTGGATTTTTGTTTATTACCTTGTTTAATAGATTTTTTGTATTGTTAGATCACAAGAATGACAAGTGGTTGCATACTCTATTTTTGTTTATCTTCAATTTGACAAATAGTTTCATACTTTTATTTTTATAATTTTTTTCAATATAAAAAACCGGACCTAATCAAAACCAGTTGATTTAGTTCCGATTCAGTTCTATAATTGAATAATGAACCATTAGTTTCATTTCTATGATTCCCATTAGTACTCGGTTTGGTTCGATTCCGTTCAGACCGTATTGAACAAGACCACGAACACTCGTAGATTAATCTCTTTTGTCTTTCTTCTTTTTTATAATTTAGACGTACGCGCGGATTTAGTGGGATCTCTGGATGTAAATCGTCCATAAAGACCATTAGCTTTGGAAAGAGGCACGTTAAGGACTCGCGTGCAAAGTTTGGAAGGTTAGGGATCATTTGTGCAGTGACCTTGTAGCAGTGGATCTGTGTCAAGTTCCTAAAGAAAATGAAAAAAAATGTCGGGTCATAATTATTTATAGCAGTAAGCAACAAAAAAAAAAAAAGCCGCCATTTATATTCACCATATATATATATATCCACTTTTAAAAAAAATTATATTATATTAACCTTATGTAAATTTACTTAAATAGACATATATAAAATTAAATAAAAATTGATCACTATATATTCATCCACTAATATTTATTTTCATTAAATTCTTTTGAATTTTTTTATACAGACAACGGAAGAGACAAGAGTATATATACAGACGTAGCAATATATGAAAAAGAATTTGAAAAAGTTAAAATTACATTTTATCATGGGTTTGAAATGGTCAGTGAAACCGAACCGCGCTGTAATTTCTGAATGCATTGTGCATTTTACCGAATTGACATTATTTAAAACTAGAATGAGTTTATTATGAATGGGCAAATTGGTAATTTCATTGAATTCAGTACAAAAATTACGGCTGGCTCACTGGCACGCACGTTGTATAACAGTAGGAATTTGTCTAAAAATTGGCTAGGAATGTCTACCAAACATGGGCTAATAATATCGTTCAAATAATGAATTTTCAAGTCCTAACTTGGCCATGTTTACTAAATTAATGACCTTACTAAAGGCAAAAATTTAAAGAAAAATTATTTAAAACTCTTTAGTGCCGGCCATCGAATATATAAAATAATAAGTTATTACTTAAAATTTCATAATCTAAATTCTCAATTCAACTCCTCATGCATATGAAGTGGAGTACTCTCATTTTGTACTTAAATTGAACTCAACCTTGTCCCTTATTTTGGCATTTCATACATCATATTTTGTATAACCTCTTTCATCTAATCGAAGTAATTATTCAAAGTTACGATTACTCGAAAAGTATTTATTGGAGACCAACTATTCTCTTAATTTTGATCATCACTACTTGAATATATATCTCTTCACCAGGGGCGGTGGGGGGGCCCCCCCCCCCCCCCCCCCTTTTTGACAAATTTTTTTTATTTACCATTTTGTCGTCAAATGAATAAAAAACTTAAACCCTACCAATCCAAATCCAAGCATTTCCGTCCATACTCCCGTTTCCTCTTCTCTTCCTGCGGTGTGACGATTCTTCTCTTCCCTTTTTTTCCTGTGGGTTGCAACGAATAGGAGCCACCACAGCTGACCCATCACTCGTAGGAAACTTTGGCCTCAAGTTCACTGAAAATCCAGTCTAAAATGCAGTAACTACTTTGGCCTCGTAGGAAACTTTGATTTTTTTGTTAATAATGTACATTTGTTTCCTTTCTCCATCATAAAGTACCAACTTCCCTCATTTTAACAGATAATATTTTAAAAAAAAAATCGGGGGCAGCACCTTCAACTCTGGGACCCCCTACTTTGACGGGCTGGCTCCGCCCCTGCTCTTCACTATTAAAGAATTTTATCACAATATCATTTTCTCTAGAATAATTTAAAATCTCGATGACATTTATTAATAAATTATTTATTTATCGATTAATAAATAATTCCCTTAAAACTATATTTTTTTAGTCAAGAATTTTATTTTATAGTGATTATTGTATATTTAAATGTATGCTTTATAAAATATATAGCATTGTTGGATAGATGTACCTTAGTTATTTTGATTCGACTTTAGGTTAGACAGGCTCATAATGAGGGCATTGTGATATAAGTCTAGCCTAAAGGAAGTTTAGTTTATTTCTCCATTTGAGCCCCTCTATCCTTTAGGCTTTAGAAATCTGTCTTTTGTGTACATTTTTTCTTCTGCACAAGAAAAAAATTAAAAATAAAGAAAAATAAATTTAGAACCACTCTGAGCCATTAAGGCTAGACAAAACTTCCGAACAGGACCCGAACCGAACCAAATCGAACTATTCTTCTTAAGTTAAATATCCGAACTAGTATCTGAATCAAAAACTGACGGGTTCGATTCGGTTCTCGATTCTAGACCAAAAATCGAATCTCCTTAATTTTTATTTTATTTTAAATAAGCCAACTTATTTTATTTTTTCTAAATAAATTTGCTAACTAATTAATTTAGTCCAAACTGAAAAATATGATTTTCCTATTTCTAATTTGCAGCCGAAACCCAACTTAATCAAATTAACCTAAGTTTTACAAAAATCTCTTATTCTACCATAGTGTCGTTTCTATCGTTCTGGAGAAATAGAATTGAAAGCTTTGTTGTGCCTCTTTTCATTATTGTGAGTTTGCTATATTTTTCTTATTATGATTTTAACAGTTAAATTTATGAAGAACTCAACAAAGAGAGGCGCAAAAGATATCACATGATTGGATTAAGTTATTTTGTAAGAGTTAAAATTGAACATGTCATTAATTGAATTAGTATAGCGTTGTTGTAAATATTAAAAATTTAATTATTGTACGAAACTCAAGAACCGAATGAAACCAAACTCAAACGATTTCAAAATTAAATTTGTATCCGACAGTTCCACTTACTAACTAGACCATGTACAACCCTACCAACCATCACAACTTTCCACAGCTGTAGTCTGTCGTACCATTGAGTGACAAACTAAACAATACTGATAGCTGTCTATTTGACCATTTCTACACCATTATTTCTTGTACTTTATTTTCGAGAGGAAAATTCTGGTTTGCTAAAAATAAAATGCTTGCAGAAACCTTCTCAAATGGGAATTATTCAATTCATACATTGCAATATTCACTGTACTTTAGTAGTTTAGTTATGTACATTGACCACATGCAAACCATCTAAATTGGCCCCAATTCATACATTGCAATATTTTTTTTCAATACCTAGTTATTCATCTCCTGGTTAAGTGAATTATTGCACATATCCAGTCTTGTCGATTATAATGTATCCTTATAATTATGGTCCTCAGTTTTATTTTCTAGACTCTTTCAATCTTTTAATGAACTTATGCCAGGTAACCCTCTCATTTTCCTAAATATATTGCAAATCAAATCCATAAATAAATTTTGATTTATGAGAGATGAAAAGACACCTAAACATATGTTCTATGATTATGTAAAATTTGTTGTATACAAATGAAAGAGCATTAGCTAAAAGGATATAATTTACAATATTATTACTAGTGCTTTTATACCGCTCGTGACAAACTATTAAACGTGAGAGAAGTTCTTTCCAACATATGCATATACCACAAAAAAATGGGTTAAAAGTCGCTCAGTTGAAATTTCATTATAAGCTACATTATTTTTCTAATATCTAAAACAAAGGCGACCGATGAGGCACTCCCTTTCGTGGGTTCATAACAAATGACATTTGGGAAGTAGGCCACGATGATTGTAGTAGCTGGTCCCGAGTCCAAGCAATCATCACGGTGTTAGTCCGCTTCCTCTTCACAATTTGCATGGGAGCTTTACAATTCACTGCATCATTTGAACTTGATCCGGACAATGCTCTATCAGAAATAGGAAATTTGGGGACTAAAGCTGGAGTCACTTGACAACAACCATATTTGTACAATTGTTTATTGAGTCTATTAACCAAGTGATGAACCTGCAATCACTAAATGAAATTATTAGTATTTTCCTTGCAGAAAATTTCATTAGCGAAACTGCATGAAAATTGAAATATTCATTACCTTGCAAGAGATGGAGCAGAAAAGAAAAGGGTCCTTGAGATTTCGATCACATATGACACAAAAGTTGCTACAACCCTTAAATTGTCTTGTGGTTGTCCTTTGTTTCAAGAACAGAACTTTTGCACTATTTGTTGTATATGACTGCATTAAAACAAGAAATAAAATATGCCGAGTTAAAACTATAGACCATAAACATGTCTTTTTGAAAAATAATCATGCTTAGCGTACACTTTGGTTTGACAGTTTGCCAACTATCATTCGTTAATTTAAAAAAAAAAAAAATTCTACCGCCCACAAATTTTTTTTTAAAACAAAGATAATGTCAAACTTGATGTAAAGAAAAGAATGTACACATGGTAAAATCCTTTTGAAAAACAATTAAATTACTTGTACATTTTTGTTGACATCCTTCGTGTGTCAAAAATCTTGCCAGAAATATGAAATGGTGTTGTAAAAATCAATGAACATGATGTATTCCATGTCAAATGACGTAAAAAATATATAGGACACACAATGCTGCAGAAACACTGTATGGAAAAATAATTTTATAAATTTAACATTTATTTTTGAAAAAGGATATTTAACATAAATTTAAACTACAAAGGCGTTGCTATTTTATTTCGTAGTATTAGAGTTAATCCTGCAATTATGTTAATGTTTAGTTTAAACTTTGTGATTGAGATAATTCTTGATTGAAACCTGCAACAAAGCCAATGATCAAACGTAATTCTTAATCATAGTTTTCACAAATTATGGTCACAAGTTTCTTAGAAGTTTCGCAGAGTTTCATTTCTTGATTTTTTAAAGAAAAATAAGAAATTCAAAAAAAATTGATTTTCCAAACGTGTCCGAAATAAAGATAGTATCATTTTAGAAGTTTCTGTGTAACCTTACTTTAAATAAGAAATAAAATATGGAGTGCATGGACCTACCAAATTCCATTATGGAGCATTGAAACTCACTTTTACCCGGTCTCTCATGAGAATGGCCCTGTTGAAGCCCCTATGCCGAAGTTAAATCCATCGATATGCTGAAGTGGTGAGGCTTAACGAACTTAAATTTGAAACTCAACCACTGCCGAAGCCTCTCTGCATAAGTGGTGAAATTCAACGAAGTTAAATCCGAAACTCAACCATGATGAGTAACGACCCACATTTGAAGATCTTGAATTTACGAAATCCCGTTGGAATTATTGATTGGACTTCTGTAATAAGTAAAAGGTCAAACTCTTGTCAGCATAGGTTATAGGGTGACTGTCCCTTTATGGGAACAATTAATGCTCCCCAGATTAGTTGGGTCAAAATTGATACATAGGATAAGATGCTTTGGTTAAGGAGATGATGCCACATGTCCTCACATTCAATGGTCACCATTTCACAAGTAACACTATAAGTCTATAAATATCCCTCATTTGTGTCACTTGGGGGTAATGCTAATATATCAATTACAAGCCATATATTCTCTCATTTTTAGTTGGATTTTTTATTTCCAAAGTTGGATGTTTGGTCTTGATCTTTAGTTTGGTTTTTTTTTTTTTTTAATTTATCGTGCAACTTTGGCACCCGAACATATCTGTCTTGTGCTATCAAGCTTTTTCCACATTCAAAATTTGAGATATCGTTGATTAGCAATGTATCTACACGTGTCAGAATTATCTTGCGTGAACATGAGTAAGTCCGATATTTGTTGTCCATATCAACGGTACAACAAACGAGATCAACAAAATCTATAATCAAGTTTATTATATATCGTTGAAGTAAAATCTGAAAATTTTCCACTGTCAAGTAATAAAGACGATGCCAAAAACTCTTTGAGTCAATGAATGAAAAACCGAGCTACTCTCGTAGTTCATCTAAGGGTATTTAACTATTTGTTAGTTTTGATACTACCAATGTACCTCAGTAACTCTGGATTCACTACATATGCAACTATGTAGTAGGTATAAACCGTTGGTCTGTGTATATGAGTATTGTCCTATCCTACTATGAACGTATATTTCAAATCTTTTTGAGGTTTTAGCACAAATCCTATTCACCTGTCGAGTGTCATCTTGTATGGACAATGATCACTTGTCACGAACCATACTTATTGGACATGGTGAAAGGTCTGCAGTGGCTGCTACACCATTCTTGTTTGTAAATTTGAATCACTCTCCTTTTCATTAAAATCTTTTTTTTTTTTTTGTTTCACGTGTTATTAATAACAAAATAAATTACTTGATTGTTTGATAAAATTTTGTTTTTAGCAAACTTTTGAATTGATTAAATTTTATTTTTATCAACTTTTCAATCACATATTTTATCATTTTTTATCAAAATTCGTTAAAACTTTTATCAAATGGATTTTCTTTTTCTCAAAATCACTTCCCCCACTCGATTGAAGTTTGAACCAATAAAAAAAGAACTTTGTAACTAGACGGCATAACTCTAACAGAAACCTCCTCAAAGCTACTGATATACGTTTTGTACTCACCCAAACAAATTGCTATTTGAAAACATTAACCTATATTAATTATGTCCATGTTTGATTTAGCTAAAAATAAAATTTTTAATAAAAATTGATAAAATATATGATTGAAAAGTTGATAAAAATTATGAATGAAATGTATACTTGAAAATGAGGTTGAGAAAAAATGAATTTTAAAAAATGCATAATTGACATGTGTCATTCTGTCATTCGACAGATTCAAAAATAACTTCCTTTTCACCAATGAATTTTTGCCAACACATTTTTCTCTTAACAAGGTGGTAAAAGGCAATGTACAAGTGGTAAAACTCATACGTAAAATCTATCAAGTTTTTAAGGCCCAAACATTAGAAAATGAGCCCGAAGACGGGCCCAACAATTGTCCTACAGTCTCATTACTTGTTAAAAGTCTCTTCCTCTTGATGGGCCACACTATCCGTAGATAGAGGTCTTTGTGTGGTTGGGGCGAAGTTTTGGGCTCATTTTCTTTAGGGCGCCCAATACCCTTAAATTTTTATTAATTTGGTTAATACTTTATTACATAATTAAACCATTTAAGAACATAAATTATACGTTCTAAGACCATCAAAACCCCCAAAACACAAACCAGTTGTCCCGATTCCACCCACAAAGAGAAACCATCATCACCCACGACTCTACTTTTCCTCACCGTCGTCTTTACCGATTCTGCTTCAAGAAATCCTCACCCACAATTCCTAAATTCTTGCTGCTTCAATCATTTTATACGGTACCTTTATTCCATAATTCAATTAGGATTAAACCATTTGTACATTGTTTGTGTACATGAAGTTTGACATGCCTTTGTTAATTCAAAAGTGTTTGGGCGGGAAAGTGTGTTTTATTTTTAAACTGGTCAATCATGCTGCGACACGTGGAAAAGTGTAAAACTTGATGTCAAATTTCATGTACTTGTAGCATGATTCATTCAATTAAGGGGTTTTGTCAAGATTGGACTTTGCAATTAATGTTGGCTATATCATTATTGAGGGGTTTGCAATGATGTCTTCATCATTATTAAGGGCTTTGCAATGATGACCTTTGTTTCATCACTTTCATAATTCCTTCCAATAGGAAATTGCCAAGAAATCCACTTTCTGCTTTTTTCATTAGACAATGGCTAAAAAAGTAGATAGCTCTACAAAGACGGAAGGTAAAGATGCATAGACGTGGGTTACGTGATTTTCACGTTTGGCAACTTGGTTTATGATATCCTTGAATTTTTTGTTATTTCCTTTGTTATCAAGTTATTTCCATTATTGTTATTGCAGTAGTCAGGAATAACTATAATTTAATTGGAACAATAGCAGCTCATTTGCTATTCACCCTTGGAAGTTCCCTCATGAATTCTAGACTACTCTTTCCTAGTTGTCTGGGATTTTATTATTTATTCCCGTTATTATGTGCTTGTCATTGTTGTTGTAGTAGTTATTTCACTTAGATGTTGATTGTGAGCAATTTACTTAAAAACTTAGTTCACATTCATAAGATAGTTATTGGAAATAATGTTTAATTTGTTGTCAATGAGACATTTGCGTGCATTTCCAATGTCCAAGTATAAATATATAAAGCAGTGCAACTTCACAATGATTTATGACCAAGAAGATTGAAGATGAGTGCAACGGGAAAAGAAATTAATTAGACCACAGATTCTTTACTCATTTTCACTAGGGAAAATACTACTTGTACATCAAGATATGTACATCACGGTCTACATCTCCTTCACATGGAGTGTGGGACCCACTGAAATAATATTTTTTTATTTGAGTGTACCACACCCCCCATGTGAGAGGGGTGTAAACTGTAATGTATACCGTGATGTACCCGTAACAAAACCGTTTCACTAATTGTCAATAAAATGAGTCATCTAATAATTAACGTAAATGGTAAATGGCCAAGTAAAGAACTAGAACATGGTTTTTTTTTATATATATACTTTACTTGACAAGAATAATAGTTTTGAGAAAGTACAAAATTTCCTTTATGTATTTTGCAATCAACATATTGTATCATCTTCTATTATTTAATTCTATACATAATTGTCATTTTTTTTTTTTTTTAATGAATTTCTGACACTTCCAACTTATAGGTTGTTTACTTTTTAATTAAAAAATGGCGCTTAACTTTAAAAAATAACGTTTAGTAAAAAAAGTGACACTTTCTACTGGGTGGGGAACGACTCCTTTGATGGGTGTCACAATGGCTCTATTTGCAGTATTTCTATCTATTATTTTGGAGATTTATAATTCTGCCATTTTACTGGATGGAATTTCAATGAATTAAATCCATGAGAACCGCAAAGTCCTGGTTAATACTTAACTTGACCATTTTCTCAAGAAGGTAAATTTTGTATATTTGAGTGTTTTGTCACTTTTTTAGTGTGTGTTAATTTTTAAAATTTGTCACTTTTTAAAATTTTTGTCCTTTTTTTTAGTGTTTATCACTTCTTTTAAGTGTTTTGTTACTTATTCGAATTTTTGTCACTTTTTTGAGTACGTTTCGGAGTGCTTCACCTTTGCCCACTCCTTTGAACATATACACAAAAAAAAAGGAAGAAAAATATAAAATAAGTGCTGACATGGGCGGAGATAGGGGTGGGCTGTAGCCCACCCTTGTCCAAGCCCAGGTCCTCTAAAAAAATAAAAAAAAAAAAAATTTGTAGCCCATTTTTCAACAATCCAACCCAATAGCCCACCGTCCAATCTCTCAGCCCACTGTTCAAGCCCAATTGAAAAAATGTCCAACCCAATTTAATTTTTATATAAAATTAAAAACCTACCCAATTTCAATTCTTTAGCACCTGCACGACTCTTCTACAATTCCTTCTTCCAAACCCTTAAACGCCGATTGTCGAAACCCTTTACCGCCGAAGTCCGCCCACTATCAGTTGATTCCGAACCTACAGATACCATTGTTGAGGTCAATAATTAATTATTTTCTTTGTTTTTCTTTTAATACAAAGAAATATATAGAAGGTTAAAAGTTAAATATTCGTAGTGTTTCTTGTTTTTCGCTAAATTCTCTATTCTCTCTGTTTGTTTCTACATTTTTTTTAGATTTTTAATTTTTTTTTCTTAAATCTACCGTTTTTCCATTTTTTGTGTTGTAAATTTTTTTGGCAGTACCACAGTAGCGAATTAGATCTTACTGGTAAGAATTTGTAATCAATTCTAAGTATTTAAATTCTTTTCATATTAAAGTGCTGCTGAATCCTGAATGGATTACCTTTTCTAATTTCTATAATTGGTGAATTTAGTGTGCTGTGTGCTTAGCCTTAGCTCTAATTATTTTTAAGTGTTGCTTAGCTTTAATTAGCTTTAATTATTTTTATCAAAGTTATTAATTAATTAGAGAATAGATATGGGAATCATGGGATTGATGTGTGCTGTGTGCATCCTCTTGTTTTGAGTTGGTTGAATGGTTTCATTATAGAATAGAAATGGTCTACCACTACCTGTTATGTGCATTTGTAATTAATTTTTTTAAGGGTTAATTTTTTGTGTTTAATATCTTGTTTCAGTTTCAATTTTGTTATGTCTTGTAACTCTTGTTTTGTTTCAAACTTTCAGTGTCGATTCGACCCTTGAGTGTGCAGTGCAATTGTGCTTCTGCTTCAGCCTTCATTTGTGGCATGCGGTGAAGCATTGAGATGTTTGGTTAGATACTTAAATTATTTACACTTGTAAGTTGTAACTTGTTCACATTAATTTAGGCTACATTAGACAACGTTACGTTATATTATAATCTTTCTAGTTATACATAAATTTTATTCGTACGCTACATTTTAAAAATTTTAGCCCCCCGTACGATGAATTTCTGGCTCCGCCCCTGTGCTGAGTTGTGAAAGGGAAAGTGATAAAGATAACTTTTAGAAATTACCAAGTTATTTCCCTTACAAAATACCTTAATCTTTTGGTTCTCATATTTCAGTACCAAATGGAGGAAGTTTGGTAATAAGTCGATTTTTAACCTTTTTAATAGTAACAACAAAATAATAAAGTAACTTTTGTACAATCGCGAACAAAGCATATTGAATTACATTTGTACTTTGTTCGCGACAAAGTCATCGATGACTCACTTCTAATGCAACACGTCCGAACATTGGATTGAAGTGTTGACTTCATGACAAAACGTTGCTCTTATGCTTCTTCAGTTGTTAAAGGGACAAGCTAAATTTCAATTCTAGACAAGCTCATTTTGCAAAAGAATTGTTAACTATATCATTTTTCGCATATATTTTTCTTTTTCAATCAATGTTCAATCTAACTACCTAACGTGTCCTCGAGGAAAATGAAATGTCATTGAGTCGCCAGCTCGTTGTGATCCTGTCGAGACGGTGATCCGCGTACCTAGCCGTTACTCGTGTGGGTTGAATTGACTAGGTGCCTACACAAGAAGAAATGTACGCCAACATAATATATCAGAATTTTTGTCCTCTGATTTATTCAAAAATTATCTTGAGTTTAAATTATCAAGAAAATGCAGTATCATCAGGTCTAGTTTATATTGATAACTTGACTTTTTTTAAAAATAAAACTCAACTTGAAAATCTATTAATATCCAAGTAATAAGAAATTCAGAATTATATATTTCAATGTTTATTTACATAATTAATTTTTCAGGTGACAACAAAAACAGTTAAAAAGCTGTCTTCTTTTACAAATTTGAAAATGGTATCAAATCCATGTTTAATTAATTCACTTCACTTGGTAACAACTTGAGATTTTTAATTTTGAATTGTCTCGTTTGAGTAATATTTATGTTGGCAACTTGCCCAGATTTGGAATATGTCTTGGGACAATCATATTCCATTTCTGCTAAAGGAGACATTTTTAGAAGATGTATCTCTTCAATCAAATCTCATAATCTATCTATTCATGTGAAATTTATTTATGCAACTAATATATATTTAACTTATTAAGTGGTGCAACTCAATTAGATTCACTATGCATTGAGAACTCTACAATTCCTAAACGAGTGCACTACGAATCTCTCAAAGTTAGAAATTAGGAATGACAATGAGGCAGTTAGGCATATGCATACATTATCATTTTCACCCCCATCGAGAATTTTCGAGAAGCGGCATGGGGACGGGGATGGGGACGGAATGGTTGCAAATGGAGGCATGATTAATAAATCTCATTTATCAGGCCATTTAATTTTTTAGTATTTAATTATTTTTTAAAACATAATTGAAATTCAAAATTATAAAAATAAAATAAGTTGGGATAGATTTGGGGAATTAGGATGGGAACCATGATCCCCACCCCCATCCTCATCTCCGTCCCATCTACTATTTGGGGCAAGGATTTACCACCCCATTTGAGTTGTTGGGCAAGGATTTACCACCCCATTTGAGTTGGGACAATGCGGGTAGGTCTGTAGTGAATTTTTTTGCCATCCATATTAGAAATACTTGAAGTGAGAGCTATTTGAATTCCGGTTTAAAGCTCTACAAGTCTTAAGTTAAACCTCTATGTGCCCCTTGTGTCAAAAAAGACATAAAGGAGATTCCTATATGTTTCAATCGAGAACTTTACCAATTCCTTAAGTTAAAAAGCATTTGTTGATATTATCAACTGCATACCTTAGAGTCGGCCATAACCATTAAACGTTGATCGATTGGACAAATATTTTATGACAACTACAACTCTAACGATGGCTAAGCATTAGTTATCATGAAAAATAAATATTCACTAAATTTCCAGTTGGATATTGTTATTAGTCATTGTAAGTTGCATTTCCATGATATTAACCACCATGTAAATTCTAAATATTGTTTCTCTTTTTAATTTGTTATGTGGATTTGTTTATTAATGTTTTAAATAGTACTTTTGAACTTTCTTGATTAGCTGTGTATAACCCTACATTGTGCAACCAATATACACAATAAACACACATGTATAACAATTATTTTATCATTATCAAGTAGCATAACATGTTTGCACTTGTCAATGTGGTAGTTACGTGAACACAAATCCAAAAAACTAAATTAGTAACCAATGTCTGATTAATTAATTAAAAATTACGTAATGCCAAAATTAATGTCATTCTCTCTCTCTCTCTCTCTTTACGTGTTACACGAAAGCCTTATAAGTTGCATCGAGCTGACAAGATTATGCACAAGTTGCTCCGAAGTTGATTGAAATTTAAGATCCACCGTCCCTAAGTAGTACGATGTAAGATTCAATCTCTTCTTAATTTTACCCTTTTTGTGCAGTTTCCTTTTTTTGTTGCCCAATGCCCATGTGCTGCATCTGTCAATACTGTTCTGTCATCCCAGTCTAGGGATATTAATTTCAACTAGAAGTATAAAAAACCTAATTATGAAATTTCTTTTGTCATATTCACTTATTTTAGAGCTTGTTTGGTATAGATTCTCATTTTCTACAGTAAATTAATTCTCATTTTCAACCACACATTTTTCAATAAAATAATATTTTCCATCATTTCAATACTTTTTTTTTTCTTTTTCAACCACATATTTCCCATCATATTACTATTTAAAAATCAATTCTTCCCCCCAAAATCTACCAAACACACTCTTAATCACGAAATTAATTCGCTGGATGATTCCTCGTATGGTGGAGAGCTGGTGTATTTTATATATCTCGAACCCCCTTTTGATGTATGGGAATCCTTGTTATAGATGAATTTAGGGACGGCTACTCGAGACATGTATCGTTAATTGAAAAAGACACGTAGTGATCACCTTTAGATGCAATTGTAGAGTTTTTGTGAGGACAACGTGACACTTTACGTTGTAAATGTTTGGAGGTTGGGCTAAGATTACAAGGAGTTTGACTTTAACTAAGATTTATTTTCATAGAGGGGAATCGAGCAGAGTTCGCTCAAGAGGGGATCAAGACTTCTCAGTTCTCCCGGAGTTGAGTTGAGCATGGCTTCAACCGAGGGGACCTTGAACCATTCTCGAATAATTTGCTGCTGGCTGTAGTGCTTTGATAGCTCGGGTATTAGGCCTTTCGTCCATTGTCAGTAGAATGTGCAAGTATTTAAAGTAGGTGAAACTGCATGGCTCACATTTAATAATACTTATTGGACTGGACAATACATTGAAAAATAAATATAACTTTCTTAACTTGGAATTTCAGTTCTGGAAGTATGGCGCCCACGCACTAACTTTTTGCTTATTATTATTATTTTTTAGTTTTTTTTGGCTTCTTTCTTCACTTTAACACCCCTTTTCACAATCTCACTAACTAATAAAACAACACTAACAAACACATCAAAATCGTTCTATTCTCATAAGATTTACTAACAATCAAATTAAAATTGTATAAAACTCGTGAGTAAGACACACTCGTCAAAGTCGAGGCAAAAAAAAAAAAAGATGAAAAGATGTAATAGAGATGTATGTGTAGGGAAAATAATGAGCAAATTGACTGAGTCCAAGTCCACACCACCAAGCCCAAGTGAGGTTCCAACCCAAAACCAATTGGCAATGAGCGGAGTAGCCCGTTTGAGTTATATGGTGGATTTCTTTTCTTTTTCCAACCGATGTGGGACTTCTTGTTTGCTCCCAACAATCCTCCCCTCAAACGAAGGACCACATCATTGTGGTCTCCCTTCAAACGATAATCCATTCGCCAATCATCTTGTACCGCCGTTATTACCGTCGCCCTCGACCAAACGGGGACCCGCCGCCTAACCACCAATGTCAAGAAGACTTTCGACACAAGGCACCTCAAATGCGAATGATTTTTAGCCCGATCGCCACCACGCTTTTTACTGCGTTCCTCCGACCCTGAACTCTGATACCAGTTGTAGGGAAAATAATGAGTAAATTGATTAAGCCCAAACCCACACCACCAATCGCAAGTGAGGTTCCAACCCAAAACCAATTGGCAATGGGTGGAGTAGCCCACTTGAGTTATATGGTGAATTTCTTTTCTTCTCCCAACCGATGTGGGACTTCTTGTTTGCTCCCAACAGTATGCATATTTTATGTACTCTAAATTAGCCCATGTTTGGTGGGAATTAAAATTATACTTTTAGTATATTTTGATAAAATTTTTGAAATGCGTGGTTAAAAAGTTATAGGACCCATAAAATATGTAATTAATATTGATTATTTGATTTTGATTTAAATTAGAAATCAATACCAAACTGGGGCTAAGCCTCTGGCAAAAACAGTTATATGAGTGATTGTAGAAGATTACAAGTAATTTTCAAGATAGGAAGAGTATTCGTGGCTGACAACCTACCCTTATAAAGGATCTTTTTATTAAAAAAATGAAATAAATTACACTAATTTCCAATGAAGAGATTATGGCATAATTTCGTTGTAATCTTAACTAACACAACTAAAAAGAAAAAGAAGAAAAAAGAGCCACTTGCTAATGGGTCACGTGAAAATCAAACGTGAATCAAGAGAGCCTAAAAAATGCTACTTATAATAAACGTGACGAACCACAAAAAGTTTTACATTACTGCCGTGGCATTGAATACTTTAATACGTGTCCAACATGCACTGGTGATAATCGCTTGTTCGCGACAGTAACCTACCACGTGTCTGGCCATTCTACAACTTGCCCATGGTTGTCAAAAAAACTCTATTGGTTAGATTTTAAATTTTGAAAATAAGCAGGACTTAGTACAAAGTTTAAATTATAATTTAAGCCAATTAGACACATTATGCTTATGTTTGGTGAGAATTTTAATCAGTTTTTTTACTAATTTTTATAAAAATTGATAAAATATATCGTTAAAATGTTGTGATTTCCATGAAACACGTGGTTAAAATTAAAAATCTAAATTTTAATCCATACCAAACAAAGTTTATATTTATATATTTTTTGAGATCCATAATGACTATGCACCTACAATTAGGTTAAAATCTACAATTTTTCTTTTTACCAAACACACTCTTAACATTGTTGGGCACGTTAGACAGTTCAATAGTACATGTTAAGAAAAACATGATTGTTATCAATGTCCATTTTCTACTTACCAAAACGTTCTTAGTATTCTGTAAAATAATTTTATTGAGGAAATATTAAAAGAGCAATGTTATCGGTACATAGACGTGTACATAAGCGTGTACATAATGTGAGTGGAGGTGGGGCCTACACTACAGTATTGTGGGCTCCACCACACTCACATTATGTATACGCTTATGTACACACCTATGTACAAATAGATTAATCCATATTAAAAACGTCCCATCAAGTTCTAGTAAATGCACAGACACTCCTAATTAGGGGTGTCCAAAAGTCCCGGACCGAACCGAACCCGAACCGAACCGAACCGAATCGAGCGGTTCTTCATAAATTAAATACCCGAACGGGTACCCGAATTGAGAACCGATGGGTTTGGGTCGGGTCTCGGGTCTAGACCAAGAACCGAAGAACCGAATAAGAACCGAGACTAAATAATTTTTTTATTTTTTATATTGAATTAATTAAATTATTTTATTTATTTTTATACAAATTAGCAAATTAATTAAATAAATCAGATTATTTCATAATTTTAATTTTAAAGTCCAAATCATTTTTAAAACTCATTAACCCATTTTAATTTGAAGTAAATGAATATACTTTATGTAGTTTTGCTGTAATATTAATATCTACTTTTTGGTATTTGTATACACTGAATTAATCTTATTGGACGGCTAGTTATTTATATGTTTTTGAATTGGGCTACGTTAATTTGTAAAAGTTACGAATGAAATGTCATTAGTTGTATTTATGTAGTGTTGCTGTAAATATTAAAATATTTGATCATAGTACGGAACCGAACGGAACCGAACCGACCCGAACCGATCCGAACGGAACCGAACCCGAACGGTTCCATAATTATATTTGGACCCGACGGGTCCATTTATTAAATACCCGAAAGTTTTGGGTCGGTTCGGGTATCTTCAGAACCGAACCGAACCGACCCACGGACAGCCCTACTCCTAATCAATCTTGTTGTTGGGTCAACTTGAGCAACAACTACTTCCAATCTAGTTTAAAAATTACCACACCATTCCCTTTTCAAGTTTTAATACGTTGAGTTAGATAGGGTTACGAAAATATAATTTTATTTAAAAATTTTGTTTCTTTTTTTCTATCAAATTTTACGAAAATATAATTTTATTTTAAAATGTAATTTAAGTGAATAATTCTATCAAATGTACATGTAGGAGTTCTATTATTTTATGTTTCAAGAAAACTTGAATTATATTTAAATTTGTTGCATTTAACCAAAGAGTTAGATTTGGTAAAAATATGAAGAAAGGGGTTCATGTATATTGTTTCCCTATTCAACAACCACGAAGAAATTGGCTTTTTTGGCAAGTCTTTCAGGCCTCAAACTCTATAAATTCGATGCAATATTTTCTCCTCAACTTTCCTTCCTTTTCCTCTTCTCTTCCTCCATTTTTCGGTCTGTTTTTAGGGTTTGTTTAAACCTGAGGAAGATTTTTCTTTTTGTCTCTAATCATTTTCCATTTCCTTTACCCATTTTCTTTCCTATTTTTGATGGAAATTCTTTGAATGTACGAAGGACTCCTTTGTCAGGAGTGAATCCCATATTAACTATTTTGGAAAATATTCAGGTATGAGTTCTAGCTTTTACTTTCTTATTTTCTTCACTGCATATACTAGAAAAATACCTTGCAATGCTGTTGAAATTAAGCTAAAAAAGCATTAATTTTTACATCCTTTTCTCATTTCTGAAGACCTGTATATCAATAATTGCTGATTCTTTTGTTTTTTCATGTCAAAACATGCAAACTTTGCGACATTATGGACAATTCCCTTGTGGATTTTCTTCAATATTATAAATTCTGACGTGCATCTTTCTGAATTTTCTATGATGTTATAACATCATATGTTTGTGTGGACTTTCTTGAATTTGACAGTAACATGGTTTAGTACTGATTTGTCGGTTAATTGTGAATGCATGATTTTTTCGGTTTCTGTTTAGATGTTGAAATTTTGGTTGTCTTGATAATTTTTTCGTAGATTGCCACGAAAAATGGAAATAATTGAGATTGCTGTTTATTATGTGGCTATCAAAGCCTTTAGCACCCTTTTTTGTGCTTGTTCTCAAGTCAAACGGGTTTTCAAGATTTAAGGGGCCAGATTCATATTTTCAATTAACCTGGCTTTATGTTGGTAGGAGCTTTTCTGGGCCCATTCATTTTTGGCAGTCGGGTTGGTGGGTGGGGACGACCGGAGGGTCCGGTTGGTGGGTTGGGGAGGGCAGTAATGAAATTGAAGGATTGTTTGGCCCACCTCAATTTTCAGTTGATTTTTCAATAATTTCGATGGATTTAGATTTTACAGTATTATGTATCAAGTTTTTCGGATGGTCTTCGTGTCTCTGAATCTTGATCTGTTCCTTTTTCTGTTTTCCACAAAATCGACCTTAAGTTAAATTTGTGCAAAGTCGTCTATCTTTTTGTGTTGATTTTAGTTTCTAATGATGCATAGCTCCTATTTCTTAAAGATAGGAAATTTCGCATGTGGTTTCTATAAACGTCTCTCTATTTCTCTGTGATGGTGGGTGACCATCAAATTAAATAGCTGTTGGTAGTTGCTGAGTCGGGCCCTTAACATAACACAATATGGAAGCACTTCAATGTAGTGAAAAATGAGGAATTTGGAGCGAGGTCATTTAGAAGGGTTTTGTAAGGACTTAAATAAAATAATAAAATTTTGGAGAAGAAGATGGAGTGGAGTAGATTGGGGTGGGGTGGGGTGAAAAATAATGTTTTAAAGGTTTGGAATTGTTGGTGACACACTCTGTAGCAAGAACACTTCAATTAAAGTAACGTATTCGTGTCCGACTCGCGTATGATACCGGTACTTGTCGGATACTCTACCAATCATTTTCTTTCTTTATTATAAATATTTTACATTTTTAACTCAAAATCATATTAAATAATAAATATGTACTTATATTTAAAAGATTTCAATAAGAAAAATTCATAACTAGTATAAAATTAAATTTATATTATATAAATGAAGAATTTTAAATAATTCAATCAATGTGTCGATTGCGTGTTCCGTTAATATTTTTTTGAAAAATCACGTGTTGCATATTCCGACACGTGGACACACATGTCCGTGTCGATGCTTCATAGGCGACACATAAAAAATCGGATCAGTGTGCAATTACGAAGTTTGGCAAGTGTTTATAAATAGTTTTGTTTATAAACAGATAAAAATAAGTGATGGATCAATGGGTAGCATTGGTGGTCTCACAAAATATGCGGATTAAAAGTGGTTTGACTTTTAGCAAAGAAATGCTTTGGTCCACTTCATAAAGTGGTTTGACTTTTGGCGAAGAAATGCTTTGGTCCACTTCATTTCATTTCGTTAGATGACTGTTGTGTTTTTCCCTTTAAAAAAGTGATATTAAAATTAGGTGTGAAAATTGAGTCCTTTAGGAGAACATGAAATGCCTTCTGTTTTGTGCACGATAATTGCACTGCTGTTATAGTCTAGATGGTGATATTGAGGCCCGGTATTGGTTTATTATCCTTTTTTGCGTTGGTCTTGTATATGTATATATATCGAAGATTGTGGCTCTTGGTGTTCAATCTCACGTATATTTTTGACAATTAGCATATGCTTTGCTTTTCAGGAGAAAAGTGATCAGCGTATGCTATACTGGTTAGAAGTTTGCAGGCGAAAATGTTCCATTGCGTGGTATATGCATGGTAGCTTTGGAGATGGGGTATCGTATATTTTTTATTTTCATATTATTTGAAGTTCTACCGCTCAGATTTGTAACTGACAGCAACATATTGATGTTTATCATCAGATTTCGCAAGGCCTGTGCTTGATGGCCTGCTTGCCCAGCAGCAGTGACAAAAAGACATTAAAGAGGTGGTTTTGCATAGATAAGAGGGTTGGGTAAAAGGCTACTCATTACACATTTTGAAGTAACGCATTAGACTAAGTATTGTAACACGTTTAAGTATGGACTTAAAGTCAGCTAAAGCGTCTCCTGTTCTCACTGATCCTTCACCTATAAACAACTCTAGACTGGGACTCCATTCCAGTCTTTTGCCTTATTCACAATCAGGGCCGTCTTTCTCAACGAGCATTCTATCGATTCCGAGAAGGAAGCCTGGGAAACTCGATGATGTTCGGTCCAATGGGTGGCTTGACGCAATGAAATCTTCGTCACCTCCCCGTAAAAAGGTTCTGAAGGATTTCACTAATGTTGAGCTATCTGCAGATGATGGAGAAATTGCTTATCATTCTTGGATTGTGCGTTTGAAAACACATTTGGATATGGATAAATTTTGTAGGAGTTTCCACCTCCGTAAATTTGTTGATTATAATTATAATAATCCTTGTGATCTTGGTTTTTTTATTTTTTCAGATTAAATATCCATCAGCCCTACATTCCTTCCAACAAATAATGGAATGTGCAAGGAATAGGAAGATAGTGATGTTCTTAGATTACGATGGAACTCTTTCCCCTATTGTAGATGATCCTGATAGAGCTGTTATGTCTGCTGATGTAAGCACCTTCTTAGCTCATAAATATTTTCTTCAGGTTTTCGTGTATTTTGCTCACATAATGGACTCTGCAAATATCAATTTCAGATGCGATCTGCTGTTAAAAATGTTGCAATGTACTTCCCAACAGCCATCATCAGTGGAAGAAATCGTGATAAGGTCAATATAGAAATTTCTCCATTATACCATGTTATCCCAGTTATTTAATACGTTCTAATTTGCTTTAAAAATTAGCAGGTTTTTGAATTGGTAGGACTAACAGAACTGTATTATGCTGGTAGTCATGGTATGGACATCATTTTCCCAGCCAAAGAAATTGCATCCATAAACCATTTAAATTGTTGCAAATCTACTGACCTGAAGGTATGAGACACATTTTTTTTTTTCTTTTTGAAAAGATAGACTGCGATTGTTTCTCATTATATCACTCTTATAAAACGACACTCATCTAACTTTTCACATTTTTAGGGCAAGGAGGTAAATCTGTTCCAGCCTGCTAGTGAATTTTCACCAATGATCAATGAGGTGTGTGTGTTTATTTTCCACTCATGAATTCATATAATTTCAAAGAATAAAAAATGATCAAATGAACATCACTTGTAAAGTTCCGTATTTTTTTGAAACAGGTATTTAGAGCTCTCGTTGAGACTACTAAAGGTATAAAAGGTGCAAAAGTGGAGAACCATAAATTTTGTGTCTCCGTACATTATCGAAACGTAGATGAGATAGTAAGTATTGTTTCCATTGAACGCCTCACATTTCAGTTGTCCTTAGTTTGCCTTGTAACATTATCCATATTTTTGCACTTTAACATTCAGGTTTGGCCTGTAATTGCACAATATGTTCACGATACCTTGAAAGATTACCCTCGACTACAGCTAACTCATGGACGAAAGGTAACTTACTCCAATCCCTTTTGAGTACGACTATAAATTTCCTGCCATAGTGTTTTGGATGATACTTGTATATATATTTGATTGGATGAAAAAAAATACTTATGTGCAGTCTTTGTTCTTCTTCCGTGCATAGGTTTTAGAGGTTCGTCCTATTATTGATTGGGATAAAGGAAAGGCAGTCGAATTTTTTCTTGAATCCCTTGGTCAGTAACTCCATCTGATTTAGCATCCGTTTGGCAAACTTCATTTTCAATCACATTCATCAATTAATTGACTCACAAGTACTGTCCACTTATGAACCACTCATTTCTATCTACTTATAAATAAATCAAACCAATTACATAGTCTGTTAAACGGAGGTAAATGTTATAAATTAGCAACATTTCATTCGTTTATTGAATGATGAAGCGTAATCTTGCAGGATTTAGTAACAATAATGATGTGCTCCCGATTTATATTGGAGATGACAGAACCGATGAAGATGCATTCAAGGTAAATACTAATGTAACTCCCGAACAGTTTAGTAATCTCATTTATCGATGTAATAGTGTGATTTACTTCTATATCAGGTATTGAGGAAGCGGAATCGAGGTTATGGAATTCTTGTATCTAGTGTCCCTAAAGAGAGCAATGCTTTCTTTTCTCTCGAGGATAAGTCCGAGGTAAATGTTTACATCAGTATTAAGCTTTATTTAATTTCCTATTATCATTTTAATTCCAGTTTTCTTATTATATCATAGATTCAAATATAAAGTTGAGACATTTTAAATATGTGCAGGTTAAAGAATTTCTTGAATCCCTTGTGAGAATGAAGCAAAATGATGCAAAGATACTTGAGAGGAGCTGAGTGGCCATTTGCGTATAATACAAAATCATTTTTTTTTAAATTTATACAATTTCTAATGATATGGCAGGTGGAAGCTGCCATATGTGTATGCTATTAGTTTTTTCCAATTATTTTTTATATGTGTTGCCTAAAGAACTTTTGCTAATTGTAAAGCTTTGTTCTTTGCATTTACTTGATGGATAATGAGGATCTAATTATGATTATTCCCTTTAATTTGCTATTTATTTTATTGTGTTTATTATATTGTTATTGGATGTTGAAGAATGAGTAAATGTTCTACAAGTGCTTAGTCGTGTGAGATAAGAGCGTATTTAGTGCATATTTGGCGTAAAGTATTGTTGACAAGTATGGTGCATATCTAGTGATTTATGCAAATAATATATTGAACAAGATTTTAACTGTTTATTATAATCTTGTAAATCTGCGTTTACTCAATCTTACCAAACGAGATTAATGTTAAATGAACGCATGATAAGACTGTCCATCGAAATTGATGACATTTGGTAATTTATGTTATTATAATGAATATTTATTATATTTTCTCTTTTATTATTCAAATTATCCCACTTAAATGATTACGCGTGTTATTGTTCATTTCTCTTTTGGTTTTTATCAAAGTTAGTTTTTCATTTTTTTTCGAGTACTAAATTTTTTTCTCGCTGTTTATATTTCAAGATAGTGTCAGAATTCACAATCTTGCATACTGGTTGATAAGATTCAATTTGAACTCAATATTTTAGGTTTTTCCGAACAAGGAAAATATAAATTTGTTTGAATTTGAGCAGTTATCACATGGGTTGAGTTGAGCTGTACTACAAACTATTCCCATTTATTTATGTTGAATTCACTATCTAAAGTGGGTCCTAAATTTGGTGTAAATTTGCTGGCAATCATGTGGAGCTTTCACAAAGATCGTGTACAATTCTTTCATCACATCGCAATAGTTTCAGTTGGGATCCTCAACTTATGCAAATTAGAGCAATTACGTCCTCAATCTTCAATTTGTAGCATATAGATTCTTACCCTTTTAATTTTCATACCTGCGTTGAGTCAATGGTTAACGTCAATTCGTTTGTTAAAAAGTAAATTTCATTAAAAGATCATGTGTAAATAAATTAACAACACACATTTTATTTTGTTGTGCTACTTTTTAATTGTCTTAAAATTTCGCAATCTTTACTTATTGTTGCGTTTATGTCCTTGACTTTTTCGACACATTTTTATCCTCAAACTTCAATTAATTAGGATTTTAGTAATCGGTGATTGTTTATATCTAAATATTGTGTTAATATACTTTAATATGAAGGACGACCACTTTTTATATTTGTTGTTATGTTTATTTAAAAATATAACGAACAAAGTTTTTTAGAGCTTCTTTGATGCCCATTTTGCAATCTTACTTTTGACTTAAAAAATAAACATAAATTACCTAAGCCGCACGACATCAATGACCGCTTCAGCTAGCTTTTCTTTAATTTTCTTCTCCAAATCTGCAAATAGTCAACACAAATCTACATGCTCGTAATTTCTGAATTTTGATTCAATTAGTTTATATTTTGTTTGATTATGGTAACAAATTATATATTCCATGATTATTTAGTAAAAGAAAATCAATTATAGCCTAATTTATTGTGATAACTGCTGATTAATATACCTTTTTAATTGCAAAAATCATGGATTTTTTTATAACTGTGAATTTGATGTTGTTTAGTTTACTTTTTTGTTCTAGTATATATGAAATTTCATCTCTAGATTAATGATTTTGAATTAGTATATATGAAAATTCATATTTGTATTAATTGGATTGGGTTAGTGTATATAAAAATTCAACTTTGGATCAATTCAAGTAACGCATGCAACTTGTGTGTGAAAATGTAAATATACATATGAGAAAGTGAAAAGTGACATGATATGCTACTTTTTTAAAAAGGTTGGAGAGCATTTCGTTTAAATTATTTTTGAATCAATTAAAGAGATACATATATGTGTGTATTTTTAAAAAATTAAATATGAATATGAGTTCAAAAATGCTTTAAATAAAAAAGTGAGATAATGTAACACTTTATTTGTCTTTTGCATATGAATTAAGGTTTTAGAATTTGAAAGTAACATTATCTGTTATTTTTTTTAAGAATGTCGCAGACTATATCATTTGAATTATTTTTTGATTAATTAAAGAGATACATAAATGTGTGTGTGTGTGTGAAAATTTAAATATGAATATGAATTTAAACTTTACTTTAAATTATAAAGTGAGATAATACAACACTTCACTTATATTTTGCATACGAATTATGGTGCTAGAATTTGAAAGCGTGCCGTCACTCCTTTTTTTTTAAGAAAGTCACATATTATTTTATTTGAATTCTTTTTTTGATCAATTTAATAGATGTATATATGTGTGCTTGTGAAAGTTTAAATATGAATATGAATTGAAACTTTGCTTTAAATTAGAAAGTAACACGATGTTATTCTTTAATTATCTTTGTATATTATTTATTGTGTTAGAATTTGAAAGTGACATATTCTGTCAATATTTTTATAAAAAGTCTTATACTTCCTTTGGTATTCTTTTTTTCGATATGAATAAAATTAATATATTCATTTTGTTACGGAGACAAATAAGAACAAGATAATGAATATAAAATTGACATATCATGACACTATGGATATAAAAAATTCTTACTATTATTGTTTTAAGTTCTTACAAAAAAATAGTGCATTGTTATGATAAAATGTCCAACACAAGTTTTTATGATGTGTGCATAAAAGATATGATGAATAGAGAGAGAGAAAAGAAAGGAGAAAGGAATATAGAGATAAAAGAGAGAGATGAAAGTAGAAAATAAGAGCGTTAGGTTTTAATTTGTTGACCGACTACAATTAATGCAAAGATAACATTATTTTATATATTGTAATTATTTTTCTCATGATTTTTAAAATATTTTATTTATGCCCCACTCGCTTAGTTTTTTTTATTAATTAAAATTGAAAACATAAAAACAAATTTTGATAATTAAAAAAAAATTTCAAGCAGCGACCATATTTCAAGTTTTCAACCTAGATCCTCGACGAAGTGGGCAATACGAGATGGGGATGAAATATTTTGTCATTCCTACCCCTTACCCCATCCTATTCCCATTGACGGAAAATTAGGGCTTTTTCCCCTTCCTAACCGCCAATGGCCGTGAAAACCACAAGTAGGGGGAAATCGGACAAAAAATTGATTGGAGACATATTCACTAATTTGATCAAAGATTGAGGACCAAATCTGCAATTTACCCTATAAGATATGGTTGACCATGGAAATGCAAAGATAAATTTTAAAAAATAAATTTTTTATGAGTTATGCATTGAAATAATTACAGGCGTTGAATATAATAAGAAAATTATTATATACTTTCATTTGCCATAATTGATTTCCGTAATCAGTGCATAAAAAATCGCACGTAATTTCATGAAAGATGCATGAAATGGTAGAAACCAAAAAATCAGCACAACGCGTTGAATTATGAATATGAATATGTAGTGTCCGTTGGTAATAATGGACCGACACATGCTTTTGCAAAATCCCTCCAACCATCCACATTCACACTTTTCTAGACCAACCCCACAATTTTTCATTACACCCCACTCATAGAGAGTAAATAGAGCTGTTTCTAGGTGCTTTCGAAACTTGTACACATTACATCTTCATCTTCTCTATCAATCTCTCTGCTACTGTTTTCTACTTCTCCAATTGATTATGTAACTTACCAGATACTAGAAAAAGGTTATCTGTTTGGTGTTGAAGTGTGCTATCCTCAAAATACTCGAACTGAAAAACACATGGCTTCTTGTAGCTACTTCTTGCTCCTGTTTATCCATATCTGCTTGTTGTTCGGCTTGTCTTATTCTGAAGATCCATCTTTTAGCTACGAATTTGTGGTCTCTTATATTACTGCTTCTCCTCTCGGTGTTCCACAGCAGGTATTTTTATTTTTTTTGTTTTTCTCTTCTCTGAATAGAATCTGTTGATTTTATAGCTTTTAGTGATGTGGGTCTGCTTATAATTTACTTGAGGTTGATGGGTTGGCTTTAGATTGTGAAAAGTTTGAATCTTTAACTGCAGATCTAAGAAATGTGGCCTAAAGATTTGAACTTTAGGCTTGAATGACTAAGATCATTGAACTTCGTTGATGTATATTGCAGGTTATTGCTATAAATGGGAATTTTCCAGGTCCCACAATTAATGTGACCACTAACAACTATGTTGTTGTCAATGTGAGGAACAAATTAGATGAAGATCTCCTTATGCATTGGTAGGGGTTTTGAAGTAATTCAGATTTTGAAATTGATTTGAAAATGTTTGTGAGTTTTTAGTGGTAAAAAAGATTTGTCTATTTGATGGGTGAATTAGGTCTGGTATACAACAGAGGAGGAGTTCTTGGCAAGATGGGGTTCTTGGAACAAATTGCCCTATTCCTCCAAAGTGGAATTGGACTTATGAATTTCAGGTTAAGGATCAGATTGGGAGCTTCTATTACTTCCCTTCACTCAATTTTCAGAGGGCTTCGGGCGGTTTTGGCACATTTATCATTAATAACAGAGATATTATTCCGATTCCTTTTGACACCCCTTATGGGGATATCACAATTGTGATTGGTGACTGGTACACCCAAAATCACACGGTTAGTATTCGTGCATAGTTGATCTCATGTTTATTTGAGCCGGGGAAAGTAAGTTCTTTAAATGTATTGGTGAATGTGGAGTTTTATCTATGTTTAGGCTTTAAGGAGAACTCTTAATTCCGGGAAAGATCTTGGAATGCCAGATGGTGTACTAATTAATGGAAAAGGACCTTATAGATACAATGATACTCTTGTTCCCAGTGGCATTGATTTTGAAACAATTACGGTCCACCCAGGTGAGTTATGTAATTTCTAACTCATAAAGATGTCCATTTATGTTTGAACTAATATCTTTATTAATAAACATTACTGGCTTCAAAAGGCATATACATATTTGTAGATGCATAATTAAATATTGAGTAAATGGCATATGTTTAGAGATTTGACTTGATATGTGGTAGTTGGAGTAGTTCTCTCATATGGTATGTCTTTAAGAATCACTCTTTTTATAATTCTTTTGCCTCCCAACGCCTTTATTCGTACATAAGAGAAGGGAAGAATTAGACTAATGTGAAGTAACACTGTTCGAGATATGGCTAGCACTCACTTAAATGTAATATGGACACGCTTTAGCATGATAATGGAAAGATTTGTCGAAAAGATTGAAGAATTTGATAGGTCGCCAATAGGAAATAAAAACCTTACTTCTACGTTATCCGGTGAATGAATTCCAGATTACAATAGCTTCGTGTTGTTCGAAATCTGTTTGGTTCTTCATTAACATAAGCTTTGGCATATTTCTTTGTATAAATTCTCATACAGCATTAGTGTGTCGTAATGATGAAAGTTCTGGCATTAAAATAAAAAACATACTTGTATAACTTCCATTTCAAATGCTGTATATTTGTATACTGGATAGTAATATTAGGTTCTTCTGCAGGCAAAACTTACCGGATTCGTGTAAGCAATGTTGGAATATCAACTAGTTTGAACTTCAGAATTCAGAACCATAACCTGCTTTTAGCAGAAACTGAGGGTTCATATACAGTACAGCAGAATTATACGAGCTTAGATATTCACGTAGGTCAATCATACTCGTTTTTAGTAACCATGGATCAAAATGCAAGTGGTGATTACTACATTGTTGCTAGTGCTAGATTTGTGAATGAAACAGTGTGGCAAAGAGTCACTGGTGTTGGTATCTTGCATTATACAAACTCTAAAGGGAAGGCATCTGGTCCTCTTCCCGACCCACCACAAGACCAATATGACAAAACCTTCTCGATGAACCAGGCGAGATCAATCAGGTCGGTTTTGCCCTTTGCTCATTTTCATGTTGCAACTTAAAAACTTTCAATATTTACTCCCTTCATCTATTAAAAATAGTTAAGCATTGACATTCGAAGATATCTATTACATTAAATATGTACATTACACTAGGTCCTATTCGCAATGATGATGGTGGAGATTGAATCTACTCGTTCATCGTCAAATGTATATGAGTTCTCATCTCTTTTTCCGTCCAATGTCTTTGGCTCACTGGTCAGTTTTTTGGGTGTTTTTCACCATGCAGGTGGAATGTGTCTGCCAGTGGTGCTCGCCCAAACCCTCAAGGATCTTTTAGATATGGTTCAATTAATGTGACTCAGGTGTATGTGCTCAAAAACAAACCGCCAGTAATGATTGACGGGAAGTGGCGGACTACACTTAGTGGGGTTTCCTTTGTCAATCCTGCGACACCAATTAGGCTTGCGGACCAATATAAATTGAAGGGTGTGTACAAGCTCGATTTTCCAACTAGGCCACTTGCAGGTCCACCTCGGATGGAAACATCTGTAATCAATGGTACTTATAGGGGATTTATGGAAGTTATATTGCAGAACAATGACACCAAAGTGCAAACATATCACATGAATGGATATGCATTTTTTGTGGTGGGGTATGATATGACTTCTTTCAGCATTCAATATATCTTTAATCAGAATGGGAGACATTGTTTTCCCATATTGTGATTAACCACTTCGAATAATTGAATTACAGAATGGATTATGGTGAGTGGATTGAAAATAGCAGGGGCACATACAACAAATGGGACGGAATTGCTCGTACTACGGCCCAGGTACTTTTTGTAATTTTTTTTTTAATGACATCACTTTTTGCAATTCTGCAATCATTTCTCAGAAATTAAGCTAACTTTTTTTCACATTGAAACCATGAAAATATAATCATGGAAAATCCAGCACTAAAAATTTCAATAAAATAAATCATGACTGTTAAGTGAACTATTATAGCCCCAGTTTGGTTGCCATTATTTCCAAAAAACAATGTTTTGAATAGTAATTTTTAGGAGAATATGTGGTTAGAAAGTAGGGAAAATTTTTGGATTTACGTGCAGAATATTTTATTATGCGAATCAGTGAATGCGTGGTTAAAAATGAGTATGTAGAAAAAAGAATTTAAAAATAATGGTTGTCAAACAGGGGCATAGTTTTGCATCAAGATTTCTAGCTGTTAGGGCCTGTTTGTCGTCAGGATTTGAAAAGCCGAAAGTTTTCTCTAATATTGAGAACCTGTTTTTGGACATGTTTGGATAATTTTTGTGGACGTGTTTTGTCTTGTTAAAAGTGCTTTTAGAGGCTTCTGAAAAAAGCTAAAGAAAAAACAGAAGCTATCCAAATAGGTGCTTAAAAGCCTCGGAAGAAAGAGTGTACGTTTTGTTCTCCTTCGTAGACAATAAGATATTTGCTGTATCTTGCCATTCTTACCTAAAATAGAAGAAGCCGTTCACTTAAATATGGGTAAAAAAGGTTGCGGTTCTTGGAAGTAGTTCTACTGCAGCTCTTTGAACACAAGTGATGTTTGCAACTAAAGTTGTTGCCTTGAAAACATATCATGTTTTACAAGAGGAAGTTGAAAATTGTGAGATCTACTTTGAGTGAACAATGAAGTCAACTTTTATGTTATATATTGGCAACATATAACACTTTATGGGCATGTTTGGTGCATGGTATTGGACAATACTAGATAGGATAACATGCAAGAATTTAACTTGTTTTTCTTAAAAGATTCCTGGTTTTGTATCCTCATTTTTCATCCATTGTGTAGGTTTACCCCGGGGCATGGACGGCAATCTTGATCTCACTGGACAATGTCGGAGTTTGGAACATCAGGACTGAGAACCTTGACTCATGGTATCTAGGCCAAGAAACTTACATCAGGGTTGTCAATCCAGAGCCCAATAACAAAACCGAGTTTCCAATGCCAGATAATGCCTTGTTCTGCGGTGCACTTCACAAATTGCAAAAGTACATACTTGAACATCACTGCCATCTGAAATTCTGAATTTGCATTTTAATTGCGTCTTAGTTCTGTTTTTACTAATTTTTACCTCATTTTTCCTTTTTCGCTCATAGGCCTGAAGATATATCTTTTGCTACTTCAATTGGGAGCAATGGATCAAAATTGTTACTCGGTTCGCTGCTGATGGTATCTGCACTTATTTCAACGTTCCATTAAGAACTTAATATGTGATGCTGATGCCGGCTTTATTTTGCTTTTGAGGGTTGTACTTGTAGTCGTGTTAATATGAATCTTGTAAGTCACATTCACCTTTATTTTTTCTTTCCGGATGTAATGCGTCTCGGATCGTTAATTAATTAATTGGAATTCACCATTCTTTTAATATTTTAACTTAAATATAATGAAGACAATTCATCTGTTTTTTTTCTTAGTTCCAGCAGAATATCAGACACTGATATTTCCTTGAATGAACAAAGCATAGGTGTGCTGTACTTGTTTTCATGTTCTTGAACTTGGTCGGTACTATATATACACGCACGTACTAACACACATCTTAAAACTGTATCTTTCAAGGCGCAAATGTTGTTCTGTAGGTGAATTGGAGTCCAATATATCCAAGAAGATCATATATAATCCTTTTTTGGTTTTTCCATAGGCCGAAAGCGATCTTATTTTTTGCCAACAAACGAGTGAGAAGGGTGAAAAAAGATTTGAGAATCCTAATTTTGTGTGTGCAAGTCTTTACTGACTACTTCAACCAAGTTATTTTCGTGATAATTAGCTTGGAGTTGAGAAAATTTGAGCTTCCTTTTGTGATTAGCACATATTAACGACTCATAACTAAAGCATATTTGTTAATATTCTCGGTAACTTCTATTTTTTCTGCAACATTTCGTAACGCATACTAGCATTTCAATTGTAATTTTTTTCGAAAAGGAAATAAAATAGAAAAAAAAATGAAATTTAATTAATTTAATGGTGTAAGATTTTCACCTCTAAATTCAAAAATTCATTTGAAATATAAAAACAATTAGTCCGTTTGATTGCAATGGTGGAAAATGGGTGGAAAGAAAATGTTTTACAGGGAATTGATTTTCTTAGAAAATATTTTACTGGGAATTGTAATTAATTGTGTTTGATTTGTATAATTTTCCATGAAAAATGTTGAAATTTTGGTATCCATTTGACTTCATTTTTTATGGAATTTATCCATTAAAATGATAATTTTTTCTACTATTGAGTCTAAATTTATTCACATTGTCAAAAAAAAATTTACCATACCAATTATCATTCGTTTGACTTTAATTTGCATGAAAGTTGTCGATAAAAGTGAATATTTTTTTTTACCATTATGTCTAGAATTTATTCTCATTGTAAAAAAAAAAAAAAAAAAGGTGGAAAATGTTTTCCCACCTAATAGGTGAAAAAACATTTTCCACCATTTGTGCATCAAAGGGTTGTACCTAGAAAAAGGGAGGAAAACATTTTCAGTGAAAAATTTTGCATATCAAACAGTCAAAAAAGTGAAAGTAGGAAAATATTTTCCTACTTCCCTGGAAAACTTCGCTAATCAAACGGAGCCTTAAATAGTTATGGATTACATTTCCACATTTTATAGTTTCTTGCATATTCAATCGCAACACTACTTATAAAATAATGTAAAAGGAAAAAAGAAAGTAAAATTAAATTAAATCATAAATATTTTAAAGTTCATTGCAAAATATTAAAAAAAATTTAAAAAAATGTACTAAATAATAGAGAGAAGAACAATTAGTGATAGATTCAGAGAGAGAGAGAGAGAGAGATAGTGTCTTGCAAAAGTTATTAAAAAATAGAAATAAGTTGAAACTAATAAAAATAAAATAATTGAATAACCTTGCATGAAAGTATTACGACTTCGTGATAGAATTTAATCACAATTCAGATTAATTATAATAATAACTATCTGTGTTCGACTACAACATGCATGTCTTTCTTTTTCTAAAATTTTTTTTTCTTCTTCTTCTTTGTTTTTTTAATAAAGAGAGACTCGTCCTCTATTCTCAATGTATAATGATTGATTTAATAAGTCACATGTTTCGACACTCTATTTTTTAAATTGTTCAAATTCCGTTTAAATTAATTGATTATTGACTATAAAAAATTACGTCAAGTAAAATATGAAAAAAAATCGATAAATGTTTTGAAACGCCGCGTGCACATACCAACCAATCATATCTTCTTCATAGGATGTGCTCTTTTTTTACAACTTCTTGTTCTCTCTTTGTCTTCAACCGCAAACTTGAGAGCAAAAATGGCTCTCTCTACAGTCTCCTTCTTACCTACAAAATCCATTAATATCATCTCCTCTTTATCTTTCTGTAACTGTAACAGAACCCTGAGTTCTTTCCAGTTTTCTTCAAATCCCTTTGCTGTAATGTCAGTTGGAGGCTCAAAATGGGAACACTGTTAAAGGTAAATTTATCGTTTTTTACTACAAGTTTTTACATAATTTGTTATATATTTATACTATAAATATAATATGTGAAAGAAATAATTAATTAAGATAAAGTGCCCAACTGGTGAAAAGTGTGGAATTTGTGTGGGAGGTCAGGTGTTCGAGCCACGCCTCACGCACTATATTAAAAAGTCTTTGATTGATTCTAATAAAATACTTATTTTTTTTTAATTATTTTCGGAATTATTTAATGGGTCAACTAGCCAGTAAAATATGACAGTTTTAACTGCCCAGTTTTAATATCCATTACCATAGGCCATTACATCTGCAACTTAATGCTAGATCATGGTGGAAGAAGTTATATCTCTTCATGCCTATATAAATACACTTTTGGGTATTAGAAAAATACAACAAAAACGAAATTGTCTCTTCATATATACAGTAAAATATTATACTCAAATTGTCTTTTATTTTCTGGAGTACATTTGAGAGTTCTGAAAACCTTTTATGATTGCTGCATAATTGGTTTATTTGATCGTTGTATCCTGGAGGTGATTGTCCACGGAGGTCGCAGCAGTTATCGACGGGCAATTTCGCTTTAGGACATCGTGCTGTCACGAGACTCGATCTATTGATAAGTTTTTTCTGCACTTTACCATTATTTTATCCAACATAATTTAGCACCAGTTTTTTCTGAGATTAATACTTAGATAGTAATGGGAATGTAGAACTAAAGAGTTGGAGAAGATTGGTTTCAACTGCATTGGCTGCTGCTGTTATTGGATTTAGCTGTGATATGTCTGCTCTGGCTGAGCTCAATAAGTATGAAGCAGAAACCCGAGGTGAATTCGGGATTGGATCAGCAGCTCAATTTGGTTCTGCTGACCTCAAGTGAGTTCTGTTCAAGATATTTGTATCTTTTTCGCATTTCTGGGTTTTGGGAATATTTGAATTTTGTGTTTGTAATTGTGCAGGAAAGCAGTCCACGTGAACTAGAATTTCAGGTAATTCTTCCCCTCATAGCACAGGGAAAGTTCGGAAAGTATCCACAATTGTACAATTAAATTAAGGTTTAAATTGAACATTGAGAACATCTTTGGTACGCCTATTGAATAGGGGTGGGCGCGGGTCGGGTCGGTTCGGTTTTTTTCGGTTCCAGAAATTTTCGGGTATTTAGTAAATGGAACCGTCGGTTCCAAATATAATTTTGGAACCGTTCGATTTCGGTTCGGTTCGGTTCCGTTCGGTTCCGTTCGGTTCCGTTCGGTTCCGTACTATAGTTAAATTTTTTAATATTTAAAATAATACTACATAAATACACCTGAAAGTGGATATCAATATTAATAACAAAAAGTAGATACAAATGCCAAGTTGAATCTTAACTTTTACAAATTAACGTAATCTAATTTAATAACATATAAATAATAAGTTGTCAAATACAAATACCAAAAAGTAAATATTACTAATAAAACTTCGATATTCATATCGATAATTCATTTGCTTCAAACTTTCAAATCTACATAAAAGTAAAATATAAATTAGAAGTCACAAAGATAAAATATTTTAAAGTATTGATAATACTTACCAACTATTTAATGTAATCATCAGTTGGTTGACTTTCCATACTAACTACTAAGAAACTATACAAGAAAAAATTGAAAAAAACACAACTAACAAACATAAATAAACTCTAAATTGTTCAACTAATAAGATTTAATAAGAAAAAAATTATTAATTTGTTTAGAAAAAATAAAAGAAATTGATTTATCCAATATATAAAAAAAAAATTCGGTTCTTATTCGGTTCTTCGGTTCTTGGTCGAGAACTGAGAACCGAACCAAACCATTCGGTTCTCGATTCGAATACCCGTTCGGGTATTTCATTTTAAAAAACCCGCTCGGTTCGGTTCGGTTCGGTTCGGACATTTTGCCCAGCCCTACTATTGAATATGACTAGACAGTACAATAGACATGAGTTTACCTTATTTTTTTTTTCATTAATACTATCGCATGAAATCTATGTTGGGATGTTACTTGTCCCTTGGGCCTTAGTCCAAACTACGGCTCAATGGGGAGGGCTCATTTACTCGCTACCAATTTCATGCTACCAAGGTGGAGTTCGAGGAATTGGCCATAAGCCTTCTACATGGAAGGTCTGAGGTTCAATTCCATGGATGTCAGCTTGGTAGTGTGAAATCGGTAGCGCATAAATTATAGCGTGGGCCATAGTGCAAAGCAAGGCCTAATAAAAAAAGGTGTCCTAACAATCTACTCTATCAAATATGCCATGTAAGCATCCAGGCTCATGAACGGTGATGATTTCACAAACAGTGTGGTATGAGCTAATCAGTGAAGCAATTTCATGAAAATTCCAAAGTCATTGAATGATTTCTACTTCGCATAGCGTATTCAGTTGTGTCGTGGACTTGTTCTGGTGAAGATATACTGATAACCATTTCTTAGAAATTCTGAATTTTCTTCTTGTGGATTGTTAGGCACTAGTATTCATTCAAGAATTTAGGCTTCTATTCATATTATTACTTGAAATGACTGATACAGAAGAGCCAATTTCACAGCTGCTGACATGAGGGAAACATTCAGCTGTTCAACTTTCAACAGTGCATATCTTGAGAAAGCAGTTGCATATAAAGCAAATTTCACAGGTACGTTCATGTATACTAATAAAAACATTTTTCCATATGAAATTAAGGCCTTGTCGTCTCACCTTAAAGAATATGATTCACTGTTAATCAACCACACATTTTATATTTCCTCCATGGACATCCTTGTGAAGCCATAAACCAATAACGATCAGCCTCTGAGAGCTTTTTCACCTGATCTTCCTTAGTAACATATGTAGCATTTGTTCCACAATTTGGAGGAAATGATTGAATCCAAGAAATCTCTCTTCATGGTTGAAGCGTCTTAATTGAAGTGCCTCGTCTTTTCTCCAAAGTACTTTGTCCACTTATCCAAAACCCATTTACTCAGTTTTTGATTATTTTCTATCTTCACTCTCAAGCAAAGCATTTCGTCCACTTATTCATGTAAATAGATCTTTTTAACATTATTGTTACTGTGTTTAGCAAATTGCCTAAATACACATGGAAAGGTGTGGATAATATTGCATCAATCCTTCTTGAATTAGACTTATCTATGGTACTGGAACAGGGAAACTCTTTGTTTTTGAAGAACTTACTTTTCCCATTCTCTCAGGATTGGATATGTCGGTTATTGAAACAAACAAATCAAAAGAACAAGTGAGCACTGACTTGAGACAAAAAACAGATGCTGGAGTCAGGAAAATCACAAAATTTTGAAAATACAAAACAAACACGAGCTACCATAAAATTTTCTGTTGATTCCCAATAAAACTAAAAAACTAGGCAACATGACTTGTAGAATACTGAGAATTGGGGAATAATAACCTTTATATCCTCAAAGAAAAGAGGAAACACCACCATCATCTCAAGTCCCTTTTCACAGATTATCTCATAGAACAATTTTAGTGAAAACCTCTCATGCCCCAACAAAAAGAATGCTATAACTCCAGCATTTAAAGTATACTCATTTTAGCAGCATAACCAAAAGCGGGGAGAAACAGAAAGAACGGTTTACAATAAGAGCCAACTTAGCACCTACTTAAAAATAGGACAAGCCCATTAACTTGGCATAGAGGACTTTATTCATATCTTTCTTCCCTTGTTGTTCATGCCTAAAGTCATGCACAAAAATATTTGAGAAATATACATCACAACACTTTGACAGAAAAAAATGCTACATGCATGAAGAGGGAGGAATACAAACGAAATCAATAATGAATAGGTCCAATGTGAAGTAGAATCTCACCTGTCTGGAGTGTAAAAATGGTAATTCTGATCATTAGGAGAGTATACTAATATAGCAAGTCCCCTGCCATTTTCAAAATACGCGTGACATTGTGCAATGAAGGGATTTGTATACATACATAGAGGTGTCTCTCGACTTCAATCTTTGCTTAGTAAAAACTCTTCAAAGCTAATCAAATCGCTTAATATATGTCTGTCATCTGGCTCTTCCATATTGATTAATAAACAAGTCTCCCACAATCTTCTACTTCAATGTAACTCTAGAAACAGACACGTTAATGATCTTGTATTGTCCCTGGTATTATGACTGCTATAGAATTCGAAGCTAAAAAATTGAACGGATCAACAGTGCTTCCCTACTTAGTTAGACTCGTCAATACAAATAATTTCTACAAGTCTAAGAGTATTCCACTTTGTCTCTCCTTTTCGGATGATATATCATATCCGTTATTCATTAAAGGTTGCTTAGTGGATGGGAAGTTATTAATTCCGTGTAGGTTTTTGTAAGTGTTATGCTCTAGGTCCAATCAACTTTGGACATAAACACTTTGAATATATATAATCAATGTATATATATGGCAATATCTATTATTTAATTGAATTAATATTCTAATAAATTAAATAATAGAATCCGTAGATTCAAGTCTTGGTGATTTGTTAATCACAAGGAGTTGTGATTGTGAGATACAAATTACATATGACTGAATTTTAAATCGTCCGTGGTCGAGGTAATAACGAGATACGGATATCGTTATTACGGATAGACTATCGCGTGTGGCATTCTTACTTGTGAAGTAAGTAGCTGATCTCACAAGCTAAAGTGTGGTGACACTTGAATGAACACGTGGATGTTTTGTTATAGAACAAAACATTGGAGACCCCTGAGAGATTCCACATGGATAACTATCTAAGTGTTAGTGGTTAATCTCTAACGTTCGGTAATGTAATTGGTCCTTTGACTTGAGGTCGTCATAGTACCTTATATGAAGGCAGACATACTTTGGTGGTGTTGGATGTTGCTCTGTCAATGGTAGCTAATACAGCATTGTTCGGGTATGTCAAGAATCATATGAAGGTTGTGAATGATCAATAGAGGATTCGTCACTCTTAGATAGTAAGAGATTATGATCTACATTTTATCCAGTTAAGTTGATAATGAAATCCTTGGCCAAGGTGAACTCATAAGTCGGAAAAGAGTTTTCGACGTACATTGACTTAACAGTGGGATAAAAGATATGATCGATAATTGAGATTGACACATATCCATATCTCATAATTGATCGGATCATATTGACGAAAGGATTATAGTTTTACGGTAAACGAACAAGTTTGGTTTTGTCATGCTACGTGATATTTCCCGTCACATGTATTGCCATGATACATTGCTAGATGTCAATCTGGGACAACGAAAATGAATTAGTGATAAATTAAAAGGGGCGTTTTAATTTATTGATTTTGATTAGATCAAAATAATAATTCACGTCGTTCGGTATCGTGATCGGGAACCTAATGGGTCACACACAAAAGTGAATCAGAAGAATGAGATTTACCAATTAATTAATTGACAAGTGTTGGATAATTAATTAATTGAGTTGTTTATTAATAGGCCCGAATTAATTAATTGGATTAATTAATTCATGTACTAGATTTAATTAATTTGATTAATTAAATATTGGATCGGGTTAAGTTTAATAGATGGGCCGAGCCCATCTGAACTTATATTAATAGACTACTAGGGTTTGAAAACTGTAGAGAATTTTCATTATTCATGCTAGCACAAGAAAAGAAAACCCTAGCCGTCATTCTTGTTCTCTGTGTGGATCACCATTGGAGGCTGGACAATTGGACAGCTTGGATTGCAGATCGTGATCATTGGAGTTCAAGAAAAAGCAAAAGAGTTTGTGGAATTCATCAAAGGTATCATTCTCATCACAGTTTTTATCTAAACACATTGTAGATCCTCGTTTGGGAATTGAAAATTGTTTAATTTCCGCTGTGCATGTTAAGTAAATTCCCAACAGTTTCAACAGGTGCAGATTTGAGTGACACATTAATGGATCGGATGGTAAGCCTTATTGATCCTTGTAATTTTCAAAATTCCACTTGATTGTACATTTTCTATACAGCAGATTATTCTTCATGAAGATGTTTTAATCATTGAAAAGTCAATTGCACCATTTTCTTTTGCCATAAGTTCTTAATGAAGCCAATCTAACAAATGCTGTCCTAGTGAGGTCAGCCCTGACCCGCAGTGATCTTGGAGGTGCTATCATCAATGGTGCTGTTTTCAGTGATGCTGTTATCGACCTTTCCCAGAAACAGGTATTTCTTGAAGTAATCGTCCTTTTGCCCTGATGTTTTTAATGTTAATTCTGTTCATTTTAGGTATAAATGCTCGAAATATGTCTACAAAAATAATTGGTGTTGATGCTAATGATAAGATAAAAGATTCATTAATTTCGTTTTTTCACTGCCAAAAGCCTTCGGACTTTTGGAAGATAGCGCAAAACGGGTCAGCTTATCTACAAATTCAGTTGTAGGCTCCAATACTTTGGTCGACTTTTGTATACTAGTGAACGAAGAGGAATTTAGGACGTTGTTAGTTGTAGCTTTGTTAAATTTCCTTTTTTTTTATCTGTTAGTGAGATGATTTTTATTTTCAAAGTTTTCAACATGCTTCTATGTTTCATTGAAGTTCTTAACTTTTGTATAGGCTCTTTGCAAATTCGCAAACGGAATGAACCCAATAACCGGAGTAAGCACCAGAGAGAGCCTGGGATGTGGAAACTGTCGAAGAAGGATTTGTCTTCTTGTACATAATTTTTTCACCATAATGGTGTCCATACACACACAAGTGGTGGGACCCACTTGAATATTTTATTTGAATGGGTCCCACCACTTGTGTGTGTATGGACACCATTATGGTAAAAAAATCATGCACACTAAGTATGGCTCGTCGAAGAAATGCATATGCATCCCTGTCATCCCCTCTGTTAAGTGCTCCACCAGAGAAACTTCTCGACCGATATGGATTCTGCGATTGAGCCACTGGTCTTTGTGATGCAAAGTGATTGCTCAAATCAAATCAATGTAGATAAAATCTTGTAATAGAAAAGAAATCACTGATGTCTATTATGCGCTCGTCATTATTTGAAGTGAATAGAGATGCCACAAACAGTTTGATGACGTTCAAACCTCATTCGATTGAGCTTATGAAATTCATAGACACAATCTTACGTTGGTAGACACTTTGAATTTGTTGTTGTCTAAATGGTGCTTTTCCTTTTCTATTACAACATGAGCAGCAGAGAATTTCTTGGCCTTGAAATGTGGTCCCTAGGGATGACAACGGGCTCGCCCCCCTGCCCCGTCCCCACCTCGTTACCCGTTTATGGCGGGGCGGGGCGGGGCGGGGCCTTTCCCCATTTAAATTATTACACTCGCCATCCCAATCATATAGATTGAATTTCCTTTTTTTCTTATCCCAAATATATAGGCGTATTTCCTAATGTAGAATATTTTGTTGTATTCTTTTACTAATATACCCTTATTAAATTTTCCCCACTTGATATGCAAACTTCTTGAAAATTCAAATTCTTTATTAGTTCAAACAATAATTTAGTTTTACTCAATGAAAATTAAATGGGGTAAACTAGGAAAAATCTTGGCAAAAATTAATTTTCTAATGACATTAAATAAACTTTCTTAATCCGTGTGAAAAACTAAACAAGCCTATATAATTGGGACGGATGGAGTTTTTTTTTGGGTAAAATATCCTATTTTGAAAATCCAAGCCTTAGAATATGATTTTATTAACAAAATTCAAGTACAATGCAAGGAGGGGGACTTATGTACCTTACCTCCAAATAAATTACAATTAAGCTTCTACAACCTACAGATGAAAACTAATCTGCACTAAGCTAAACATGATACAAAATGCAATTACAATTAAAGACCAAATCTAAAATCAAAAAGCCAAAACTAATTAGAAACTAATCTAATAGACTCCAAACCAATTTTATCAAGATTCACAATACCTTTGATCCTTCCCTTGAAATCACTAGCTTCAATCCATTTAAACTTCCCTTCACTATAACCTTTAGCAGCAAACCAGTCAGCTGCTTGATTGCCTTCCCTCCAAGTGTGTGTGATTTTATTCTCCATTTTCTCCATAAGCCATCTAATGTATTGTAATATATATTGCACTTCCCACGGTCCATTGTTCTGTGTGATCAAAATTAGAGCCGCCTGAGAGTCCATTTCAATCCGGACTTTCTTTATGCCATGTTTCAAGCACAATTGCAATCCCGTGTCTATAGCTCTAAGTTCAGCTTCCAATATAGAGCATTCTTCATAACAGTTATAAAATCCCCAAGTTGCAATTCTCATACTATTTTTATTGTCCATATTCATTACATTTAGACAAATAATTTTAGTTGTTATTTTCTATTAGAACTAATGGAAATTTTCATTTAAAGTATTGAATTCTAAAAAATAAAAATTAATTAATAAATAAATAATTTTAAATGGGGGGCGGGGCCCCCATTACCCGTTCCCACCCCGAACCCGCCACGCGACAAAATTCCCCGCCCCCTTCCCCGCCACATTACCCGTTTAAGCGGATTATCCCCGCCTTGTTCGGGTCATGGGTATTGGGTTTGTCGGAGTATTTTATTTGTAATCCCTAGTGGTCCCAATTATTGTGAAATGCTAATTATAAGCCCTGTGAAGGTTTATTACCTTGAGACAACAATAGTTGGAGTAATGATTAGGCATGGAGTCATATTCCATTATCCATAAGTCACATCTCTTTTTATTTTGGCCATGTCAGGACCAATTCAACGGCAACAATTTGTCAAAGATAACGATCTGCATGTTCTAGTGATGGGGTCGTTGTGTAGAACACAGTAGGCAAGCTCTTATGGCAGTCTTATCCGACTCTCAGAAAAAAATGCGAGCCATTCTTATCGATCCCACAACTAGCCTCCCCAAAGTCCGTCCAACTATTTTTTCAACCATGCTACATGTACAATGGAGGATGGCAATGTTGGATTACCGACACTCACAATGGGAGGGGTCCACTATTTTTTTGAAATTTTTTAATCGCGCGAAGCCCACATGCATGTGAGAGGTTATCAACCTCCATTGTCAACTATCCATTGTACAAATGGAATTACCCCTATTTTTATGCCACTAGTTGTAACGTGTTTCTTTGGGCTGCATAAACTTTACTAAACCTTTCCTGAACCCCTTGTACTCAAACAAATTTCAAAAATATAAATCACTATGCAAATGAAAAACCACCCTCTTTTCAATTGGATTATGGAGATGCCTCAAAATGAAAATGTGTTCAATGATTAAAGGAAGAATTCAAATTGCTTGGCTTCTAATTGTATCTTTTTTTAAAGTGGATCAACATGAAGATCTAAAGTGGAAATGGGAAACAAACAATAACTGCAAATAGTAGATCATGTTCTCTTCTAGCCATCAACTTTTCTCTTGTTTTAATTTTTTTTTTTTATTCTCTTAATCGGACTCGAGGGTAAAATTGTCCTTTCATTAAATTTAACGATACTTAATCCTTGATTTCTAATAGAGTTAGATTCCATGTTGGTACATTGTATTACTTAGTTACGTTACGCAAAAATAAATTCTTTTACAATCATCGTCCTATCATTTGATCGTAACCCTAGAGGTAATCTTTAAGACTTTTAACTTCTCCCGTGTGTACTTTATTTTCAAACCGATAAACATGGAAGAGGTGTCACTAGCCCTCTTTTTTTGGGTTTAAGTAGAGACCTGAATATTTCATCTAAGCTTTAATAGTGTTTTGCTTTTAAAAGAAAAAAAAATCAATAATCATCAACATTTTTCGTTAAGTAGATATTTTCATATTAATATTTTCGTTAAAATAAAACGAAGTTTAGTGTTATTAATCCTTTTTCGAGCAATTTGAGGACACTCTTCTGGTTTTTAACTCATGTTAATGTTTATTTTCAAATCTTCTTCTATTCTCAGGTGAACTTTTTCTTAATCCACCATGGCAGTCGCTAAATATGCAATAAAATAAATATTTTAGGATATATCTTATAAATTATATACATCATGCACGTGTTAGTCTACATGATCATATAGAATAATTTACTTTAATATTTTTGAACATGAACATGAAAAAAAAATGCAAAATGGTTTAGGTTGACAAAGAGCAAGTCGAGCCGAGCAAAAGATTACAAGACAATGGGACTTTACATAATTCAGAAGATCTTAAAGATCATTAAATGATGAAACTGGTGGAATGAATGATATCTATATATATTATACAATGGTATTGAGTGATTACAAGCAACAAAGTTTTTAAAATAAACATTTTTAAAATTAAAAAAAATTACTTTTATTTTATTTTTTTGTTTTTTAAATTTAGGGCACAATTGATATTTATGCTCTAACTTGAGGGGATCATGGAAATATATGAATAAAATCAGAATAAAGGGATTGAGAGATCACAAAGAGTTTGTTGAGTTAGCTATTTCCATGTAGATTAATTATGTAATTTCTTGTATATAAACATGTGCATGTATTCCTTTTTTTTTTTCCCATGGAAGAAGTATATATTTTTGTATAATATTGTTTTGCCACATGTTTTTACTTTTTAACATGTTGGATGACAAAAAATGATTGGATGTCAATGTTGACTGCTTTTTAAACAGTTCAAAGCATGATTGCATAATTTTTTCCTTTTAAGTCATTTATCAATATTAATCGTTCTTTTCAACTTTCAAGTGTCACGCATTTTTCAAGAAGGCAATGCAGTGGCTCATGCTCTCGTTGCACAGGTGGTTGTTTCTCAGGAAGCAGCGCAGTTACTCCATGATTTTGCTCCTGATTAGTGACACATTACGATCTTAACTGCCGTAATTACCGATTTTGCTGATTTGTTTTTGTTTGCCAACAAAGGCTTATATAACATCTCTTGTTTTCATTTACTTTAATTATTTTGTTATTTGAATAAATTGTCGAGGTAGGCCAATGATAATGGTGTTACAAAGGTGCCAACATAGTTAAGATGCCCTTATGTATCTACTGATATTCATATCCGACCACTTCATAGGGATAAAAAAGGTGCTTTGAGTTATGACTATAAGAAGGGTACCTACATAGTACAAATGATGCACTATCACATGGACCTGTACCACCTCGTCAATTATATGTAGTTACTTAGACTGAAAACAACATTTGCAATGAACCCTAATTATTATTCAGTAACACATTAATTACTCAACACACTGCATCAATGCGCATGTTCTGCTTCATTTGCCATTTGCAGAGGCTTAGAAAATTCATTATTCCCACTGTCTTCAAATAATGTAATAACAATGTCTCTGCATTTCATATTGCCCGAAAACGAAACGTTCAATTACTGCTAGAATAAAAAGATAACACGACAATTCAATTATAAGTTGAGATAAATAACTAGTAGTCGAGTACGTTATTTTAAGAAACTACAAGTGTCAAGACGGATGGTAACTAATCTATTACGGATAAAAAGAGAAGGTGCTATTGAGATATATACTTTACTAACATTGCATTGCATTTGTATGGGACTTAGGAGAAACAAAGCAAATGAAAAATATTCAAGACTGAATGACTGGGGTAGAGGGGGGAGCTACCGGCTGCATCTAGTCGAATGTTGGGTACGCTTGATTGACATTTGGTTGGTACTTTCATGGCTTTGATGGAGAGGAGGATACTAAGACAGGTCCCAAACGTTACCGAGTATAAGTGAATATGATAAGACGCTTTTGATTACATTCATGAAGACTGCAAAAAAGTTACGAGCTTTTTGAATTTAGGGTTCTTTCATAAATTTATACGATCTCCTTCATGTAGCGAGTTCGAAAGGAATTAAAACCTGGAGAGAAACTTCACTGGATGTATGATGACAATGAATTAGGCAATGGTGCATGACATCTAGTTATTTAAATTGTTATGGAAAATGGAATGCTCTAATACTAGTTCGTTGTGGGAAAATAAGAGATTAGGTGTAATATAAAGTTATTGATCACAGGAACACAAAAATAAAATAATTTGCATAGAATTGAGATTTTATTATAATATGGAGAAAGAATACAAAGACTATATATTTATGATTTGTCTAATTTCTTCTAATGAAAAGCCAACTATATATAGGGAACAAATAGAGGACATCCAAATCCTTATAGTAGAGTTGTATACAAAAAAACGAAGTCCAAAACGGAAAAAGAGATTAAAACAGTGCAGGGAGGTAGAATAGGTGGCGCTGCGAATGCCATTGCCGCAGCGCTCAGTTTTCTTCCGATGCCCACTCTCGGGTCCTTTACTCCAAAAACTTGATTTTCTTCATCCCAAAATCCTCTTTAAGGACAACACAAATTTCTATTTTCAATGAGTTTTCAAGTAGAACTTTAATTAGAACTCATCAAGTAAACTTGGATAGGATTTCAGAATTGTATTCCAAATATGATTCTAATTAATGTGCAATTTAATTAGAACTCTCAATTATTTTCAATAAAGAATTCGGGTCACATCTAAATTTTAATAATCTCCATTTTGACACAAACTCCACTACAATGTAATAAACTTGAACTCTTCAATGAAAAAACACAAAATGAACTTCTCCATTAACAATTCCAATTGGAAATATTATCCACCTCTTCTACCCCAATGAGGGGTAAAAGTGATCTAATGACCATCAAATAAGAATTTTGGCCAGAATCAACATCTTTAACCATATTCAAACTATTAACAAAATCAACAAAATTGTATCTATGTGGAACCTTATGGCCAAAAATGGGTCTATTTTTAACAATTAAATACGATTACACTATCGATAATGGTGACGTTGCTTCAGATTAGTAAGATTTTTCTTCATGCATAATTGCTCCAATTTTAACCATAATGCAGCAGTCGATTTATCCTTCAAAACGTCCTGAAGAATATTATTTGAAAGATGAAGATGTATTTGAGATAGGGTCTTTTAATCCCTCCATTATTTTTCCTCCATAGTCGAAGTTGTGGACATCTTATCAAATCCCAACAACGCATCGTTCAAATTCATCTGAGTGAGTACGGCTCGCAACTTTACCTGCCATAAAGAGAATCTTGTATTGCGATCTAATAGCGGAATATCATACTCCAAGTCTCTAGACGGGTAATTTATTTTTATTTTTATTTTTTCTTATTTGTTTTATATAAACTACTTTAGGTGGCATGTATTATTAATAATGAAATAAAATGGTACAGACTTTGGAGGGACTTTGCTTAACTTTCCGGTAAAGTCGTAAAAGAAAAAACTCACAAGGAAATGAGAAGAATAATGTAAAAATTAAACAACTACTGTTCATGAGATTTTAGGTGATACTCTTCGTTCTCTTCAACTCCGAATCATTTTTACACTCGCTACTTGAAGGAATCGAGTAAATTTATTTTGGTACCCAAAGTTGGAGTAAGTTTTTGTGTTCTATGTTTAGATTCTCCCATCAATAAATTGCCACCTAGAGTGAATTTGATTTTAAAAATAAAAATAAAAATGCATTAGTATATAACTCTAGGCAGTACAAAAGAAACAGCCTAGAATAATGCTAATAAACAAGCCGTGATACAACAATATAAATATGTTTTAACCTTAAACTTGGTAAAAAGCACTTGTGTCCCTGTGTGTGGATAATGAATAATATAAAGAGGGCATGAGAGCACGCTGAATGATTATGCCTCATGTGCAATTGTCATTTTCATGCTTAGAATTCAACCCAAGTGAAATCATGTCCCAAGTCAATAAACGGCTGACAAACAACATTATTCCGTGTTTCTTATTCTCATTGCATAATTATACATTGGATGGAACCTCTGATTCCTTTTTCGGAGGTATAAATATATACAGAACTAACAGAATTTTGAAATGTACCAGAAAAAACAGTATTTTATGGATTCTTTCCCTTACCATCTTCATTAACTTCCAAAAATCTTCGTCTTTGAATCGGGAATTCGTGAGCTGCTGATGATGGAAAATATTCTCACGACAAAGGGTGAAATCTTGTACCATTTCCTTCCTTATTTTTTTCCTTTTTTTTCTTTTTTTCTTTTTAGTGGGGTTTTCCCAATAAAAACCCACGCGCTATCAGTATTGTGCTTCGGCTAGTAAACCTGAGCTGTAGAACTAACACTACGAGTGCCATTGCGAGCATCTGAGTTAGGTCAACCTACATAGTCATAACTTTTTATACGTTCGTAACTCGATTTAAGACGTGTTCTTTCGTGTTCCTTTTCTAAATCTTTGTGGGTATTTTTTCATCATCTTAATTCTTAACCTACTGGTTTACACCAGTATAACAATGTCTTCTCTTTCATACCATGCCATTGCTAGAAAAGCCATGCAGAGCTACAAGTGTACTTTTTATGTTATATATCAGGAAAATGCCCAGTAAGCCATAGTTTATGGAACATTTGATTAATCCTTCCAGCTAGGCTTGATTTTTTATATAATTTTCTCTGGTTTTATAATTTTATAGGGTTCACTTCTAGACCATACTAGCTAGCGGCATACTTGTGAATCAATCCCCAATTGGTTTCTCTAGCATATCATGAAAACATATATATATATATATATATATATATATATATATATATATATATATATATATATATCTATATATATAATTTTATTTCCCCAACTCACTTCGCCAAGTACCAGCCTTTACAATTTCTTAGTTTCCTTCTATTTCTCATTTGTTTTTCAGCGAAGAGAAAAGTTTTGAAATATGATAGAAGATTAAGGTGGCAAGTAAACTTTTCCATTATAATTGTCTGTTAATAGCTGTAAAGTATGATTCTAAACGTGAAGAAGCATAACCCTCGAGTAATCTTTTGAGTTACATTCCAATGTTTTATTTTTATTTTTTTTCTGCAAGGTGTCAAAGTTCAAACTTTTCCATGTTTGATTTGAATTATGACAACGAGGAGTAAAATTATTGGGCAGGTACTATGGAAGATAAAATTAGAATTTAGTTAACGGGAGGGCTGTTCACACCTCCCTATTTTCTTTACAATTTATTTTTTCTTTTAGTATCAATAAATTCTCCACCTTCGTGGTGTTCTGATTTTTTTTTTAAAGTCACTACTAAGATTCTAAAAACCAAAACCCTCATCTCCGCAAGAACTTAGTTACATTTTATCTAAGGGATATACGATATCAAGATTATCTCTATAGTTTGGCTTGTTGTCATTAAAATCTTAAGGTTTATAAGCTTAGGAAGCTATCATTTTTCTGCTGACATTTCATTTCTTTTCTGATCTCTCAGTGTGTGTATATATCTCCTTTGTACTCCTCACACAACAAATGGTCCATCAGTAAATTTCCGTTGCTATTGGCACACTAGTATGATCATACATAGTTAGGAAAGTGAATTATTCTCTTCTCAAAATCTTATGGCATCGATCAAAGCCTCACGAGAGCTTATTTACAAAAACAATTCACATTACCTACACAAAAAAGCTGGTACCATTCCCTAATCCCTTCGATACCAGAACCTCTCTAACCATACATTCCTTTCATCAATGCACCGCCTTTTCTCGGCCGAGCTTAGTCTTAGTTTTTACCCCCAACACCCAAACAGAGAAGGCAAAGTTATTAAAAAGCAAACCTCGAGATTAAATAAAGGAAATACATATTCATCGGTCTCATAGATGTGCCACCAGCACGATGCTTTACAACATTATAATGTGCACATACATATTAACATGTCTACTTGATCTGATCATAATCGAGGTATATCGCTGCATTAATTTTGCAATTCAAGTTTTATTATGTACACCAACCAGATCTTCTATTAACTGTTCTTTCTTGATATAATTAGTATTAATATTAATGTTGTTACTTCCAAAGATCAACTTGGGAGCTGGAGTTGGAAACTGAGGCGAGTTCTGCAGCCATATTTTGTGCCTTCAAATCATTGTGCATTATGCTCATTTGTTCCGAAACTTGATCAGACTGCTCATTTGAATAGGCATTATCATTTCTAGCATCATCTTGGCTGAGCTGAGACGCAACAAATTTGTCGAGAACTCGCCAGTCAGTGACTTGATCATTGCTGTAATTCTCATTAATGTGCAATTGATTATTTTGATGCATATTTTCTTCCTGTCCAAGTGTTGAGGACTGCAAAATTCCATAAGGGATTATTGAGCTACTGGCTGCGGATTGTGGGACTTTCGGACTTTCTAATTCAGGAAGCTGCAGGAATGCATCATGAGGCATGTTGTACTGCAACTGGAGTTCTTGTTTGCAGGTGTAGTGAGGTTGATATGAATTAGTATAAGGTTGAGATATCGGCCTCGGGGAATTAAAATCCGGCATGAAAGAAACTTGATCATCATACCAACATAGGGATTCATGCTCTCCCTCCTTCCTTGTAGTTACCATTTTCTTCATGAACACCCTGCACACCACCCATCCTTCTTCCTGCAACCCCAATTAAAAACCTTCATTAGGCATTAACAATCTCTCACTCGAACAAAAGCATGATAATCGTACAATAGTCTGAAATGTAATATATTTGGAGTCACTAATTGTTTTGAATTAAATCATCTCGTTTAAAAGCACAAGATTTCAGAGAATTGAAATTTTGACACACCCAATCACGTGCAACCCGATTCATATTTTCATGAAAAGTTCAACAGGAGCTTATATTTTATAAAAGTGTAACACCGAGATAAACTCTTTATTGCAAAGAATTATACTCTTCAACAAGAATCTTGAGAATTATATATTTACTTTATGTTGGCATAGATTGCTAAATACAGTTATATTGGACATGAATACATTTTACATGCGTAAATTTAGGACATGTTTGACACATTAGACAAGAAGGACAAGACATTAGGACAAAAATTTTAACCACTTCCTTTCATAGACGGTGACTATTATTAAGTTTAGTTTGCGGAATATGTAATAATTGTATTTCACATTTCTGATAACGATGCTCATATGCAAGCCTATAGATTTGATTGAAACTTGCCTGGGAAGTGCCATTTTCAATTGTTTCGAGTCGATACTCATGCATTATCCAGTCTGATTTTTGTCCATTTGGGGCTCGGCCTTTATAGAATACCAAGGTCTTTCTCATGCCAATCAAACTATGCTTAGAATAAATTGCCTTGTCTCTTCCTGTAGCTTTCCAGAATCCTGCTTTTGTAGCTCTATTTGTACGAGTTCCAGTAGGATATTTCTTATCTTTATGACTAAAGAAATACCATTCATTTCGTTCTTCAGTTCCTATCCTGCAGAGTTCTGTTTAAATTCAGGAAAGAAAAAAAGAGATTAACAAGATGTAAATTTCAAAAAGTTAATGAAATTTAAAAAAAAAAGTAAAAAAACTAAGCTTAGTTGGCTAAAAAATAAAGGTATTAATGACCATAAAAAGAAGCTGTATGTACCTTGAAGATCCCATGGCTCGATTCTGTAAAGATCAATGTCTTTTATGATATCTAGGTCAATTCTTTTTGAAGCAACCTTTTTTCGAAGGTAGTAATCAACTAATTCTTCATCTGTAGGATGAAATCTAAAACCAGGAGGTACGTGTGAAAATGAATTCATGTTTCAAATCTAGATTTGTACCTGCAATTTTTTTAGTTAAAACGAATGTAAGTTATATATTGAAGTTTGAAAATTTATGAAGGCCAAAGAGAGACCTAATCTGTATTTTAGATATTATGAATACATGCCAGAGGATCATGCCTGTATGTAAATGAAGAGGTTATTCAACTAAAAAATGTGTATGTAGATAGCACGTTATCGTATGCATAGATGGTCGAAAATTTTATATTTTGAAACACCCCATCTAAAAATTTAAATTGATAAAGAGATACATTTATTTATATTTATATTTTCAATACGTCCTCCCACTTGTAGGAGAATTAATTTTTATCAAAAATTAACCCATAATTTTTTGTGGATATCATAAAACTTTGACTCAAGACCTCTTCTTGCTCGGATGCGAACATCTGTGCTAGATGACATATATATGCTATTTGCCAATGTTATAACATTAGTTGTGCGACTAAAAATTTGGGATATGTATTTTTAGTTCGAACTTTGGACTATTTTAGAATTTAGATGTTTTAGGTTGAATAAAACTAAGGCAAAACACAAGCAATGTCACTTTAGTAATAATCAAAATGTAGATAATGGAGTTATTATAGAATATGATCTATCCATAAATTAGGATGGGATGAGAAATTCAAGATGCTCTAACTAATGAATATGATTATAGCATGTTATATGAATTAATGGAGAATTGTTATAAAAATTCTATGTGATACGAAGATCTATGTAACATTACAGATAAATTTTCACAGCCAAGGGCAGTGAGTTATTAAACGATGACATGACCATATGGTGAACCTAAGAAAATGAGCATGTTAAAAATGGATGTATGGTTATATTAAAATGAATAAGAAAGCAATGTAAACACACGTTATGTATAGACATTTAGATGCGGCATGTTTCGATGATAGATTAATAAAATGACTTAGATGGTTAACAAGACATGATTTGCATAGGCCTAAGGGGCTTGGCTTATAAGAGGGATGCAATCTTGATTGAGCATGTCAAAAGATAGATAACTGGAGCAAAACTAACTGTATAGTAATTGCTTTAAAACTTTGAATAGATCTAGCAATCATTGGAAAGAAGTAGAAGAAAATTATTCATGCAGTTGGCTCTAAATTCATTGAGACATGACTTATAAATTTAGCTCGGGGATTAAAATTAGATTTTAATAAAAGTATGTGGTTGAAAAATTATATGATCAATGCAATATGTGATTAAAATTAATTGTTGATTTTTACTTAGATTAAAATCTAAATTTTAATTCATATTTGGCTTAGTGTTCTTGAATGGTTGAAGAAAACATAGGTGTAAACATAGTGTTCACATATCTTGAGATAAACCCAAAAAATAAGCACACCAAAATCGAAGAGTGGAAGCCAAGTGAAGAAAAAGGGAAACATGTCGAGGGAGTTTATTATGTTATATTTAACACATTAAATTACAAGTATAGGAAAAACAAAAGAGAATGAAATCGAAAATTGAAATAAAAAATTCAGAAGAGAATAAAATAACAACATTAAACATTGGGTTTTCATATTTATAGACTTCATGAATCCTCTTTGTACATGGAGGAAAAAAGCATGCAACCTTTAATTACATGAAGATGTAGGTAAAACTACTCAAGTTTGCTTTTGCTTGAGGCATGGGATGTGAATAAAGACCATACACAAAGATTGCTCCACTCATAATGTAAAACCCTATAGAAAAACAATATCAGAAAAAACTTTAATGAGATCATGTAACCAATAGAAAATGGAAACTTTTGGCAAAAACTTCGATTTTATTCAAAATCGATCAAGAAACTAATACAACTTCTTCATTAAAGAAATTGTCCTTTCTCAGAAGTTAAGTGCGTTTGTTGGATAATTTATTGGTAAATTAGAGAGATCTGGCTTGTTCAACATCCAAAGGGAATGAAAGAAAAAATTATAATAACATAGGAAAATTTCTCAATTAATTTTACATAATTATAATATAGATAAAAGTATCCAAAACTAGACATATAAACAATTAGAATTTCATTATTAGAAAATATACTCAAGAATGAAGCACAAAAAAAGAAATTATATACGAAAACAATCAAATAAAGAAGAAGAAAAAAGATATTGATGAAACCTTAACGGTCGTCTATGTAGAGAAGCCCTTAAATTTCACCGATCGATCTGGTTCTATCCTACCCTTGTTTACAAACAATAAGTTAATAGAAAAGGAAATTTTTTTTGAAGCTTTCTTGTCAGTTTCTTGCAAACTTTTAAGCCCTGAAAAGAAAGAACTTTAGGACAGAAAAATGTTTTCCTCGGGAAAATGAACTGACCCTGAGTTTCAAACTTTGACACTTGAATTGTCAAAGAAAGATCAGATCCCGAGGGAAAGTAAAAGCGAAGGGAAAAGGAAAAGAACAACCTCTTTTTCTCAAATGGGAAAAGACAGAAAAATGGATAGGGTTATATATATATAAGCCAAGTTAAAAATTAAAATGAACTGATCTCCTATACATCAATGTGTATATGTGTGTGTTCTCTTTGTATATAAGCATTAATCACCTTGTGTTTTAAGTAGAAATATTGATTGCTGGAGAAGCTTTTCGCCGGAGAAAGTGGTGGCAGAATACTCCTCCACCACCGCCCACCAGCAAGTGATAGAAACCAGTATTCTTCTTTCTGTCTTCTTCTCTATTATATTGAGCTTGAGAGAGAGAGATGTAAAGGAATGTTTAACTAAGGCTTTGTAAAGAAACAAAAAACTAATAAGGAGACTGCACACGCGACCAAACACAAAAAGAATGTTTATTACATAACTATAAAAAAAAAACTTTTAGCCAAAAAAGTATAGATATGCCTATTCAAAAAAAAAAAAAACCGTGCAAGTTAGGGGTATTCCCTTCTTCCACATCGAACAAATGAAATAAATAGACAACAAGATTTAATACACCATACAAAATGGTAGCTTATTTTAGCACGCTAACCTTTGTAAATGCTCATCAAATTTTAAACGAACGGAATTGTTCGTTTAAACTACTATATTAAAATTTGAAATTTCATTTCCTTAAAATATCAACCTTATTAAGAAAATAATTCAAACTATTATACGATGTTTAGTTGTTTCATCTTTAACCGACATGGAATATTTCCCTTAACTCATATTATCCATTTCTATTTAATTTTGTAGACAAAAAAAGTATTTTAAAAAGCGTAAAGCATGACAAAACGACAATTTCAAATTTCAAGTCTTACAGGTTTAATCGTGCCTACGTGAAGATAGGGGTAAAAAGGTTTTTTAAATATTATTCTAATTATTCTATAGTCATTAAATAAATGAGATAATGCCCAAAAATCCTAAATACCACAGAGCATATTTGAGCCCCCCCCTTTTTTTTTTTTTTGCCCAAAACATATTTTGAAATAGTATTTTTATGGAAAATGGTAGTTAAAAAATAAGGAAAAATTTTGGATTTATGTGTAATATTATTTTATTGAAAAATGTGTCGTTGAAAATAAGAGAAAGAAAAATGTATTTTGAAAATAATGGTATAATTACCTAATAATTCCTAAAACTATATAATTTCCAAAATTGTAAAAACTAAACAATTGAAAAATAAGCATCGGTTTGTCTTTCATTTAAATTTATTTATTTTTTTGGAAAAATGAGTTTTGTAATAGCGAGTTTTTGAAGAATATGTGGTTAAAGAATAGGAAAAAAATTTGAGTTTACGTATAAAATATTTTATTATATAAATATGTGGTTGAAAATAAGCCTTCATTTGATAATCATTTTTACAAAAACTTTTTTCTCACTCATTTTCAACCGCAACTTCTCACAATAAAATATTATGCACATAAACTCCAAATTTTTTCCTACTTTTAAACCACACATTCTCCAAAAAATACAGTTTCAAAACTTTTTTCCCAAAAAAAAAAAAAAAAAACCTTTTTATGATGGTTGTAAAACAGGGGCTAAATTAAAAAAAAAAAAAACTGGTCTTGATTTAATGGAAGACAAACAAGGCTTAAAAGCACAATATCCTTTTTATACCCCAAAAATTGTCCAAACTAATTTAGTGCCAAGGTCGCAATAACCATTAGGTCCAAAAATAACTCCGAAAAATTGAAAAAAAAAAAATTTAGAAGGCATGTACCTCTTGGAACTATTCGACGTTCAAAATCTGAGTTAATTGCTCTATGTGAAACTTCTTGAAAATGCGTTATACGTAGACCATGGGCACAACGTCTTTTAAAACGCTACCAAAAATAAATGAATATACTTATTAGTGAATTTACAAATATAAACATGCTTATTCAAAATTTATTTATTTTAGTTTTTGATTCGACGTTAATTTTGTGGATGAAAAATAAGATCAAACATTTTTATATTTCTGATTTATAATTATTTTTTATTTGTTAGAAATGGAATATAAGACGACGAAAAAGTTAAAAAGAAATTAAATGTATTCAGCGTTTTAATTTGTCATACTTGGATTCCGACTAAGACTCTATAGGTCGTTTTTGTAATAATTACGTTGTCGTTGTCATTTCTCTAAGTTGTGGTCACAACGTGATTTTTTACTTTCAAGAGAATGAATTTATAGCATTACGTTAAATGAAAACAGAATATCTAAAATTATTTCAGACTTTGAGTAGTTTTGTCTTCCATCAGATAAAACTAATCCCATGTTTTGGCTCTATTAAAATGAGATTTTAGGGAAAATAAATTTTAAAATAGTGATTTTTTAGAGTTAAAAAATAAGGAAAATTGTGGATTTATGTATAACATTATTTTATGAAAGAATGTGTGGTTGAAAATAAGATTTGAAAAAATACAAGCATGTTCTCTTTATCATTTTCAAGTCGTTTTCTGTTTTCGATTTTTTAAAATAGTGAAAATACGTTTTATTTCCTATTTTCGAAAACCTCATTTTTGAAAACAAGTTAAAAATTTATAAAGAAAACCCAAAACGACATCATTTTGGGTGGTTTCAGTTATAATCAAGCCAAAATTTTTAAAACGCGTTTTGGGTGTTTTCAAAATGCCAAAAAGAACAAATTTTCAATAATTTCAAAATGGACTCTCAAAACACAAAACACAAAATTGAAACATAAAGAGAACGTCATCTACATTTTTTTAAAAAAGGGAAACTAAACTTGGGAGAAAACTATATTCAAGGATACGAACTTTTGCATATTGTGTTAGTTAGACATTCAACCAATTCTCTTAACATTTCTATACTCGACTTTTCAATTTTGTAATACTTGAAGTTCTAGCCCGTATAAATTCAAGTATTACAAAACTAAAAGAGTGGAAAATCAAATATAAAGAAAAATAAACAGAATATCCAAACTCTAATATTTAGAGGTTGTTTGGGAGAGATTTTTAGGGGAAGAATTGATTTTGAATATTGATATGATGAGAAATGTGTAGTTGAAAAAGAAAAAAAAAATTATTGATGTGATGAAAAATATTATTTTATTGAAGAATGTGTGGTTGAAAATGAGAATTGATTTATCATAGAAAAATCTAATTCCTCTCAAACAGGGCCTTACTAAACTTAGAGAATCCAACCATTATTTTTTTCACTTGTAAGTTACTACATTCTTCTACTCTAAAAATTCCATAGTTAACAAATTATATTATAATCTCTTTACATTGGTCGGGTCCCTTTGATTAAGTGAGGAATTTTAGCTTATTTAAAACAAAGTACAAAAAGCTAAATAAAATAGAAGCTTCCCCAAGGTTATATTTAAATCGTGTTGTCATGCCCATCACTCGCCATCTGATTGGTCCATTCTTCAATTTTACATCACGAGCCCCTGACCCCACAATACCGACGCAATGGACTGTGACGGTGACTGCTCTCCAAATTATTTTTCTTTATTAAAAAAAAGGAAAATTAATATGAAAAAAGAAACTATTTACTAGTTAGAGCTCAGTTGAAGTTAAATATATCATATTTTTGTAAGATCAGCAGACGTGTATATCTCAGACCGATAAACACAAATTTATTTATTTTTCAACTTTTAATTGATTAATTATTAGAAAAATTAATAGTAAGTTGAGGGGAAGATTTCAAAAGATACTTAAAAAATAATAGAAAAATCATCTAAATTTGCCCAAAAAACTTTAAAACATACACTTTTCATATTCAGAAGTTTATTGTTGATCAAATTTAGCTAGAATGATGTGAGCCATGAAACAATGTATTTTTACTTGCATAATTTCTAAAGAAAATGAATATACCATGCTTTTTTTTTTCCTTAAATACTCAAACTTAGGAAAATTTGCAACCTTGGTGTCAAATATATATGGGAAAAATGTTGGAGTGGCAAGTAATTATGCAATCTCTTTTTGAACTTCAATCCTTTTGTTTTAGTAGCACAGTTAGTCCAACGATAATAATATCTTGTTTTGAATCGTCGGATAAAGTCCATATATCCAATTTTGTAAAAACAAATTTGTTTTCCAACTAGGTTGTTTCTCGAGTTAACCATGTTGGTGCTCAGATCATGAGGGTCACGTGATCATTTTAATTAAATTTGTTGTGCAACACTAATTTTGCAAATATAACTAGAAGTTGAAGATTTAATTTGCCCTTTTCTTAAATGATGAACACTAAGTTACTATTCGAAGAACGGGTTAGAGTTGTTATGGGATTGGGTTGTATGCACTACTGTTGGTGTATCGAAGTTTAAGAGATTAATTCCGTATGTACATATATACGAACCACAAGTACATTTTTACATCATATTACGTTAGTTAAACATACAACAAGTATCAGAATTGCAAGTAAATCAAAAATGACTGACAAACTTGCACCAACATAAATACAACTCCGTTCAAAGTTGGATATCCCGAAATTCATTTAACCCTGGGTCTAATAAACACACTAATTCAAGAGATAGTGGACTGTGGGCTCCATTGAATGAAAAATAATCTTCTTGTTGTTTTGGACCCCAATTACGTGGCGGCAGCCGGTCCGGCGTGGGCTCAATTTTGATTATTAAAGTCCTATATGGGTCCACTCTGTTAATTTACTTTTTACTGGGCCCACACACTTCATCTAGGCTTCTATTGGGCCGACACGTGGATCATTATCTTATTATGAGCTTGTTTGGGAGTGATTTTTGGGGGAAGAATTGATTTTGAATAGTGATATGATGAGAAATGTGTGGTTGAAAAAGAAGACAAAATTATTGATGTGATGGAAAATATTATTTTATTGAAGAATGTATGATTGAAAATGAGAATTGATTTACTGTAGAAAAATCTAATCCCTCCCAAACAGTGCTTATCTATTAATATATCCAAGTGCTTGTGCTTCCAGTCAAGTTAATCCAACCCTTTACTTTTGCACTTTACGGACCCTGCGGTTAAGGGAAAAGGCCTTGAAAAATATTATTATACAAAAAATAAAATACTATTTTATTATATTTTATATTTATTCACAAGTCTAAAAGTAAAGCAAAAGTCATAAACGTTATATGAGTGTAACATTGGGCCCACAATTTGAATGACGTGGCATCACTTTATGGAGTGGGATTTCTAGAACTTAGGATGTGTTTGAGCCACATTATTTTGTATTTTGAAATAGTAGATTGATGGAGAATGTTTGGTTGAAAATGAAGGAAAGGTTATTGATGTGATGTAAAATATTATTTTAGGTTATGTTTGGTACACATTATTATTTGGACCATGCTACATGCACTACATAGGTTATTACATGGATGACTACATGGCCGCCACTTGGCCATGTAGTCATCCATGTAGTAAGGCTTGAAGTACATGTAGATTAATTCTTATTATTTTTATTCTCATTGTTCTATTCATTTTCAACCACACATTTTTCAATAAAATAATATTTTCCATCACATCAATAATTTTTCCTTCATTTTTAATTATACATTTTTCATCAATCTACTATTCAATAATACATTCTTTCAAAAGAATGTGTACCAAACACACTCATTAAAGAATGTGTGGTTGAAAATGAGTAGAAGAATATGAATAAAAATTTTAATGTGGCTCAAACAATGGCTTAATTTGAAACTTATTAATGACATATAATTACTTAATATCAAGAAAGTTTGACTGCTAAAAACATATTGGTTTACATATTTATGAGCTTATGCATTATTTTCAACAACCCATTATTTAGGAACCTTTAATCATTATTTTCTCTATGATAAATAGCCATAAAAAATGAAATAAAATGAACAAATAATACTCAAATCAACCTCTAAAAAAATTTCTTTTTCTTCCTTTTTCATGGTGAAGATTCACATGGTTTACACAAATACACACACACACACCATGGGCTGTTCATTTTATGATCGATCTTTTAATATCGATTATCAAAATGAGAACTTAAAAAGCTTAAACGAACAATTTGATCTCAAATAAATCATGTATTATATTATTCTGTGATGATCCTTAACAAGGTCACCTTAAGATTAAACTCGAGATTCACAAAAAGGGAATGTACCATACAATTAGGTAATTTTCAGTATCTAGAATTGAAAATTAGTGGACATGACGATAACAAACATTTTACATTTTTTTTTTCTCAACATGTAGAGTTCTATCGAATCCCACATATCGTATAAAGTCAAAAGGTGATCAAGCGATGAATAAATTTCTTTAATTGGTTGCTAGTATATTGGAAGTTATTAAAATATGAAGTGTAATATAGGAAGCGATGGAAGATCAAATTTTAGCAATGTTGTTATAATTTCGGTCCCCACGTAGACCAATAGCCAACTAGCAAGTCTACTAGAAATTGCAATAACATTGTGTGACTACAAAGCTGGACCTATGCTTCAAATTCACTCTCATTGACACTTGAAAATGTTATCAACATGGAGGAAAAATTACGTGACGTATTTAAATAATCATTTCATGCATTGCATTTACCATCTTTGACATTGTGGATATTTGAAATTTGTTGTTAACGTCTAGATTGTTCGTAGCTCGTTTCTCTGCATATTCTTGATGCAATGCATATATTTAGTCGTGTCTTCATTAGCGTACGTTGTTCATATCTAAGTGTGTAAAAGTGACACCATTATTATATTAAATGACAAATCTCACATTGAAACTATAATTAACATAGATTATAAGTAAGATTGTATGAAGATGAAATTAATTAGGAAATGTTGTTAAATTAGAAGATGAACTTCCAAGTGTGTGTTAACTACCTGCTAAGGGAGATGGAGTAAAGGTTAGGCAATCTCTAAAGTAGTAGTAGTAGGCCATACGTTTTATTACCAAAGTACGAATTTATACATGGATCAATGGTATACATCGATAATGGCGACTTTTCATCTGCTGGGTGATTTTTGTGCCCATTTCTATCATTTTGATAAATGGGTCCATATATAATTTATTGAAAAATGAAAAAAAAAAAAAAAAAAAGTTCATAAATACAATACTATAGGAATACAAATTCAAATTTAATAAACTTGTAAAAAAGTTTCACAAAATCAGGTGCTAAATAATAATAATTGATTTAGTCACTCCTCTCTCTCTCTACCCCCCCCCAATTTAGAGCTGTAACGGGGTTAATGCATCGCGCATCAACGCTCAACAACATTGTGACCTCCAATGTGGTGGTGTGAGTGACACGCGGAGCGACGCTCTCTACTAGTTCAGATCGGATCCAATTTTTGCTCAGCCACTTTGATTTTCGTTAGTGGTGGTTGGGGTTTTTACAAACGGTGGTAATGGTAAGATGGTTGTGGTGAGGTGGTGCTGTCAGTTGTGGTGAGGTGGTCGTTGTGACGATGTTGGTAATGGTGGTGGCGGCGGCGATCATAAATGGTGGTCGTACAAGTGGTGGTGGTGTTGACAGTAGTGGTGTAGGTAATGGTGCTAGCTATGTTGGATTTGGGTTGGGATGAGGTGTAGGGGTAGGGGTAGGGTGAGATGAAAGTTATTTGTGACAAATTAGTTGTAACCAAGTTTGTATTCATTATGATTGCTTATGATCAGGTCAGTCTTAACCGTGGCGGTGTGAGACGAAGTTATTATTAATTTGATCATATAGAGTCACAATCGATCACAATTAACATAGACTCGTTCACAAAGGGTCAGAATTAACATATAAATGGTCACCACCAACACCATTTAATCCATATGCTGCACTTTCCACTTCTCATTTCTCTACCCTCCAAACTAGATCCACCACCGCGACCCGTCAACCACCAAGCATTGTCATGTAGAAATTCAAGAAGAAAAAACAAACGACACCATTAAGCACTGAATCCAAACTAAACTCTCCAATTCCATTGCACCTCCTCTAAGTAAATGCAGCACAATCACCCCCAATATGGCACGTGAGATTTCAAAAACCTAAAATGATTGTGAAAATTACAATAATAAAAATGACGTGAAAATTAGTATTGGCGTGAATTGAGTAGTATTTGCTACGGCGGTACAACTCCACAGGATGGAAAGACGTGGTGTTCTCCGGCATGATGTTTGGATCTGCCTTTAGCACACATGGAACACTAGGATGCCAATGGGGAGTCCACGTGTAAAATAACAATGTGGGAATTAGCAACGAAGAAGTGGAACATCGAGACATTTTAAAGCGTCACATGAGACGCGTCAATTAACTTCCTTCATTTCATTACTTATTTTTTGTCTTCTATTTTAATTTAGGCGTAAGTGAATTTGAGAATTAGCCGTCATATGTTTTTTTCTTATTTCATTGGTGAACATCTTACATTATTTTCTCAACATGTAGAGTTCTATCGAATCCCACATATCGTATAAAGTCAAAAGGTGATCAAGCGATGAATACGTTTCTTTAATTGGTTGCTAGTATATTGGAAGTTATTAAAATATGAAGTGTAATATAGGAAGTGATGGAGGATCAAATTTTAGCAATGTTGAAGATGATTTTAATTATTTCTGATAAAGACTTTTTATAATTTCGGTCCTCACGTTTCAATAAGTAAAAGGGTAGACCAATAGCCAACTAGCAAGTCTACTAGAAATTGCAATAACGTTGTGTGACTACAAAGTTGGACCTATGCTTCAAATTCACTCTCATTGACACTTGAAAATGTTATCAACATGGAAGAAAAATTACGTGACGTAATTAAATAATCATTTCATGCATTGCATTTACCATCTACGTTGTGGATATTTGAAATTTATTGTTAACGTCTAAATTTTTCGTAGCTCGATTCTCTGTATATTCTTGATGCAGTGCATATATTTAGTTGTGCTTTCATTAGCATACATTGTTCATATCTAAGTGTGTGAAAGTGACACCAGTATTATATTAAACACAAATCTCACATTGAAACTATAATTAACACAGATTATAAATAAGATTGTATGAAGATGGAATTGATTAGGAAATGTTGTTAAATTAGAAGATGAACTTTCCAAGTGTGTGTTAACTACCTGCTAAGGGAGATGGAGTAAAGGTTAGGCAATCTCTAAAGTAGTAGTAGGCCATATGTTTTATTACCAAAGTACGAATTTATACATGGATCAATGGTATACATCAATAATGGCGACTTTTCATCTACTAGGTGATTTTTGTGCCCATTTCTATCATTATCTGATAAATGGGTCCATACATAATTTATTGAAAGATGAAAAAAAGTACATAGATACAATACTATAGGAATACAAATTCAAATTTAATAAACTTGTAAAAAAGTTTCACAAATCAAATGTTAAATTATAATAACAATAATAATTGATTTCATCACTCCTCTTTCTCTCCTCTTCACCCCCAATTGGAGCTGCTACAGGGTTAATGCCCCGCGCATCAACGCTCGACGACGTTGTGACCTCCACCGTGGTGGTGTGAGTGACAAGCAGAGCGGCGCTCTTCACTGATTCAGATCTGATCCAATTTTTGCTCAACCACTTTGATTTTTGTTAGTGGTAGTTGGTTTTTTGCAAACGGTGGTGATGGTGAGATGGTTGTGGTAGGGTGGTGTTGTCGGTTGTAGTGAGGTGGTGGTTGTGACAGTGTTGGTAATGATGGTGGCGGTGGCTATGGCAATGGTAATGGCGATCATAAATGGTGGTGGTGTTGGCAGTGGTGGTGTAGATGATGGTGCTAACTATGTTGGATTTAGGTTGGGATGATGCGTGCGGGTATGAAAATTATTTGTGATAAATTAGTTTTAACCAAGTTTGTATTCATTGTGATTGCATGTGACCATGTCAGTCTTATGTGACGGTATGTGACCATGTTACTATTAATTTGGTTAATACAGTCACAATCGATCACAATTAATATAGACATAGTCACAAATGGTCACCACCAATACCATCGCACCACGACTAACACTATTTAATCCTTATGCTGCACTTCTCACTTCTCATTTCTCTACCCTCCGAACTAGATCCTCTACCGCCACTAGTCAACCACCAAGCATTGTCACGTAGAAATTGAAGAAAGCAATAATAAACGATACCATTAATCACTGAATTTAAAGTAAAAGCTCCAATTCCATTGCACCTCCAGTAATTAAATGCAGCTAAAGCACCCCAATATGGCACATGAGATTTCAAAAACCTGAAATGATTGTGAAAATTCCAATAATAAAAATGAGGTGAAAATTAATATTGGCGTGAATTGAGTAGTATTGGCTACGGCGGTACGACTCTACAGGACGATTAACTCGAGCATCACATGAGATGTGTCTGTAGGATTTTGGGGCTCCAATATCCAATTTCCGGGCTCAGAAAACAACCAAACGACACCACAATCCGACAAGGCTCGACCCAAACTCCCTTACCCGGTTGAACCAAGATTTACATCCACAAAGGATGATGGTGATTGCAAACCCACAAAGGGAAGGGGGAGAAGAGAATACAATGGTTGGAACTCACCAAGAAATCCACCAAACCCGGTTGCCTTTCATCCTCACAACTCGGCTGCCCTTTTTCTCTTGTTTCTCTCCCTCTCTTGCAAGACACACACACTACACGGTTGGAAACATGGGTAGTATATAGGGCACATAATAGGTTACTTAATTGGGCCAAGGCTAGTGCAAATGGGCTGCCACTTAACCTAAACTAATGGGTTAATATCCAAGTCCATACTACTTAATGGTCCAACTAACCTAAAAACCATCCAACCCAAACTTGGGTCATCCAAAAGTATAGGTCGTTTCCGAGTCGAGCCAAGTCTATGGTGTCGATAAATAATCCGACAACTGTTTTAAATCATCGCCCGGATTTATTGGGTATCAAAAACCCAACAGTGTCGATTAACTTCCTTACTTTCATTAGTTATTTTCTATCTTCTATTTTAATTTAGGCGTAAGTGAATTTGAGAATTAGCCGTTATACGTTTTTTCCTTATTTCATTGGTGAACATAGTTGTTTTTGCATATTGAATAAAAATAGCAGAGAATTCTTTCAAAAACTAATCTTCGATGGAATAAGAAGATTCAACAATCCTCAATCTTTTTATTCGGAAATTCTTTCGTGTTTTGTGTGCGTCACTATCTTAAAAGTCTTATAGCACAGCTTGATGGATAATATATCTAACATTACAATTTTTGTTATGTTCACTATATTTAAATGGTGATGTGGTCTCCAATTTTGCTTATTTTTGCACTTATGTTCTTGATTTTTTCGTCACATTCTTATTATTAACTTTCAATTAATTAATACATCTTGTCTCGTATAACATATTATGTTCAGATATTTTGTTAGCATGCATTGAAATTAGGGGAAAATATTCTGTCGATTTTTGTATTTATTGTTTATTTTGTTTATCTAACAATATGAGGGACAACTAAATAGACAGAGTTGAGGGGTGGATGAATAGTACTTGTGGATTCAGTAGAATGTATAGTTGAAAATAAAGTCTGATCATTTGTACTTTGATTTGACTATTTATAAATTGATTTATAAAGTTTGTCGAATGGATGCTGTGTTTTAATTCCCTCCACACTTTGAGAAGGAATTTTAAAGAAAAAAAAAATATTGTAGGCGGAAGGAAGATAAAAATAGGGGTTCCAGTCAATTCAACTACTCAACTTTGTTTTTCTTTTTCTTAAATCCCGTCGATGTTCTCATATTGAATTTTGGATTTTTGTAGTTAGACCATGAATTAATTTTTTTAGTTAAGACAAGTGATAGGGAGTTTGCCGACTACTAAAATAATTAATATTTATAACCTAACTTTGATAATTTAATTTCATATTTTATGCTTTTACTACTTAGGTATGGATGTAAATGGATCGAATATAAACTGGATATGTTCATATCGAGTTAATTAAATCATCAATCACCCACATTTGGCTTCGGTTACTACTTGCTCACCCAGAAATAAATGGTTACTGAATGCTCACCCACTTTTCAAAAAAATTACCCATCCATCACCCGTTTCACTTTCATCCATCCAACTCTCTACGTGGCAGACGGAAATATTACGTGGCAACTAACACCGTAAAAAATTAACTACGTGGCTATTAATTTAAATCGTATATCTTTTCTAACAAAATTTTTTCTCCCCAAACTCTCTCCCCATTCCTCAATTCGTTCTCTCCATCCCCAAATCATCCCCAACCCTAGATTCATAGAAATTTTGAATTCCAACACGATTTCTTCTCCCCAATGAATTAGTTTGTGGAAGCAGACAATTAATTCTTGCAGGATATTAATAATTTCCCATTACAAGATATCAGAGGGTCGCAAAGCTTACGGGGAAGAAAGACCTGCAACTTCAAGGTTCCCTTCTGATACTCGCAGTGGTTCCTGGGATGGACCATCAGTAAAGAGCCCAAAGTCGACAAATGAAGATGGGGAAAGAAAATAGTTGCTGCTGATCCGGTTATTGGCCATGGAAAAGGCAAAATTATGTCTGAACATTCAACAAGTCAGGCTGAAGATTATCATCAGGAATGGATTGCACTATCAAATGGATGATGGATAATAATGGGCTTGTTGCATTTTATCCTACTGGGCCTCCAATCCCATTTATAATGCTTGGATTTAGCTGCTCTTTGCTCGTTATTATCGGCCTCTGCTCAGTGTGGAGATGTTGTGATTGGTAAATGGCTACATGTATATGCTCTGAGAAGAATGGAGTGATTGTTGGTGTTGTGTAAGCTGTTGGAGTCATTCAGTGATGCTGCTGGTGTTGTGTATGCTGATGATCTAGAAGTGAATTTATTAGATAGTTTTGTATAGTTTGTATTTTCATTTCCTAAAAATACTTTTTGGTTGAATATATGTTAAATTCTTCAATATCAGTGTTGTGTAGAAGAACATATGTTAAATATCAGTGTACAATAGTTTTTGGATGAATATATGTTAAATTCTTCAATATCTTCAAGAACACCAGAAGACTGGAACTTAAGGGTATCTATGAACACCAGAACTACAAACTCCATTAAGGTAAAAAGCACTTGAAAGTGCAGCAAAAAAGACTACCTCCAAAAAAAAAAAAAGACTAGTTGCTAATTGGCAGTCATGGGTCCAACAAAAAAGACTGCTTCAAAACACAAAAAAAAAAAAACTACTTGAAACACTACTGAATTGCTAATTTTTTTCCATTCTCGGCGGTGCATATGGAACCGATCCCCGAACAACCCTTTTGTTTTTTGTCATGGCTGCCCTCTTCTTTGCTTTTTCTTGATTCTCTATTTCTTGTAAGTCTTCCACTAATGTTTGAAGGGGAGCTTTCTCTCTTCCTGAAATATCTGGCTCACTTTGTGGAGGACCATAGTTGGCAAATTGTGCATCACCAGTTAAACCAATTCCAGGTGTTGGCATGAATTGAAAATTAGATTGTGGTTCTACTGGTTGCACTTCAGAGACAAGCACCCTAAATGGCCTCCTAGGCACTAGTTTGGCCTGTAAAAAGGGTCAAACGAAATCAATTACATTCTGATCCAAATTTGGTAATTGTCCCATATTGTGGTAGATTTGATTACCTTTGTAGTTTGACTCCCAAAGTGAGTTGAACTTTCTTGATTTTTTGGATCTATATCCCCATAAGACCATTCCTATAATGAAAGCATAAATTTAATACATTACATTATATATGTTATTAGTAATCAAAAAACACAATACAAACTCCATATGTAAACAAACCTCATGTGGTGCTTCTGCCTTTTCATGGTACCTTTTGTTGTGCCCTGTTAAACAACAGACACTACAAGTGATCACCATGGTACCCTTCTTATTCAACTTTGCTTTAGAACCCGAACGAGATATGACATCTTCTTCTTCCTGTCTTCGTCTTTTCTTTTGTTTTCTTCCCTTTTTAGGAACATACCAATCAGGTGGTTTGATAGGGAGAGCATCTACTTGAGGCCATAATTTTGTCCCATTGATAGGGTTTATAATATTCTCATAACAATTCATATATGTAGTCAATCTGTAACACTCATGCACGTACCTCCACGGCTCATTCCTTCTGTCTTTAATAGCAGCAACTGCATGAGCACAAGGAATCCCTGATAAATCCCATCTCCTACATGCACAAGTCTTATTCTCAAGATCAACAACAAATTCCCCACTAGAGCATTGAATGTAAAACTGTGCTCCTCCGGACCAGTCCACCTCACACCCCTCAGCTAACTCAACACTTTTCATAAGTTTTTGTTGCACTTTAGGACATAAAGGCCCTATTACTCTTTTCATCTTGTCTCTCCTTGCTCTTATCCTCTTCATAAAGCTTATATGCAAATCAATCAACATTGTCAATATGGATTTCTCTCTATCTTCCAACAAAACATTGTTGAACACTTCGCATAAATTATTCAAAAGTATGTCACTCTTTACCTTTGTCAAAAAATAAGCCTTGCTCCATTCACTTGGATGCCTTTTCTTTAACCAATTAAACGCCGCAGGACTTTCCTTCTCAATCTCACCCATCCAAAACAACCAATCAGGCACTGTTGTCGACTTTGCAGCCTTCCATAAGTATTCCTTTAGCACCAAACTCTTAAAATCAGTTTTGAAGAAATTGGTGTACATGTGTCTAACACAAAACCGATGCTCCGCCAAAGGGTACAAATCATCTATCACATTCTGTAAACCCTTTTGCCTATCTGTCATAAAGGTCCATTCATTGCTATTCCCAATCTTCAAATCTTCACCTAAATGTTGTATAAACCACCTCCAAGTAATAACATTTTCCCTCTCTACTACAGCATATGCTACTGGATAAATACAATCATTAGCATCTAACCCCACTGCCACAAGCATTTGCCCTCCAAATGAACCTTTCAAGAAACACCCATCCAACCCCAGAAGTTGCCTGCAACCCACTAAAAACCCTCTCTTGCAAGCTTCTAAGCAAATATAAACACCTTGAAATTTTGAAGCATGCATAGCAACAATGCATGTAGACCCGGGATTGGTTCTCAAAATTTCAGCCGCAAAGGACCTAAGCAATCCAAACTGGTGCTCGTCAGATCCTTGTATCATTACTCTCGCATATCTTCTACTTCTCCACGCTGTAACCTTATTAATTGTCAATTTCAGATCATCCTTTACGGCCTTTATAATAAGCTTAGACTTCCAATCAGGGTCAACTTTGAAGGTATCTAAATACCTCTCTGCTATGTATTTGGCAGTGCAATGTCTATTTGTTTTGTCCCTAGCACAGGTATGCTCAGAATTTTTAGATTTTATTTGCACGCTTCCTTTCTTCTTATTCCACGAAGCCCAAATCCTCCATGTACAACCTAATTTACATATAGCTTGGGCTCTAAACTCATCATTAGGCCTGAATTTAAAATTGCATCTGGTAGCTACGCCATGATTCCTTACAGCTTGCTTAAACTCCTCAATATTTTTGAACTCTTTTCCCACCTCTAACTGAGGATTGAACTTCTCCTTCTCAGCATCATAGACAGAGAAATGAAAAGTATTTTCTTCACTAGAAGAATAGTCGGTGTGCAACTCCTCCTCACTTAGACAATAAGCATCTTCCGATCCGAAACCTTCGTCCCCAACATTCAAAAGATCAATGTTATGATCTGCATTTAATCCCACCGAAATCCGTTCATTTTCATTCTTATCGTAATGAAAATCATCATCATTAACATCGTCTCCTGAGTCAGTAAATTTGTATTCTTCAGGTACCACTTCATCTTCTTCAACTATATTATCTGCATGTAAACAAGTTAATGAAGTGGTCAGACTTAACTAAAGGAGCTGAAATTGAATTCTCAGACCTGAAATTGATTAAAGGAGCTTAAAATGATTTCTGAGACCTGAAATTGATTTCTGAGACTTGAAATTGATTTCTCAGACTTAACTAAAGGAGCTGAAATTGACTAAAAAATGCAAAGAAGAGCTGAAATTGATTTGTCGGAGCAAAAAAAAAAATAGCAGTCTGTACATGCAATACATATGCCCACTAATTATTAGAAAAAAATATTATACAACACTTCATCAGAAAAGATTTAAAAAAAACCTGCTTGTGGTCCATCTTCTACTTCCACCAATGATATTTCTTCATCAACATTATAGTTGCCTACCATTTCAGGACATTGTGGGTCACTCGTGTTTCTCATTATCAAGACAAGAGTATGGAAGAAATCAAATTTTTTTTTTTTTATGAATCTAGGGTTGGGGATGATTTGGAGATGGAGAGAACGCACTGAGGAATGGGGAGAGAGTTTGGGGAGAAGAAATCGTGTTGGAAAAGATATACGATTTAAATTAATAGCCACGTAGTCAATTTTTTACGGTGTTAGTTGCCACGTAATATTTCCGTCTGCCACGTAGAGAGTTGGATGGATGAAAGTGAAACGGGTGATGGATGGGTAATTTTTTTGAAAAGTGGGTGAGCATTCAGTAACCATTTATTTCTGGGTGAGCAAGTAGTAACCGAAGCCAAATGTGGGTGATTGATGATTTAATTAACTCGTTCATATCCAATCCGATAATTCAACGAATATTTAATTGTTAAATCCATATCCGATTTATTATATTATCGGATATCCTATTCGAAATAAAAAATATTAGAAAAATAAAATCAACGTTTTTTTTTTTTTACCAATTTTTCCAATTCTAAAACGGGTTTAATAATTATAAGTTTTTCAAGTTTTTTTAACTCTTAGTCAATTGGATTGAAGGCACAAAAAGTTTCTTATCCATTTATTGACTGAAATGTATTATACATTTGGTTTGAGAGTAGTTTATTGTACTATTATATAAATAGTTATTTATATTTTATTAAATTAATCATTTTCCTATCCTTTATTAATTAATAAAAATTTAAAACTCTCAAAATATTTCAATTAACACTATTAACTATATCTTATTTATCGAATACATTTATTTTGTTAAGTTCTTAAAACTGCATTTGATATTATAATTTGTATGTATTATAAAATAATTTTTTGATTGATTAAATATTTAAAATAATATTAAAATAAGAAAATATTTTTTTACATTTTTTTTACGCCTAGATTTCGTCTAGACTCACCTAGCCCAACTCCACGTCTCGCTACGCATTTATGTTTTTTAGAACACTATGTACACGTGAATTGACTTTCTTAAATTTTTTTTTTAAATGTTTTGAATTTGATGATTTTTTAATTCTAAATTTCCTCATTTATTTATTTTATTGACAAATAATATGGCATAAAAATATTTAACCGACTCAACTATTTATATCAAATCGAATTAGGTTGTTATTGGATCGAATTTACCTATATCCATATTTGATTCATTTAGTTAACGAATTATAGGATTCGGATCTTGATCAGGTTATCGAATTGAGAACCTAAATCCATCTCCTATTGATTCTATCAGATTTGAATCAAAATTCAATCCATTAAAAGTTCTACTTAGAGGTGACTGTAGTGATATGTCATCTAATTAACATCGTTAAATTAATTATTTGAATTGTATTGGGCTGATTAACGTGCATAAACAGTATAATCATGTAATTCTTGTTGTTGTGGAGGACTTGATTATTAATTATTGAAAAACTCAGTGCTTTGGTTAGAAAACTATCATAATGAGGATTTCTATTCGATTAATATATAAAAGTATTAGGCATTATTTAGCAAGAGGTAGCATGAGAACTTTTTGGTTTTTATGTCCCCTATAGAATAAGTATACCAATTATGGTAATAATATTATGATTATGAAATGAAAACAATTAAGGTTGAGACAATGGAGTACTCGTCTAGAATCTTTACCATTCCCATTGTATTTTTTTTTTTTCCTAACACACGATACCAATACAAGAAAACAACGATTCTTTACTCCGATAATAACTAGGGTTCCTCAAACAATGTGATATCTTACACTGGGAACATCCTTAACCGTTCCCCCTCTTACTAAGCAGATTCTTCATTCATTAGATGGAAAATATCACCAAAATTTCGTGATTCACTATCGAACGTATTTCAATTCCAAGAGTTAGAATCGAATCAGTCTTCATGAATTAATAGCAAATGAATCGGTAGAATTTGAAGAGGGTACAATAGGCAATTAGAACCCAAGTAATTAGTACTTGGCTATGGACTTAAAAACCACATATTTGCATTTAAAAACTGAAATGAAGATATAGATGGATTATACTTGATTTAAGACTATTTACAAAATGAACGAAATGGAACTAGGGTTCGAAAATTCACAATCAACGACAAATTTATGATTACTTGAGGATCAAAGATTGCTACACAATCTCCTCATAGTGCGGATACATTGGCGTCCTCACTGCGGAACATAATTTCTTTGGTACACAATATTAGAGCTAAAATTGATTTAGAAAGTCAAAAATGATATTCAAAATTATCAGGAACAACTTTTACATAAAACGATTCACACATTTTTAACCGACAATATGGGACATGGCTAGATTTTACAGTTAAAAAGATTTATTTTTATTTTTATTTTTTTGAAAAAAAAATATATATTGAACGATACATCGTAGTTCAACCAATGTTTTCTTCATGTCCAGTTCATATTTGGGCCTTCTATCACTGCTATATTGGGTTTTATTGGGCTCTATACATGTAGCTTTTGTTGGGCTCAAGGGTCTTAAAAGATTTGGAAAAAGGGAACAATACATAAATAATGTATTTAGTAAACACTATTTCAATTTTACAATATATACTTTCAAAATTCAAAAATCAAGTTTTACCAATAAAAAAATATATAATATTTTATATATAGAAATCTCATTAATTTGGGAACAATATAATACAATCCTGGAATCATGGATTCCGTTACCATTTGAAAAAAAGATTCCCGTCAAAATTGAAATCGGCTCGTCTTCATTAACAATTCCATATTTCTTTGCAATTCGGCTAGGAGGTCACAGCGTCGTCGAGATTAGGGGGATCACGCATAACCCTGGATATTTGTGCAAGGAGGTCACAATAATTTCACTTCCAGATACGGCCGACATCGACTTCCAACTGAGATCACGACCGGATACGGCCGACATCGACTTTCTGCAATCGGAAACAATTGGTCGATGTAGATCACAAAACAACACGAAATCAGGACGCGAATATTCTGTGTTCAATTGTACGTGTTCCTCTTCTATTCTTGTTTTATATTGCATCGATTTTGGTGGCCGCCATTTTTTCAGATTATTTTCTTAATTGTTTTCCGATAACGATGCCCGCCACTATTATGTGTCTGAAATGTTCCGCACGAAACATGATATGAAGCTGTGATCTCAATCTGTAACAGACCACAATCTTGTTTGTGACCTGTTAGAATTTTGACCTCTGCGACGTGTGACCGCCACTATTATGTGTTTGAAATCAGGGAAAATGTGTGACTGAAATTTATCCATGTGACTACAATATGACACTTTGATCATAGTGTGTATACTTGACCAACATTTCGTTTGTGACCGAAGTATACCATTGTGACCATCATTCTGCAAAACATTGGAAAAGGTCAGAAAAATGGGTGTGATGATGTGAAACATTATGACATTAATCTCATTATGTTAATACCTTATTTTGATGTTGACACTGACATTTCTTGTGCATAAATGCAAAAATGGGGTACGTCCATGTCTGCTTGATGTATGGAGAACAATCGTCGTTGATGTTGTTTGATCGTAGTTGTTGTTATGTGAAGCTTCTGGACATTATAGTGACAAAATTCAGTTTGGATCCTTCTAAGGCAGCGGTTACAATGAAATACCAATTGAAAAATGATCTGCCTCCAGTCGGAATAAGAAGTGACAGCAATGTTTTGTCATATATTACTCTCAAAGGTATGGATCGTGACCCTTCCAAATATCCCATAAATATTGAGGTCACAAATTCCGAAATAGGATATCAGCCTCTCGGGTTTCATTCGGTTCAGGCAGTTTAGGATAATGTACAATCTGGAGCAGAGCTATTTGCGCTACAGGAAATAGCAGGTGATATATGTAAAGCAACAGTGGAACCTTTAGGTCATAGTTATGCACATGAGGTCACGATTGTATCAACTCTTGATGCGAGGAATGTAGAAGAGGGCCAGGTTTATCGGAACAAGGAGGTTTTGAAATTGAGCTTGTGTTTCTATGTTATACAAAACATGTTTGAATTTTTGGTTGTTCCCATAATGAGTGCAATTGGATATGCAGATCTTTAAGGATGAGTAAAACAGATCTCTTTAAGATTAGAAAGATTAGTGATGGCATATTATATACACTCCGAATGATATATGTAATGACATCTTACATACCTACGAAATTTCTTTAAACTATGTTAAAGATTGGAGATCTCGTGAGAAGACTTTGAAAATGATCAGGGGTGATCCTAAAGAGTGATACCAACTACTACCGAGCTACTTTTACATGCTTGAACGGACGAATCCAGGATCGATTACAGGATTTGAGATTGATAGTCACAGTAGATTCAAGTATTGCTTCATGGCACTTGGTGCGTCAATTAGAGGGTGGTTACATTGTAGACCTGTCAGTGTTGTTGATGGCACATACCTGACTGGACACTTGGTGGTACATTGTTCACAGCATGTATACAAGATGCGAATAACAACATCTACTTACTCGCGGTTGGAATTGGAGATAATGAAAACGATAAATCATGGACCTGATTTTTCGAAAAGTTGAAGTCCGCTTATGGAACAAGAGAAGGTCTATGTTCTGTGTCGGATCGTCACAACAGTATCAGGAATGCAATTGAACGTGTTTATCCAGGAACTTGTCATGGGATTTGCACATACCATCTACTACAGGACCTCAAATCATATTACGAAAAATCTGGTCACAACATAACTTAAGTATTCAATGTAGCTGTGCGTGCATATACATTGACAGAGTACGAGTACAATATGCAACAGTTAGACAAGATCAACTCGAAGATCAGGGGATATTTGGTAAGCTATTACTTTCCCTCACTAAATACTATTGTGACTTTGTATATCTCATTTCTTATTCAATTTTTACATTCTGTAGAATGAGGTTAGACCAAAAAGGTGGTCACGATACCACATGCAGGCAAACAGATACTCCACTATGACGTCTAATATAGTGGAATCGGTGAATGCGGTCACAAAAGCAGCAAAGAACTATCCCATTGTGGCTTTGTTGGAGTCATTGTGAGAAACCGTACAATCTTGGTGCTGTAAGAATATGGATCTTGTAAATAGCACATTTACGAAGTTGTCAACGAAATACGAGAAATTAATTAGAGCAATGAGCATAGAGTTGAAGACCATGAGGGTAATTGTAATACGTGCCAGATTATTCAATATATGTGACCTAAACGTTCTACATGTGACCTGACATGATGTATTTTCTCTGTTCAGGTTTCTCCTGCAAACCAAATAATATTTTCGGTTTCGAACGAGGGCTCCACATTTGTTGTCAATATAGAGCAACGTATGTGTATATGTAGGATGCTCCAAGTTGATCAGATATCGTGTCCACACACTTTAGCAGTGATAGCGACTACGAAGGGAGATTTATATGACTATTGTTCGTACTTTTACATACAAGAGGTGTACTCGAATGCATACCAGGAATTTGTATACCCAGTCAGTAATCGAAATGAATGGACTGTGACTCAAGAAATAGAAAGCATGGTCATATTACCACCCAACCAGAAGACGAGTTCGAGAAAGCCTGCAGAAAAAAGGAAAAGATCGTCTAGTGAGAGGAAACAACCCTTGAAATGTGGACGGTGCCAATCATGTGGTCACAACCGGAGGACGTGCACCAACCTGATTCCATTAAGCCAAAATTGTGACTCTGTAAAATGAAAACGAACTTCAAATAATTTTTTCATTCCATTTGTAATCCGATGTTGCTATATTTGTGACTTAAATAAAATGAATTTCATTTTATTTGTGATATGTGCATCTCTGGTTACATGGCATGTGTGATCTATGATCTTGGCTGAATTGCTTCAAAAAATTCGATTAATTAAAATTCAATTAATTAAGATATGTGTACAAATACAGTTGACTTGTGTGACCTGTGGCATGAGATCATGTCAAAACATTTTGTGACTTGTGCAGCTATGAGTGCATGATATATGTAACCTATGAATTAAGGCTGAATAACTTGGAAAGAATTCATAGAAGTGATGTATGTGACAATATATATTTCACTTGTGACTTGTGACCTGAGGTGGTGAGACAACTTTTTGTGACCCGTGCTTCCATGAATGCGAGGTATGCATGGGAAAATACATGAAATTGTTATTTGTGACCTATTACCTATGACCTGTGACCTGAAACCTGTGACTTAAGAAGTGGAAAAAAATGACTATAGCATGTGCATCTCTAAGTGCATGTTCAGTATGACTAATGAAATTAGACAGCACTGCTTGGAAAAATTCATAGTAGTGGATTTTGTAACTTGTCGAAATATCTTTCTATATATAAAAAGTGCCTATTTAACGGAATTTGTTGGTTTAACGGAAAAACTAAAAGAATTTGTTGTTTTAACGGATTATGTAACGGAATTTCTTATTTTAAACAGACAGCCGCACCTTCTTTCAGTGTTTTTATCATAACTTTGTATTCCGATATTCGATTGAGGCGATTCAAAATGCGTTGGAAAGATAACCCATCTGACTACAACTTTAATTCGGACATCATTCTCTAATTCGATCACTTTTTATGCCAAAAATATGTCTCAATATAACAGACTATGTAACAGAATTTTTTGTTTTAAACAGACAGCTGCACCTTCTTTCAGTGTTTTTATCATAACTTTGTATTTCGTTATCCAATTGAGACGATTCAAAATGTGTTAGAAAGCTAACTCATCTGGATACGACTTTGATTCAGACATTATTCTCCAATTGGATCATTTTCTATGTCAAAAATATGTCTAATATAACGGGCTATGTAACGAAATTCTTGTTTTAAACAAGCAGATGCACCTTCTTTCAGTTTTTTTATTAGAATTTTGTATTCTGATATCCGATTGAGACAATTCAAAATAAATTAGAAAGCTAACTCATCTGGCTACAACTTTGATTCAGACATCATTCTCCAATTTGATCACTTTCTATGCCAAAAATATGTATCAATATAACAGATTATGTAACAAAATTTCTTGTTTTAAACAGGCAGCTGTACCTTCCTTCAGTGTTTCTATCATAACATTGCATTCCGATATCTGATTGAGGCAATTTAAAATGCGTTGAAAATCTAACTCATTTGGTTACAACTTTGATTCAGACACCATTTTCCAATTGGATCACTTTCTATGCCAAAAATAGGTCTCAATATAACGGACTATGTAACGAAATTTCTTGTTTTAAACAGGCAGCTGCACCTTTTTTCAGTTTTTTTATTATAACTTTGTATTCTGATATCCGATTGAGGCGATTCAAAATGAGTTGGAAAGCTAACTCATCTAAATACAACTTTGAATCAGACATCATTCTCCAATTCGATCACTTTATATGCCAAAAATAGGTCTCAATATAACGGATTATGTAACGGAATTTCTTGTTTTAAACAGGCAGCTGCACCTTCTTTCAGTGTTTTTATCATAACTTTGTATTTCGATATCCTATTGAGGCGATGCAAAATGCGTTGGAAAGCTAACGCATCTGGCTACAACTTTAATTGAGACATCATTCTCCAATTCGATCACTTCCTATGCCAAAAATAGGTCTCAATATGAGACTAAAACACCGGAGCATAACTTTTCGGTTGGAAATTGATTTGTGATCATCTTTTAACTAAATTTGATCCCCTTGACATCTTCCTTTACCCAATTGACTCCGAGCACTCTCAAATCTTCATCGTGAGATTCGGCACAACTTTTAAATATTTACATTTTAGCCTTCGAACTTTGGATCCCTTACAATTTAGCCATTTCTCCAAATCTGTCTACTTTTGCTAATTTTTTCTTCAATCTCACCAACCTACATCACAATATCAAAATCACACATCTAATTATTTATCAATTACATAAACATTACATCATTAATTATTTATAAGGTGTCTGTTTCTGTTTTTCAGTAGAAATCAAGCCGTTGGCAACACAATTCATGCCGTTGGGAGCCGCAATTTTGAACCAATTCTCTCACTGTAGGGCTGTAGTTTTGAAAAAAAAACGGTAACATAATCAATTTTCCTTCCGTCTTGTAGCGTCCAGACACGCCCTTAATTAACCAAAAAAATTGTATCTTTATTAATAACAAATTAATTATTAAACAAAAATATTAAATATAAACTAAGTAAACGTGCATTGCACGTTACTTGCACCTAGTATTGCAATAAATCTAATATTCATGACCTGTAAGTATCATAACCAACAAGTTCACAATGTAGCAAGAAACTATCATCCAAAACAAATTAGACAAAATGTGAAATGCACATCTGTTATATTGCCATAAATGCGCCGAAATATCCATGAATTACACTATTGCTGACATTCAAAAGCATAAAAACATCCACTATCCACTTGAAACTAAAACATCCACTATCTACTAGAAACTAAAATGGACATTGTACTATCACTATACGTCGATGCTATCTCCTTTTGGCTTCACAAGCTTTGTGGGCTTTTGGTCTCTTTATGTTTGAAGAGCAATGTTACAATGTCCAACCTAGCACGACTAGCATCAAACGTCGTCGGCATAGACTTCATGTTGTTATGAAGCATGTATTCCGCATATTTAATCACAAAGATTCCGCAGTCATGTCTGCAAACAACAAACATAGTAACATAGAACTTTTCGGAATGGTAGTGTAATAATATATATATTCTTGACTTGTACATATATGTGTGTGACCTGAGTATAGTGATTGTGACCTGAACATAGTGACTTGTTACCTGTGACCCTATGCATATCAGTGGCCTGTGACTTGTGCATTTGTACGTGACGTGTGACTTGCGTACTTCTCCTTATTTTAAGAACACAACATGCTATGTGACTGACTTGTGGTCTACCCATACAACTATAAGTGTGGCAGTGAGAATGTAAACAGATTAATAAGTCACAAATATACCCATTCTATTGATGCGGAATGTTTTCAGCGACCACTACCGCCATCCTCATTGGGTCATCAACATCATCACCAGACGTCTTTTTCCAGATGCCCAACCCAGCCAACAACTGGGGGATAATCTTTACAAATGGTTCAATCCCAGCATAGACTATTTTCTCCCGTACGTCTTGTAGCTGGAATGGAACACATATATTATATGCTTTCGTATGGCCAGGCAACCAAGCATCCAATGTGCACAATTCGTGGGCAGGAGTGGCATCAATACGTAGTCAACTTCTGCGCAAGGACGACTAAGTTCCAACATGCCACATGTGGCAACGTCAACAATATACGAATCTGTCATAATCACACTCGAGTCCTTCATGAACTGGGGAAACATGTTTTTTATCTTCGCCTGGAACAATGAATCGGTTGTGGTAGCATTCACTTTGGCACGCGGACTTTTTGTCACAAATTGCCTTAGTTAATAGAAACACACGTCCATGTGCTTACAAAAAATAACAACGATCAGGAGTAAGAGACATGTGACCTGTGCGTATATGTCTGTGATGTGAGCCTAGGAGCGTACATTAAAATTTGTGACATGTGACTGAGGTTTATAAATATGTGACCTACGGCTTTTGCAAACTCCTATGTGACCTGTACATTGAAATTTGTGACCTGTGACCGATATTTATAAATTTGTAACCTGATTTGGAACATATCGTACTGCTGAGAGATGAGTCCGGGCATATAGCTCGTGCCACTATGATTTGGAACCTACCGTCAAAGACCCAATGACAAAGGTAGGATGAATTACATCATCAGCGACATTAAATTTTTTCCTGAAAATAGAAAAATAACCAAGACTTAACTCGAAGAACGATGTTCATACATTAGTTCACAAAGCCCGTATCATAAAAATTGACGTACTTGTTTCTTGGTTTGTAGCCTCTGTTGAACCAATTATTGAATGCAACAACGTCAGCCTCATCCGCAGGCTTGTCATGATTTTCATAAACAACAATAGTGTCCCGATTCTTAGTTTGTTTTCCTGCACCGGTTATGTATGGGGATTGTAGTACTCTTGTGGGTCTTGGAGCCCTCTTAACAGGCAATCCAGACAATGGTGCAGAAGGAGGTGATACCTACACGTGAAACACATTCGTTATTGTGACTTGTGGAGTATAATTGTGATCTGTGACCTGTTGACCAATATATGTGACTTTGTGACTTGTAAAGTGCAACCAGTGTTGTGACCTGTGACTTGTAAGTGGAAGGAGAGTGAGTGGAGACGGATAGAGATAGGTGTATGAGACGTGTATATTGTAATGAAAAATAAGTGAACGTACCGTGTCCTGAACGATTTTTGTCTTGGTCATCGATGCATCTTTATCATCACCTTCGGTCTGTTCCGCCACACCGGCTCTATCATCACCAACATGCTTTTGTACTGGTATTGGTGTTGAAAAGATCCCTAAATCAAATGAAGGAAAGTTTGGGTATTCAACTGCATCGGCATGATCCATCTTACCCTTGCCTTTCCGGTCCATTGGTGGCTCACCGCATGTGACCTGAATCGGGCACAAAAAATATTTGTGACTCTGTGAATTGTGACTGTGAAATGCAAAATCGTGTTTAAAGACTTACTTTCTCTGGCTGATCTGCAAGCCCAGCACTCTGCCCATCATTCTTGTTATTCATTTTTACTAAAATTGCATCCATTGTACTTGATATCAATACATTCACAGAATCGGAAAGGAAAGTCATGTTGGACCGTATGTCCACCATGTCACACTCAATCTCGCCTTGCATTCGGATAATCTGATTGATTTTACTATTCCTTTCCACTCTCAATGACATGAGCTGTGACTTGACTTCAGTGAGCTGCACTATTCTTCAACTGGATGTCGGTTGCTTGCCTACGTAAATCCTTCAACTGGTCAATCACCTGTGTTTGGACATTACCAAACAACTTAATGGACAAACTGATTTGTGAATTGTAACGTTTGATTGTTGTCCACCACGTGCAGTTGTGGCCATCGGCTCCTTCGGGGTATGAATATCACTTCTCTCTAACTCTGTAGGGTAATTTCCATGTGTGATTGTAGCTCACCTGGTGTATGAAAGTCTCCTATCTGTGGTTCTGCCGGATAATTCACGTGTTTCGCCTGCCGTTCATCTGGGGGGTGAAGTAACATGATGTCCTCTGCCTTATAAGGGTGTATCAACGAAATCGTCGTCGTCGTTATCGAAATCGCTAGAATGACCAACCGTGTTCCACTCGTACTTGCATGGGTAGCATCCTTGAAGTGTCCGTCTGAAGGTTGCTCTGGTTTGGTGTATGGAACACCACTCATATATGGAGTCTCCATCTCCATGTTAGACGGGACAATATACTGTATTTCAATCTATGGCAACCCACAAATGGAACCCATGTTAGAGATTATATATGTGAAATGACTGTGCCCTATGAATGCAGAGAGAAAATGTGTCTGATAATGCAAATATCAGATTTTGTGTCCGAAAGAAAATTATGTGACCTTGTGACATATGCATACAAGTCTGTGACATACATACAGCCTTCTGTGACCTTGTGACCTATGCATACAAGTCTGTGACCTATAGACAAACATCTGTGATTTTGTAATATGTGATTACAAAATAAATATACAGTTCAATATGTGACATTGAGACCTTATGACATGTATACAGGAATATGTGACCATGTAACCTGATAATTGCAAAATAGTGATTAAAAACTTATATCAGGGTGGGAGAATACGTCTTCATCTAATTTCACGGTCGAGGGCTGTTTGTCTAACATCCAGTTCACAATGCGTGGGAAACCATTCCCCATTCTATTCGTCACAGGTCCATTAAGTCTGGGAATTGACTCATATATTCAAACTTGAAATGCAACCAAAAATCCCTTCAATCTATAATGTGGATTCCTGTGATCTAAACCTTCCTTCAGAGATTTTAAAGACATTTCAAACAACTCTTTACCCCAAGGGAACATTTCCATTAACTCAAAATCTTCTACTAGCGAAAATAAGTAGTTGTCAACCACCTTCATATAAGACGTGGAGAATAGGTATGAAGTAATCAAATTCAGAATCCCAAGCCTCACAACATCATGAGCATCAATGTCTGACACGCTCAAGAATACATCTCTAACTTCTTCATTGGTAACCAACTTCAATTCCCCAAAGTATGCCTTCTTGATCCTCGAGGGAATTTTGTCAATTTCCTTCCTAATATCATCACCATTATATCTAAGACCCGTCAATAAACAAAATTCACACAATGAAAATCTCATAAATCTATTCGCAACCTTGAACCACATCTCATTAGGATTTGACTGCTTCACTTCCCTGATAAAAAAATAGTGTATTAGTTAGGGCTGCAGAACAATTTCATTGCATTCCAAGCAAAAAGAAAAACATATGTTCGCCAGGACAGTCCTCTGTTCCTCATCGAATTTAGATGTGAAATTGGATAGAACATTTTTTGCAATATTTGTGGTAATTTTCCCCGGAAACCATTGATCTTTCGGTATTATGTACTTCCAGTACTGCATCACAATAGATAGTTTATGATCACTCTGTGAAACCATGAGATAAAAAATAAAATTCCGCATTCAAAAATTTAGGTCACAAATCATTATTTTTAATTGTGATCCGAATATTACTGTTGACCGTCAACATTTAACGATCGTAATAGCAATATCGTTTATTAATATTTAATTAAATGATATTAAAAAATATGCAATATATATGTAAATGCACTAAAAAGAGAATACATGGTTGAATTGAGCTCAAGATCTTTTCTATTAATTTTTTTCACTTATTCTAATTTTCTAAACATAAATTCTCAAATCACAAATAAAAACTCACAAATGATAAATCATAACTCTTAAGTCATAAAACATAAATTATTTATCATAATTCATAAATCACAATTCTCATTTCTCAGTCATAAATCAAAAAACATAAATCATATTCATAACTCATAAATAAAAAATGAATTAAGTGATGAACAAAAAGAAAAAAGACAAAAAAAAAAAAAGAGAAAAAGAAATGTGCTCATAAGTCACAGTCTGAGACCGGAGATTGCAAGGTTGGCGGCGAGTCGTCGCCCGTCAGCGACGGCAACCAGCAGGAGATCGAGACTCTACAACTCGCCCAAATTACTACAGCAAGAAGCGGAAAAGGTTTTTTCCAGTGTTCTAAAATGCATAAAGCGTTGCGATGTGTCGAGATACGTCGAGATCGAGAATCGAGAATCAAGAATCACAAGTTTAAGCGTGTAAATGCGGAGAATAGGCGTCATAATGCGTTTTGTACTTTTAATATAATAAATAGATTTTTATATATAAAAAAAACAATTTTTTAAATCATATTAAAAAAAAAAATTTCACAATGGGACGTCTCAATGCGCGCCTAGGCGCTCATAGGCTCTCCTGATGTGCGCCTAAGCGCGCATAGGCGTGCATTGAAACGCCTAGGCGGTCAACAAAAATCGTTGACCGCATTTTTACGCGCATTCCCAATTTGACGAGTTTTTTACGCGCGTCGCGCCTAGGCGGCGCATTTGCGCGAATTTTAGAACATTGGTTTTTTCACAATTGAATTGTGATTTCACTGATTTGGATTTTGGATCATTTCCTCCAATTTTTTGTAGCCCATGAATAATCAAAATATATGACTTTGGCATATTGTTTTAAAATAAAAGAGGCCCAACTTAGCATTCATCTTAGGGAACAGTACACATACCAGGCATTTACTTAACTACATTTCATAACAACGACAACCTTTTTGAAGTTTCAAATATCAGGTTTAATTTAAATAATTATTGGAGAATTAATTATATAAAGAATATATAATTAATTAAGGTATGATTAACCGTCCCTGCAATTAAGGAATCGGTTACAATATGAAATCCGGATAATTCTCAACCATTCCATATCAAATCAGAGACAGAACGATTGAGACTGAACAACTTCATTGTCCGCCATTGTTCATCAGAATTGAGATTGTACATCCGACGAGGTCACAATAATCGGAGGAGAAGAACATCGAATTCAACAGGGCACGCACTCCAGCCCAGGTATATGTTTAATTACCGGATTTAATTTCAACTTTAGTCACAGTAGTTTGGGTTTGAAATACATTAAAGTCAGTTCTTCTCCAATCCAAATTATTTCGAAATCGAATTCTCTTTCTTGCCTCCTTCCGATTATCAAATCTGGAAAATAATGACCCTCACCGGTTGTGACCTCTTTTCAACATCTGAGTGTCCCATATGAATTTGTGACCTTTTTTCGACCTGCATGTAAATTGTGACCTTTACTAAGCAAAGTATGAGTGCAATAAATTATGTCACCGAATAGGAAAGTTTTGTGACCTGAACTTTGCATTAATGTATGCGCAAATTTGTTTGACTACCGAATCAGGTTTGTGATATGAGTGTTAAAAAATTCAAATGGAAAATTTTGTGGGCGGAAATATCTGGGTTGACTTACATGAACCGTGGAAAAATTTCTGCACAGACCATAGTATCTTAGTAGTAGGTGCCTGAACAACACTATTTGTGATTGTGACCGAGAAATTTATGTGACCTATCTCTGTTATTTGTCACCGTTTTCACATATTTGTTATTTGTGGCCATTATTATTCTGGCTTGTGACTGGTTTATGCTCATCAAGTGTATATATTTTTACAGGTTCCTGACAATATCTTGTCCATCTAAGACAGAAATGGGTTATGTGAATGTTTGCTTGGTTAATGGAGATGTATCAAGTTTAGTGTTGCTTGATCGCAATTGCTCTTACATGCAGCTTGTCGAATTGGCAATGTCAGAATTCAGTTATGATCCTACAAGGGTGGCAATCACAATGAAGTACAGTTTGAAAACTGATCTACCCCCAGTCAAAATAAGTAATGACAGCAATGTCCTATCTTACATGACACTTCGAGGTACAGAGCATGATCCTTCTAAATATCCTGTTATCATTGAGGTCACAGATGTTGAAAATGTACAGCAATGTGTTAGTTTTCCAGCAGTCACAGACGTGTCTGAGATTGTGCATTCTGGAAGCACCCTATTTTCATTGCAGGAAATAGTATCCGACATCTGTGATGCAATTGTAGAACCAACTGAAAGCAAATTTGAAGATGAGGTCACAATTGTGACTAACCCTGACGCTAGTCACATAGAGAATGGGAAAGTGTTTCGTAGTAAAGAGATCTTGAAATTGAGTTTATGTTTTTACGCCATACGAAATATGTTTGAATTCCTCGTTGTTAGATCAGACAAGGGAGAGTACCTTATCAAGTGTTCACAAGAAGAGTGTGTTTGGATATGTAGGTCTTCGAAGTTAGGGAAAACTAATCTCTTCAAAATAAGAAAGGTTAGTGAGGGTCACACGTGCTCTTCAACCATAGTATTGGGATCTCATAGGCAAATGTCAACATCCGTAATTTCCTCTTTCATCCAGTATAGGTATACATCACCTCGTACTATATACACTCCAAATGACATATGTAACGACATGTTACGTACCTACGGAGTATCTTTGAATTACGTAAAAGCTTGGAGATCACGTGAGAAAACATTGAAAATGATCAGGGGGGATCCGAAGGAGTCATACCAACAACTACCAAGCTACCTTCACATGCTAGAACAGAATAACCCTGGAACGGTCACAGGGCTCGAGGTGGACAGTCACAACAGATTCAAGTACTGCTTTGTGGCACTAGGTGCATCAATTAAAGGTTGGCTGCATTGTAGACCTATCATCGTTGTTGATGGCACATACTTAAAAGGTCACTACGGTGGTACATTATTCACAGCATGTACACAAGATGCAAACAACAGCATATTTGTCCTAGCTTTTGGAATTGGAGACAATGAAAATGATAAATCTTGGTCCTGGTTTTTTGAGAAATTGAGGACTGCTTATGGGAGTAGGGAAAGTTTATGCTTCATATCAGATCGCCACAACAGCATAAAGAATGCAATAGAACGAGTGTATCCAGGAACTTTTCATGGGATATGCACCTATCATCTACTGCAAAACTTGAAATCGTACTTTGGGAAATCTGGTCACAACATCACACAGGCATTCAATGCAGCTGCTCGTGCATACACAATAGTTGAATATGAATACAATATGGAAGAGTTAGACAATATCAATTTGAAAATCAGGGATTATTTGGTACATTAAAAATTAAAAATTATATGTCGTATTTAATGTGTGTCTTGCATCTCACTAATGTTTGTTCAATTATGTAGAATGAAGTTGGACCAGAGAAGTGGTCACGATTCCACATGCAGTCGAACAGGTACTCAACAATGACATCAAATATAGTGGAATCAGTGAATGCTGTGACAAAATCAGCTAAGAACTTTCCCATTGTGGCTTTGTTGGATTCCATGCGTCAAACAATCCAATCTTGGTGTTGTAAGAACCGTGACCAAGCAAATAGCACATTCACAAAATTAGCAACCAAATATGAAAAAGTACTGAGAGAAATGAGCACAAATTTGAGGACTATGAAGGTAAGTGTTTGCTATTGTGACCTGAACGCTTTATCTGTGACCTGAGTCCAAATCTGTGCTGATGGGACCTGAAAATGTGATTATGTGCAGGTGTCACCCGCCAACCAGTCAATATTCATAGTAGCAAGCGAAGGCTCTAACTTTGTGGTGAACATAGAGCAGCGTACATGCACTTGTAGGATGTTCCAGGTTGATCAACTTCCATGCCCACACACCTTAGCAGTGGTTGCAAGTATAAAAGGGGATCCATACGATTATTGTTCATACTTTTACACAACCCAGGCATACGTTAATGTGTACCAGGAGTCCGTTTACCCAGCTGGTAATCCAAATGAATGGAATGTGACCGAAGAATTACAACACGTAGTCATATTACCACCCAACCAAAAAAGGAGTTCAGGAAGGCCAGCTGAAAAGAGGAAAAGATCATCAAGTGAGGGGAATCCAAGAACTAAATGTGGACGTTGCAAAGGACGTGGTCACAATCGTCGAACCTGCACCAACTTGATTCCCCTTGAGTGATCACATATCAACATGAAGTGACACATAGCTTTTGCATGTTCTATTGCAAAACCTTCAAGCATTGTTTTCCAAGACTGTGACTTCAAGCATTGTTTTCTGATTATAACATAAAAATAGGTTGCTTTGACCTTCCATAGACACTTGTTAACACAATCAACTGCATTTCAAGTTTTCACCACTTCAATCATGAATGATATATTTCATCCAAGTATGTTGTTTCATTTATAATGGGAAAAGCCTTATTGAAGTGCAAAGACAGGATTTCTGTGACCAAATAGCAATGTTTGTGATCTGAACTGTGTCATGGCTGAAATGAAGTAATATGACATGATTTCTGTGACTAAAAAGTTAGCTTTGTGACCAGACCTGTAAAAAGGTTGAATGCAGTGCTATGATAATATTTTTTGTGACCGAATAGTTAGTTATGTGACCTGAACTGTGTCATGGCTGAATGAACAGTTAGCAATGACAAGATTTCAATCATGAATGATATATTTCTTCCAAGTATGTTGTTTCATTTATAATGGGAATATCCTTATATGAAGTGCAATGACAAGATTTCTGTGACCAAATAGCAAGGTTTGTGACCTGAAATGTGAGACGCCGAATTGAAGAACTATGACAAGATTTCTGTGACCTAATACCATGGTGTATACCTGAAATGGGAAAGCCTTATTGAAGAGCGAAGACAAGATTTTTGTGACCAAATAGCATGGTTTGTGACTTGAAATGAACGCCGAATTGAAGTGATGTAAAAAGATTTCTGTGACCTAATACCATGGTGTGTGACCTGGAATGGGAAAAGCCTTATTGAAGTGCAAAGACAGGATTTCTGAGACCAAATAGCAATGTTTGTGATCTGAACTGTGTCATGGCTGAAATGAAGTAATATGACATGATTTCTGTGACTAAAAAGTTAGCTTTGTGACCAGACCTGTAAAAGGGTTGAATGAAGTGCTATGACAATATTTTTTGTGACCGAATACTTAGTTATGTGACCTGAACTGTGTCATGGCTGAATGAACAGTTTTCACAAATTCCTGTGACCGTATAGTTAGTTTTGTGAAAAGCCTAATTGAAACTCAGGTCACAGAAATGTTACCTCATTCAAGTATTTGTGACCAAACCTGTTAAAAACAAAAAAAAAAGGACATATCCGTGTGGAAAAAAGCCATTAAAACCTGTTCAAATCTATAAAATTGAAGGACCTGTCATGATAGTAACAATACAATCATCATCAAAGTAAGCTACGACATGAAAAGGAAAATGTTGCTATGGACCTGTAACAAATGATTTGTGACCAAAATAACTATTCATTGCAAACACATAAATTGCTGTAAATCTGAGAAACCAGTTCAGAACATCTATTCAAAATTCAACATAGTGAATCCATTTCTGTGACATTAACATCAACATAACCAAAAAATATTTCACTTCCTACTTAAAACATTCAATCTATCCTGCTGGACATATACTTCCACCAAAAAATGACATCCAACTTTCTACAACATCAACTGTCTTCGGTGGCTTCAGTGTTTTGTGGCCTTCTTTATTTCCTTATATTTGAAAAGACGAGATGCAATGTCCCACCTTGCCTGGCCAGCATCAAATGTCAAAGGCATATTCTTCATGGCATTGTGAAGCATGTATTCTGCATACTTAATCACGAATATGCCGCAATCATGCCTGACCACAATTGAAAAGATATATCACAACTCAGGGAGTAAAAATAACTGTGAAGAAATTGTAAAAAAGTCACAACTATACCCATTCTGTTGATGTGGTATGTTATCAGCAACAAAGATTGTCATTCCAAGTGGATCAGCTGCATCAGACCTCCTATCCCATATGCCCAAACTATGCATCAAATGGGGGATAATTCTTGCAAATGGTTCAATCCCTCTGTTAACCATTTTGTCACGATATGTCTTGTAGCTGGAATTAAATATGAAGAGTACGCGCTTTCTTATGTTCAGACACCCAAGCATCCAGTGAGCGCGATTTGTGGGCAATATTGGCAACAACACATAATCCACATCAGCCCAAGGACGATTATATTCTATCCGACCACCTGTGGCTACTTCAACAATGTAGGAATCTGCTGTTACAACATTAGGGTCCTTCATGAAATGTGGAAACAAATTCTTGATCTTCGCCTGGAACAACGAATCTGTTGTGGTGGCTCTAACCCTGGCTAGCGGACTTCTTATTGCAAATTGCCGAAGAAAATAGAAACACACATCCATGTGCTGTTGAAGTTAAATGAACAGTTGTCAGAAGAGAATCACACATCCATGTCACTTGAGCATTACTGATGTGATATTGTGCCTATGCCTAATGATGCCATTTGAATTCACCATGACCAGTAATTAATTCTTATTTGTATTTCGATTTGTGACCTCAAATGTGACATTTAAAAAACATGTTTGCCTTGCATGCAGACTGTGTTAAATGACATACAAAGAATAGAGATCATAATTTTTCAGATTTCATACCGTGCTGCTGAGGGAAGAATCTGAAGAAATTAGCTCATGCCACCATGTTTTTGACCCTACTGTCATAGAACCAATAATATATGGAGGTCGGATCACATCATCAGCATCGTTGAATTTCTTTCTGTCAACGGAAACATAAACATGACAACGCAATATTAGACAAAGTTCACATTCCTACAAGTCACATTCACAAGGTATAAGCATTCATACTTGTTGCGTGGTTTGTAACCTCGATTAAACCAATTCTTAAATGCAACTACATCAATCTCATCAGCTGGCTTATCATGAATCTCGAACACGACCACATCATCTGGATGCTTGCTTTTTTTTTCAGCTCCTGTGACATATGGAGATTGTAATAGTCTAGCTGGTTTGGGAGCGCGCTTCACAGGCAAGCCAGACGACGGTGCTGATGGAGGTGAAATCTGCAGAAAGGGTGGGTTGAAATAGATTACAGGTGTCTGTGAAATGTACACAAGTAACCTAATTGTGTGACTTGTGACTATCTCTATCCAAATCAAATTTTAATCCGACCTATATTAGTTATTTAAATTGAAATACGAAACAAGTTTGAAAATACCACAATCTCCTTCGTTTGTTCCTTCCCTGTTTCAGCATCAACATGTTTTGGTACATCTGTGGTTTGGAACATTTCATTGAGGTTCACCGCACCCGTAATGATAGGTGTACAAGATATCCCCAAATCAAACGACGGTGCCGAAGGAACACAAGAATATTCACCTACACCAGCAGAGTCCATCTTCCCCTTTCCTTTCCTGTCCACAGGTTGCTCATGTTCTGTGACCTGGGAAAGAACAAGTGATTCTATCAAGCAACAAGACAAACAGGCAATTAATTCAAATCTTGCCATTCTACTTACTTCCTCATGAGATTGCTCATCAACAACATCCCTTTGTCCAACAATCTTTTCCTCCCTCATCTTTTCAAGGATGGCATCCATCGTACTTGAAATCAACCCAGTCACAGAATCCGACAAAAACATCATGTTCGACCTAATGTCCATCATGTCACATTTGATCTCCCCTTGCATTCGAATAATCTGGTTGAATTTAGGAATGCGATCCGCCTGCAATGCCATTACTTGTGACTTGACCTCATGTAGGCGCAAGGTTAATTCGGCATTCTTCAACTGCATCTCTGTCATTTCCCCATGCAATTGCTTCAGCTGTTCGTGCACCTAAAAATTAACCAATCAAATGCAGTGTTCTGTTAAATACACATAGAAAAGTAACAATGAATAGTGTCACAACACATGGACATATATACACTTACATCTCCATGGGCTGCACCAACACCTCCTGTAGGAGTTTGCTCATACGGCATACAACCTTCACCTGCCTGAGGATTCACGTTAACATCTTCGTCAGCTAGGATAGGGTCACTTCGTTCAGCCTGTGGGTCACATGCCTGCTGTTCATCAGAGGATATATACACAGTTGGTGTCCTCTGCTTTTTCGGAGGTGGAAGCACAAAATCATCATCGCCGTCGTCCGTATCATCAACATCAATACAGTGTCCCTTTCGACCATCTGTAATCATGAGCAACTGCGTAGAAGATGTGCCAGCACTTGCACCTGCACCTTTGAACTTCCGAGCTCCATGAACACTAGGTTGCATAGGTGTGGTGTACAACACCCCATTCATATATTGAGCCTCCAACTCCATGTCAGACGGAGCAAGACAACAAATGTCTAGCTGCAAGAAAAATGCACATGAGCCACTTGTTATTACTGCATAACTCACACAGGCAAATAAATAAGTTGATTTTGACCTGCGCAATGTGAATAGACAATTGTGTGACCCATGTGTGAATATAAATAAGTTTTGAGTATTTTATAAAACTCTGTGACCTACTAAACTATGTAAAACAAATAACAAACTTACATCAGGATTGGAGAAGACATCTTCTTCCAACTTAACAGCAGACGGCTGTTTATCCGACATCCAATTCACTATCCGGGGATAACTATTACCCACCCTACACGTCACAGGACCAGTTAGTCCAGGAACACACTCATATATCCACACCTGAAATGCAACCAAGAAACCCTTCAACCTATAATGAGGATTCCTGTGACTTAAACCATCCTTCAAAGATTTAAGAGACATTTGAAATAATTCCTTCCCAAAGGGAAACATCTCCATAAGTTCAAAATTCTCAACCAACGCAAACAAAGAATTTTCAACAACCTTCTTGTAAGACGTACTAAACAAGTATGACGTAATCAAATATAGAATCCCAATCCTAACAACATCGTGGTCATCAACATCAGACACATTCATAAAAACATCCCTCACGTCCTCATTCGTCACCAACTTCAAATTCCCAAAATATGTATCCTTTAACCTTGACGGAACCTTGTCAACATCTTTCCTAAAATCATCACCACAACATCTAAGGCCGGTGACTAAACAAAATTCACACATTGAATATCTCAAAAACCTATTACCAACTTTGAACCACATCTCATTTGGATTAGGTTGGAAAACTTCCCTCAACAAAAAATAGTGAATAAGCTGAGGCTGCAGCATAATTTCATCGCATTCCATGAAATGTGAAAAACAGGTTTCTGCCAAAATAGACCTCTGAACATCATTGAACTTGGATGTGAAATTTGTCAAAACATTTTTTGCCACATTTGTTGTAATCTTCCCGGGAAACCATGAATCTTCTGGTACAATATAATTCCATTCCTGGGTCAATATATTCAAACAAAGAATTAACAAATCAACAACTAGACAGGTCACAATATTGTGTCCCATTGTGAATCAGATACCATAAACATCACAGTAGAGGAAGAATTGCAACCTAGTTCAAATTGATTTAAATCAAGTGATCATTGGGTGACAACAAAGGAAAACAAATAAATATCTGTGGGCGTCACAGTATTGTGACCCATGGTTCATCAGATAACATAGACGTCACAGTGATGTGACCCAAAGTGAAAATTGGGTCACAATTCAAAGCACAAAGAATTAACACTTCCACAACAGTACACTTCACAGCAATGTGACCCATATTTCATCAAGAAACATATTCGTGAAAGGGGTAGGGACAGTTGTGATCTAGTTCCCACTGATTAACATCAAATGATATTCGGTCACAGTAATAAGGTAATCAGGTCACAATCGACAATAATCTCAACAATTGCAAACATAAAAAAACCTACATTTTCTGGATTCAAACTCCGAGGGAACACTGGAGTTTTAGGGTTGTCCTTCCGAGCCCTCTTCTCCAATTTCGGGCGCGCTTTTCCAGTAAAATTTGATTTTCCTCGACGGTCCTCTTTCGCCTCGTTCGCCCTTCCCCTGCTACGTCGTGGGGTTTTAGAGGGCTCGCCAGCATCAGTCCGTACCGAACGGTCACAACTTCTCGTCAACGCCATACCTCTCACACCGTTCGTACCCAAGCACCACAAGTATGGACACCTCCTCCAACTCTTCGACCGGAAGTCACAGAATCTTCTCCGTGAGTATTGTGGGCAAAAATCGTTCAAATGGTTTTCTTTTGAATTCAAAATGAAGAGATTGATATGGTTTGGGTAAGAAGCAAATTAGGATATTTAGGAAGGGCGAGATTTAAGGAATTTAGCAGTTCTAGGCGGTTATGGAATATACAGTTACCTTATTCAAAAGTTCTCTCTCCTATCGTCGCGTAAATATCGGTTTGGGTATTAAAAATAAAAAATACTTATTCTAATACCTAAAAACCTGATTAATGAAATATCAAAATAAAACCTGGACTTATGAAAACAGGTATCTAAACTACAGGCCTGGGTGTAATTTCGTCTTCATCTTATTTCTCGGCTTCCCTTCTACAATTCTACAATTCCGCCTCTGCAATTGGGCGTGATGCCCCTCGGACAGTGTCTACTGAAAATCCCAACAAAGCCAGCAAGCCGCACTCCCTCATTGGGTGTTGGCTCCGCCACTGATTGTGAGAGAAGAGAAGCCTATAAATAGGACTTAACCATTGTTGATTTTCTGGGGAAGTTGAAGCAAGTGTTGACCTAGACACTGTACTGATAGGCTGAATGCCCGAAAAAGTTGTTGGCACTACTGATACATTAAGTACCATGTGACCTATTGGACCTTGTGGGAGTATAGAAGGATCTATACCATTTCGTCCACTGATCATGTATCCACTAAAACTTTGGTATAAGTTACACTGCACCTAATGCATAAAATCACATCATAAAGAGAATTAGGAATGCTGTAGAAAAACAAAAAGTAAGATAACTAAGTTCATTTTGTAAAAACAAGAAGTTTGTGCAAGACTCAAAGAACCATAAAGAGGATTGACTTCTTGGATTTGTAAAAGAAGAAAAAATTTTGATTTTCTCGAAGTGGTATTGTATAATCTTGTGTATGCTAATCATAATATTCAATGGGTTCTGTATTTCATGTAGGTGTATATATAATAGCCAAACAGCCAAAGGAGAAAGAAAACTCTGATAGCTTATGAGTACCTATTGACAAGAAACACGAAGAGGTTATAAATAGAGGAAACATGACATGCCTTTTGATGGCGTTAAGTGTTTCCACATCTCCTCGAACCCACATGTGGTCCTTGCCATCGATGTTGGAAAGGCAAGAAGTTTGTAGAAACTGGCATACTCCAGGCATGTATTGCTACTGAAACCTATACCCGTCAACGACTCAGCGATAGCATCACATGACCAACTTGACCAAAATAGAGCTGTTGTTGGGAATCCTAGGTGCACCAAGGTGACATCCACGCATTTCTGGTAAAGGTAACATCCAACAAGTGTTTGCATCTGAGAAAAATGCGCTTGAAAACAAGCAAACATAAATGAAATTTATGGTAATATAATTGAATGCATACAATCCTCTTTGAGGATTTCCAGTCTCATATGTGACAATTTTTTTCATGCATAACACCACCATATGAATTGCATAAATACAATTGAAATATATAGAGAAAAAGATTAGTTAATATATAAGTACGTGTGTCAAAGTTTCGAAGAGTGATAGCTGAAGGTCACCCCGACAATAAAAACAAAATTAACCGAAAAGATGAAAAACACTTCAAAATGAAATACTAAGATATTGAATTGCTAAAAATGTTCACTAAAGAGGAAGAATATGAATATTTAACAGAACTAGAGATGGTGGCTCTTTATAAGCTTTTGAGTAGTAGAGCAAGTGGTGTGAATATTTTATATGGTAAACGGAAACTAGAACCCCAGCCTAAGGATAAAAGGTATTTCCTCTATATGTTATCCATTATTTACATGACAAAAGAATCAACATTTCAAATAAGTAAACCTTTTTGTAGATGTTAAAACGTAAAGGCAAAGCTAGCGGTGGCAACGAGTCGAGCCTAGCCGGGGCCCGGCCAAAAAAAATGAAGCTCGGCCCGAGCCATAGCGGGCCAGGCCAACTCAGGTTTTTTTTTTTTTTGTGTAAAATCAACATTTAAAAAAAAAAATTATACATTTTATTATGCGTGTTATAAATTAAAGAAATTATGAAAGTTAAAAACCCTCCTCCTTTATCCGGGTTTGGGACCGGCTACAATTATCGTAGGCGGAGTTAAAATTGTACACGAACTCAAAATTTCGTGTACAATTTTTTTTGAAACAAAAAAAATTAAAAATTACGTATTTTTTTTAAACTAAACAATTTAAAAACTTACAATATCTTATACGTTAATCTGCTGTAATTCATCGGCCATTATAGACTCAACTTGTTCTTGAAGACGTAATTCCGCACATTCCCAGTCCTTCAAACATATTAAAGCCTCCAATATATCTTCTTTTAGTCTTGATCGTTCGTCACATAAAACTCGACCACCTAAACTAAATGCAGCATCCGATGTTACTATAGATACCGACGGTGTTAGTAGATCGCTAGCAATTTTTTATACAATTGGATACTGTCTTTCGTTACATCTCCACCATGATAAAAGACTAAATTCCTGTAATTCTTGTGGTTGTAACATACTACGAACGTCCACGCACATATACCTAGCTAATTCCGAGGGAATTTCAAAATTTGTACCACTAACGTCTATTATTCTAAATATTGACGAACTAGAACTAAATGAGGGAACACTAGTATTGGTCTCTAAATAACTCCATATATTATCTGCATTTATTGAAGTGTTTCTTGAAAAAGAATTTTGGGAAATAGAACTACACTGACTTTCTTTTTCAGCGTAATAGTTATACATTTCGTATAACATTGATTCTATATGCGTATGTGAAAATTGTATATTTATGAAACTCGAAATCACATTTTGAGATGCATGGTCCCTCAATGGATTACTCGAATTACCTTTAAATTGATTAATCTCATCACTAGTAAAATCTATGTGTAAGTATATAGTAAAGAATATTGAAAAATTGAGTAAAAGAAATTGGAGAGTAAAATACAGAATATTGAGTAAATAAATTTGAGATTATAATACTAAATTTGAATATTGAGTAACGAAATTTGAGAGCTCAATTGGAATTTGAATATTGCGTAAAGAAATTTGAGATAGATTGATATGAATTTGTAAAATTTTTCTCGTATTTATAGACAAAAAAATATATCCATTTTAACTATATTTAATTTATAAATTCAATTTTTTTATAAGACAATTCAATTTAAATTTTGTTGTACCTGCACGCAATCGTTAGCGTGCACGCCATCTTTAGCTGCCTGCACGCAGCTCCATTTCCTCTAGCTGCCTGTAAGGTGCAGGCAGTTTAAGTTTTTTTTTTTTTTTTTAATATGGTGGACACGGGCCAAAATTGGCTCGTGACACAGGCCGGCCCGGGCTCGTCTCAGTGCCCCCAAATGGGGCTCGGCCCGAGCCTCGGCTCGGGAGGCTCGGGCTTTTCCCGAGCCGAGCTCGAGCCCCTGAGCTTTTTTGCCACAAAATGTGCTTGAGATTCTGTAAAAAAAAAAAACCATATAAACCTTTTATGCGAAGAAAGAATGAGAACTTTGAAATCGAAAAGCAAAAGTAGAACGTTATCATACAGCTTTCATAGCTTCTTTTGGGGCGGAAAAGGCCACAAAATCTGCACCCTTACTGGCTCCATTTTGATCAAGCATGACCTAAAGAATTTTGAATAATGCTACTTGTACATAATTAAGTAACATAATGATTTATGTAAGATGATATGTCAAAAAGATGATGGGTAAGTTTTCTTTTTTATTTGGTCGAGGAAATTCTGATCCAATCATATCTCACAGCATCATGTAAATATGTATATCATTATGTAAGTCATTATGTACCTGTAGCACAATCGAAGAACTCTTAATAGGAAAATTAGCAGATATAACAAAGCATCGGGATCAATATTCTAAATCAGACTTCACTTATTGGTACATCAATAAACTTAAACTAGCAATTAAATGTACAATACTCGCTCAGGATTTAGATGACTCATTTGATAATCGAATAGAGTCTCATTTCGAGAGGTCACAAATGAGTCTTCTACGCGATCCCATTTAATGTGCAACAAAATACATTATTGTTTTTATTCTCAAATCTAGACAAATTTCAATAATAAAAATGTAATCTTATCAACATAAAGCGTCCAACTTTATGTATCGATTGTGAACGATATATTTTATAGTGGTGAATTTTTGTGAAATATTTCATTCTAGAAGAATATTTTGTGGCCATTCAGACTAGAAAGAAGTATAACCAACTTGGCTATACAAGAAATATGGAATTTTGTTTAAGCTTTCATGCTCGAACATAAGAAGAAAGAATTAGAGTCATCAAACCCTTGACATCACCGGAATAATAAGTATGATATGATCGTTTTACATTAATTTCAGCTTTAATTTAGGGTTGCACATAGAATTAATGAATTTCTATTGATTATTTTTTACTCTTGGATGGAGGTATGTTGGCGGAGGTGATGAACCATGGAATGTTAGAGGTTTAAAGAAAAGAAATTTGAGTTTTGATTAATTTTAGGATGTTACTACATGTACATCAAAATTTAAATAATGGATTACATGGCACTCTATCATTTGTAAGTTTAAAATACAATCAACTATTTCATCCAATCTTTTTTTTTCATATCATATTATGTAATTCATTATGTACATTTTTTTAAAGTACAAATAGCAATATCCTTAATTTTATGTTATATGACGTATTTAATGATCTTAGCATAAATCAGTTCGTGCATGCAGGTTCAATTATGAACAACCTATTTGGGATGTGTGTTCTGAATTTTGGGATGAAACCAATTGGATTGGATAGTCTGATGAGTTTTCTAACTTTGAGAATCGGAATCACGTCGATTGAGTGCGTGCGAAGCGAGTTATGTGTTTTTTTAGTGAAAGAAGACAATGTCGGTCAAGAAAATGTGTATGTGCACTTTGGAAATTCAGTTGATGCCTTTATTCATGAAATTTTAATATATTTTAGGGTAATATCTTTTGTTACCTACTAAGGCCCTGTTTGTCATTTTTAAAAAATTAAATTATTTGCTACAATATCATTTATTCACCACACATTCACACAATAAAATATTTTACACGAACCAATAAAATTTCCTTACTTTTTAACCGCATATTTTTCAAAAAATAATATCCCTTAACTCATTATTCCGAAATAAATTTTATGAAACGGGGACTAAATTTCAAAATTTATTATGAAAGAGAATCAAACTGGCATTAATTAACGACTATATTTTTCATTATCATTTTAGGGCATTAATTGTGTACATCTTGAATAACATCCAAAGGTTTGGGATGGTACTGCAATTTGCCCTAAAAAATACCCCATGTGTTATATCCTCGAACATTCCAGAACGTCTACCCAGGTAGAACTCTCTGGTCTATCATCTCCTACCAACCCTTATAAAACCTCTTGGCCTCTTATCCATATTTTTGCAACCAAATGTTGTCTTCCTCGGAGAGTCAAAAAACAATCGCACAAATCATTATTCAATAACAAATAGCAAAGTTTGATGGCCGACGAAGCTAAAGCGAAAGGCAACGCGGCGTTTTCCGCCGGCAACTTCACAGAAGCCGTGAGCCACTTCACGGAAGCCATTAACCTTTCCCCGGCCAACCATGTTCTGTTTTCCAACCGATCCGCCGCCTATGCTTCTCTTAACAAGTTTTCTGAAGCGCTTTCGGATGCCCAGAAGACCGTCGAGATCAAGCCCGACTGGTCCAAGGGCTACTCCCGTCTTGGCGCTGCTCACATGGGCTTACATAGTTACAGTGATGCTGTATTGGCTTACAGAAAGGGTCTTGAGATTGACCCTAATAACGATCCACTTAAATCTGGACTCGCCGATGCGGAGGCTGCTCTTGCTAGATCTTCGTCGCCTCGGACCGGACCGGGTGTCAGTCTGTTCGCGGAGGCGTTTGGGCCAGATATGTGGGTTAAGCTGGGAAATGACCCGACGACTCGGGGGTTCCTGCAGCAGCCTGATTTCGTTAAAATCTTGCAGGACCTTCAGAAAAATCCAAATAATTTGCACTCGTACGTGAATGATCAAAGAATGATGCAGGCATTGAGAGTGTTGATGAACGTGAAAACTCAGACGAGGGGAGCTGAAGAAGATACAAAAATGGCCGAGGCGTCATCACGTTGGTCATCAGAGAGTAAGAGGCCTGCAGCTGCTGAGGCCGATCCTGTCAAGGAGAAGAGGCCCGAGCCGATGGACTTAGAGGAAGAGAAGGAGAAAAAGGAGAAAAAAACACAGGCCCAGAAGGAGAAGGAGGCTGGGAATGTAGCGTATAAGAAGAAGGATTTTGAGACTGCAATTCAGCATTACACCAAAGCCATTGAGATCGACGATGAGGATATTTCTTTCCTCACTAATCGTGCTGCTGTGTACTTGGAGATGGGGAAGGTACATTATATACTTGAATCTTTGTTTTGTTCTTAAATGGACTGTGGTGGGATAATTTTTTTATTATTTTTATTTTCATGATAAATCTGTTTGCAATTGGTTTGGTTGACATTGTAGTTTTAGGGAAAGCTGATTAGCCGGATCTAATTGATTGATAGTGGTGTTTTGGGATGTCAATTGTGATTATGGTCAAAGGTTATTATTTTTATCTTAGAATTCTAGTGTATTTTAGTTGATATAGTAGGTTACTGAAAGTTGGTTTGGTGGATCATAATGATTTATTTATGAAGTTTAGTATGAATATTGCTAAATTTTTGGAAGTGATGTTGAGTATGGGTTTGATTCGCATGTTGGTAAGTGCAGGGGTAGTCTGAACTTAAGTTTTTGCAGTCTGAGTGGTTACTGATAGGATTCCAATCGATTGGATGCAGATTTTTTTCTAGTAGTTTAATTAAGTTTGTTATGCCTCCAGAGTCGAAATCTTATAGCTATTTTTATTTTCTGTGATCAAGGTCTTTGCAAAGACAAGTAGATTTGCTTGCCTGAGTTGCCTTTGACTCCTTGAAGTTTAATTGCTAGAGGCTATAATAGAACTTGCAATGTGACATGAGGAAGGATTGGGATTCACTAGGAGACATATACTTTGATTATTAATAGCCAATTAACATACTTGTGAGATAGTTATAGCATTGATTGTCAAAGATAAATTGCGGAAGAGATGGTTGATATTTTGTTTGTACATATCTAGTGATATCTATCAGGGAGACCAGTAAGGATCGATAAAATTATTACTTCTGGTAAATTTGGAAAGCAAGGGTAGCTTAAATAACGTGGAATGATGTAATGGAGAAGGATGCAAGTCTTTGTGATTTACTTTTGTATCTCTCTCTTGGTAAAACCAAACATAAAAAGGGTTTCTTGGTGGCCAAGTGCAGGTAAGTATTGAATAAAGGCTTTATTGAAATCAATGGAGATACTTCCACCACTTGTAATGAGGATGTTTTAGTTCTTGAGTGATTTCCGCCTGATGACATCCGTGTATCCAAGTGATTATGAAGATTCTTGACGATGAGATTTGTAGGCTAACTGTAACTTACTGTGCATTCCGGAATTAAAGTAACGCACATAAAGAGTGCTGTATTCAGGAGCTGTAACGCCTTGAAGAGTTAGAGTAGAATGATAAAAATTTCTTTGGACTTTAAGAGGATAAAACGTTTTCTTGTCCGTTCAGTTGTCTCTAATCATTAATTTATTGTTATGTTATTAGATATTTTTAAACAATGATTAAGCACATGAATGCAACAAATAGAAGGGTGTCTAATATTACCATGGATGATTGCATGGATCACGTGTCTGTTGGTCCTTTTCTGTAGCATGGAGGCACGTCATCATGAAAGTGAGACAGCACATTCTGACAGATGTCAGTTCCTGCATCTTGGTGATTGACACCTTAGAAGAGATTCTACATTAGTCCTTTCGGTTCATTGTAGTGCTCTCCCTTCCTTTCTCTTGGGAAGAAGGAAAATGAAGGGAAAGGGAGTGTTGTGTGTGTGGTCAAGAGGTCAAGGTTTTTGGTATAATTATTCATCGCGTCTCTGAGCATGGTAAGCATGTCTTTTAAATTCTTCACCAGCGTTATGTGAAACAAAATTAGAAGCTTGCTTCTTTTGCAGTCAATTTATTCTTCCATTTGATCTCTTTAATATTATATATATGAAAAGGAGAGGAAGATAAAAAGTTAAGAGGGGGCATGAGAAAGTGACATGGGTTAAAATAATTGTTACGTTGACTGTGTTTGGGATAAGTACGGAGATAAATTTGGTAAACAACAGGCCATGTGTGCGGGATAAACTTTTTCCCACTTCTCTACTTGCGGTTGTGCATATAATTGATGTTGTTTAATCTGTTTGTCACTTACAGTATGAGGATTGCATTAAAGATTGTGACAAAGCTGTTGAAAGGGGGAGAGAGATGCGGTCAGACTATAAGATGGTCGCAAGAGCTCTGACAAGAAAGGGAACTACCTTACTGAAGATGGCAAAATGTTCGAAGGACTACGAACCTGCCATTGAGGCTTTCCATAAAGCGCTTACAGAGCATCGCAACCCTGATACATTGAGGAAGCTTAATGATGCTGAGAAAGCGAAGAAAGAACTAGAACAACAAGAGTACTTTGATCCACAGATAGCTGATGAGGAGCGTGAGAAAGGTATTGGCTTCTTAAGTGTATTATTGGTTCGCATTGTTTATGCCTTTGCAGTTGTAACTGAATTTGTTATCACATTGTAGGCAACCAGTATTTCAAAGAGCAAAATTATCCAGAGGCTGTGAAGCACTACACAGAAGCATTAAAGAGGAACCCAAAGGATCCCAAGGTATCATTTTATTGCTGGCATATGAATTTTAAGTATTGAGTTAAAGATATTGTTCATGTGGATTCCATACATCACTCTAGATATATATCATATTCGTGGAATAGGAATTTCTTGGTTTTGTCCAGTCATTAATTACTTTAGATTATTTTTAGTCTCTTTTGTACACGTTCTCTTTGTTTCCGAGTCCTTTAGTGAGTTACAGACTGTTCAAAAGGTTGAAATCATGTTCATGTGGATTTACGGTAACATCTTTGAGTTTGCAGGCATATAGCAATAGGGCTGCTTGTTACACAAAGCTTGGGGCTCTTCCTGAGGGACTGAAAGATGCTGAAAAATGCATTGAACTCGATCCAACATTTGCTAAAGGTTATACTAGAAGGGGAGCAATCCGGTTCTTTATGAAAGAATATGACAAGGCTTTGGAGACATACCAGGAAGGACTAAAGCATGATCCCCAGAACCCGGAATTGTTGGACGGTGTTAGGAGGTATAGGAAACATTTATTACTTATTCGGTTCAGTTCATTGAATGAAAACGTTTTATGGGTTTGGACTCCATTACTAATGCGAGTTTTTGTACAGGTGTGTGCAGCAAATAAACAAGGCTAGCCGTGGAGACTTGAGCCCCGATGAACTCAAGGAGAGACAGGTTTGATATATTTCTACTCATATCTTTTTGTGGAGCTATGTTTGAATCATGATTTTTTTAACTACGTTGACTGCTGCAGGCTAAGGCAATGCAAGATCCGGAGATTCAGAACATTTTAACGGATCCAGTGATGCAACAGGTATGAACTGTAGATTTCTCGACTGTTAGTATAATTTAGAGAAGTCCATAAATGAATTCTATGATTATAACTATGTTGTATTTTCCAGGTCCTAGTCGATCTCCAGGAAAATCCCAAGTCTGCACAGGATCACATGAGGAACCCTCTTGTTATGAACAAGATACAGAAACTGATCAGTGCGGGAATTGTTCAAATGCGGTGAGGGAGGGAATATGAAATAACGAGCATTAACTAGATCTCCACTTGGTGTGTTGTGGAATGGAATAGTTGATACAACTGGTGTTACATTTTGATAATTTTGGTGTTTTCGTTTCAGTGATTGTTTTGTCAAATTGTCCATGCCCTTTCTGTATTGTCATAAATGTGAAATTGTTTAGTTGTGAGCTCATTAATTTAATTGACGTTGCCTAAATACACCCATCAAACGACTTGTAACAGTCAATTTGTGTACGATGGATGCTACGAAATTCGGAAGTTGGAATTTAAGACCCCACGTGCTCTATTTTGTATAGGTTGAGGTTTTCATTTGTGTTCTTTCCTTAATGCTAGGATTCCTTTAATCTGCCGCATACATAACATGGAAACAGCATTTATCTTTTGAGGAGGTCCCTTTTTAATTTAAAAATTGATGATAAAAAAAAATAATTTCCCTCAGTTTGGTTTGATTTTATTAATGCTTTATAGAATTAGTTATTTCTTATTATATATCAAATTATAAATTTAAATAAAATTGTCCACGATGACAGTGATTTAATGGTCTCTAATTTTTATTTATTGTTATTTTTATATCTCAGATGCTTATGTGCGAAACAGGAAAAGGGTGAAAAATTGGAGATGTACCTGTGGATTGTTATAATTTTTTGTCGTATAAGCATAATAGACTTTTGCTTGAAAAAATAGAGCAAGACAAGGAGTGAGTAAACTCGAGGCCCAAAATTCTGCTTATTATGAATAATTACATCCATGTCATGAAAAAGTGACCGTGTTAATAAGGTTGACTTTTGTAATGGAACATCAAAGCTTAACATGGTCTTGGAACTTAAGTTGCAAACTCAAAAATTGAGCACCATTGAGGTTCAACGCGTAATTTAATTCGATTAAAACTGAAAAAATGAGCATGCGGATTTCAAAATTTGTTTATTCAAATGAGCCACCATCTTACGATCGAATAGAAAATGAAAACATAGGGTGTGCAGTCACATTTGAAAGAATGTATTTTGAAATAGTACATTGATGAAGAATGTGTTGTTGAAAAAGAATGAAAAACTATTGATATAATGAAAAATATTATTTTTTTTGAAAAAATGTGTAGTTAAAAATGATTAGAAAAATAAAAATGAAAATTTTAATGTGACTTAAACAGGGACATAAACCAACTTCTAAGGATTTGAACTAATAATCCTTTAAATAAAGTTGATATTTTAACATGAAATCTCAAATCTTTAAACACATTGATAGTTTGATTCTATTAGTAAAATGGTATGTTTGAGCCACATTATTTTGGAAGAATGTATTTTGGAATTGTAGATTAATGAAAAATGTGGATGAAAAAAAAAGAAAAGTTATTGATGTGATGAAAAATATTATTTTATTGAAAAATGTGTGATTCAAAATAAGTAGAAAAATAAAAATAAAAATTTTAATGTGATTCAAACAGTGACTTAGTTTTCAATTTGTTCTAGTTCTTGTCAAGAAAAAAAAATAATAATAAATCAGGAAAAATCAAGAAACTTATGAAATGGCCTGATTTTTCATACCCGACCTCTCAAATGGATCGATCAGTTGCATTTTTATTTTCATGCTCATTGTTTTAAAGAACAAAAAGATATTGGTACATTACGTAAATTCATATATATTAACTGCAGATTTTATCGAAATATCCAGGGATTAGACTCGAGATCGATGCCAAGCAAAACTTAACCATGGTGGGGCACACACAAATAGGTGCAGACAATTATTATTAAATTATGTTGTTGGGTCCTGTTATGCTTTATGGGCTATTGGGGTTCACGTGGTATGCAGGTGGGGGCCTATTCGTCAGACTTCAACGTACAATGATTCTCATTGCTGGAACCATGTGAACTTGTGTCCTTTTTTTTTTTTTTGTATTCAATTATACATACAAATTATTTTTCGACCTAATTCAATTGAATGTTTCTGCTACTTTTCAAATATCTTCTTTTGTCTGAGCTGGTACATTAGGCTTTTTAACTAGATAAAACACTAAAAAATTTCAATTGATTCTTAAGTAGTATATAAATACTTGGAAGAGAATAATGTAATAGCAAAATAAAAAATAAAAAATGTTATTCAGCCGACGCTCGATGAAAAATGTAGGTTGTATCGAGCATAAAAAAGTAAGCTGAGTGGTGCAAAGGACAGGAGTGAGGTAGTCTCAACTAAGTTGGCAGCTGCAGTATGGGGGTTCGATTCCTACCTCTTACAAGGTATGGAATTGGACTCTTTGTGGGCACCAATATGACAGCTCTGTACCCTGACCTGTTGAGACACATCCTGCTAGTTATCTCCTCTACAATGCTCTAGGGGTATGACCGTGGAGGGCTCTCAATGGGTTCAACCTTTTTTTTTAAAAAAGTAGGCATAGTTCAAATTGATCGCTCGTGAGTCGTGTCCTTATTCAAAAAAGTGATGAGTACAAATATAAACAACTTTTTAAGGGTTTGTTTGAGCTCTATTTTTCTTTTTTCTTTTTTTGTGTAAATTGCATTTTAGAATCATAGATTGAAATGTGTGATTAAAAATAAAAGAAAAAATTTTGAATTGCGTGTAATATTATTTTATTGAAAATTGTGTAATTGAAAAAAAAACGTATTTTGAAAAAAATAGGATCAAACAATGTCCAAATTACAATATGTTCAACTATTTATAATAATCTCCCGCTAAATGCGGCGGGAACATCGGCCCCCTTTTTTTTACGATAAGCTTTACAATAATTAGATTAGGTAATTGTCATAGACTATTAATTAATGTTTCTTGTCCTAAACAAAAGGAAAATAAGTACAATCCTTGTTCTAATCCCAACCTTTCTAGTAATGTCTGATAACGAGTAAGAATAATATCACTTGTACATAAAAAAATAAAATGTATAATGGTTTATGTATTGACAAGGTGTTAAAAGCAGAGTGAAAAAGTTTTTTTTTTTTTTTTTTCTATTTGGTTGAAAAAATTTTGATCCAATCATATCATAAAACATTATATGAAACTATGATATACATGTTACACAACCAATATATATATAAAGCACAACCGACCAATTAAAATCATTATATACATTTAACACAATCTAACTAAGGGTGGTAACCTTACTCAAGTCAAAGGAATAATTTTAGTATTTTATTAAAATTATTTTTTAAGGAAAATTGATGCAACTGATCCCAAAACTTTGTCTATATTGCATAATTAGTTCATACATTTCAAAAGCAGTGCAAATCATCCAAACCTTTCCATTTTTACTCAAATTGTCACTTTTGGATGGATTCCGTCGTTGAAGAATTGAATATTCTGATATATAATTTAACATATTTTTAACTAATTGCTAAATATCTCTCTTCTTCCCTTTTTTTTTAATCTTTCACTCATGGGTTTTTGATGAATTCTTGGATAAAAAAACAGGGTTAACTCAAATCCAGTTAGGTTCATTTCAAGCACAATGATCGAGGGTGACTTTTGAAGCAAAGAAGTGCCTTGAGAAATGGGAAAAATGGCCAAAAATTTGTCCACTTCGAACACGAAAATCGAGCCATAAGTCAAATTAAAAATAATGTTATCCAACTCGAGTACTTTTTGTCATCAGTCCCCGGGACTTCACCTGTAAGTTCTAATAGTTCAATGAAATTGAGATGAATTTTAGTTTATGGACAATTAAAAGCCCTATTGTCACCTAATTAGGATGGTGCAAAGCACAGTTGATACCAAGCCTCTGTTTGGTGCCGTTAAATTTTTTAATTAAAATTAAATTCAAAATTAATAATTAATTTTAACAACACATTTTATAGAATCAACAACTTTTCAATAATATATTCTATTAACTTTTATCAAAATTTACTAAAAATCTCATTTTAGTTTCTACCAAATCGAGGCTAAATAGCTTTACTCAAAAGGTTGCGGATGCACCATCAATATTGAACCGGTTCAATGTTTAATGCACAGTACTAAATTAGATTACTACTAAGTTTTCTTTTTTATACATTTGATCGAGTCCAGTATGTACAATCCAACTTAACAAACCAACCAAAATCATACTAGACAGACGAACAAAATGCAGAACAAGTCTGGTTTAAGGAAGGTGATTTACATATACAACAAAACCCTTTTGCTGAACTTAGCAGCTATGGGACTCGTACACCCAAACACATGAACTAGACACGAGGATTTTAACTAAAAACATTTACACACAAAAACAACCACCTTAATTACAAGATCTCAAGGCAAATTTGTGGTTTCTTCACCTCTATGTCTATCTGCAAACCGATTAACCAAAGCAAGTGCATTACTAGTAACTTGTGCAACATTTAGTACCCTTTTCCTTATTGCAGCCTTTGCATTTCCATTCATGGCTGGCCCCGAAAATCCGTCGAGGCAAGTGTTCTCGTTCGTTAGAGCGGCGCTAACCCATGTTTGCACATTACTAACATGCCACGCAAAATCCTGGCCCGTGAAACGGCGCCGCATCCGCCCTAGTTCCTTAATAGAACGGTTTAGTTGATAGACCGTGTCTCCCATAATTTCTATGCAATCTTTGGTTGCTTGATATCCCCTCTGTTTTCTGCCCCGCCTCTTAGCCAACTTGGAAATGAAATTCGAGGCGGATCGAGCTCGTGATAGGCTTACAGCCAAGGCAACTTGTGCTAGTTGGAGCTCGCTTTGTCGGATTGTACTTGCGTAAGTTGAGAGGCACTGGATGCACAAGGCGGGGTACAGAGTGGCTCTGCATGAGGTCTTGATGAAGTTTGTGGGATCAGAGTTTGCTATGACAAGCATGTAATGGGAAGATAAGAGAAGAAGAAAATAAATGCTGAATTTTGCCATGTTTTGCGCTGTGTTATCAGAGTGTTTTTAAGTTTCTAGTTAAGTGAATATGAGCTAAGGAGCTTTATATAGACCCGAAATTACTTTTTTTCACTGAAAAAACTTATTTCCTTGATAGTACTTTCTAGAACACTAACTGGCACAAACCATTTGTGAGACAAACCCTTTTAGCTGACCTGTTAGTCATGGGAAACTGTTGGCCCGAATAAGCTTGAGCACATTAATATTTCCTTAATAAAAGGGAATTTGAATTGTTTGGAGATTTCGTTATCAATATGAGAGTATAGTAAGATTTTCATTAAAGAGTCAAGAACCCAATAGGAAAGGGTTAAGCCAAAGGGTAGGGCCGAAAATATGTGATCGATCCAAAGAAACACGGCCACACTTCCCCTACAAACTATTAAGAAATGAGATTCTTGCCAACTCTCTTTCATCTTCACTAGCAATCAAATATATTACTTATTAAAAGTTTGACATGTTCACACTTTCTTTTAAATGAATGCGACGAGACTGAACATATAATCATTGTCGACTTTGGTACTCTATCAAATCATATCATCTAAAAATTTAAATTATTTAAGATGTGACGATTATTTATTAAAATGTTAACAAACAATTATTTTGAAGGAAAAAATTGAGTCAAAAATAAAATATTGACCTTCTCAAACCAAAAGTAGTCACATGGCTTCTTTAATTTGTCTCTCCCTTTTCTTTAATTATTAATCGTAGCATATCTTCCGTCTTTTATGTTCTATATATATATATATACTTGTAGCAACTTGCAACGCAACATTAAAGATTCGGCTTATCCTCATCAGCATTTAGATAGAGATGTACAACTTTGAGTTAACGTGATTAATGCCTAACCTTTAATTATGCAAGCACTTAGCCTATGATTTTTGACTAGGAATTAAAGTTAGGAGTTAGGCCGACCAAAAGATTGCTTAATAAGAGAATCATATTGACTACGTCTAGATAAAATATCAGTGATACTCAATAAAATCAACGTCACTTAGACTAATGCTAAATAACATTGCTATAGGACTAATGTATACCTTGTTTAGAGTGAAGAATTGAACTTTTAACATATTCACATTTTACAGTAAATTTAACAAAATACTAATTTCTTGCGTTCAAGATTAGCCTTTAATTTAAACAAACATGTAATTATTGCAACATAGATCTTGTCTAAGAAGACACAATTTAAATAATAAACTTGTGACTTCTTAATCTTAATCTCTCTTTCTTTATTATAGCTCAATTAGGTGACCAAGTAACCTTAAAAATTTCATAGGCCAAACAAGCACTTATTTTTTGTGCAGAGGATAAACTTTTCCAAACGGATAACTACCAATGGAAATTATCTCCTGCCATAGCTTTTCCTGCTCTTTCTACAATAATTTTTTTCAAGTGTACTACTATTTAACTTGGCCACAATAGGTCCATTAAAATTTAGACATGATTGGTCCACTTTGATTTTCAGACCAATGAAATCTAGTTCCACATCTTTATTCAATTGATGAGTAATGTTCCACTTTTAATTTGAACTCGTATTACATCCAGTACTAAATAAGACTGCATAGTGTAATAAACGATATTTTAACTTCTTTATGGTGTCGAGCACTTTATGTAGTCCACCTCAATAAAATCGTTATAAGATTAGCTTTAAACAAAGGGTACACAAATTCTTCCAATTTCAGATGCTAATTGACGTGAAGGGTGTAAATTTTAGGAGATCTAACTTTTCAGTGTATCGTAAGTACTATATAAGACTCGAGCGATAAATTAATAATTAAGATTTTAGGTTCCTTGTTATCGGTGTTAACCAATCCTCACCAAACATAGTAATGTGCAATTCCTCCTGTCCAAAACAGCATTTTACTATGGGGGAGAATTTCCAATTCCATTGATTTCTACACAAATGAAATTCTTGCAAAAAACTAAGGGACCGTTTGATTGCAAATGTGGAAAATGGAGGGAAATAAAATGAATTTCAGGGAATTGAATTGTGTAGAAATTGTTTTACTGGGGATTGTAATTAATTATGTCTGATTGGTAATTTTTCACCTAGAAAATGTTGAAAATTTGGTGTCCATTTGGTATGATAATTTTTTTTTTGGCAAATGAAATAAATTCTAGACTCAATGGTAAAAGAAATTATTACTTTAATGGACAATTTTCATTAAAAACAAAGTCAAATGGACACCAAACTTTCAATACTTTTCAGGTGAAAAATTATATCAATCAAATATAATTAATTACAATTCTTAATAAAACAATTTTTTAGCAATTCAATTCTCAAGAATTCATTTTCTTTCCACTCATTTTTCACATTTGCAATCAAACGGAACCCTAATTGCAATGCTAGGCTACCACGACGTTTTTGCATTGCAATGAGTTCGTCTTGTGTGGCCGGTTCTTGGTTGGCCTCGGTAGTTCGTGTTCTTTTCCGGTGGGGGCCGACGGGAGGCTGCTGCTGATGGAGCTTAGCCGGCAGGCCTTTTTGGACTGGTTCTCCAGTTAGGGCGTGGATGGTGGTGGTGGTGTTTGTTTGTTGTTGTGTGTTATTTGGTGGTGTATTGGATGTTTTGCTTTGATTTTGTTGTTGTGGTTTTTGGGTTGTTGTTGTTTTGTTGTGTGGTTTGTTTGGCAATGTTGAAGTCTAGACAATGTCCGTTTCCTTGCGTGCGGGGTCCTCAAAATGAAAATCAAAATATCAATAACTCGGTACAAGGATGAAATTGCCTCCGTTTGGAGCCGATTTTCTGGTCCAAAAAATCGATTTTTTGACTGTTATATAGTGAAGTGGGTCCCACCAATGTGAGACAAAAGTCAAAAAGTGCGGCTGAAATTGAAATTCAACGGTGCAAAAATTCTTTTTTTCCTCATAAAATGGACTGCAAACAAGGGCATTATTTACCAAGTGGACGTTATATCCATACAAGCATCATAACAGTTATGTACTACAACATAGCCCCACGAAGTTTTTCCATATATTCCGAAGCTTGTTTCTGCACCTCAAACGTTAAACATGGGAATATAACATGAAATTTCAGAGACACTTCATTAGATTGGTGAATTATAGCTCTTGAATTTTTATTATAAGAAACCCGTAAAACATTACTAATGAATTTCATTTCATGGAGTGAATTTGCTGTCTTCCATAATATTCAAATTGTTGGGAAGAAGTGAACAAGGCTTGTGGAGATGCAAATATTCAATCGAAGGACAACGTAAATATTTGAAGAAGCCAAGTATGACAATAATTTATTAGAGTATATTTCTTAGAAGGATGTTTGACTTGATGTTCATTCAAATGATCCCACAAATAATAACAAATCTAGTTGAATTGTTTGTAGCAAATGATCCTACAATTTCATTCGAAGAAATTTGTAGCAAGATTTTTAGGAACAAATCTAGTTCTGCTTCCCTATTACTTTTGAATTGTTTTGAATGCCTTGTTGTATGCGTACTCTGAATGGACTTATGATAATATTTTATTCAAATGATGAATGGGAGTATTTTAAAAATAGTAAAGGAACAATGCTATCATTCGACTTCAACACTACATTGAAAGTGTGTCGAATCAAGAAAAGTCAGTAAACATCTATATTATGAACGCTTTATTTTGTCTCCACTTATGAAAGTTCAAGTCCAATACAACGCCCATTGTGATGGTCTTATTTTTGCCTACTTCATCTCCAGAGGTTTTACACCCTTGAGCATCTGTCTCATCATTGAGACGTCTCAGCTACTATTACGTAAAATATGATAATTTTGCCCCTATTTGGGCTCCATTATTTCTAAAATAATGGTATCGAATTGAGTGCTTCGAGTCAAAGTGATCTTGAATTGACTTTTGTGGTGCCAGCTTTTAAAACTCATTTTCAACTACATATTCTTTTATAAAATAATATTATACATAAACTCAATACTTTTCTTTATCTTTTAACCACACATTCTTCAAAAAATCATTATTTCAAAATACATTTTCTTCCAAAATCACATTAAAATGGAGCCCAAACAGGGCATTATCTTATCCAAAAAACTAGTTCACTAGGGCTTCTATATTGAAGTAAAAACTAACATTTTCAGCAAGACAATACTTATATCTACAGTATCAGAACCTATTTCTCAAAAAATATCTCTTACTTCCTGTGGGCATTCATTAAATTCTTATAGATTCATTTTTTTGGTGGTCAGATTCTTAAGATTCTTTACATATATGTATGGATTTCTTGCAGTAGGCTTACCCTTCTAGATTCCATTCATACATCATGATCATTCTAGTGCTAAGCTTCATCAAGGTGAATTTCCTTGAACACATTGAAAATTGGTCAAGTACTCAAGATTCGAGCTTTAAAAGCACATCAATTTGCACATACTGATAATTAAAAACATCTCTATCAACTACCTTAAGCTCGAGGGAAAGAGGGCGGGTGTTGAAAAAATAATCAAACTAGATTCTTGTTAGGATCGAGTTTCTTGAAAGTCACACATCCAATCAGGGGTTAGTCCTCCACTTTCCTGTAAATTTGCTCATTTTCAGTTAATAATAAGCTTCTTGTTGTGAATGTAACCTAGACGCAACTCCTGCTCCTTTTCTCCCTATCCCGACCTTAAAACAAGTAACATGATCCAACAGCACAGCACCATTGTCACTACTACAACATGAACTCACCATCTTTCCAAAGGAATCCATTCTTTCGGTACTCTGACACTTTGTTTAGCCCACCATATATGTGCCTGATACAACGTAACACAATAGAAATAAGCGTCCAGTTCTTTTGCAGCCTGGCGTGACTTCCTAACTAGTACAAGCCCCTAATAATACCACATTTCTAATTGACAAAGTGATTGGGCATTTCTTCTTTTTTATTTATCAGTAGACATATATGTTATCCATGGAAATGTGTTAAACCTAGTATTTTGTAATGTCCCTGTCAAAATGTTCAGACTTCAATAGAACTGTAATGTCTAATTCTATATCTGGGTCCTGTGGCCAGTATATCGATCTCCAAAAGTTATGGCCGGACATCATACTAAAGGCAAAGTTCAGTAGAACCGAATAATAATAAGCCAGATAAAAGCAACTAAGCAAAGTACAATCACATGGTGTATGAAAAAAGAACTAACCGAGGCCTCAATCTTGCAATCTCAAATTCAATCTCCTGAGCTTCAGTATCAAGAAAATACTCCGCCAGCCCGACCACAGTATCCGATATCACCCAACACTAATGCCATCGTCAAAATGTCATACAATCATGTTTGGCTAAGCTTAAAAAGAAGTAAAAGTTAATTTAAAAGCGATTTTTTATTTCCAAATTGCTTGGAAAACTTACATTGAATCAAAATTTAAGCTATCAAGACTTCTGAATTCAGGGGCACTCTTTCTCTTCACGAAGATGGACGCCTTTTGAACTCCAGCCTTGCTATGTGCCCTGTTTGGGGTGCTCTCAGTATTCCTTCCGGTTTATCTATTTGAATTGATATATTTTGAAGCGAGATGCAAAAGAATCTATCTCTTATTATTTATCCCATAAATGAAGGAGTCTAATTAGTAATGAGATTTTTCTCGAGATATCTGAATTAGAAACAAGAGCGAGTTCTTTGTACTAATACAATTCAATCAATAGGACTAAAGTCTCTTAGTGGGTTAGACTAAATTTGGACTTATTGTTTGTCTTTGTAATTCGACAAGTCATTTCCCTTACCGGATCAGGCTTCCTTTTTTGTTTTTTCCTCTATCATTCCCATAGAAAGAATAGGGGAATGGATAGGAGATAATCAGTATTAATTTTCCTTCACAAATTAAACATGTCAAACACTACTCAAACAATATCATAGCTAAAAATTAGAAGTTTCTTCGATGTTTCTAGATGTGGTTGTCCATGGATTTTCAATCTCAAAATGTCTTCTGTCTCTTCAACCGAACCCCTCACTAGTTTAAAAGTCGTGAAATACACAAGAGCTTGTGTCGAGTTAATTGTTTGACCGCAAAGCTCAAATGTTGAAGCTGCTCACATTGAGAGACCACAAGGAGGTAGTTTTGAAACATTTCTTGTTTGGTATTTAATTTGGTAGCTGCATTTATTTCTTTACTTTATTTTGTGTTTTGAGCATTAGTTTAAATTTGATGTGCTAGCAGAGACTCATTAAAAATTATGACTTTCAGCATTTGAAGATGCTAGGAGAGTTGGTATGAGTGATGGGCCAGCAGTTTCCGTCCCTATTGTTGATGGTAATCAAGGTGGACCATTGTCTTACTCACAAGTTGTAACTGAGCAAATCGATCTTGAAGAAATGGATGATGAATTGACACCTACGACTGCCAATGAGCCTTCCAGCTCAAGAGCAGATGCTAGGAAAGTTGCTTGGACATCAGCACATTGAAGCCTGTTGTACACCTATTTTTGAAGTCTGCCTGAACCTTAAAGTGTAGTTTAGATGCTAATATTTAGGTTGTTTTTTATTTTTGATGTGGACACTGGATTTGTGGTATAACTAACAGGCTGATGGTGACCCTCGATGTCTGCTGGTTTGGTCATTTATTTAGTGTCCAGTTAAATATAGCTTTAGGGTTTTGCTGTTTGAAATGGATGTCTTTGATGGATCTTCAGTTGCATAATCTCCATTTTACACTTCGTATTTACATGATGGCTAACCTTCATTATTTGTCGTGCCATACAATTAGTTTGTTTCTGAAGATGCTTTAATTGACTGATTTTATCTTCATTTATACCAGCACCAATGTTCTGAAATTGTGTGTTATATTGGATGTATTTTCATTTGAATTTTGTTATTTTGTCTAGGGGTGGGCAAAACCCAATCCAACCCACGAAAACCGACCGACCCGACCCAACCCAACCCGACCGGGTTGGGTCGGTTTTTTGGGGTTTTTAGGTGGGTTTCGGGTAATGGGTTAATTTTTCGGGTCGGGTTGGCTCGGGTAGTGGGTTAAGTAAGATAACCCGACCCAACCCAACCCGAAGAACATAAAAAAAATCGAGTAAGAAAAAAACAAAAAAGGGAGAGAAAGTGTAATCTCCTGTCCACAAAAAGCCCTAGAATGCTCTAGACATTCCTGTGACAGGGCGTGACTCTCGTCCCTCCTCTCCCGCTGTACTCCACACTGTCGCACAGAAGCCCTCCTCTCCCACGACCGTAACTCCCGTCTCCTGTCCAGTAACTCCCCTCTCCCGTCCCTCCTCTCCTCCTCCTAGTTAGTACTTAATAGTTCCCACTCTTCATTCTTGAATATTTGTCCAGAAAGGCAGGTTTGTCCAGAGAGGTGGAAAGTGGAAACCACTGATTCTTCCAAGTTTATGTGACTCAAAGGTAAATTTTTAACACTTTTTTTTCTTCCACCTCCTATAATCCAAACTTAACATTATGCTAGCTATTAGGATGGGCGGCAATTTCATTTTGCGATCTGAAATTTTTCTGGATGTGGTAAAGATAGTGAGAGCCACCAAAGAATATGGTTGGTGGCTGTTAATTATTGGTAATTGCTTGGAGTTCACTGTTATTGTTGTACCTTAATTTTGGTAGAATACCTACATGTTATCGGAAGATGCCGAAATGTATTTTTGCACTTGAATGTTCCTTTATATCGGAAGATCCCAGTTGTTTCTTTCTTAGGAGATAATAGGCCTTATGACATTTTTCATCAAGTAAATATATTGTGGTAAGTACAAGTTTATCTTTTATTATACTGAGTTTTTGTTTATTTTTGAATGTTTCCTGACAGCTCTTATTCGTTCACGCTAGGCCGGGTTTGCTAGGGAGCACCAAATATGAATTTGCAAAATCCTACTGTTCTGTCAAATTTATCCGGGGTTGTCAAGGAAAAGTCTTCCAGGTAAGTTGTAGGCTGCTTCTCACTGCACAGTATTTTGAAAAGGGGCTATCAGTTTTCAATTTCGTTGAACTGAATCTGTGAATTAAAAAGAAGATCGCGTTCCATTAATTTCATAATTAATTTCTGATGTCGTTATCTTCTGAAATAGCTATGCATATCTGACTGAAGTTTCATAATTTTCGTTGACTAACAGGACAATCAATTATAGTTTAGTGGGAATTGGAATGTAGATTTCATCTTTTCAATGTTCTGTTTCTCTTTGTTTTCCTCTCTAATGTTAAGTTTTATGCTTTTATATTATTATTTTGATATCATGCTGCAGATTAGACGGGTAAAGGAGCAAATTTTGCTGCAGTTGCCACCCATGCGTCGACAAATTATAAGACTGGTATTAAGGAAATCTGATATTAGTTTAGCAAAAGAAACTTTAGAAATGGGAAATAACAATGCTTCCTCACACAATGATGATGAAAATGGACCTACTGAAGATGAAGTTCAAGGTACCCAGATGCTTTTTGACTGAATATATTCTGTGTTTGGGACCATTTCATGCCAGGATAATAGTGCATGTCATCAATAGTGTGGACACTTATAATCTGTTAATGTTTTTCAATTTCATCCTTCAAGATATTAGAATGCTTATTTTTGTTATTATTTGTTGCATCGTTGAGAATGCTTGGTTGTTGGAGTATTTGGTTGGTTTTTATATAATTGCAGAGAAAACTAATATACTGGAGTCTGACTATCCAACCCGACCAACCCAACCCAACCGACATTTGGTTGGGTTGGGTTGGGTTGGGTTTCAATCTTTACGTGGGTTGGGTTGGGTTGAATTTAAATCAAACCGATCGTGTTGGGTTGGGTTTGGGTTGGGGCAAAAACCGACCCAACCCAACCCAACCCAACCCACGCCCACCCCTAATTTTGTCCTTGAATTTTCTGGAAGTGCTGCGAGAGAGATGGGGCAGTGAAAGCAGTTGTTGCAGAATATTGTTCCAAGTATGTTTATCATTCACTTGCTAGGCTTGTTTCACATGTTAGATGTCATCTTTATTCCAAATGTGATGCAATTATTGATTTGGACGATGCTCAGACAGTTGGTGCCTGCAAGAAGTACTAAGGCGCATTGATTTTGAAAAATGTTGCACAGAGGATGAATGTTGTTGATGTTATCTCAGATCTCATCCACATAAAAAAATAGCCTGCATTCTCTCTCTACTCTTCATTCATTTTCTTCTTTTCTCTCTCATCCTTGTCTGGTTTACACATTTTGGAGTAGATGCACTAATGGCTACTGTTGATACAGTCATTTTATTAGCCTCGTTTTTTCTGCATTTCAATGTCATTTGCTTCAAAATCTTCGATCGCCATTACAGTTTGATTTTTCCTGTACAGCCCTTTACAGGCCAAGGAATTTCCTCGACTTCTCCCTCCTCGCATTCCTTGTGCGGTTCTTGGATTATGGGACAAAATCCATTTGGGGGTAGGGTTTATAAACGATATGGACTTTTGGGGGAATAGGGTCGATTTCACTCTTTCATTTCGGCTTAGCTGAGGCGGGAACTGCACTAACAGAGTGCAACTTCATGAAGTTCAATGAGTAATAAAGTGCAATTTAAAGTACAGAATAAAACATGACAATACTCAAAGTTCGGTGTATATTCAAACATGTGTATAACTGCATGTGTCAAGATCTTGGTTGATCTCCATTTTTATTTTTTATGTTAAAAATGATTTTTGTAATAAATGTGCAGTTAAAAAATAAAAAAAAATAGGTTTACGTACAAAATATTTTATTAAAAGAATGTAAGATCGAAAATGAATTTTTGAATAATGAGGCTCAAACAATAGCATGTTTGGTGAACATTAAAATTTGATAAAATTTTAAAATTAAAGTAAACAAATTACACACATTTTTGTGAAGTTCACAACTTTTTAACAATGTAGTTCATCAATTTTTATCAAAATTTACTAAAAAATTAATATATTAATAATCTACATCAAATTGAGGCTAAATGTGTACCAACATACTTTTTTGCCCACCAGCACTCCCTCCAATGAGGAGGTGCCGAGTGTCTATTATGGACACCATGATGTACACTTTAATGTACTTTTAGCAGTTTCCTACTTTTTTACCTCCTTATAAATAATCTCACAATCCTTTTGTCACTGATTTCAATAACTGAAATTATAAGCAGTGCACACCAAAATATCTTCTAATACTATTTTACCTCAATCATGTTACATATATATCATCTTTTACATCTTTCTTTACATTATATCACATGGCAAAATATCATTGAACAGTTAATAAAAAAAAAAAAACTCCCGCACACAATTTTCAAAAAATAAAGGCAATGTAAGAGACAATATCAACCAAAGAATATATATTTAGCATTATTCATTTTACCTAGCCACGGTAGAAAATCTTTTACTGCCAGTGTGAGGCAAAGTTTCATGCATTGGAGTCCACCCCCAACCAAATGCTACTACATTGTATACGTAACGTACTTGGCCTCAATTTTTTAAAAATTATTATTTTTCAAACCCATTTTCAATCACATATTTTATAGAATTCATAACTTTTGTTAACTTTTCAATTACATATTTCACGACTTTTATCAAAATCTACGAAGAATCAAATTTTTAGCCAAACCTAATAGAAGCGGGTTGTTCTACTTGTACATTATGGCATCCATAATGGATGACATAATGTACAAGTGGCAGTACATTATTGGAGGGTGTGCCGGTTTATTAAAGGAATTTTTCTATCTTAAGTTTCCAAATTATTAAAAAGCCTATGAAATATTTTATCAATAATTTTTTTTCCTTACCTAAAGAAATGTAAACAATCCAAAAGTTTTCGATGTCTGAAAGTCCAACTCTTACAATTCAAGCAAAAAGCTTCACAATGTGAAAGCATTTTAGGTATCAAAGCAGTATGGACACAATGACTTGCAACCTAACAAGACAACAAAGAGAAAAGACCTCATTTTCAAACTTCTACGCTTTTTGTTTGGTCATTGAAACAATATCCCCGAATATGTATTGAATTTTGAGTCATATAAAAATTTAATATGACAAAAAATTGTATTCATAGAAGAGTTGGAGCATATAAGGAAAATTTTGATATAGTACATGTGAACATAGGACTTGCCTTTGTTGAATTCCAAATGGGAACAATAATTTAGCTCCTAAAATTCCAAAATCTTCTAATATAAATCAAAGACTTGAATCATCAGCCGCAGTCAAGTCTTGATTTCAATCATCTGGATTAAATTCCTAATGAAAAAATATAATAATGTAAAAATTACAAAATAACAATATTCAAACATTGATGAAGAAAATTATATATAATTAAAAACAAATTTTAAAATATCTTCAAAATCCTTCTAATATACAATAACAAACAGATATAATTTTATTTGTAATCTTTTTTAATTTAGCTAATAAATATGATATTAAAGTAGTTAAATAGTGTTAGCATAAGAAAGATCATCGTGAGAGAAAGTAATCAATGTTTAAGCATCTGTTTGAGCCATATTAAATTTTTCATTATCATCTTTTACTAATTTTCAACCACACATTCTTCAATAAAATAATATTTTCCATCACATCAATAATTTTTCCTTCTCATTTAACCACACATTCTCCATCAATCTACTATTTCAAAATACATTCTTCCGAAATAATGTGGCTCAAACATAAACTGAATTAAATCAACATTTTACTTGGCATTAAGATTTGTTTTATGTTCTTTGACGATACAGAGAAATTTTAGTCAACACCTTTCTTCTTTTCTGGTGGGAAATCGATAACATTATCTCAAGTTGGCAATCATTTATTGATTGTGGGACCTGAATGAGCGATTTCACATGATTGGGATAATTTATTCACACACATATTTTATTTTTCACGCCACATTTTAATTGCAATTAATGTTCATAATATTTGATATATTTACGTCTCAAACTATCTCTTCACCAACACTTCATTAAGGGCCTGTTTGGTACAGATTCTCATTTTCTATAGTAAATCAATTCTCATTTTTAACCATTCATTCTTCAATTAAATAATATTTTCCATCACATCAATACTTTTTTCTTCTTTTTCAACCACACATTTCCCATCATATCACTATTCAAAAATCAATTCTTCCCCCAAAAATCCCTACCAAACACACTCTAAATAGCATGTTTTATCCCAGATGACAATTTATGTCCAAAAAATTCATTAAGAAGGCATAAAAATATCTATTTACTCCTCATATTTTTATATAAAAAAAATAAAAATATATACGAAATATTTGCACCTTGGCTTATTTCAAAGCACGTTAACAAGATATTTGGATAGAAACTATCATAAAAAACAAGGTGTACTAATTAATTGAAACTTATAATAGACATAAGTTTGATTTGGGTAGTTTGTAACAAATTTTTAAACTAAACTACTTAAAGCGGTTTGGAATTTATCCAAACTAATCCAAACCACTTTTTTTCGATTTAGTTCAGTTTAAAATCACGGTTTAACAAAGAAAAAAATAACATATATCGAATAAGTTAAATCATAAATATTAATAAAAGGTTTCACATTATAGCGTAAATACAATCTAAAGTTGTATAATTCTAATCATTGTAATGCAACAACACGATATAAACATTTTAATCTCTTACTCGATACTAATTAGCGCAATATTTGCAATTGTAACACGTGATTCATGCTCTCCATAAAGATAAAAATATAATGTATGAATTCGTTGGTTATATTTAAATGATATAAAACAACTAATAAAAAAACGAATAGAAAGATCAAATATAATAATACTTTCTATAACCTTTTTGTGAATTATCAAATTATTCTACCACATCCAAATATTGACGAACTTGATGATGATTTTTGTCCATATATTTTTGTAACGTGCTTTGAAATGAAGGGCCTTTTATGACTTAGTCATGAAGATGAAACAAAATAAGTTTTTTATGCCCTTTTAATGACTTTTTGAATGCGAACCGTTATCAAGGACAATTTTTTGGTAATTAATTTGCAATCAATGATAAGAATTAGACAAAAACAAAAATTGTGAACACCAATGAAAAAAGATTGAAAATTAATAAAACAAAAGAAGAACGTGGTGACAATATAATTACCTTAATATAGAAATATATAGTTGTTGGCTAATTAAATAAAAGCAATTGACCCCATTTTTATCTTCCAAGCGTGTCTTGCATTCTTAAGAAAAATGTAAAAAGGCTCAACACTTTCTCTATCTTTTTATTCATGCGTTACTTTCATCGTATTTAGCGTGGAGTACAAGGTATCAGTTTCAAAAAATATATATATATTTTTTTTTTATATTTTAGTTCCTTTTCATCTCTAATATTAATATAAGGCCATGTTTGATAGCCTAGAAAATGAGTGAAAAAAGAAAATGTTTTCCAACTTTAGCCAATTAAGGGTGTTTGATAGCACAAATTTGTCTGGGTTTTGTTTTTCCGACATTTTTCTAGGTACAACTCTTTAATGCACATTTGCTTGATTTTGTTTTCCCACCTATTGGGTGGGAAAGCAATTTTCACCCTTTTTTTTTGTTTGCTTTTAATTTAGCAATGGTAACAAATTCTATCATCCATTATAAAAAGAATTTTCACTTTTGTTGACAAATTCTATGCAAAACAAAGTCAAACGAATGTTATTCGGTATGGTAATTTTGTCTAATTAAAAAAAAAAATTACCTTTTGGTAATTGAAACAAATTCTAGAAGTAGACGCGACAATAGAAAAAATTATCACTTTAATGGACAATTTTCATAAAAAGCGAAGTCAAACGGACACCAAACTTTCAACATTTTTCAGGTGAAAAATTATGTCAATCAAACACAATTAATTACACTTCTCAGTAAAACATTTTCTTTCCACTCATTTTCCACATTTGCAATCAAATGAACCCTAAGACTTTGCATATATGATAATTAAAATTTGCAGTTCTAAATGGATTAAAGTATAATTAATATAGGCAAAATACAAATGAAAATGATGACAAAATAAAAAGTAAGTCTCATATTCAAAGTATAATAAAATTAAACAAAATAAATAATGTTGTAACTATAGGGCCGGCCCTAGGAGGCCGAAGCCAACTAGACAATGGCCGTCTAGGGTACTCAAATGTTGCCCAAATACATTATTAATCTCTCGAAATCTTGAATTTATTAAAAGGTTCTCCAATCAATATCATTAGATTTTGGTTTGTTTCTCATCATGAAATAATCTAAGCTCTTCACACTATCTTCTAAAAAAATATATTTCCCGATTAATAATTTTAGAGATTGTTATTTACACTCTGATAATATTTTTCTATTAACGAGATATTATGCTAAAAATTATATTATCCTAGTTTTTCGAGTTGTTGAGATAATTTTTTCCCTACTCTTATCTTTTGAATTATAATGAGTCTTCGCTTAAAATATAGATATATAATTATTTGAATATTTAAATATTTTAACGATTGTAAAAGAATTTACGTTTCAACGTCTCATAAAATGAGTAGCCTAATGCCTAGCCCGGGCGGTGTAACTACGTTCTTATAATTTTAGGATTTTTCCACTTGTACAATCATTAGTTGATTGTAAATCTTACAACCTCTCACATTAGTGTGTGACCCACAAATTATTTAATTTGTGGGTCACACACTAATGTGAGAGGTTGTAAGATTTACAATCAACTAATGATTGTACACTAATTTGTGGGTCACACACTAATGTGAGAGGTTGTAAGATTTATAATCATCTAATGAGGTTGTACACCAAGCACATCTCATAATTTTAAGTTGAATTTAACGTATTCATATTTGAATATTCTTGTGATGTACTTTGCTAACAAGTAAATATATGAATGGAACCTCAGTTTCCTAGAATGCACCCCACAATTTTAATATTGACGTCGTGTCGTCTATTCTATGGCGGATGGGTCAACGTTGTCTGCCTAAAAATTATGACCTACTAATTACGAGGATTAATAAGAATGTTCCGCATTTCAATTACGTTTACGTGTCTATTTTTAGAGATTGTTCGATGGAGATTAAAATTTGATTTTTAGTTGATTTTGATAAAAATTAATTGAATGCGTGATTGAAAAATTATGCAACTAATAAAATATGTGATTAATATTGATTGTTTGACTTTGACTTAAATGAAAATTTAATTTTAATTAATACCAAACGGGGCTTAAACTAGAAAAACGAAAGTCGAAGCACTCTCTCAAATAATATCATGGAAGAATGGTATAAGGTCTTTAACCTATATATGAATATAAGTTGAAATTTCTGCCTTCTACACAAATATTCTTTGAACTGGAATTGACAAATCGTAACTTTTGTTGGAATTAGGACAGGAAATATTCAAATATGTCTATTAAGCAGTCACGTAATTGATACATTATGAGAGGCTTTAATTAGAAAGAAGACTACGATTAAAAAATAAATTATAATTAATTAAATAAAGATATCTGTTTTAGAAAAAGTAGCTTTGAAAGTCAGGAACGCGTGAAGAAGAAGAAGAAGAAAGGGAGGAGGCAACGACTGAGGAGAATTGGTACCAAATATATTTTTTTACTTTTCTTTGGCCACTCTTTTCTTTTTTATTTGTTTTATAATTGAAACAATATTTTATTTGAATTATGCTATGGGTACAAATTATGTTCGTAAACTTGATTTACAAATTATGTATTTGCAACATTCAGGTCAATCATTTCAAAAATAGTTTATGAAATCAATAGTCTAAATCTTGTCAACACTTATTTTGTAAAGTTTAACAACTAGATTAATTGATTTGTTTATCAATTACATGATTTTTTAAAAGACATAATTTTAGCATTATAAAAATATATATATAAATAGTTGAAAATTCAAATCTTGCTGAAAATTAGTTAAGAATCCACGTATTATTTAACTTTCTTCTTTAAGTACGATTCTATTTCATTGCCTTATTCTAAGCGCTTGTTTGAGCACCATTTTTTTTATTTTTTTTTTGTCCCAAATTGTATTTTGATGGAAAATAGGTAGTTAAAAAATAAGAAAAAAATTTGAATTTGCGTGTAATACTATTTTATTGAAGAATGTGTAATTAAAAATAAGAGAAAAAAATATACTTTGAAAATAATGGGGGACCAAACAAAGGAAATATTAAAGGAAAAATTCACAACTCAGATGTTAATTATGACCAATTCAATTTCCAGGTTTTAATTTTTATGTTTCAAAATTCAAAACTCGAAATATAAATAAATAATTAAAATATTTTATTAATTAAACATATTAAAGTCACAATTACGTACTTATATGTCACAACTTACTTATTGGTTACATATTATCAAATTAATTGGTAACAAATTATTTTATGGTTACAAATCAAAAAAATTATAGATCATAGTTTATTTCTCGATCACAAATTTTCAAATTAGTTGATCACAAATTATTTTTCACTCACAAATCATATGATTTTTAAGTCACGGTTAAATGGTTGGTCACAAAGAACCAAATAGTTCATCACAAATTAATCAAATAGTTGATCACATACACCAAACACCCCACTCTCACCTCCGATTTCGATCCACCGCAAATACTTGATCACAAATCAATCAAATAGTTGGTTACAAACACCTAAATAATTGGTCACGAACTCTCTTCTTCCCACACCACCACCACCACCACCACCACCACCGCTGCCACTACCACCAACATCAACTACACCACTACCAACAACACTGACATCAACAACCGATACCGCCACCGCCAACAAAAATTACCCCAACACCAAGACATGAAAAACCACCACCACTCAAAAAACCAATAAACCCAACAAAAACCACAACCATGGCACCACTGATATGGATAAAGTACGATAGATCACATCATACTACCACCTCACACAACCCGATTCACTTTCACATACTCACCTTAGCAAACACCAACTCCGCCTCCCTATTTACCTCGGTGAATACGAAATTCGTCGCCCGATTCACCTCCACAGATTCATCGTAAGTCGCCTCCAAACTCGACAACTCCACTATCTCAGTCAACTCCTCATGTGCCGACACAGTTGAAGCCTCCCTACTTTCCATCAAAACATCCTCTGATTGTACGGACCATGGCGTCACTGTCGAGGAAGATACGAGCGACATGGTGGTGCTAGGCAGAAAGTGCGACTTCTCCCCGTGCCGCACAGTAGCTTCTCACACGCATTTAAGCTGCACAATGCTATGAAGTGGTGGTCTACAATGGCGATGTGATTCATGTGTAAAGGAGAGGGTAGAGAGTGACGAGAGAGGAAGAGCGTTGCGCTGACAATTGGAGAACTGTGCCGACGATGGTGGCAATGGCGACTGTGTTGGTGGTGAGGTGATATTGTAAAGAGAGAGGAGAGATATAAATGATAGAGAGGGAGGAAAAGAGGAGTGGGAAATGATGTGAAGGTTTGGGAGTGCGGATTGTATGGGGGTGGGGTAGGTAAACTAATTTAATTTTATATTATTATTATTATTAAGTTGAATTATTACCCGATTTTTGATTAAATAAATCTCACACATTATTTTGAATTTGAAAACTCGTTTTATGTAATTTTCTCTTATATTAATCATATCCCCACGGTCCAACCAACTCCAAATCATTCCAGGTTGTCCAATTAAAATAAGTAACTTCATAAACAAATGTCACAAATTCACATACCCTTTTAAGAGTTGATTTCACATATGATCACACTGAAAAGTTCAATTGAAATTTCAAATCGGTCACAAATTTTTTTGTCACATATTAAGTTATTGAAGTCAAATAATATTACATAATTATTTACTTATTTAGCTTGACATCAAAACATCGACTAATAATCATCGTATCATCAAATAAAACACAAAATCATTTCAAATCACTTCTTTTAATCCTAACTTTTTTTTCATCATTAATCAACAGTAAATGTCACGATTGGACACTAGTTGGAAGGGATCAATTGCCTTAATGATTGTTAATATAAGTGGAGGTTTAACAGTTAATAAGTCAGACATGGCGTTAATTAGGATGATGAAATAACCAATTATGTAACATTTTTTAACTCTAGTGACTAAATGAGTCAAAAATATACTTCAGTGACCAACTCAAAATTTTCTTGAACTTCAAGACCGTTAAGTGAAATAAATTCTGCTTATAAATATACATATACTACCCAACCAAAAAGCAAAGAACATCACTGACAAACAGGAGCAGAAATATCTGACCGTGACCAACACCAGTAAAAAACCCAGATCAGAAAATGACTTCCTCCACCAAATCCGCCTTCACCACGGCGGCGCTCATAGTGGCGCTGCTAGTGATCACCACCAGAACGGCGGAGGGGCAGGCGGATTGTGCTGTAAAGTTAGTCCCATGTGCAGATTACTTAAATTCCACAAATCCAGCACCCGCATGCTGTAATGCAATCAAAGAAGTGGTGTCCACTCAACTACCTTGCCTGTGTAACCTTTACAACAATCCGGGCATGCTGCCTGGTATTAATATCACTCAAGCTCTCGAGTTGCCGAAACACTGTAATCTCTCCGCCGATACCAGCAAATGCAAAGGTACTGGTTTCGAATTTCGATTTGATTTCGAGATCTGATTTGGTGAATTTTGTGCGAAATTTTTGGTATAAATTAATTTCTATTTATATTTTTGGTGTGGTGGGTGGAGTAGGTAGGGGAAGAAAACACTTTTCTTGTTTTTTAGGGTCTGTTTGGTACGTAGGAGAACAAAGTAGACGAAATTTTTACCCTTTTTATGATATCGTTCGATATTTTTCAATTTTCTCTGCCAAACACGTCATTAAGTGAAATTGCATTAGCTAATTTTTGTTTTGGTTTAAATCTTGTACAGAAGCTCTGTCTCCAACTTCATCTGCTGTACCACCTCCAGGTAACTTCCTCATCTACACCTCAATTTTTGATTTATTAATTCATTAGGCGATTAATAATATAATTAAATTATCCAGTCATTTGCTAGTTCAGGAATTTGAATTATTCCATCCCATCTTTTTTTATTTAATTTTTGTTGCGCATTTGTGTAAATCCATGAAATTTAAAGATTTTTTTTGTGAGGTTAAAACGATTCACTAACATAGAACAAAATATGATTTTTGGTGGCCGGTTGACGTACGCGTTTCGACGGCCCCCGATGTTGACTGCAGACGTGTTTTTATTTGTCCACACGTTGACTAATTCAATTTCACCGCCTCAACGAAAGAAATTATTACTAAAACGAGGACGTGTCAGATTTTTTATTCGTGAAGATTATGCAATATTTTTAATTGAAATTGATTACTTGAGCTTCAATAATAAGAGTGTGTTTGGTAGGGATTTTTGGGGGAAGAATTGATTTTTGAATAGTGATATGATGGGAAATGTGTGGTTGAAAAAGAAGAAAAAAGTATTGATGTGATGGAAAATATTATTTTATTGAAGAATGTGTGGTTGAAAATGAGAATTGATTTACTGTAGAAAATGAGAAGTTTACCAAACAGGCTCTAAATATGCTCGTCTATAGTTTGTCGAACTAATAATAGTATTTTCAACCTCTCGATCTCCATCTACCTCGTCCCAATCTCGAAATTAGTATCTAGCGCTATCTAATCTTTTCTCCTAAACATGTTACACGAGTGTTTTAACATTTGATTAGTTAGTGAAACTTGTTTAGTTCGCAAAGTTGAAATGCATACTTTGCAACCCCATTAATTTCTTGACAATTTTCACATTTATGTCCAATCAATCTAACTGATTCAAATAAGGTACAAAAAAACAAAAAAAAAGAAGAAGAAGAAATTGACCCATGTTGAGTCAACTCGAGTTGTAATGCAATGGTTGAAGAACACGTTGTCATTGTAAAATAATGAAATCATATGTGCCTCGTGTCGAAATATCACAAATACCCCCTCGTGTTGTCCCCCCAAGAGGCTTTTTTTTATTTTCAATATTTTTTTGGCAGGGGTACCCGGTGGAAATGATGGCAGTGGTGTGGGCAAAAGTATTTCATCTGTGGGAGTCCCAAGCTTATTCTTGCTTTCGGCCATTGTGATGTTTCATTAGATAACTATATTGGAGCCAATTTCTACACGAGTAATAAACAGCACCTAGCTACTGGGATCAGATTGATTAGTTATATATGCTTGCTACATTTATTTGTATGGATGGTAATTTATTGTGTAAAATTATTCGGGATTGGTAACATATCGAGACTTTTTGTTAAATTTAATTATCTATTTCACCTTGTATGATTATTAATGTATGTCTGTTTTTGTACATTATCTATTATTTATATGGTAAACTGTCAGGGAAAATAAAGATAGAAAACAAAGGTTTATATCTTACTAAATGAAGAACAAACAGTAAAAAGAAATAGACAAGATTGTAGAATATGTTATTAGAATTCATCATGTGAAATTTGTGCCAAATCTGACAATATTTAGCCTTAACAATTTAATAAAGCTCCCTTCCTTTTCTTTACTTGATTTTTTTACTTTGTTTTCTGTACTTGGTTACTGAGCTTTTCACCTTTGTAAGCGAGACAGTTGCTGAAAATTATAATTTTATTGTTTAGTCTTTTAAATTTCTAAAATATTGAGTTTTTAACCACATATGGAAGAGCAAAACTATGACTTGATGGCTCGATTACCGAGCTAGTGGTTCGGTGGCGAAGGTGACGTGTTGGGATAGTAGATGTTGTTGGAAAAACTGGATAAAACTAAGTTAATTTGCTGACTTTGGCACTAATTTTGAGCGGGACCCGTTTGGCTATTTTGAAAGATGAAAGTTGATTTGTGTTCTCCTCCGTGAGTATATTGAAATCATATACTTACTTGTCAAAAATGATGTTCGGATGAATGAGAAATTGAAGCTCAGAGTATGCCATGTGAAAGGAGTTTATGTTGGTGGGAAAACTAAAAATAAGGTTTGTCCCACATAGGAAGTGGATGAAATCTAAAGCTACTTTATAAAAGATTGCACTTTAGAATGGTGTAATCATGTGTAGCATAGATGCTCTCTCTACGTGCGCGCGCAGGGGGTGCAAATAATGGACCGAAATAGGTTTCGGACCTTGAATTTGTGTGCGAGCGCGATCTGCGTACACGACTGTCGGACTGAAAGAAGCAAAATTGGCCCCTTAGGATTTGAAACTCCTAAAACTTTTGTGGTAATTGCCTTGAAATAAATAGGCAAGTTACAAGATCCAAAGCTTTTATATATCTCGTTTTTTCCATTGTTCAGTGCACGAAAATCAACTGCAAATTCATCTGCATACAGTGTGGGTTTGTCTTCAGTTTTATTTTCTGTTTCTGTTTGTTTTGGTGATATTGTTTGGACATTCATCCAGTTCGCAAGAGTATAATCTGTGGTGCTCAGATTGTGCTGCTTTGCCATTGTATCCTGGGAAACAGACGCTCATATCATACCTCAAGCACGTATGGTGAGGGGGCGAATCTGTTTTAAGGAAACTGTGTATCACACAGGCCCCGGGTTAAAAGTTGTTTGCTTTTATTTAGTTTTAATTATCTATATTGCTCGTTTTTTGCAAATTCATAGTTCTGCAATTTTTTCTTTACGTTGTCAGTTGTTAAAATCTGTTACGAAATGCAAATACGATATGTGTAAATAAAGTGTTTAAGTATACTGTATTCAAACTGTTAATCCGGTATACATTCTGCAAATCCGATATCCAAGTAATTGAAGCAATTTTCCTACAGATGATAGTGTTGGTTCAATGTGACAGTAAAAGAAGCGATGGCTAGGGTTTGGTTGGTTGTGGTTTCGGTTCTGTGTGGTATGGTTTTGGGTGGGTGACTTATAGTAGAGATGGTTATGATTTCATATCTGGAGGAGGTGGCGAGTGGCAACGATGGTGGCACAAGTTGGTGAGAGAAGCGGTGGTTAGGGTTTAGCTGACTGAGTTTTTGGATTTGGAATCATATGGTTATGGACAATTTTTTGTGCGCGATTCATGGTAGAGATGGTGATGGTTTTAGATATGATAGTGATGGTGGCGTTGTAAGATTTGGTCCTTGTGGTGATAGTTTATGGAGGAGGTGGACAGTGGTGGTATGTTGTTGTTGGTGGTATGACAGGACCACGAATGTTGGTTATGGCAGTAGGGGTGCAGATTATGATGACGCGGATATAATATCATATGTTATAATTGGTTGTCGTGGTGGCCACAATAGTGACTACGATGGTGAAAATAGACAGCACAATGTATGAAACACAATACTTTACACGATAAAATAATAATAAAAAATTGTATTTTGATAAACAAAGAAAAAAATGTAACAGCATTTTGAGAGACGATTTATTTTTTTGTGGAACTTTCCTTTTTATTAATATTTGTGGGCTTCGCCAATCTACTGGCGAGGAAGAACCTAACAAATCTTCCTCCCTCTCTACCTTTTGTTATCTCATGGGATCAATCCAATCCCACTTTTCGTACGAGTTTAATGTTTGTGGTTAGACAATGATTTCGTCAACATATCTTTATCTTATTCATTCGCAAAATTGTTAATTTTATGTAGTTTCAATTTCTACGCTTCAAGAACATCATTTATCTAATGATTCATGATATCAATGTGCCACTCAATTGACGTCCACACTCAAACCTGTCAACAAGAAAATAAGATCGTTAAGTTCGCTATAGATTCATGGAACTCTAACTTCATAAGTTTAGAATCAAATGTCGAGTTCTTGAAGAGATATATAGCATTTTGACTATTAGAAAACCAATTACTATTCTTGTTGTACAAAAGCCACAAACTTTCCTTTCTATTAATTTGTACATTGTTGAAAACTAAGTTTGAAATGACCAATGATTGCATAATAAAATGAGTTTTCCTTGTCATATAGAATCTTTTAAGAAATGTTTTAATGTAGCTTTTGTTTTAATTATTGCAAACTTTCCATTGCATAATAACAAAAAATGTGTTTATTTTAACTTTACATTTTGTATTGACTCATAATTTATCCATCAGTCATTTCTTAAAAAGTGATTTATTAGTTTAAAAAAATGAAACGCGAACAGAGGCATGATGACAAGTGGAAATTAATTCCAATTGTAAAATTGTCTTATGGTCACCAACTATTTACAATTTTTTAAGTCTATGTAACTAAGGCTTTCTTTGAGCCTTTTTTTTTTTTTTTGTGAAAAATAAGTTTTGTAATAATAATTTTTTGGATGATGTGTAGTTAAAAAATAGAGAAAAACTTGAGTAAACATACAAAATTATTTTATTGAGAAAGTATACGGTCAAAAATAAATTTGAAAAAAAGAATGAATTTTTGAAGAATGAAACTCAGACTTTAAGGGCCCGTTCTCTTTACCATTTTCAAGTCATTTTCTGTTTTCGATTTTTCAAAATAGTGAAAACGCGTTCTCTTTCTTATTTTTGAAAACGCGTTTTTGAAAATAAGTTAAAAATTTACAAAGAAAACCCAAAACGAAAAATTTGTTATTTTTTGTGTTTTTAGTTATAATCAAGTCAAAAGTTTCAAAACGCGTTTTGGGTGTTTTTAAAACTACTTTTTAAAATGTCAAAAAGAACACATTTTCAACAATCTCAAAAGAGACACTCAAAATATAAAACCCAAAATGAATTCAAAACTTAAAATACAAAACTGAAATATAAAGAGAAGCCCCTAAATGACTTTATCAAGATGAAAAAGCAAAAGGTCAAAGCGAAAGTGCAAAAGCAGGACCTAAACTTTACGATGTGTCTCATTTACGCTCTTAAGCTAAATTCCCACAAGTTAATATATGTCCCACTTATTAACTTAAGCTAAATACGTACAAAACAAAAGTTAATACATGCTGGTCCATTTGGCAAGATTTTGAAAAAGTCAAAAATTTTTCGAAAATTAATAAACTATTTTTTAATATATTTAGATAATTTTTTTTAAAAGTGTTTTGTCAAATTAGAATTTTTTTTTTTTAGAAAAAATTGATTAATGTAACTTTTTTATAAATCTTTTCTATAAGAAGTAAAATCCCGACAAATTGTCTTGCATTATCACTGCCTTACAACATAAGGCTAATCTAAATTTCACAAGAAAGAATTGAATAAGTGGGGAAACTTTCCAATTTATCATTGTTGATATCCGACCTCACCAGGAAGCACCGACCTGGGGGTAATCCGACCTCACCAGGCGACCTCATTAAATACCTGGCTACATGCATTAATCTTATACTAATATCAGTTTGGATATGTGGGGTCAGCTCGGGGCTCAAGGAGACATAATGATTTAAAATTCTTTATACGCTGTCAAACGTCCAATTAATCAATTACATTTGGATAGGCTCATGACAGCACCTTCTAACTCCACCAATCATATGCCTTTGCTTCATCCCCTAAGTAATTCATTAATTACTGAAGACCACATGTAAAGTTAAACTCATGATGACCTGACAAGTCGAGCTCATTAAACCAATTCAAATCTGTCAATTGTTAATGAACTAAACTGACGAGCTGAGCTCTAAGGTCGGACAAATCAGATTAAAACATGTGATGAGTACGTGGCAATGCGAGCTCGATGGTATGAGGTCGGCTCGGATGGTTAGCATATCTAGAAAGATTGTGTAGTCTTTCAAGGGGATTCTAATGATTGCAGATCATTGACATAATCAACAAAACAACAAATCAGAGGAATCCACAGGGAATGATCTTACATTATTGCTTACATAAGCTCTGATCAGATAGTTAGGCTCCTTTCCCAAGGCTCACTTCAATAATTGCTAATGTACGCCTGTAAGATTTGCTCATCGTAGCTACCGGATCGTGCTCGGAGGCCAATGGAATCATTCCAACATATGTACTTCTTCGGCTCGGAATTGGAGGTGACAAGACAGGAAATTAATGAAGCATGTATTTTTTTTTCCTATAAAAGGGAAAAAAATTGGAAAAGAAGGGGGGATGGCTTTTGATGCATTACAAATCTTCTTACATTATTTATTTACATTTCAAAAATCTCCTACAAACAAAGAAAAGAGTAGTTGAATCATTTGTAACTTCACATCGACAATTAATCAAAGTTGTATTCCTCTTTGAAGTTGGCTTGAATTTTGTATATACAATTTTTAACGTCAACAATCATGATGAGGAGGACGATAAAGTTCTTTTGTTTACCAAATTCTATGTTGATTTGGAAAGATACACGAATTTTGAAACGAAAAATTTACTCAACACTTGACTAACAATTTTCTGCACATGATTTTTTCTCCAACATAGCTAAAGTTGATTATCCTAAAATAATAGAAATACCGAACAAAGCCTAAAATTTTGACAAGTTATTTTCAATTTTTAGTTACACTAAATATTATTACTTTTTTTTTACATTATGTTCACATCACAATTTAATCGGGTTATTACAAATTGCTATAATGTGAAAGGTCAATTACTAAAATGATACGGATTAAACATAAAAGTCGAAAAGTTATTAAAGTTAAGGTAGTGTGGATGCAATTTTTAGAAGAAAGGAATAAAATTAAATAAATGATTATAAGAATAGAAGGTACTAGAAAGTAGAAAGGGGGTACACTATAAGTACTCCAATTCCTCTGTTAATCTTATGAAATTGCAAATCAGTGGCAAAACCTAAGCTGTGCAATGGATGCATCGAAGGTTGCCCTTATGGAACAGTTCATAGAGGTGTGCAAGGCCAGCCCATCTATCCTATCTTATCCCTCACTCTCCTTTTTCCGTGAATACATCCAAAGGTATATTCGAAAAATATTATTCAAATTTTTTTATTCCAGAATGTTGTGTTACGTTTGTAGCATATATGTTAACATAAAGATATACGTCATTGATTATCGCCGCCGGCACCACTAACAACCACATCTTTCAATTCCATGACCATCTCCATCGATGCCACCCACCATCACCACCATTGTGACCAATCTCCAACCTTACTTCACTCGTCATCCTTAATTCCAAACTACACCACCAATAGAACAAATACTCATCCCATGCACAAAAAACCTAATCCAATCTAACATCCAAACACTAGCACCACCACCGCTCTTAACCACATCAAATTCATTTTTGAATATATAAAAATACTTTTGAAAATTGAAAATCCAACAAAATCAGGTAGGAAAGAACGGTGAGAGAGAAGGTTGATGAAGTTCAATTTTAACTAGATTGGATTTTGAAACTGAAAGACAATAAATATTCTTTAAAAAATGGAGCTCAAATAAGGGCCGAGCCTCTGGGTGCACTATTTTCTTCGAGAATCGATTTTCTCATCAAATCAATGCTCACACATCCTAAAACAAAGTTGTTTTGGTTGTGCAATTTATGGCTGAAATGGGTTGTGTAATGAAAAAGTCATTTTGACCCATTTTTGTCACAGTGCGTAAATTATTTATGCACATTTTAGAAGGGCAAAATGGGCAATGGACAACCACAAGGATTAATTGTTACGGTGAATTGTCTAAATCATGTCAACTATAATGGAATATTGATTAGTATAACGGTCAAATTTTTGCTTATAATTCGCTCCAAGGCCAAGTTTTTACTTTTCTAAGTAGTTTGATATGGTTTCAAAACACAATATGTATATTACAAAACCTAAGCCACTTAAATCTAAGCGCTGGTGGATCAACATGGCAACAAATTAGCCCCCATTGAGATTGCTTTTAGAGTCTTAATCTCTGATTGTCAAACCAGCATAATTGTTATAGGTGTAATTTGAATAATAATGATGATGATGGAAGAATATGCAGTATCTCACAGAAGATTTAGGGGGGAAAATGGTAGCTTCTCAAATTTGGCACAACAAAAATCTCCACCACTGCTCATTATTTTATTTTTATTTTTTTAGTATTATACCTCGTTGCAACAATTTAAATATCAATTTTAAATCTAATACCAGTCATATGTTTGTCGGGTGCGACCTTGTACTATATTATCTTTGGTCACCAGTTCGAATCCCCTCAAGACCACTGAGGTGAGTACCCGACCGTAAATTTTAGGGCCCCGTGGATCAAACACGGTCATAATAATTATATAAAAGAACATAATTATAATCAGTACTCATTTTAGCCTAAAAAAAAATATTATAATTGATACTCATTTTAGCCTCTCTTTGAATCTTATTTTTAAAAAATCAGATTTTTTTTCCAAATCCATTTCGATCCCATATTTTATGGGATCCACACAATTTTTATCAATTTTTCAATCATACATTTCATTAAATCTACTAAATTTTTTTTATTTTTTTTAGCCAAACTAAATAATGACTTAGTTATTGTATTTGACACAATAAGAAAGCGCTTTTGTTCAATAAGGGTGCGTTTGATTGTAAGGGTGAAAAATGAGTGGAAAGAAAATGTTTTATAGGGAAAAGATTTGCCTAAAAAATGTTTTGTAGGGAAAATGATTTCAAGTGTGTTTGATTGGTATAATTTTTCACTCGAAAAATTTTTAAATTTTCTATTCGTTTGATTTTGTTTTACATGAAAATTGTTCATTAAAGTGATATTTTTTTTCCACAATTAGTTATAAAATTTGTTTTTATTGCCAAAAAGTAAAAAAAAAGGGGGGAAAATTGTTTCCTAAAAAATTATTATTTTTTATCAAAATTTAGTGTTCGTTTGATTTTGTTTTACATGAAAATTGTCCATCAAAGTGAATTTCTTTTTTTTTACCATTAGTTATGACATTTGTTTCCATTGCCCAAAAAAAAAAAATTCCATCCAGTCGGGAAAATATTTTCCCACCAAAAAGGCGGGAAAACATTTTCATCAAAAATCCGGAAATTGCACACGTGTGGGGAAAATCCGGAAAATATTTTTCGTGGAAAATTTCGCCTATCAAACAGTCAAAAAAGTTGAAAGTGAAAAATATTTTTCTACTTCCCCGAAAAATGTGGCCTATCAAACACGGCATAACTGATCTTAACACACACACCAATTCCCAAACAAAACTCAACCAAATACTCAATTAATCTTTGCATATTCATTTCTTCAAAACAAGGGGTTATTTGATAATATTTTGATAAAAATTGATGAAATATATAATTAAAAATCATTGAATCCTTTGAAACCCATAAAATTTATAATTAAAATTGAAATTTGGCCAATTAAATAGTTAATAAAATTTAGGGGCATTTTCAAAATGTCCACTTTTTTTGGATGTCAATTGAAAAATATCCACCATTTTGAATTTTGTATCAAATTGCCCATTATACCCTTAATGAAAAAATGAAGCATTTTTTTTTTCTTTTTCCAATTTTTCACAAATTTCGAGAAGTAGCTTTCATGAGAAACTACATTCCAATGATATTATCGACATTTCAAATGCCGTCTCAATATTTGAACCCTATTTATATTTCAAAAGCACACATGTCAAATCACAATATTAAATGTTCTCGACATTTCAAATGTTGTTCGCGACATATTAAGGCCCCGTTCGGGAGGGATTAAAATCGGATTAAAATTGAAAATATGGACGTTATTGGGTCCCACTCGTCTAATAAAAATCAACAATAACGGCTATATTTTCAATTTTAATCCGATTTTAATCCCTCCCATACAAGACCTGAATGTCTATAATGACATTTCATTTTGAATATGACATTTCTTTACATTTGAAATGTCGTTCTTGACATTTCTGCGTCAATGAGAAAATTTGTATTTATTGCGATTTGACATTGTACTTTTGAAATAAATAGGTTAGGGTTATGTGTCAAATTTTTATTGGTCAATAAATTTTTTAATAAAGTGTACATTTTTGTGTTTACGTGAAATTATAAATTGTTAATAAGGATATTTTGGTCTAAATTCTTTCAAAATGGACATTTTGCAAATAGGCACAAAAAGTAGACATTTTTTGAAATTTCCTTTAAAATTTAACCAACTAAGAACTAGAACTGTTTTTCTTATAATCACAACAAAGCCACTAATGCACCCCAACTCCATCAATTTATAATTTCGTAGGATCCATACTGCTACAATTCTATCAATTTATGATTTAAAAAATTTATAATTTTTCCAAACAAATAGGTAAAAAGTGGGAAAGTTATTAAGCCCTTGTTTGATTTGGATTAAAATTCAATTAAAATATTATGTGTAAATCAACAATTAATTTTAACTACACATTTCATTAAATTTTATTAAAATTTATTAAAAAAGGATTTTAATCTTTACAGCTAAAGATAAGATAGGGAATAAAATGACTATCCGAATAGAAGCTACTAGAAAGTAGAAAGGGCGAGACTATAGGTCAACAGTACGCTACTCCATTTTGTCAATAATTTTCGCCATCGAATTTTCTCTGTAAACCCTTCTCAAATTCAAAATCAGTAGAAAAACCTAAGTGGTGCAATGGATGCATCGAGGGTTACCCAACTGAAACAATTCGTCGACCAGTGCAAGGCCGATCCTTCTTTCCTCTCCGATCCCTCCCTCTCCTTCTTCCGTGAATACATCGAAAGGTATATATATATTTGTATATATTTTTTTGTTCAGATAAGAAAATCCTTGTTTTATTTTAATTTTTTTTAATGAGTTGCAATGATGTATGTAGGGTTGAATTTGTGGGGTTTTCTTTTCAGGTTTTCTTATGAATTTTTTATTTTTTATTTTTCAGTCTTGGAGGGAAGATTCCTACTTCTGCGAGCGAGGCCGGGAGTTACAAAGCGGTAATTTTATTTCTTTACAGAATTTGGTTTTAGTCTTCAATAGTTGTTCCCATGTGTTCGATCTAAGAATAAGAAAGAATCAGTTTCATTAACTTCGTAATGCGCAGGGCCAAAAGCTCTGAAAAGAGAACGTGAAACTATTTTTCTCTATTAATCATGATATTGAGTTTTAAAGCTGTGGTCGTTTCAATGTTGTTGTTTTCTGAAGGTGGTAACGGATTAAATAGATTTTTCCACTATAGTTTAGGGGTTGAAATTTATGTTATAAATGCAAATATTTTGCATCTTCTTTCTATATGGAATTTGAGTTTTGAATAGTGTGTTATGCAATGGAATACAGAAGTCTCGTGCTATGGATGAGAGCGATGAGGATCTGGATGATATAGAGGAGGAGGTTCACCCTAAATACGATGAAGAAGAAGAGCCTGAGATAATTGAGTCTGACATTGAACTAGATGAGACTGACGTTGTGGAGCCTGATAATGAACCCCCACAGAAGGTCTGATCGAGCAACATTTTCTGTTTTGTTTTGAATTTGATTAAGGTCGTGATGTTTCTGGTAGTAAATGAGTTTTGACATTGCAACTTATAGAAGGGAGACCCTAGCATTGAAGTTACTGAAGAAAACCGAGATGCTTCTCAAGAGGCTAAAATTCAGGCTATGGAAGCAATTTCTGAAGGTAACGTGCATACTAGTTAGTATACATATTCATAAAAGAAATTGTTAGCTGAGTGTGTATATTGGTGTAATGTGTTTTGCATTGATCAGGTAAGCTTGAAGAAGCAATTGAGCATCTTAACAAAGCAATTCTGCTTAATCCTACCTCAGCTATTATGTATGGAACCCGAGGTAAATTTTTTGGTTTTTAAATATTATACATTGTTCATATATTTTTCTTTTAAAAAACTTGGGCATTTCATAATTGCTCCTCTAATGTGTGAATTTGATTGTTTATGTGCTGTAGCTACCGTGTACATCAAAATGAAGAAACCAAATGCTGCTGTTCGGGATGCCAATGCTGCTCTTGAGGTTGTCACATGTTTCTAAATTTGCTTTCTTATGAACTTAATTGCTTTGTGTCAGCCAATATTAGCAACAATTTCTTGCACGATTTTCTATATTGGGACTCTCATCTACATATACTTCTCAAAAAATTAAAATAAAATGTAGCCACCAGTTATTTTCTGGTTAGATAGCTCATACTCTTTACTAAGCAGCATTTCTTACAACAACTTTTTTGGGGCCATCCAAGAGCATCCGCTTTATGCAGTGTTATTCAGCAGGGTTTTTGATCCTCGCACCTGCATCGTCAAGACAAATTTCTGGAGCCTTAAGTTTTTTGGTTTTAGTTTGGTCTTGATGTAAAATAGAAACTTGCAATGCATGATGTTTGCTGTTACCAGGACTCACGGATATAATGATTTATCACAGATCAATCCAGATTCTGCGAAAGGGTACAAATCCCGAGGCATGGCTCGAGCAATGCTTGGCCAGTGGGAAGAGGCTGCAAAGGATCTTCACTTGGCTTCGAAGCTGGACTACGATGAGGAAATTAGTGCTGTACTTAAGAAGGTAAGGCTTTTAGCATCATATTTGTATAGCATATTTTTCCTGCAGTTTTTGTCATAGTAAGCGCGCGGCTGTGTGACAACAGAAACAGAATGGAGAAAATGGTACTTCAGACCAGACTACTCTTTGGTCCAGTAGCACTTTTCAGAGAAGGAACCCTCCCCCCCACCCCCCCCTCCTTCCCCCTTTTTAGTGGTTTATTTAAGGTCAGATTTTATTGGAAATATTATTGGCAATAGGTTGAGCCCAATGCACACAAAATTGAGGAACACCGCAGAAAATATGACAGGCTGCGCAAAGAGCGAGAAGACCGTAAGATTGAGCGTGAGCGTCAGCGTCGTCGAGCTGAAGCTCAGGTAAAGCTTGTTTGCCCTTGCCCTTGCATTTGTGTGTTGTCTGTAAATGGAATCTGATTTCCTGTTTTGCATTCTATTATAGGCTGCATATGAAAAGGCTAAGAAGAAAGAGCAGTCATCATCCAGCAGAAGACCTGGAGGTATGCCAGGTGGAATGCCTGGAGGTTTTCCTGGTGGAGGCTTTCCTGGTGGAATGCCTGGAGGCATGCCTGGAGGTTTCCCTGGAGGCATGCCTGGAGGTTTCCCTGGTGGCATGCCTGGTGGAATGCCAGGAGGTATGCCTGGAGGTATGCCTGGAGGTTTCCCTGGGAGCTCACCTGGCGGTATGCCTGGGAATGTTGATTACAGCAAAATACTTAACGTAAGTATTTTTCCTATGAGTTTTTTCAAACCAAGCATATAGTCTAGATATTGTTTAGTGCTGATAATACGATGAAGTTATTTCTTTTTCATATTCAGTGTAATGGTCATGGCTGTTGATTATTTGTTTGTTTTATAACTATTGGTTTGTTGACTGAGGCAGGATCCTGAATTGATGGCGGCATTCAGTGATCCCGAAGTTATGGAAGCCTTTCAAGATGGTATGTGATTCCAAATTTAACTGCTTCTACATATGCATATATTTAGTTTTCAATGTGTTGATGCATCTCTTCCTCAATTAGCTGTTTTAGCCATTTTTTTATTTACAATCACTGGCTGTTCTTTCAAGAAAGATACGCCATTTAAGTTTTTATGAAATGATTTGTAATTGCCGACTTTTTGGAACTTGTGAATGGAAAGGCTTCCTTTCTGTTGCGGAATGGATAAGTTTTGTAAAAATATTTCACTGCCCCACTCTAGTTCTTCACTTGCTAATATTGTCGGAGAGAAAGAAAATGGACAATTACAGAGTCGGATTTTGAGCACGCTTTACTGCTTTAGTGTGTAGAGTGATGATGTGTGTGATGTTTATTTTCATAAGTTGCAAAATTTTAGCGTTTAGATTTTATGATCTTCGGAGAACAATTGTGCTTGGACTTTCAGTGACGGCCAAAAACGGGTTATTGTTAATGGTACATGTCTCTTAGCCCCTGTTTGATGTCCATTATTTTGGAAAAATGGAGTTTTGAATAGTGATTTTTTTGGAGGATGTGTTGTTAGAAAGTAGGGAAAAGTTTTGGGTTTACGTGCAAAGTATTTTATTATGTAAATGTGTGGTACAAAATGAGAGAGAATTAAAGAATTCGTTTTAAAGGGAGATAAACTGGGGATTAAATTTTGATTGCACTGTGAATTATTTTTTCGACAGCAGTTTAAACTCTTTAACTCTAGAACAGTTTAGTAAAAATACTTGGTTGACTTAAATTAATGACAGTGTGCGTAGTGTGTACTAATAGGATTGTGGATACCAGCAGTGTAAAATAATTATACACACTTTGAACTCCCTTGGAAAATGAGTTGCGAATTTAAAATGGTTACGTGATGTCTTCTTAATGGTGCTTGATTCCTTCTTTTTCGTCCCTTCTAACATTATTTTGCTTGTTCTCCTCCTTTTTTAATATCTAGTCACTAGGATGGCTACCAGCCAATATTTACTTAGAGCTTGTATGGGAGGGATTAAAATCAGATTAAAATTGAAAATATAGCCGTTATTGTTGACTTTTATTAGACGAGTGGGACCCAATAACGGCTATATTTTCAATTTTAATTTGATTAAAAGCGCTCTCAAACAAGGCCTTAGTATTGACCAGAAAATTTTTCCTGTAATTCTGTTAATAGATGATAAAGTAAATGTGAATTTAGCATTCAGAATACTATTCATGAGCCCCAGCCAATTGTTTCTTTGCATCTTCGATCCCCACACTCGTCTGTCTTTATGTATTTTTATTCCTTGACACCAGATAAAATATCAGTTTGCCCTGTAAGAGGTATTCTTTATGTGTGCTGGTTATACATCTAGATTGTACCTTCACTAGAGTTGAAGGTTGAGTTGTGGACACTAGTTGTGCCAAAGGTGCTGCATGTTGCACTTGTATGTGTGGGGAAGAGGGGTGACTGAAGAAGAGGAGTCAACACACATCGACAAAATAAATAAATAAATGAATTCACTCTTCAAGTTTCACTCCCTTGATATTGTTGCCATAAAATTCTTAATTAGTCTGCCAATTTAGCCTAAAGTACTGTTGAAAGGGAACAATCATAAAAATGGCAGCATTTGTATGTGATAAAGTTTTCTTGTGGAAAGTTCTTCTACAATTAAAAGCTTTCACCATGCAATTTAGGGTCCTTGGTTATCATATCATTCCAAGCCCCAAACTTGAATAGGTTACAAGGGGTCCACAACCTTAATATCTCATTTCTTCATCTTGCAGTGGTAAGTTAAGTGGACCAGCATAATTTACATTCTGAGGAGAATTTGATGATTAAAGGATCTGGATAATCTTAGCCTCGCAGGATATAAAGATCAAGTGATTCACTACCCTATGCTTAATGACTGCTGATTTAAACATAATTTAGAACTACGTGGGCCTGGCCCAATTGTCGTTGCATGATTAGGGAGGTAAGCAAAGTAGAACAAAGAGAGATGCGCGCGCTAATGTAACGTCTGATTTGTCTATGGGTTAAAGGTTCTGGTTCTGTTCATAAAAAATTGCTACCTTTGTGCAGTAGGGATGTAAATTATTAATTTCTTTTATACTCAGTAAATTTAGGGTTTATGGAAGAATGCTGTTTTGTACTTGAACCAATATCTTAATGCACTAGAGAAGAATAGTCATTACAGTTTTCCAATATCTGATCTTGCTCAACTGTTCTGCAGTAATGAAGAACCCGGCTAACTTGGCTAAGCATCAAGCAAATCCTAAAGTGGCTCCAATTATTGCGAAAATGATGAGTAAATTTGCTGGACCCCAGTGATTGCCGAACCTGGATGCCTTGTTTTTGTCATTTTCTTTGTGAAAGAGAGTTTCCACACTTGCAAACTATGACTATCGTGTCATCATTCTGAGATTCTGTTTATTCCAACATTGTAATACAGATGACGGTGCAGCCATTTCCTTCTGTCAGTGAGTTTTCAATTAGAACATAATTTTCAACTTTACTGTAACTCGTTTGGTGCTTATGATATCCTCTCTTTTTGTCCAATTATGAGTGAATGCTGGAAGTTCGGGATTTTAGATTTTATGGTAATGTCGATGTGCTCTACATATTTTGAACAAGTGTTCATGAACCCAAAGGAGACCATTTTCCAAATTAATGAATGGGTCGGAGCGGCCTCACAGTGTGATTTTTGAGCTGGCTAAGTGGTTCGTATCTTTGTACAAGGAACCCATCATATTAATCCTTCGCAATTGAATATTATTTAAACTTAGAAAATTGATACACATAGCACTAATAGAGGCAAATAATGATTTTAAGCCATTAGTTTATTTACTTGAAGTAGAGATCGATACAATTTAGGATAATAATTTGTTAGATTTTCAGCTACATTGTCACTTTAGGCAGCGTCCCTCACCTGTGCGTTCTCCTCCTTAAGTTGTATGAGATCGTTGTTGTAATGGTGCTTCTTTTGCCTCCGGTGATGGGTGATCTTGGGAAAGTCTAAACTTGTGATGAGAGGGGGTTCTTCTGCTCCATTCATTTTCGTTTCAACCGTGTTGGTCAGAAAACGAGAGTTGTAAAAGAAAACGGCCAAGTTCAATTTGCACTATTGTGATTTTGAACTCTGTATTCAATAAAGATTACCACAGAATGCTAATTTGACCTCAAAAATTGCTAGGACATCAATCGGGACGTATACAGAAAGAAAGCTCGTTAGTGTGGATCAGTCGCCTAGATGTCTTTTATTTACTGTCTCGTAGAACAAATCAAACAAAGTGTCTAGATGTGATCTACATGTCAATAATTATTTTGTTCATAACTGATAGTCCCTGCGAAAATTTCGTCCTCAGATTGTCTATGACTTGGGGGTATCCAATACGTGCCTTTTCGAGTTCAATTGTACTAATAAAAGGAGGGTGGTGATAACCGTTGGTCATTTTCAATAAGCTAAATATTATTGCACTATTAGATGTTTCGAAAAAGGATTATAATGGTTGTACCGTGAGGATCACATGGGCCTGCACTTGGTTCCCCTGTAAGTACAAGACCAATGTACATGTAGCATGATTGTTCGAAAATTAATCATACGTTTGTGTAACGACCCGGTCTCTCATCGGAGCCGTTATCTTACGTACTGTCCGCTATTTTACGTACCAGGATTCAACTTTAAGTCTCCCATATGATGGAGGTCTTGGGTTCGAATTCTGGGGGACGCGTCAGAAAGTCGTGAGGAGATAAGTTGGCAGAAGCCCACCCCATAGCGGACAATACGTAAGATAGCGGCTCCGGTGAGAGGCTGGGTCGTTACATTTTGAATCAAGGAACTTCAAAAACATCACTGTGTAAGAATTATTTGCTTTTTTCTCTCCATGTACAATGTGCCAAGGGGATGCAATGATGCCTGTAATAACTTGTTTGGCTAAGCTTATAAGATGCTTACAAGCACCTTATTTGAGAAGTGTAATTTCTGTAGGGTTAAAGTTGAAAAATAAGAGGCGATCTATTCCAGGGGAAATCGTGAAATGTACAGATTGACTTCTGTAATTTAAATCTCATTATTTCATCAAACTATTTGACTGCTACACATTCAATTTAAGTTTTAATTAGATCAATAATCAATTTCAAAATTAGTCACAATCTTATTAAAATAATTACAATTATAAGTTCATAACAAGGGGATGTCAGATTCAAGATAGCCGACACTAAGGCCCTGTTTGATATATATTATTTTTTTCATTCTCATTCTTCTACTCATTTTCAACCACACATTTTTCAATAAAATAATATTTTCCATCACATCAATAACTTTTCCTTCATTTTTAACCACACATTCTCCATCAATCTATTATTCAATAATACATTCTTTCAAAAAAAATTTTCTCAAACACACTCTAATTCTGTTATTTCTTTATACTTGTATCTTCATCGTTCTTTCGCTTTTTTTTTTTATATACCGAAAGTACCGTACACGGTACACATCACAATTTTGAATTTGAAGAGAAAAAAACTAACAGTTTTTGCTCTTTTTCGTAAAGTTCCATAAAAATGTATTCTTCAACAGTGATTTAATCTCATTTCAACCACAAATTTTTAAATAAAATAATATTACATATAAATGTAAAAATTTTCCTTATTTTTTAACCACACATTCTCCATAATAACACTATTACAAAATGCAATTTAAAAAAAAAAAAAAGGGCTCAAACAGGCCCTAATTTTCAATTAGCTTAACTAATTTCTCCGAAATACTTCAGTAAACTCAACAAAAATTTGAACTCACTTGTCACTTGCCCACCAACCTCCATCTTTTCAGACAAAAAAAGGAGAAATATTTCAGAACTTCATAAAATATTTATGTCTACAAATTCAATGTTATGATGTCGTCTCGTCATTAGTCCATTTATTGAGGAGTTGATTATTATGAAACTTTTGAATCCAGACTCCAATTTAAAGTCTTTAGTGGGCACCTCTACTTATGTGACATAAAGGGATTATTGCACCATTGAAATTGAAGGTTTTGTGCTATTGGCATGGAGTTTAATGATATTGACTGTTTCTTGGTAGAATATATTTATTTTATACGTGCATTTTGACGGTGTATTGATACGTGACGTTTTAACGATGAAGTTAGTGAAATATTTTATTGGACGATACTTTCGGTAGGGATTCACTATGGTTTGTATAGTTGCGATTAGATGGTATCTTAGTGAGATACTTAAGGATATATGTTGGTCAAGTTTCATACGTATTGACTCGTCTGTGAAATAGAAGAACTGGACATCTGAAGATAGTCAGAACAACTTACATATTTGGTAGGGACAATATTGGAAAAATACATTCGATATTCCATGACCCCAATCCAAAAAAAACTTATACTAATTTATATTTCTTAACTTGCCAAACAAATCATACATTTTAATGACATCGGCATTACGTGCAAACCACATCACTAATTATAATTAGGGTCTATAATAATAATAATTTCAGTGCTCTTAATCTTGCTCCATCCATAATATGTGGAGAATTTGATTTGTTAGCTCTCAAGTCCCTTTATTTTGTACTAATTAACCCACAAATGAAGCCATTGTTTGTTGCCTTGCTTTCCTTTGAACTATTATTAGTTGGAGAATTGACACCTTTCTTACAAATAGGATTAACCGATTAATGACATAATTATTATGTTAATCTACCCAATTAAAAATATTTTTTTTGTTTCTTTCCTTCGAGGTTAATCTACCCAATTATTATGTTAATCTACCCAATTAAAAATTAATTTGCTTTTAAGTGTAATACAACATTAGAAATACACCATTTTCAAATAAGCAAATTACCTTTGCTTGTACACATTGCAATTTAATATGCTTCTTAAGTCTCTTAATTAATTCAGTGCTTAGCATTTTCCTTTTATTTTTCTTAGGTGGAACTTAGGGAACTAATTAATTATTTTTCGGATTAAGTTTGTTCCGTGAGATCGGCTGAAAATTAGATTTTTAGTTGATTTTGACAAAAAATAAAAAAAAAATAAAAAAAATTGATGAAATATGTAGTTTAAAGTTGATAAAAGTTGTAAATTCTATAAAATGAGTTTTAAAGATTTTTAAAAAATTAAGCCAAACATGCCGCTGTCTTTATTTTCCTAATATTAATTACTCCATGTTTAATGTGTCTACACTGGTTCATTAGAAATGCTCAAGTAAAATGTTTATTACGTAAAAGAAAAGGATGTTTTACCTTTGATGTGACGAATCAAGTCATTATCAAGACTATTAAAACCAAAGTTTCATAGAAAGATCAAGTTCGATTAGGTAATTTTTAGACAAGATGGAAGTTAACTAGCTTTAAAACATGTTTAAATTATGATTCGATAAAAATGAATATTAAATAAGTGAATAATACTTATAAATCTCTCAAATTGTGTACATAAAAAATGATTTGATTTTCTATAAACTATTTATAATATGAACCGTACATGAATTGAGCTAGAAAGACTCCGAAGGTCAAGGTTATTTATAACCGTACTTATTATTGTTATGAATACTGTCGTGATAATTTTTTATTTTTGTTCATGGAATTAATAAAATATGAGTCATTTATATTGATATAATAGTAGAGTAATGATATTCAACACCACTATTGTCAAGTACCCGTTTAGATAGCAACTGTATAATATTAAATGATAAATTCATTTAAATGCAATGTCACATTATTCATAACATTATTCATAGTGTTAAACTCTAGTTTCACCAGTTTTAAATTGCACTAAAGTTCTTAATTTTTATTTATTGTTGTAGTTTTGATCTTATCTTCATTTTTTTTTTTGTTGCATTCTTAACCTCAATCTTTCACTGATTAGCAAATCTAGTCTGGTTTGGGTATAATTTTTTTTTTGTCGCATTCTTACACAACTTCTATTAATTTTTTAACTGTATATTTCATCTATTTTTTTTTTTATCAAAATTTACTAAAATTTTGATTTTTGGCGAAACCAAACATGAACTTAATTTAGTTAAACAATTGTGCAACAATAAAAAATGAAAACCATAGGAGCAATATTAAAACCCACCAATAAATTATTCATTGTCTTTGAGAAAGTGTACTTATGAATTTTGCATAGCTATGAGCTAATACAATGAAGATGCAATTCATAACATATAACCTACATATTTATTTATGTTAATTGAATAAAATGAGAATTTATTCTGTAAGAATTGACTTCCACATTCTTCGATTTGATGTCTTAGTGCCATTTTAAACGGATGTAGGATTTACTCTTAATCCTGCTACAAGGATGTAATGGTTTTTTTCAATAACATAGAGCATACATAGTTCCATCGTCTCGATAATAGCTTAATAGGTTTGAGGGGCCGTTGTTGCCCAAAGATTGAGTTTTTCAATAGATAATATCACTCTTGTCAACTTAACAATTTAGTGCACAAGCTCGTTTAAAACAGGGTGGGTCCAAGAGATTAGACTTGAGGTGGAGTTTGATTCTTTGTAATAGAGAGTTGATTGCATTAGTGTCACGATATATAGCTTTTGAAAAAAGTAGTGACAATATCGTACTTTAGTTAGTATTGTATTAGGGAAGGAGGTTTCGTGTTTAAGTCGATATTAGAATATTCTCATAGAGTGGGTAGATGATGCAAGGACAAAGGGAGACTCCTAAATATAGGACATGGCTTAGGAAATAATAAGTTATTCATATAACAAGCACGGCAAGCACATATCATGTTTTGTCTATGAAACAAATCAATTCCCATTCTATATTCTATGTAATACCCTAAAGCATCCAAAGAAGCATGAAATTCCACTATGTAAAATTAGAACAATGCTATACAAACACAGGGGATGACCGAACACACACACCTCGAGGGTCGAGCATTATTTTATTCACGCCCCCAAGTGCAATATGAGGGTCGGTTACCCGAGGTGTCAACTATTTTCGGGTAAAGTGACTTTACTCATAATTGAAAATTCAAATATGTGATAAATATTAGGGAATAACAATTTCATATATTGATCATTTTTATTCTTAATTCAAGATTCATAATATAATGTAGTGTTCGATCGAATTCTTTTATTGTATTCAATTTACCCATCTCGAATTCTCATTGAGACTATTGAACTAATTCAATTCCATATCTATATGTGAATCAACTTTAGTTAAATGAAACTCCGATTCTAAGAATTTATATTATGATCGCAATAATTAGTATATGTATCTCTACACGTTATACTAATTTACCGAATTTTATTATGTGGTTAAATCTCAAACTTACCTCTCGATTCGTAAGAGACTCACATAATCATCAAATTATTGATAAAATAATTTAATGCATTAAACTTATAATAAAATTAATACATAAATAAATAAATCATAGAAATCTTGAATAAAAAAATAAAGGATCACAAGTCGACTACATTGTTTTCCATAATATAAAAATTAGTTATTCATATTGTAAAAATAATAATACTCAAAAGTGAAAAGATATCACCAAAAATTGACGAAACGTAAAAATTTCTGGTGTTTCCAACTCCTTTTTTTTTTTTTTTCCTTTTCTTCTTTTTCTTTTTCTCTTTCCTTTCTCCTCCCTGCCTAGCGGTGGCAACGAGCCGAGCCGAGCCGAGCCGGGAAAAAAAAGCTCGGGCCAAGCCCGAGCTTTTTTGGACCGAGCTTTTTTCGGCCCGAGCCGAGCCGAGCCGGGCCCGGCCAAAAAAAATGAGGCTCGGCCCGAGCTTTTGGCCCGAGCCTTAGCGGGCCGAGCCGGCTCGGATTTTTTTTTTTTTTTTCTTACGCTTTGCGAGCAGCGGCAAGCAAGCTTGCTGGGCGCTCTTGCGCACCGCCTTTGCAAAGAAAATACAAGTGCGTTTTGCGCTTTGCCTGCATGTCGCTTGCGAAGAAGTCGTCGACTTCTTGTCGTCGACGACGGCCTTGTCGCTTCAAAAAAAAAAATATATATATATATATTTTTAATGGAGGCTCGCCCGGGCCACGGGCCGGCCCGGGCTCGAGCCGACTCCCCAAAGTGGGGCTCGGCCCGAGCCTGGGCTCGGTTCCACCGAGCCCGAGCCGGGCCCGGCTCGGGCTTTTTCTGAGCCGAGCCCGGGCCGTCCGAGCCTTCGAGCTTTTTTGCCACCGCTATCCCTGCCCTTTTTTTCTCCTGCTTTGACTTTTTTCCCCTTTTCCTCTTATTTTCTCTTTCTCTTTCTCTTCTTTTCTCTTTTCTTTCCTCTATTCGTGTCCCGTTTTCCTCTTTGCGTGTTTCTCTTCTTCACTCTCTCCCTCTGTAACTATATATATATATATTCTACAAAAAAAAAATAAAAAAATGAAAAAATCCTTTCCTATAGTTAGGCATTTTTTATTTTTTTATAAATAACTTTTTATTTTTATTATATTTCTAACAATTTTCTCAACATCAGTCTCTAGTTCGCGATGGTTGATTAATCATAAACCTCTTGGTGTATAAACTCTAAAATTCAATAACTTGCACGTAGATTTCTGTGAATCATATATGCTAATCATTAATTAGGAGATGAACAAAATTCATACGTGGTTGATGAAGAATGCATTCGATTCCTGGGAAATTTCAAGTTAAGAGCATGTGTATATGAGGGTGACATACATGTATATAATATTAATATACAAATGAAACATCCTCCGTTTAGCTTTCCTTACGGGGAAAGTATGTACAACATTTGTGTCAAAAAATCCCAGATTTAGTGCCTTTCAAGTCATCTCATATATAGTTACAAAAATTGGAGCATAATCCGTTTTGCTAGTGATGCACAATACATGTATGGTGTATATATTAGCCACCTGGCCTAGATTGTTGAGTTGTTGGTGGTTCCCAAAATGGGGCAAACCATCATTCATTGTACTATTAGTTTGATCGATCATGCTAGTGGTATATTGGACGTTACATCGAGGGTTACACCCCCCTCACATGGGGGGTGGGGTCCACTCAAATAAAAAAATATTATGTCAGTGGGTCCCATCCCCCATGTGAGGGGGTGTAACCTTTGATGTACAACCATCATTATCCTAGTTCGATTGTTGGTCTTTACTTCACTAGCATAATGTGATTGATATATTGTGCAAGACTTATTTTCGATGAATTTGACATTGACTGAATAGATTATTTAGCCTATGTTTGTTTTAGATAAAATCAATTTTTAGTAGATTTCGATAAAAGTCTATAAAATGTGCAGTTAAAAAGTTGTAGGTTTCATAAATTCTCGTGGTTAGAATTAATTGTTAACTTTAACTTAATTTTTAATTCAAATTTTTAGCTGACCAAACAAGGGCTTAGTGATCGAAAAGTGTGTACTTAACCCTTTTATCGGAGTATATTCTTTTTGTGTTATTTTAGTGGGTGTTTTCGCGTTCTGGTAGTGGATACGTTGCTTTCGATTGAAATAGTTTTTGGGAGCACAGTATATAACTGAAAAGAGCTCAAACTATAGTAACAAAAATATTAGGTATAAGTACTATGAATTTATGAATTGTCGTTCTATTTGTTTCATCACTATAGTTACTGAAATACTAATAGATAAAACGGAATAACGAACTTGAGACTAAGTGAAATAGTAAATTATCAAAATTCGCTGAACATCTTTTGGGTTGAACTTATATGAATTGTATTTTTAAGCCTAGAATAAATCGCTGATATATACTACGGTAGACTTTGTTAAGAAAACAAATCGCGTTGAAACTACACCACATAATTCATCACCAATTTTAATTTAAGTCATGTATCTAACAAACGAATCTAGCAAGATTTTTATATTCTAGAGAGTCTTTAGTTCACACTAAGTTGTAATTTCCAGATTATTCTAAATCATGATAGAGTCCAAGTTTTTATTAATCTCCTAATCATGTTCAGGAGAATGAGTTGTTCGAGAAAGAGGGTCCACATTGAACAATTTTCACCTAATTAATTAGGACCCTAAAGTCAGAAACCCAAGATTTGGGATTATTACCTGCCCACAATCTGATGGCTTAGATAATATAATGTATTGCCAATTTGTGTCTAAATGACATGAAACTATACATCACACGATAAAAACTGTACAGAATTTTTCCAATTCAAGAAATCCTCTTCAAATGACACGTACATTGTAGGTCAAGAAAACCTCGAAATACACAAAACTTGTACCAATGTCTCATTTTGGAACAAGATTTTATAAAAAAAAATAATAAGGATTCAAATGGAAGGCCACGATCACTTCTAAAAAATTGGCTAACCTTAATATAATTGCAATGGAACAATCTAAGAACTAAGCTCAAACAGGGAGACAACACTTGATTGAACACCTTATGATTAATCTTACTAATTAAATTATTTATGAGGTACGTATCAAAGATATCAAACCCTTATTTGTTCTAGGCATGCACGCATTCATATACAATTTTTGATTATTCAAGTATCAAGAAAACTTGAGAAATAAGTTAAGAAATTAAGACTACATGTATGTATTATGTGAGTAGGTACGTATTTTTATGTGTTCCTCTTAGGGTCTATTTGATTGCAAGGGTGGAAAATGGGTGGAAAGAAAATGAATTTTAGGAAAAATAATTGTCTAGAATTTGTTTTCCAGAGAATTGTTAATTAAGTGTATTTGATTGATATAATTTTTCAAGCATAAATTTTTTAAAATTTTGGATCTTTTTGTTCACGTTAGGCTTCATTTTACATGAAAATTATTCATTAAAGTAAATTTTTTTTTTTTACAATTGATTATGAAATTTGTTACCATTGCCAAAAAAAAAAAAAAAAAGTTTGCTCGATATTTTTGCTTCATTTTTTCATCAATGTTTAGTGTTCGTTTGATTTTGTTTTACATGAAAATTGTCCACTAAAGTGATTTTTTTTTTTTTTACAACTGGTTATGAAATTTATTTCTATTGTAAAAAAAAAAAAAAAAAAAAAAAAAAAATATATATATATATATATATATATATATATATATATATATATATATATATATATATATATATTTGGCCAGAAAACTGAAATTCATTTTCCCACCAAATTTGTGCAATCAAACAGCACAAAAAGGGAAGTGGGAAAATATTTTTCATTTTTCATGAAAAATTTAACAAATCAAACAGCGCCTTAGATAATTTGATTAATGAATCTATCTAGATATGTTTAGAATTTATTTTTGTTTGTTATTATAGTGTATAATTTTGTCGAAATCCCCACCTACCCACACACATTTGAACCAAAAAAATCTAAATAGAATGTTCAAAGAAAAAAAGGAGAGAGAGAGAGAGAGAGAGAGGTATGAACTGTGTTTTGACTTACCAATTACTTGTTGCAGATCCTTCAAATTGAGCCAATGTTTGAGCCACATTATTTTTTTCGATCTCAATCTTTTACTCACTTTCAATAAAATAATATTTTTATAATCACATCAATAATTTTTCCTTCTTTTTCAACCACATATTCCCCATCATATCACAAAAAAAAAAAAAAAAAAGAATTATCTCCTAAAAAATGTGCATCAAACAGGGCCGAGTAAATAATTTAACCATATTTTGGTTGATAAAAAAGTTGGGAACTAACAAAATAAATAATTAAGATTGTGTTCAATACAGTAAGGTATATAGAAATTTTTGAGATGTGTGGTTGAAAGTCGTGGGACCCATGAAAGCTATAGTTGATATTGAGTGTTTGACTTTGATTTAGATTAAAATCTGATTTTAATCCGAAACAAGCATTACCTTGATAAAAAAAGTTATGAATGATTAAAATATAAAAGTCCATCGTTTTTTAACTTGGCTCCAAATCGACAGACCGGTAAAGTTTTCTCAATTATATTTCCTAAGATGGTGGTCTGGTCATGCATCCTCTTCTAAATTTGTATTTTAATATTATTTCTATAAGAAAAAATATTTCGTTTGCATGGAGGGACGTTTATTAAAAATGTATATAAATGAAAGTAATATTTTCTTTTCATCTGGTTTTTTGCCGTAAACCAAGGACCAAATAACTTTTCATGTAAGCAAGGAAATATATCAAACATCATAATTAGTTTTTTTTTGGATACAATCTATGTACCTAAATTATAAGTGCGTTTATTTATTTCTCACTGTAGTATTTTTCATGTAATAAATAAACAAATACATATAATGAAGCACGGTAACAAATCGAGCTGAACAGAGAAAAAATATTCACTCAATCGACCTAAAGTTTATCAAGACGTGGAATTTGTTTATAGAAAAATCATCGTATTCGAAATATAATACATATATAATTAAATTTATCCGGAGACATTTTAAACGTGGTGATGACGAAATGGTTGAGTAAGATTGCAATCACAGGGTGCCCTTGTGTAGCAATATGGGAAGAACTATTTTTTTTTTCTTTTTTCTTTTTTGGGGTGGGGTAGGGTGGGGGTGGGTGAGGTGAGGTGAGGGCGTGCTTAGATGTAGCTTTGTCTTTGGGTCACCCCATCATTCACTATCTCCACCTTGCAGAGATACCCTTAGATAACAGGCTTTGTAGTTCATCAGTAGCTTTCAGAAAACCAATGGTGGGCCCTTGAATCCTACACACACACACACAAAATATATTATAATATAGAAGAAACAAATTCGACAACTTTATGTAATGGTTTGGTAGGATATAAAGGTGGGTGAGGGGACTTTTTTAGCATAGTTTTCATTGGAGAAATAGAATTATGGGTAGACAACCTTGTTGTGACAAACTCGGGGTGAAGAAGGGGCCATGGACGGCTGAGGAAGACAAGAAACTCATTAATTTCATCCTCACTAATGGCCAATGCTGCTGGAGGGCCGTCCCAAAGCTGGCTGGACTTCGTCGTTGTGGAAAGAGCTGCCGACTCCGGTGGACGAATTATCTCCGTCCCGACTTGAAACGTGGTCTTCTTACGGAAGCTGAGGAGAAACTGGTTATTGATCTTCATGCTTGTCTTGGAAATAGGTAAACTATGCATTGCATCTTTGATACGTGAGCGTGGTCTGCTAAGTATACAGAGGATTCGATGACACTCGACACTACACGTGATATTATTGAGATTTATTCAATACTGCACATAAAATATGCATTAATTATTTTGCTTCGGATGACTAGTTAACATTTTGGCGTGTTTCGTGCAAAAAATGGAGGAAAAAAGTGAAATATATTTTTTACTTAAATTTCTGAAAATTACTTAAAATAATGGAGCTTTTATGTGATAAGCTCAAATAATTAAACAATGATGTTTGGTGAAGAAAGTTCACTTATGCACCTCAAAGGCTCAAACCTTTCCTATTACTTCAGACTAGTGGGCAATCCAAGCACCTTTTGTGTGGTAAATATATGCGTTGCGTTGCTTTATCTCTTTGGTGTTATTGCAATAGTTTTTTTTTACCACGTGTCTCATACTTCACTCAAACTATTTATTTTACTCTCTTGCCTTTACATATCGAGTACTCTTAAACAATGCATTGAGTGGTACAAACGTTAAGATAATTGTGTATTATTCACAAAACTTTTGGTTTTTATTCATTAGGTGGTCCAAAATCGCTGCAAGATTGCCTGGAAGAACAGACAACGAGATTAAAAATCATTGGAATACACATATCAAGAAAAAACTTCTGAAAATGGGAATTGATCCAGTTACACATGAACCACTTCAGAAGGAAACTGAAAAATCTGTGTCTGATGCACTAGAAAATTTGCCTGATTCGGACAAAAACCTGGTTCAGTTACAAGAAATTACTAATAATGGCATTACCAGCAGTTCAGATGAAAACTCCACCTCACCAACTGATCACACTTGTTCATCTGATGAATCCAATTTTCTAGAAAATGACCCTTTAATCACTTGCCTATTCGAAGATGACCCTCCTCCAGTTAACGATGTCCCGTGGGAGTTTCCACCCCATCAGCCGAACTTAGATAACTTATTTGTGCCATCGTGGGACGAAAACTGCTCATGGCTATTGGACTGTCAAGATTTCGGAATTCATGACTTTGGGTTCGATTGTTTCAACAACGTCGAAATGACTAACGTCTTGAACACGTTAGAGACAGGGAACGATCAATAAGTTTGTCGTGATCAAACGCGAGGGGCGGGATCATATAGAACATATAGAGAAGAACGGTGTTTAATTAGCCTCATCAGTGCATCCATGTTACAAAGTACCATGCGCTGTCTATCAGTTTACTTAGTTTCATCATATAGTTGATTTTGTGGGTTAATTAGAAGAGAAAGCCTCTATTTGTTTAGAGGTTTTTCACCAACCAAATTAGAGAGAAAGATATACCAAATTGCTGCTCCTTTGCAAGAAATATGTGGGGACAAGCTGTAGATTAGGGCTTAATGTTGTGGTAGAATATTCATGTGAATATAATGCCCTATGTATATTACAATGTATTCATATCAATAAAGATAAGGTTCTTATGATCTGCTTATGTAAGTAGACTCTTACAGCCTACCAAATGTCCAAAAAAACAAGATCAATCAATTTCGTGAATAAGAGACAATTGCTCATTTCATAATGATTTATTTATTTATTTTCATTCAAAAGAGTATGTTGATTCAAAGGCATGTTTGGTTGAGATAGCTATTGCTTTCAAATAATTAATTTATGTATATTGAAATTTTTTCACCAAAAACCTATTTTTTTACACTTAAAGTTACTTGTATGTAATTTGTAACCAAAATGGGATTTATATGTTCATACAAGATGACGGCTTGTTTGAACACCAATCTTTAATCTGATTGTTCTTTTACGTTTTAGGCGCATCGAATCTTACTCATTTGAGCTTCTTGAGCTATGATGTCATATAGAGAATTGAAGTTCCATCTTGTCAAGAGGAATGTGTAAAAACTCCGGGATTTTCTCTTATTGTGCTGTGCAAGATGGTGACTAGTTTGATTACACGTACCAATTTTGAAATCAAGTATTTTGTTTGCAATTTAACAACTTTCCCTTGATACGACGTTCTACTTGATTTCATTGAGCACTAAGTTTATAGATAGGATTTTTAGGTTAGTCATTTGTGGGATCATTAAAGAAGTTATATTTTCATGAGTTGCAATCTTTGCGCTTTGGCAATAAAAAACACCACTCCACTTGAAAAGGCATTACTATTCTACATATGGGGAAACAGATGGTACATATTAGCATTAATGTAAGGACCACAATCACATGTTTCAATTGAAAACTTGGAGCCCTATAATTAATTGAAACCATTATCTTTTTTTTTTTAATTTAAAATTTATGAAGTGTTTAGCAAATATGTAATATTCATGACAAACAATTTCTTTTTAAGATATTTCTAGTAAGGATTAATCAAATGATTAAATGAGACCAAAACATTAAAGTAACAAGATAAGAGCTTTGTTAGTACAACTAATTAATCAGTAAACAGCAATCAAAGAGAAATGCCACCAGAACAACAGCTGCAATTTTTCCTTACATCTTATACTATATAACCTTTTACATTGAGACAAAATAGTTTAGTTCTTTATCATTATTTTGCTAGTTAATTCCCTCAGTTAATCTTAAAACCATGCTTAAGAGAATGAGGTGAACAAAATATTCAAAATAAAAAAATAGTTGAGCAAATAATTAATCAATTGTCAGAAGGGTGATAAATGACCCTACATAAAGATCCTCAATATATCTCATTGTTGTTGGTGGCGCATCATCATTTTGATGCCTAAGTGGAATGTTGAATCATTTGATTCTTGTGGTTTCAAATTCCCTTTTACCATGTTATATTACCAATATGAAGTATATGGATTTTAAGTGGTTGATTTTGTTTATGTTATCGTGTTGTCGAGACTACGTATATTCTGATTAGAAATGTAAAGCGGTCTAAGTCATGTGACAATTCGTGGACATGCCATCACGTTTCTACAATTCCTTTGGATACGTACACCTTTGTACTTTTCTAGAGTAACTAGAAGATCACATTATCAATATGGGGTGAACTACCATTCGAAGAACAATCATGCATGGAGTTTGTCACGTGACAATACATCATTAGACAATTTAAAAACAACACAGTTTTTTAGCCCAATCATTTGTTGACAAGTTGGACAATGTCAACAATGATGTACACAAAAAGGTGTACAAATGACATTATCCTTCGAAGAATTAAAATGTGAAGTGAAAAGGTAAGAATCTATTGTCAATTATTTGGACCTCTTTGTCTTTCAATAGCTTGACAGTAGCAAGTATAGTGTCTACTTATTATGTTCTGAAGAGTAAGTTCGTAACAAACGATATGATGATATAATGACTATTTACAACTAAAAAAAAATTGTATTTTAAAAATTATCCGTGACTTTGAAAACAATACACATTTTTTATAAATACTGAGTCTATTTTTAAGCTTAAATGGAAGAGGACAATCAAATTTAAGAACCTAACTGGATTTAAAGCGTCAATAGTTGCATCCATTCTAGTTTTAATCTTAACAACTTTAAATATTTAAAAAAAATTACTAACGTGATTTAGAAACAAGAAAAAGCAAGATCATTCAAAAAAATAAATGAAGGTAGAAAAAGAAAAAAGACAGAAGAAAAGGAAGCTTATTGGTGTAGGGATACGTACGTGGTGTACATAAGAATCAAATAGATATAGGTAGTTATTTATTTCCAATTTATTAATAACATAAATGTTTTAAAATGTAGTATAACTTAAATTTTTCACGGTGACAAAATAATCAACCTATAGTCTAAATATGGTTAAGACAACAACTATGTTGCTTTTACATAGCTTCTAGTTTTAATCTTAACAAGGCGCCTTGGGCATTGTACATTGAATGCAATTTTAACTTGTCCATGGGTTTACCATAGGGATGGCAATTCGAACTATTAAAATCGAAAATCGCGGTTAATCAAACCGAATGGGACGAAAAAATCGAACCGATGGTGCAATGGGACGGTTATAGTTTTGATTTTAATGAACCGCTTCATTTAGGGACGTGTATGGTATTTAGTGATGGTGCCCCACACCGAACCGATTACCCGTTAAAAAAAAAATTAATTGGACAATTGGACTTTCTATTATTCTTTGGGAAAAATTCATAAATAAGGTGTTTAGTTTACACTAATTCAAAAATCATGTTTATAGTTTGAAAATTCAAAAATAAGGTTTTTTTTATAATTATAATATAATATAATATAATAAACCCACCCCACATGCACCCCCCTACCGCTCTGGGGACTATTCCGACCACCACTCTTCTCCGACGACCATTTCGGCAATCATTCCAGTTACAAATTAATAATTTAATTAGTCACATATCATTTTTCAGTCACAAATAATAATCAAAAACTTTATAGGTCACATTTAATTTGTTGATCACAGATTTCAAAATTAGTTGGTCATAGATCAAAATTTATAGGTTACACAGTCATAGATTTCCAAATTAATTGATCACAGATTTTTTTACGGTCACAGATTATATAATTTTTAGGTCACAGATAAAAAAATAGTTGGTCACGGATTATATTTTTGAGTCGCATATTATTAAATTTTTAGGTCACAGTTAAGTAATTGGTCACAAATTACCAAACATTTGGTCACAGATAATCAAATACTTGGTCACAGACTATCGGTACTATCACTATGCCCACTTTCGACCACCCTGTCCAACACTACCAACACGACCACTACAACCACTTGTAACTACCCTCACCCGCCACCACCACCACGACACTACAACACTACCAACAAGGCAACAACAAAGTCACTGCCAACAAATTACTACATCACCACCTAGATCCACTGCACCACCATCACCATCTCGATCGTACCGTCACACTACCACCAACAGAAACGTAACACCTCCGCCATAGGAAACACACAACCTCCACAGAAACGAACCACCACCACCATTTTGCAACCCACCAACAACCTGCACCAACAACGCAGGCATCATCATACCACAATCACAACCCAACAAAAAAACCCCAAGCCCACCACCCATAAACTTCCACCCTCGTCGCCACTACTGCAACACCACCGCACCACACACAACACACCTCCGCACCAAACCACTGGACAGAGCACCGCCCACCACCACCTCACACAGCACCACAACCACCACTACACAGCATCATCGCACCCAACCACCAAATAAAAAAAGGACAACAGGATCGTACTGTGCGCAGCGGCGATGAACAGCCACACACGGACAATTGGACTACCGCTGCGCACAGTAGTCAGTCAGCGCAGCGTGGCGACGCTGCTGTTCACCACAGCGTCGCCACGCTGCCTTTCACAAAGAGTGAGAGAGAGAACGGACAGCACATTAGCGAGACATTGCTGTAATCTCCGGCGGTGGTAAGGGATTGGGTAGAGAGAGAGACGAGAATATGGAAAAGGAGAGTGGTGAGGATTGAAAAAATGATTTAGGGTTTGTTTGGGATTAGGGGTTATTAATATATGACCTGATTTTTGAATAAAAAAAATTTAGACTTGATTTTTAAAAAGCAATGTTTAAACACCTGATTTTTTATAATTTCCCTTATTCTTTCTCAAAATTAATTGAACAATTTTGACAATTGAGCTTCCCAAAATTCTGGCCCAATTAAGATTAAGTAAACCTTAATCCAATAACCCAGCCCAGTGCCCAAGTAGCCCAATTTCAATATATCTTACACGTTAAATTAAAACTCAGGTTTACAGTTTTCAGACTACACTTCTCCTTCACTCAAACCCGCCGTCGCCTTCGCCAGTTCCGGGTATGGTATAGTTTCATGTTTCTTGGGTGCTTATATTGTGCCTTAAGTTTGGTAAATAATTTTGTGCATCGAATTCTTATTTCAAGAACTCAGTGCAATTGTCCCTGCTCGCGAAAAAAGACCATCGTAAAAATGAAATCGTGCAGAATCAAGCGATTTAATTGACACTATTATTTATACGATTGAGTTGTCTCCAGCAATTCTAGATTCGAAAGTTTCACAGGTTCATTTTCTCTTGAATTCAAATCATTCAATTCTTAAACCAAATCAATGTTACTTTCTGTTCATAAATTGTATTTTCTGTTCATCAAATCAATGATAAGTTTATCAGAATTCTGTTTGTTTTAATATTTATACATTGAAATGTTCAGTATTTAAATAACAGTATTGATTTATATAGTTTTTTAGTTTATTCCGCTTCTAGGATTATGATAATGTTGAATAAACCATTTTAATAAAAATATATTGATTGGTGGCCCAGATGTCTTGCCATGGGTTGGCGTATTCTGTTCTGACTCCACTCGCTTCAGTTGCAAGTGCTTCAATTGAAGTTGGAGATACCGCTATTGGCATTCAAGAAAATTACATTTCTTATTTACTATATATGAATCAATTTTGAGATTTGACTATTGACTATGCTAGTAAGAGTTGTGCGGAAAAATGAAGATTAACCTATGCTAGTAAGAGTCTTGACCCATGTTGATAATGTTGTTTGTTAAATTCGAATTTTGCATTTGGAAGTTGGAATATTGTTTGCTAAATTGGCTTAATATTGTTTTTTGTTTTTTTTTTTACTTTTCTTCATAATTTTTTTTTTCACTTTGACGTTTGGAGTTAGACTTATAAAAAATAATTTATTTTTGTGGTTATTAACCGAATCGAATCAAATCGAACCAAACCGAACCAAGATACTAACCGAACCGACTTACGTAGTTATGGTATGACCAAAAATTTGATAGTGCGGTTACGATTTTGGCCGAACCGACCCCGAACCGAATTGTTGCCATCCCTAGTTCACCACCTAGCTATTAATCTAAAACTCTAAGGGCATGTTTGAGAGTTTTACTTTCACCGATTTTGAGTAATACTGTTTATGAAGGGTTGAAAAAATCAGTACTTGTTAGTTTTTTTAGCACCCATTTTGGATTGTTAAAAAACCTCCAAAATCGGTGGTGTAATTTTAACTGATTCTCTCAACTCGCCAAACCAGTGGGTTTTGACCGTTTCTCAAATTCTTTTGTGTAAAAAAATTATTTATAAAATAAAAATACTATTAATAAGACAAAAACTCACTTATAAAATATAAGTAAAAAATTCACTTAAAATTATTTAAAAGCATAAAATCAATGTATAATTATAAAATCTACTTATAAGTAAAAAATATTAACTTGAAATTGCAAACAAATTTTTAACTTTATTTTATTTTTTAAGTTAAATATTAACTTATATGTAAAAATTAATTATAAGTAAAATATCACTTATGAATAAAAAATTTTATATAAGAAACTGTAAATTGAAAATTTTACTAAGGAATATATTATTATATATATTTTTTTATTTTTTTAAAAAAAACTTTCATAATCAGTGGATAAAAAATTCCTAAGTATAAGTTGAACATTTTTAAAAATCACTACTAAAATCATTTAAAATTGATTCACTCGAAATCGATACTTTAAAAAACACTCATAATCAGTACGTCGAAACTCTCAATAGAGCTCTAATTGGAGTTGGATACTTGTTCTTGTTTATGTTGACATCGTCACATACATCTCATACATTGATAATTTATTTATTTTCAACTTGGTCATTAGTATTCTATTACTCGATGGACACGTCTCCTTAAGATTGTTGGTCCATTTTACTTCACGTGGCATTTTTTCTCACAACATTAATATCTTCATGCATCAGGCTAAGTAGAAACCCTAGCAATCTTTAATATCTTCTGCTCACGAGATCGTGTAAATAAACTCTCTCAATTTATGGACCAACAAACATTTGATCAACACTACGTGTATCAAACGCCTTATTTATGTGGCACACTTCATTTTGGCATATTGCTTCAAAGACATTTTCCTCTCTTCTAGCTTGCATTCTCTTATTCTATTAGATAGTTAATGCTGATAATCAAATATCGACCAAATTCACACGTTGTGCTTCTTGGATACAATTCAATTGCTTAGATATTTTGCAAACAAGAATCTATCGCGCTCTCTTCTATTGAAGTAGAGCATCCCTCAATAGCCACCACAACATGTAATATTCTCTATACGAAATCTTTATGTCTTAAGACAAATCAATTTTCACCATACTTCTTATTTATTGTGACAATGCTAACATAAAATATTGATTTAATCAAATATTTGATTCTTGCATGAACATATTGAGGTCGATGCACACTTCTTTCAATCACGAGAAAGTTCAAAATGGATACATTATGGCATCACATTTTGCCTTGCCTGACTAACTTGTTCATGCGTTCAGTTTGATATACTTGGATATCTGACTACTATTTGTTAGATATTTTTCATCATTTTGCATGTATTATCTTTTGTTTTGCGAATGTTTTGCCGCTCCGACTAGTGTTTGCCGCTACGCAATATGTTAGATATTTTTCATCATTTTGCATGTATTATCTTTTGTTTTGCGAATGTTTTGCCGCTCCGACTAGTGTTTGCCGCTACGCAACGTGGATCGACCTGCCCGGTCAGGTCGCGGGGGTCGAGGGGGCAGCGCCCCCCGTGGGGGCTCGGGGGCAACGCCCCTGAAAGAGAATTTTATTTTCAGAAGTTTTTGAATAGGTATGTTTCTTCCAACAGATGCGTCCATTCATTTCAAGGGACACACCTATTCAAAAGGTTGCCTCCATTCCTATATATTTTGGGCGAATTCTCATTTGCGAGACACTTTTTAAAAACTTTCTATTCTTCTGTCTTTCTCTTGGCATCATCAGTTTCTCTATAGAGTGTTTCTTGGTTTGATCAAATAGTCACAATTTGAATCAAACACCTCCATTGTATCCTGAGAGAGATTTTCTATCATACCCCGGTCGTGACTTTGTTGGAAATGGGAGAAACATCTCTTAAAAGATAACGATTTTCGTGCCTTGGAGTTATTTATTGTTCCAGATTTCCTACTTATTTCCCAACAGTTTTAAGAGATGGCATCGTTTCAAGATCTGGCAGTAAATGAATCTGTGGCACCTTCAATTAAAGTCATGAATCAGGATTTGATACGTCTTGATCGGTTTGATGGACAGAATTTCACGCGTTGGCAGGAGAAGGTTTTATTCTTCTTGACAGCAATCAAACTGTCCTACATTCTGAGTGATGATCTTGCGCCTATTCCAGAGAAACAGAAGATGATTCAGATGAACGCAAGAAGGAATTACAGGATCAACGACAGAAACGAAAGGATGATGATTTTCTGTGCAGAGGCCATATTCTGAATGCACTATAGTATACTATTTACAGCGCACACAGGACGATCGTAACATCAAAAGAATTGTGGTTGGAATTGTACATCAAGTATCGTATTGAAGAGGCAACCAACCAGAAATTCTTGATCGGTAATTACTTTGATTTCAAGATGACGGATAGTAAGTCTGTTCTTACCCAAGTACATGAATTACAAATTATTGTTAGTAATCTTAAGAATGCTGAAATTGTCTTGCCTGAACCATTTCAAGTTGGAGCCATTATTACAAAATTACCAAGTTCATGGAATGGCTATAAAAAGAAACTCAAACATGATGAAACCAAGCATACCCTGGAATCCCTCATGCGTCATCTGCGTATTGAGGAAGACTCTCGTAAACGAGATAATAATGATCAAGTGGCAGAAAAGGCGAACGTGGTTCAAGGAAATCATAAGGGTAACAAGAAGCGTAAACACTCCAATTCTAAGGGAGATTATGCAGAAACCTCTAAGAAAAAATTTAAGGGGGATTGTTTCTACTGCAAGAAACCTGGTCATACTGCTCGTGAATGCCGATATCGAATAAAAGACGAGAAGGCAAAGAAGGATCAAGTAAATGTGACTGATGGAAATTATGATCCAAACCTTGTTGCTGTGGTGGAAGAAGCCAACTCAGTCGGAGTTGAAGTAGGGTGGTGGCTGGATACCGGGGCTACAATTCATGTAAGTAATGATAGATCTCAGTTCAAGACTTACAAAGAATGCATCGATATGGGACAGGTAAGAATGGGTAACAATGTTCGTGCCAAAGTTGTTGGAATTGGATCAGTTGAACTGAAATTCACCTCGGGAAAGAATCGACTTTGGCGTAAGTTCTCCATGTGCCCGAAATGTCCAAGAACACGATTTACGGGGATCGCCTTAACAAGGCGAGTTTTAAGATTGTAATTGAGTGCGATAGCCTTATAGTATCTAAGAATAATGTATTTGTCGGAAAAGGTTACTCATGTAATGTTATGTTCAAAATGAATCTAATAAAAGATAACTTTGCTTATAATGTTGATTCTTTACATTTATGGCATGCTAGATTAGGCCACTTAAATTATAAATCCATTAGGAACATGCATAATCTAGGAATTATTCCTAAATGTAAGTTTGATGATGTTAAAAAATGTGATATATGTGTTCAAGGTAAAATAACATGTAAACCTCATAAATCTGTTATGCGAACATTTGAATTACTTGGTCTTATACATTCAGATGTGGTGATTTGCATAGTAAAGTTTCACGCGGAGGGAACAAGTACTTTGTGACCTTTATAGATGATTTTTCGAAATATGCTTATGTATACTTACTAAAAAGTAAAGATGAAGTTTTAAGCAAATTTCTTATTTATAAAGCAGTAGTGGAAAATCAATTAAACCGAAAAATTAAAGTCCTACGTTCTGATAGAGGAGGTGAATACCAAGTAGCGAGAATTAGCAAAATTACGTGAAACTAATGGTATAGTTCACGAGTTTACTCCACCATATTCGCGAGAATCAAACGAGTAGCAGAAAGGAAAAACGGGACTTTAGTTGAAATGGTGAATTGCATGCCGATTAGTTACGGTTTGCCCGACCAATGGTGGGGTGAAGCACTCTTAACTGCATGTTATACTCTAAATAGGATTCCTATGAAGAAGATTAACAAAACTCCATATGAGTTGTGGTTCAACCGGAAACCTAATATTAGTCGTCTCAAGGTGTGGGGATGTCTCGCATATGTGAGAAAACCAAATCCAGAGATTACTAAATTAGGAAATAAAACTTATAAATGTGTATTTATAGGTTATGCAAGAAACAGTACTGCTTATAGGTTTCTGAAGTTAGAATCCTATGATGTTATCGAATCAATTGATGCTGAATTTTTTGAACATATATTCAAGTCTTCATCTATGCAAACTGAAAATAATATTACTTCTAGTTCTTCTAAGAGAGTTCATGAAGAATCTCTTGATGAAACTTCTGTTGAACCACAATCGGAAATAGAACCTAGAAGGAGTAAGAGACAAAGAAAAGAAAAATCTTTCGGACCTGAATTTGTGACTTATTTGCTAGAAGGTGATGTAAATAAAATTACACATCAGACTAAGCTAATGCTTAATGATGATAGTGATCCTGTCACATACTCAGAAGCTATTTCCTCTCGAGATGCTGTACTTTGGAAAGAAGCAATCAATGATGAAATGAGATCCATTATGTCAAATCAAACATGGAAATTGGTTGATTTACCTCGTGGCTCTAAACCAATAGGTTGTAAATGGATTTTCAAGAGGAAATTAAATGCAGATGGCTCTATAAATAAATATAAAGCTCGATTAGTAGCTAAAGGTTTTAAACAACGTCATGGCATAGATTATTTTGATACTTATGCTCCCGTAGCAAGGATATCATCCATCCGCGTATTGCTATCTCTTGCTTCAACTCACAATTTAGTTGTCCATCAAATGGATGTAAAAACGGCTTTTCTAAATGGTGACTTAGAGGAAGAAGTATATATGGAGCAACCTGAGGGTTTTGTTTTACCTGGACAAGAAAAGAAGGTTTGTAAACTAGTCAAGTCTCTTTATGGTTTAAAACAAGCCCCTATGCAATGGCATGAAAAGTTTAATAAAGTAATGTTATCTAACGGTTTCAAGATTAATGAAGCAGACAAATGTATCTATTCAACATATAGAAAAGGTGCATGTATTCTTATTTGCTTGTATGTAGATGACATGCTTATTTTTGGTCCTAACTTAGAAAGTATTAAGGAGACCAAACAATTACTAGAGTCTAACTTCGACATGAAGGATTTAGGCGAAGCAAATGTGATCTTAGGGATTAAAATAATAAGAAAAGATGGATGCATATCGCTGAATCAATCTCATTATGTTGAAAATATCCTTAAAAGATATGGTCATATGGATCAAAAACCCGCATCAACTCCAATAGATCTGAGTATTAAGTTAATGAAAAATACTGGTAGATCTTATGACCAACTACAATACGCAAGTGTAATTGGAAGTCTTATGTATGCTATGCATTGCACAAGACCAGATATTGCATATGTAGTTGGCATATTGTGTCGATTCACTAGTAATCCAGGTAAAGAACATTGGAATGCGGTTTCAAGAGTTCTAAGATACTTGAAAGGAACTATTGATTATGGATTACATTATCAAGGGTTTCCTTCTGTACTTGAAGGATATAGCGATGCAAGTTGGAACAACATAGAATCGAATTCTAAATCCACAACAAAAGGATTTTTACTTTAGGAGGTGCAAGCTGTTTCCTGGTGTTCTAAGAAACAAACATGTGTCTCGATTCGACTATGTTGGCGAATTCATTGCTTTGGCTAATGCAAGTAAAGAAATTTGAATGGCTAAGAAATTTACTAATAGATATCCCATTGTGGGAGAAACCATCTCAGTTTGTGATGATCTATTGTGATAGTAAAGCTACTTTGTATTCGGTAGCGAACAAGACTTACAATGGTAAGCAACGACATCTTAGTCTTCGACATCAGTCTCTTCGAGGATTACTTAAGCAAGGAGTAATCACCGTTGAATATGTAGAGTCGAAGAATAACCTAGCGAGATCCTTTGACAAAAGGGTGACTAGAGAGATGATTGCGAAAACATCGAAAGGAATGGGATTGAGGTCTACGTAACTTCAGTTAGCTTTAATGGGAACCCTACTTATGTTTTGAAATATAAACAAAGTTCAAAGGGTACAAACAAGTTAAAGTCTAACTTAGACAAGACACTAGAGTAGTAGTTAAAACCCATTCATAAAATCTCTAGTGTATGTATTCTGCATGGTAGAGGCTGGATTTAATTCCTTAATAAGTTCTATTGAGAGAGAAAGTAACTCGCAGAATTACTTTATAAAGAACTTAGCTATGTGAGTGAGAAAGTCAGGCCGCTTTCTATGAGATTTAGACCGTCTCTAAAGCACTCGTGAAATTCGGGATATACGCAAGGCCATTAATGCGTTGGTATAAAAGAGACACTCTTTATCGGAATAGTATGTGTAATGACTCCGGCTAGTCATAATAGGGTCATTGGTTCAAGATTCGTTCACCATAGCACCTTGACAAAACTTTGAGTTGTTTACACTAAGTGAAAGTTCAAAGTCAAAAGCTACTTTCATTTATGTACAATTTCCTGCGATGATGCCTTTTGTGTGTATTTGCATGAACTACGGTGGCTTGATCCCGTTAAGGGTACGTAGGCAATCAATTTTGTGATGCAGCCGCTTCATTTTCTCTAAACTAAAATTTTGAAAAATAGGGGGGATATGTTAGATATTTTTCATCATTTTGCATGTATTATCTTTTGTTTTGCGAATGTTTTGCCGCTCCGACTAGTGTTTGCCGCTACGCAAAGGGGATCAACGCCCCTGAAAGAGAATTTTATTTTCAGAAGTTTTTGAATAGGTATGTTTCTTCCAACAGATGCGTCCATTCATTTCAAGGGACACACCTATTCAAAAGGTTGCCTCCATTCCTATATATTTTGGGCGAATTCTCATTTGCGAGACACTTTTTAAAAACTTTCTATTCTTCTGTCTTTCTCTTGGCATCATCAGTTTCTCTATAGAGTGTTTCTTGGTTTGATCAAATAGTCACAATTTGAATCAAACACCTCCATTGTATCCTGAGAGAGATTTTCTATCATACCCCGGTCGTGACTTTGTTGGAAATGGGAGAAACATCTCTTAAAAGATAACGATTTTCGTGCCTTGGAGTTATTTATTGTTCCAGATTTCCTACTTATTTCCCAACACTATTTTGTTGGAGCGTGTTATAGATAACGTTATAAAATAATTAAAACTCTTTGCCTTTTGTTTTGTAGAATTACTCCTTCATTACCGTTAGGTTTTTATATACTATGTAGAAAATCGCTAAATAGTATTTGAAAGCAGATTAGTGCAATTTAAATGAGAGGAGTGAAAAGAAAACCGGAGCGGGGTTGGGGTTTGTGGGGTGGAAGACACGTGCGATGCACGTGATGGGTAGAGCGAAACTTCTAGGCCGCTATAATCTTGGATACAGGAACCCAATTTATCGCCGTTGTCTTTCAATTCCTCGGATCGCCGTCTGCCGATTTTTTCCCGCTGCCACCATCTTCCACCAGCCAATCACCGTGAAGATATCTTTACTTCAAGTTCTTCAGATCTAAGGTATTCCTGCGAACGCGCGTGATTATCTGTGTGAGGTGGGTGGAGTGGGGGGGGGGGGGTGTAAAATGAAAAAGACAGATGAAAAGCTCCTGTAAAGTTGATAAACAATCAAAAAATTTTAAACATATATAATCAAATGTGTGAGCTTGGATTTTAAATAATAATTCTTGATCTAGCTTACATTTTGGTCACTGGCATTGAATTTATTGTTTTGTTTGTTGTTTTTCTCAACTTCATAAATGATTGAAATATTTTAAATTCTAAAAAAAGAAAAATCCTGTTGGTTTCATGGCCACAATAGTTTAGATTACTGTTGAACTTTGAGAATTGGAAATGAGCCATTAGGACCTTTGAATTACAGTATTCACATATCAGATGATAGATAACTAGAATTCCATAAAATTTTGCTCCCTCAATACCACCAATTAAGTTCATATATTTCATCCTAAGAACGGAAGTTTATGTAGCTCGGCATAAACATTGTCAAATGTTTGTATAATTAAAAGGCTATATTGCCATTGGAGATGTGACAATATGACATATATTGGTTTAGGGGCAAGTGTTGGCATAATGCTGATGTTCCTAAGTAATGAATTTCAATCTGTTTACGCCTGCACAAGATCATGCCTTGGCGGAGCCATGTGTATTGGAGTTCGCATTAGGTCTTCTATGGTATTTGAAGTACTTTGGCCTCACTGATCCTTTTTTGGTTGAACGGCTGATCGAAATGTCTCTATAGATTCAATAGATCATTCATATTTTTCTTTTTTGATAGGATGCCAGTATTCATGGTGTTTTTCAAGCACTCCTCGATGTACTTATGTGGGATAGTCCTATTGATACAAAATACGGTTCTTATTCACTTCTCTATTACTTGTGTGTAGGCGGACTGACATAATTTTGATTGAACCGCTATTTATTCAAAGTAATGGTCCGAGGGAGAGATGCATGTTGGGAACACTGTGTCCTCATTGATGCAGCTAAACAGAAGGTTAGATGTAATTATTGTCATCGGGAGTTCAGTGGAGGTGTTTATAGGATTAAATTTCATTTAGCTCAGATCAGAAACAAGGATATAGTTCCATGCTCTGAAGTTCCGACTGATGTGCGGGATCATGTACAAGGTATATTAAGCAATCCCAAGAGGCAGAGAACTCCTAAAAGACAGAAGATGGAGCAGGTGGAAAATGGCCATCAAAATAGCTCTTCTGCGAGTGGCGGCGCCCTTCCCAATCATGGATCCAGTGAACAGAATGGCAGTGCTTGTCCATCTTTGTTATTTCCACGTTCTTCGCCAAGTGCTCCACCCGAACCAGCATTAGAGGATGCTCAAAAGCAAAAACAGGATGACGCAGATAAAAAAGTGGCTGCATTTTTCTTCTATAATTCAATCCCTTTTAATGCTGCTAAATCTACGTACTATCAGGATATGGTAGATGCTATTGCTGAATGTGGAATCGGTTTTAAAGCACCAACTTTTGAAAAGTTGAGATGTAACCTCTTGGACAAAGTTAAAGGTGATATTCATGATCTGTACCGAAAAATGAGAAATGAATGGAAGGAAACAGGTTGCACAATCTTGTGCAATTGCTGGTCTGACGGTAGGACCAAATCACTTGCAGCTTTTTCCGTTACATGCCCTAAAGGGACGTTGTTTCTGAGGTCCATTGATGTCTCTGGCCATGCTGATGATGCTCATTATTTATTTGGGTTGCTAGAATCAGCTGTCTTAGAAGTTGGTATTGAAAATGTTGTTCAAGTGATGACAGAAAGTGATTCTAGTTATGCTTATGCAGGAAAGCTTCTTATGGACAAGTATCCTTCATTATTCTGGTCTCCATGTGCTTCATATTGTATTAATAAGATGTTGGAGGATTTCAGTAAACTAGAATGGGTTAGCATGGTCTTGGAAGAGGCAAATACTATCACAAAATTCTTGTATGGTAATGAATGGATTCTTAAAATGATGCGAAAGTTTACTGGTGGAATGGAGTTGATTAGACAGAAAATTTCAAGGTATTTAACTAATTTTCTCTCCTTAAGATCCCTCATAATACAAGAGGACAATTTGAAGCACATGTTTACCCATGCCGAGTGGTTGTCATCCAATTTTAGTAGACGCCCAGATGGCCAACTCATCAAGTCAATGTTGCTTGCAGAACGATTCTGGAACTCTGCACGTGAAGCCGTTAGCATATCTGAACCACTACTTAAAATCCTCAGGATAGTAGATGGAGACATGCCTGCTATAGGCTTTATGTACGAGGGACTGGAGATGGCAAAACTAACAATCAAGACATATTATAAAGGCATTTCAGAGAAGTATGTGCCTATGTGGGATATAATTGATAGTAGATGGAACATACAGCTTCATTCCCCTTTACATGCAGCTGCAGCGTTCCTTAATCCTTCCATTTTCTATAGCCTCAGCTTTAAGGTTGATTCAAGAATGCGGAATGGTTTTCAAGAAGCTATGATGAAAATGGCAATAGATGATAAAGATAGAATAGAAATAACTAAAGAACATCCGGTGTACATAAATGCTCATGGTGCTCTAGGGACTGAATTTGCGGTAAAGGGGAGAACATTAAATGCCCCAGGTATGCTTTAAATCAAAATAATCGCCATAATCAGATATTCTCATACTTTGTCACGTTAGTTCTAGAAGGAAGGTCCTGAAGAATGGGCCCAGAAGGGAGCTGTTACCATTTAATTAAGTAGGAATAGGATTTGCATTAGGAGGCTGCTTGAACTATACCAGAAAGTTCAACCCAGTGATGTTAAAATGCCTGAAAGAAGTGTAATAAGACATTTCCCAATTGCTAGTTAGTTTTACCGTCATGCAGAAGTAAAGTATTGGATATAGACTTGTTTAACAATAATTGATTATGTTCAAGATTTTGATGGGATTGAGGAAATGTGCTTTAAATGTTTTTTTACATTCGTAGTTAGTTTCACTGTCTCCATAAAAATCGTGGAAAAGGTGTTTAATACATGGTTTCATTCTACACCTAGTCTATCAGAAGTTGTTGGGACTTCATAATATCTCACTTCAATCACCATGTATGTTGACATTTCTGCATTTTGTATCCTTAGGTGACTGGTGGGCAGCATATGGGTATGAAATCCCAACATTGCAGAGATCTGCAATACGGATACTAAGCCAACCTTGTAGTTCTCACTGGTGTAGATGGAATTGGAGCACATTTGAAGTCATTCATAGTAAGAGACGCAGCAGAGCAGAGCTTGATAAACTAAATGATCTGGTGTTTGTCCATTGCAATCTCTGGTTACAAGCAATTGTCAAGAGTAGAAATGTGCAATATAAGTCAATCGATTTTGATCAAATAGATGTGATTTCAGAATGGCCTACTGAATCTGAGACTTCACCCCCTCTCTTGGATGATTCGTGGTTGGACAATCTACCTTCTGAGTGCAGAATATAAGTCAATTGATTTTGATCAAATAGATGTGATTTCAGAATGGCCCACTGGTCCAAATTATAAGTGCTTTAAGCCTCAGTGTTGCATGATTTTTTAAATACCTGTTCACGTTTTGCTTGTATTAATGTAATTATGATGGTTTTGCATTCTTTTAAGTCAAGTCTCTTTAAGTCTTCCTTAGTTATAGGCTCTAAGTTTAAGTATCATGAATCACAATTTTAAGTTTCGCACTATTCAGCCATTGGTGATAGTAGTTATTGATGAAACGATGTCATATCGAATATAGATTCGTCAGCAACTTGTAAAATTGTAACTTGCGAATAAGGTACCCTATCTTTCCCTTTCTAGAACTGTCCGACCATGATATATAATCAGAAGTGACTACTGGATTGCTTAACATGTATAGAATGTAGTATTGCCCACTTTTCTGTTGACGATCTAGTACTAGATTTCTTTAATGGCTTTACATATTTGCTAATGTTTTCTTAAGTTAGGATGTTCCTTTAGTTTAACTTGGGTGGATGAAGTAAGTGTTCCATAGTTCCAGAATGTGTGAAATTCCATATGATATACAGTATTAGAGAATCTGGCTCCGTTTATCCAAGTTCAGTTAAGTGTCATTTCTTGGTTGACATTTGAACTGATATAGGCATTCGCTAAACTGGTTGGTGCGGAGATTGAATAGTGGCCTAGAGAGGTTTGTGGTTGATCGACTCACAATATTATGAATATTTAAAAAAGTAAATAACAATTTACAAAATATAATATTTTATAATTAACACATTGATTATGTTCAGCAATACATGTTCCTCCATGGCGGGTCAAACCTAAACAAATATGACTCGTTATGACCTGTTTAGACAAAGACTTGACATTATCTATTCAAAAAATATAGGACATTAAGAGACAAAATTTGGATTGACCCGACCATAAGGCACATTTTGCATGCATGCCATAGATATAATTTTTTTTAAAAAGTTAGTTTAAAAAAATTAAAATAAAAAAAATGCCCCGAGTTGACTAGCTTGAATGTGTCCCAGTTTGAGAGAGAGAGTTACCTAATACGTAGTATCTTCTTAATCAAATCAATCTATGTATGACGTGATTAAACCTACCCTTAAACTAGTAGCTCAGCCATTATTTTTAAGGATCGTTTGGCATAGATTTTTGGGAATAGATTTTGTGAAAAGTAATATTTTGAAAAAAAAAATGTGTGATTAAAAAATAGAGAAAAACTTTGAATCTAAATAAAAAGTTATTTTATTGAACTAGAGAATTTGTACCACATATGGACTTATATCGCTTTCTTTCTTAATACAAGAAAAGTCAGGTCTTAAAATCAGATGCATGAGCTAATGGATGACAATATTCTATTAACAGAGAAATTTGGGATGTGGATCTTTACCACATAATTTATGAATATGTTTATCTATTTTTTAAGGTTTTTTTTTTTTTTTTGTAAATTCAAACCATCGTAAAGCTAGTGTGTTTATTCATAAAAACAAAATATACAAACTTAAAAGGGACATAATACTAGCTTTAACTCATCGCAAAATATTAGAGTTAAAATTCTCATAGTAGGTGTTGACAATTATTCAAGCCAAACTTTCGTCGTTGGAATACACCGTACCAAAGGGTTCTCGTGGGTTTTGAAGAATCAATTGAATTTTAGGCCAGAGAGAGTTTTGAACGATGACCCTGGAAAATGGGATAAATTAGGAAACCGTTTTGAATATCTTATATTCGGATAGGGAAGAAGGATATGTCCCGGCCTTCATCTAGCAAAGAAAATGGTAATGTAAAGGAGCTTCGCTCCTGCATTCATTTGATTGGAAACTACTGGAGGGCGAAAAACTTGAAAAACTCTGAGAACTTTGGAATTGTTGACTAAGAAACCATTGTAATATCTACCACAACCTTTTGACTTGTGAGGTTTGGTTGATAATATCTTAGAGCATAAAAACAACAAAATAACAGCTAAGAGCTTCATTTGAGGAAGGGAATGACATTGAACTTTTATAATTCAAGAAAACATAGCTTTAAATACTATCCCCTCTCCAAAAAAAGAAACTACAAAATCTCTAACTCATCTAATATTTTCACATACCATCAAGTTTTTAGATCATTTTGGGGATAAAACATCAGCCCCAGCCCCAAAGAGTTCACTTCTATGCATTATGCAACCTGCGATCACTCAATCCACTACGGAATTTGCGTCATCCTATCTGACCCAGACGAACAAAATGCTTGAGCTCAGGCTGAATCAGCCGCTTTGCAAACTGGAAGCTCTTTCTCAACATATGGTGCAACCCTAAGAACAGGGTTTCTCTCAAAGAAATTCACCGGTTTGAGGTCGAAGCTTGACGAGACTGTAGGCATAATGGGGTAGTCCTCTTGGCATGGGACGTGATGAAAGCCCAACGTATACCACAAAACAATGTCCCTGTTCTCAATAGGTCGATCCCTGAAAACTCCAATACAATTTTACGACCATTAGACAATGAAAGGAGTATGCACTAAGAAGTTGAGTAATATAATTTTGGCTGGAGATCGTACCTGTCAGACCAAACTTGAAGGGTATCTTCACCATGACTCTGATAGGCAAACAAACCTCCCGACCATTGCTCCGACTTATTATACTGCGTAACCCAAATTTGGTTATTAGTGAAAGCACTTCTCTTTTGTGGAGGATCTTCAGGATCGAGCAAACTAGCAGCCGTTCCAGCAGGAACCACCTTATAGCCAACAGGATTGCCCACTTTTGATTTCTTGTTCGGATTAACCACGTGAAATTCAGATGGATTGTACAATGACAACTTAATTTGTGCTTCTTTCTCAGTCTTAGCCACTTCCTTGTTAACTTTCATGTAGCTCTTCCTAGGTGACTTCCCATTGGTGTATTCTCTTTGGAGGTGAACATTTACAAAAGAATTTTCTATGCCGTCAATATCCATGTCGAGGTAGAAATTGATGTAGTGATCGTGCACAACTCCAATTATGTTTTCTGATAAGAGGGTGCCATAGAGTTGTTGTTCCCTGTTTACTTGGTTCATGTTTGCATAAGAGGTGCCTTTCACAATCACTATGCCAGTGAGCGAAACCTGGACAGTAATTAGCGTATTAGAATTATATATAAGAACTTTAGGATAATCCAACCCGTAAACTAAACGAATCAATTATTTCTTGACTAATGAATACTTCTTCACAAATTAAAATTTTGTGTTGTTTTCACAATCAATTTATATGCTTTAGACTAGCAAAAAGAGGGTCAACTGAGGAAAATACCGAAATCGGCAACAATGCAGAGAGCACACATTGTGGTCCTCATTCCATATATAAGGTCAAGAATCATTCCTTGGCTTCATTCAAAGATAGTTTGTTAAAGATGCGAAAATCTTTCTATATTCAGTTCACAGTTTCTAACAATAGTGACGCAAGTAATAATGCAATGAAATGCACGAAAACTTATTTTCACTAACCTTAACATGGATTAGTCCATCAGCATGGAATTCCCAGTCGATAATATAGTCATAGTTAGCTAGTGATGCTACCATCCTTGCAACTAATGAGACCTTTGGTCTTGCCTCTCGAATCTGTCCGAATTATTAGATGTAATCGGAATTGTGCAACAGAGCAAATTTTAGATAGGACAATTGAACAGGAAAATTAAAATTTTACCTCCTGGCGTACTATTGGGCTCTCGGTGTGACGCCAGGCAGCGTCACCTGAGTAGCGCTCAAACAGACAGATCATGTTAGACCTAACGTATGGTGTGCCATCAGCTGCAGCAAAGATGGCATCCATGTACTTGGCATTTCTTGGGCAATCATTCAGCGGGTCGAGAGCAAGGGACAGTAGCCCAAACCCATATTCACCGGCATCCATATAAGTCTTGAAGTACCATGCCTCCTCAGGGTCCATGTATGGTACAAATAGTTCAGATGAGAATCCTTTGTACATCACATTCCTCATCTCCCCAGTCTCAGCATCCCGAATACTAGCCCGAGAAATCATAACTCCTGCCCTTGGATCGGGTTTCAAATGAAATTCCCAGTTTGCCCATTTTACCAAATGCTCGCCTTCTATAACAAAGTTTGGACCATTTGGTTGCTCCATTGATACGGGGTTGGGAAGCTTAAATATTGGAGAATTTTCAGCCGAAAGACGATAGTCTGTCCCGGCTGCTTTTGGGATCGGAATGTGTTTGCCTTTGTCAACAATCTCAAGGACTTCATTAGTGTCCAAATCCACAATCACAACGATCCCTTCAATAGGCCTCATATAGAAGTTAGCAGTGCCTTCAGTGTTGAAACATTCTAACTTAACTATTCTTCTTCCTTCCTCGTACTTACCTGAAGAAGAAATCACATAAAAACAAAATTACTAAATCTAAGCCTATTTCAATTCATAACGCTACAAATAAAACAAATTATAAACCTATTATGACGTGTTTAATAGGTTAAATAGCCAGTACATCACTGATCACTCTTTTCTAATCATACATATTCAACTACAATTCAACGTATCAAATATATCTAATACACATATCTTCTACAGAAATCTGAATAGATGTGTACAACTTAAAGGGTCGTCTATAATTGAAGAAAAGCAGTAAAAAGTAATTTTGAGGGTGTTTTCACCCCGGATTTTAAAGAGTTTTAACCGTCCTTGTAAATTCCGTGTCCAATTGAGAATTTAGGGTCGTTTGATTGACAAAGGTGGAAAGGCTTTCGAAGTTGAAAAATAAAAATCCAATTAATTGGCAAAAAACATGCTTAAATATTTGTACTTTCGAAACTTCATTTCCATTTTCTTATTAAACAGCCAAAAATAAAAATTGAATTCCGTGACATTTTCCATGGAATTTAAACCAATGTCGTTAAACTTAACAATTCTAGAGAAGGTTTAACAGTAAAAATAAACACAAACCCATACCGAACCAGCCGGACGAAAAAGGCAAGCATGCAACATTATTGGGATCAACTCCACGAGCAATAATCGATCGATTGAAATCTGAACGAGAAAATGGGGCCCAGATGACTTTTTGCACATCCTCCAAAGAGACATATGGGTACCCGGAGATATGGCTAGTATCCTGTTGCACCACCTCGCCTGTCTCGATATCCACCGTGAATATATACGACTTCCCGGCGGCGCGTGAAATCACAGACGCCTTCCGCGGAGGTAGATCATCACCCTTTTTCCACTTCAGCACCACCTTCTTATCAGGCTCCTCGAGAACCAGAGAATGAACTGAATAAACCGTGTCCTTGTAAATGGACTTAATCACTTTCTGAACCTTGTTCATTTCCTGTATGGTTAAAGGGTCCAGTGGGTGGTGGGGCACCTCCGCCGTGTGGTCATGGCGGAGAGCGGTGGTGGGCTGGTGGAGGAAATTGGGTTTCTTCCCCGAGATTCGATTTTTCGAAATACACCACGGTGAGTTAGTGGTGCACTCCAATAACTCCGGCTTGTTCGCCAGTTGATTTTGCAAATTATACACAGTGAAAATCAAAAGAAGAACTGCACTGAAAATGAAGAACAAGCACCTGAGGAAATTTTTCCGTTCCATTTTCTCACTATTTTTTAGGGAGATTCAAGTGTGTGTATAGCTGTATCTCTCTCTATATACACACAATCCGGGCGGTGGGTGAAAATTGAAAATGGTGAACGCGTGATTGTATGAAGAAGAAAATCCGAGATATAGCACATTGGAAAATCATTTTTTTTTTTTTTTTCAATTTCAGACATTTATGAAAATGTTGGGGACATTTTGCGAAATGACCTATGAATAGTGGTTTTTTAAGTTTTTTGTTAAAAAATCAGTTTTACCCTTAATGATATGGGTCATTTATTGCAGATCAAGTCCTCAATCCTTATAATTTTTTCGAAATTAGTTTTATTCTTGTTTTTATTCATCGTCACTAGACGTTTCTTCTAAATCTGATTTTTCTTCAAATATTTCTTCATTTACTTCTATTTCTTCAATATCAACTTCTTCACATTCATCTCTAATTTGTTCAAAGTCCGTAATTAATATTCTAACTTTCTTTTTTGGGCATTCAGTGCTAATATGACCTTCTTCATTGCAATTCCAACATTTACATCGTTTTTTATCTAATGGTTTTTTATTATAAGGTTTATATTTTCTTCTAAAATATTTTCTTTTTGGTTTAAAATATTTCTTTTTAAATTTATTATATTTTTTATATTTCTTGGGTTTTATTTTTCTTTTTCTTTTATAATCATAACATCCCCAATTTCACCTGGTACTTGGTATCTCTACAACAAATTCTATCTTGTATAAATCTGATTGTTTATAAATCATTTGATTACTACACATAGTACTTATTTCGTCTTTTATAGTTCTTATAATAAATCCTAATGTATATCCTTCTTCATTTCTTCCTAATTGTTTTTCTTTAATCTTATTTTGAAAATAACTATTCCATGGTGGTGGTAATTTTCTAATAAAAACTTCCTTATAATAATTATTATCACTCCACTTCCAAACATCATATAATAATATTTACTATATTCGCAACAATATTCATTGAGATAACACATATTACAAATTTGTAAATGTTCCATTCTATTTTTAGCATCTTCTATTTCTTCTAATCTAGCTTTAGTACTTTCATTTACCCAATCTTCTCCAAAGAAATTCTCTATAAATTCTTGTAGCAACTCTATTTATTCCTTCTATTATACTAATTCCAAATCCTGCTTCAATACTATCTTTCCAAATACCTTTTGTTGTTTCTTCTAATCCTCTATACCAATTAAATACATTTCCTTTAAATGTTGCTAATAAATATTCAGTTCTATTTTTATTATCTGTATTACTGCGATTATAATTAAAGTGTGCTATCATATTGGTACTCCATTCACTTATAGCTCTTCTAACATCTAATTCACAATCTAAATTTAAATATGATCCTGCAATTTTCATTGGGTTTGATTCTCTTAAAATTGGTTTAAATTGATCTCTATACATTCTTTCTTTGGTAGTTCTAAAATCTACTTTTGTATTAACATATCTTCTAGGGTCTATTTCTGCTTCATATCTAGGTCTTGCTAGTTTCTCCATATTCTTCTTGTTTAACTGTTCGTGGTCCTCCTGTTTTTCCAACCATATGATTTTTAGTTATTTCTTCACAAATTTTTAAGTCTTCTAAGTCAAATATTAAATTTTCCATTTCTTCGTTCATTGTTCTTCTATAATTAATTTTCCTTCTTCTTTTTCTATAAGATTTTCTTCTTGCTTTCTAAGATCAATCAATAATTTTTCTATATCTTCTTTTAATCCTCCATTAAGTTGTATTAATTCTTCATATTTTTCAATTTTCTTTCTAACTTCTTTAAGTTCTTTAGTATAATCTGGTTTAAATGGTTTTTCTTTATTTAGATTTTCTATTACTCTATTTAAAAGATTTTCTATTCTTAAAAAGTTGTTTTGTAGTCTTTCTTTCTCTTCTTCGTAGAATATTTCAATTCTAGTTATTTTTTCATCAATTGTTTTTATATTTTTCTCAATTAAATTAATTTTATCATTCATACTCATATTTTAGGTTTTTTATAAGATGGTTTTTCAATTTCAAATCCTAATTTATTTAATAAAATATCAAGTTTATAATTAATAATGTCTACTTTTTCTTCTAAAATTGCTATTTTATTAATACTATTTTTCTGTGCAATTTTTGATATTCGATTTTGAATTTCTTCAAGTTTAGCTTCATCAAGTATTTCTAAATTATTAATTTGTTCTTTTATTTTATTAAATTGTTTAGACATATTTTTGTTTAAAACTTCTAACCTTTCTTTAGCTATTTCATCTTTTGGATCTATATTATTTATTTCGTCTATAACTTCTACGTCTTTAGATTTTAATTGTCCTAATTGTTGCCATAAAAATGCATTAGTCCAATTTGTAGTCATATTTAACCATTCATCTGTATTTCCCCATGAGCTTAAAGGTTGAAACAGAGTTGTATTCCATTTTTTAGTTTGATAGCTTCCTATTGGTAATCTAATATTTTCTATTTCTTGTTTATCAAATCTTATTTTTGTTGGTAAACTCATATTAGTCTGGTATATTTAAGGAATTAATTATTATATTATTTATCATTTGTCTTATTTCTCTTCTAAATTGTTCTTCTCTTCTTAATTCTCTTGTAATTTCATTTCTTAATAATTCCCTTTTAATTTTATTCCAATTAGAAATTTCCCTTTCTATTTCTCTACGATTATTGTCAGTTATTATCTGTTCTTCTAAAATTTTTATTTTATTATCACAAAATTTTCTAGTTATTCCAGGCATATTTTTATTCTATATCGTCAAAACTAAGATCAAAATCATATAATTCAGAAACTTCATTATAACTTACATGCTCTATAGTTTCAAAAGTTCTTTCACTATTTTCACTATCTAACCAGAAAAATATAATCATTTTTATTATTTCTTTAGGCAATTTTTCTTTTAATCCAAATGATACAATTGTAAGGCATTTTTCATAATATCTACTATCTCTTTTTATGAAATTTATTCCTCTAGTATAACTATCATAAGTTTCCGGAATTTCTATCATGTGACTATAATCAATACTATTAGTATATCTAAAAGGTACAGATCTATAATAAAACTCGTAACTTTCCATGATAAAAGTTCTTCAAAGTAAACAATCTCATAAAAATTCTTATATAATAATTTTCATGCAACTTTTCAGACAATAAATTTTCTTGTAGCTTAAAATAAGGGTCTTACCACGCTTCGCCAAATAGCAAGAATGTTATATGTTCCTGGTCACCTTCGTCACAAGAGTTGGCCAAAGTCCGACAGCATCACAGCAAAATGGACACAAAGGCACTCAAAACTCTCAAACAGACTCACTGTGTAGAACAACACTCAAAGCGTAATAAAAGATTTATTTCAAACTCAAAAATTTTATTGATCTGAAGATAGCTTGAAAGCTATTATACAAAGATTTTTATAGAGATTGATACTCCGAAGAGTGGTTTCTACTCTCTAAAGAGAATGATTACAAAGATCATTGTTGAAGGTTTTAGATGGTAGTTTCGGATGAGATTTCAAATGGCTAATTTTCGATGCCCCTTTCTAATGAGAAGGGTCTCAATTTATAGAAAGGCTCGCACTTCACCGAGAAGCTTCTGGCCAATCAGATTTTTACAACACAAAAGTAAGAAGTACAATAATTTCAAATGTGGTTTGAAAATATTAAAAGTGGTTGTTGGTTGTCTTTATTCCAGTGTCGGCAATTTCTTTTGATTCCAGCTTGACAGCTGTCTTCTTATCTTCAAAGCTCACATGGTCTTTGTCGATCACGTTTTTCTTGATCGTCCTTTACTTGTGGACGTGTCCCATAAGTCGTGAGCTTCTTTAATGCATTCTTCACTTCCGGAAAATTGATCGTTCATAATTCCACGATTTTTTCTTCAAGAATTTTTGATTCTTTATCTCCTCTCTGAGATAAGGATCCAATTATTACTCATACCATAGACCATGTATCTTTCTCCAAAAAAGAACTGCATTGTTGAGCAGACTGATTTTATTCCGAGAGCTCATCTGTAAATCATCCATTTTCTATTAATAGTGGGTAATTCTTTAAAAATCTGAATCTCCTTAAGTGGATTTCCATTATTTTTTCGAATTGTGATGAGATGATGTTCTCCATACCACTCTGGTTCTTTATATTCAGGACTAATTGTGTAAAATCTCAGTTCAATCGGTTGTTTATCACTGAATTTTTTAACACAATTAACAAATTCTTTGTCAAACTGTTCAATTTCTTTTAGATCTATCACTGGGAAGAGTCGATCTAAAAATCCAAATCCTGCCAATTTTCGAACAATATTAGGATCTGCTCCTTGAACTGCACTGATCCTTGGATAAATCGCCGTTGGAAGGGCTGTCAAATATAGAGAACTTCCTTCTCTGAAATTATATACCCATTCTGAGAATTCATAATACTCCTTTTCCATTGGATGTAGATTAGCTCTGATGTGATGAGTAGCAATTATTCCCTTTGGTGATTTAAGTTCACCAATTGGTGATTTTTTATCTTCTTGGAATTCACCGATAACTTGATGGCTGTTCCAATGGGCCTTTTGATAAGGATGTTTGAGTACTAGACTCGGCGGCTCCTTTTCCACTTGTAAATTTTTCCAACAATTTGTCCATACTTGACGGTGTAGTTGTTGTGGACCCTTTTTTATGACTTTTTCCTCTTGCGAGGTAAGAGAGTCATTTCTCTTAAATTTTGATTCTCCACTCGATGTGGATGTATTAATCTCCCGAAATGGGATATGACTAGCCTTTCTTTTGTATTCACCTTTTAAAGGAGGATAATCCTGGCTACAATTTGCAAAAGTCTAAACATTCTGACAATTTTTCAACTATTTTTTCTTTGTTATCATTCAATTTTTCAATCTTTTTCCCACTTTCAACAACTTTGCTTGATAAATCACACAAAGTTTGTCGAATATCAAGATGATCTTCTTGAACAGCAAGATAATCTGCATTAAAATCTGTTAGAAGATCTTGTAATTCCTTTGTAAATGCTTCAATCTTTTCCATATTCATGATTCCTGCTCAATAAATCGACATATAAATTATCTTTTCCTTTAATATATTCAAATTTAAAATTATAAAAAGATAGTAACACTTGCCATCTATGTAACCTTCTATGTTGGGGTGAATTTGGTAATTTATTATTTACTAGTCCGTTTAGTTGTGTATTATCAGTTTGAACAATAAATTCATTGGGTAACAAAAATATTTTAAATTTGTTTATTCCTTTAACTACTGCCAATAATTCTTTCTCATTGGTGGAATAATTTACTTCAGCATTATTAAATGTTCCACTAGTATACCTGCAAATTTCATTTAAATCAGTTTTTAATAAAGCACTCCAATATAAATCTGAAGCATCGGTTTGAACTATTAATTTATCTTTTTCATCAGGAAGTCTAAGTTTAGGTAAATTTTTGCAATTTTCTTTTAAATTTTTAACACAAAGAGTATGTTCTTCATTCCAACCTAATTTATTTGATTTTCTTAATAGTTTAAAGTTTATTTCTTTTTTACGCAAGTTTTTCTATAAATCCTTGACATAATTAAGACAACCCAAAAACTTTTGAATTTGTTGCTTATTTTCTAATTTATCAGGAAATAAAATTATTTTTTCTGAAATATGAGGTTGCAATTTTATTCCATCACTATTTATTATCATTCCTAAGAATTCAATTTCATGTTTTGCTACTTCTGCTTTTTTCTGACTAAGTATTATACCTTCTTTTGAGCAAAAATTCTAAGATGTTTAAGATGATCTTCATATGTTTCTGAACAAACAAGTATATCATCAACATAAACAATAAGAAAATTATAAGTTTTAAAGACTTCATCCATTCTTCTTTGATAAATTTGTGGTGCATTTTTTAATCCAAATGGCATAACTAACCATTCATAATGTCCTTGAGGAGTACTAAATGCTGTTAATGGTATACTATTTTCTTCTAGTTTAATTTGCCAAAATCCAGATTTACAATCAAATTTTGAATAATATTTTTTATTCTTAGCTATATTTATTAATACTTCTTTATTTGGTAAATAATATCCATCAAACTTAGTGTTTTTATTAAGTTCTTTATAATTTACTACCATCCTAGGTTTTCCTCTTTTTATTTCCGAATGATTTCTAACCATAAAAGCTGGGCTACTATGAGAGCTATTACTTCTCCTTATAAGTTTTTGATTAAGAAGTTCTTGAATTTGTATTTGAAATTCTTCCTTATCTTCTTGATTATAGAGCATAGGTTTGACTCTAATAATGATTGTTGGTTCTAATAGTTCTATTTTAGCTGTTGTTTTTTATTTTTCCCATTTTTCAAGTGGGTTTTCATTATAATTTTTAGCTAAAAGATCTTTTATTTGATCAAGAGTAATTGTTTTGATTGAATAATTGAGTAATTTTGGTATAAATTCTATTTTTTCACCACACTGAGCTGGCTGAACTCTGAATGGTTTAAATTCTCTAACAATTTTTAGTAAATGTCCACATGGTGTTTTTAATTGAATAGTATAAATATTTTGACTATATTGACTAAACTGTTGTAGAAAGTCATTTCCAAGAATAATATCACAATCATTAATATTATATTGGTAAACATTTCTTATGGTTACTATTTTAGATCCTATTATAACTTCTATATTTTCATTTTTATATTTTAAAGATTCTCTTACTCCAGTTATTCCTTGTAAAGTTAATTGTTGTTTATTTTCTATCCACTTTGATAATAAAAATTCTTTAAAGACAGTTATCTCAGCTCCTGTATCAATTAGAGCACAAGTAGTTATTTTTGATTCAAATACGGTTATTTGTATATATACACTTATTGGGAATTTTATTTCTCTACTCATTTTTCTTTAGGGCAATATGTAGTTATTCCTTGATGTGTAATAAGAATTCCTTCCTTGTCTATTTTATAATTATCAAGACTATTTAAAAATGAATTTCCTAATAATATTGGATGTTCATCAAAATTCATATTATTATCAATATAGCATTCTATGCTTAATAATAAATTTCCTAATTTAATTTGAATTTGTCCTATGATATCACAAGAGTTTATTTTTCCTTCAAAATCTCTATAACTATAAGGTTCAACTTTTTTCTTTTTAATTCCTTCATCAATAAGAGAGCAAATATGATTCTGACTTGCTCCAGTATCAATAAGTATTTTAATTTCATTTATCTATTTATTTCCATTAAAAAACTTTCCTTTAATTCCATAAACACTATTATTTTTACTTTGTATTATTTTTGAAATACTATGTCTTACTGTATTATTTCCAATAATTATTTTATTTTCTTTATATGTTATTTGTTTTGGTATTATAGGTTGATCAATACTTATAGCATCATCATGTCCTATCTCAAAATTTTCTATTTCTTCTATGTCTTGTTCTCTTGGTAAGATTGCTTCACCTATATCCCTAAATTCTTCGTCAATTTCTATAAAAGGTTTTTCTTTATATATATTTCCATAATTACTATTTGTATAACAATATAATCCTTGATATAATATAGTAAAAACTTTATTATCATCTTTTAATATTTTATTAGTCATCTTAAAATGTAGACTAAGACAATCATCTAAATTTTTATCATTTATATGTACGCAATATCTTGGATAACAAGTAAATTTTAATTTTTTATAGGCTAAATTTCCTTTTACTATTCCTAAATTTCCATTTTCTGAGTTATACATCTTTCATCTTGTAAATTAAGTATTATAGGACTATTAATTCCTTCTTTAAAACATGATTTTATTATTATTTGTATTCCAAAAGGTAAACATAAGATATTTTATCTCGTTTTTCTTGTTTTAATTTTCCTAGGAATTCATTAATATTTCTTTTTGTTATAAGATTTAATTTTATTTTTCCTTGTGTATGTTTAATATCTATGGCTTTTTCTATTTCATGATATTCATTAATGACTAACTTTTTCTTCTAAAGGCTGACCCTAAAATATTGAATAATTTATTTTCTCCTGGTGGTTTTAGACTTAATTCTGCTCTATTAATTTTTCTAAATTTTTCCCAATCAAATTTTCCTTTTAAGGCATATCCCTCTACTCCTTCGTATACTTGACTTCTATATTTTAAATTTTCTATTTCCATGATCCTTAGGTATCTAATTCTTCAATTCTCATAATTTCATTATTAAGAACCCTTTGTATTCTTTTTAAAGTTTTCATTTCTATAAGAATAGGCATTTTAACAAGATATCCTATGTCTTCGTCTAAAACTTCATCAAAATCTATTAAAAGAAAAGTAATTTTCTTTTCAAATTTTTTCTTTATTTTAAAACTATCGGAGTCTTTTATTTTATTAATCAAATTTCTTGATTTATTAACAAGATGTTGAATATAACTATCAGTATCTAAATATTCAGTAGAATTGTTAACGTACCATCCTATGCAAATTTCGTTATTATCTTCCATTCTCTAATGTCTTTAAATCCTCAAGATATAGGGCTCTGATACCATTTTTATTGGACCTAAAATGCAAAAATTCAAAAATAAAATTATTAATCAATATCAAATTTTTTCGGCTCAAGATAGGTGGAAAGAGTTGATGGTGAAGAAAAGTTAATTTTTATTGCAAGGGGCAAACAATTTTTGTCGAATCCAAAATTAGAATTAAAGTTATGAGGACTAAAATAACTTATTTTGAAACTTTTTATATTAAGGGTATTTTAGGTAGTTTATATATTTGAATAGTGAAATGGGTTAGTTTGGGGTTAGTTTGGAATTTTAACTTTGAATTTGGGTCATTTGCTTGTATTTCCCGAAAATGTTGTAGGTGGGTATCTCGAATGTCACGATTTGAGTGAAATTATTTATTTATTCAAGCATCGAATCCAATAGAATTTTGGCAGTTTTGTATTTCTTAAAGCTATTATTTATGGTGTTTTACACTATTGAGTGGTAGTGAAACTTATTGATTAATTGTTAGGAAATTGCTACTAGTACATCAGCTCTTACACAAAGGGATCCATAATGCTGACATGGCGAGATTTTCACGAGATTTTGACTAAAATTTTCAAACTTTAAAAAAAAAAAAAAAACCCAAAAATTTGCAAAACCCTCCAAAAAGGGGACCTTCACCCAGAGGGAAAAATCCCATTTCTTTGGTTTCTCTCTTCGAATCACCCTCTCCTAGACAAAATCGATGGAATCAAATCTTTCCATTTCAAATCTTCACGAGGGGGGAGAGCTCCAACAGGAGCGCCGCAGTTTGAACTGGACCTCCGTCTTCCAGCCCAAATCGTGAAGAGAAGAAGCAAGAATTTTTTACGACACTTTGGATGCCGGAGTAGTCGAAGGTGGTGACAGGGAAACTGGCGACGGCGGGTACTGCAACAATGGTGAGATAATTTTGGTTGCTTATCTATGTTATTTTTTTGAAATTTTTCAGCCTATATGCGTACTGGAGATATGTTGACACCCTTTTATACGTTTTTCTTCATCTTCTTCCTCTCCGAGTTACCAACAAACTGAACATATGTCCTTCAACACGGTAGAAGGATCTCTGTAGGAGAGGAAGAAGATGAAGAAAAACAACATATAGAATAATAGAAATTAAGATCCACTGGGTACAGATGTTTTCCATGTCCCAGTTACGAGAAGACCACACTATCTTATCTTTAGAAACATAAGAAACCCCAATAAATCTGATTCAACAGCTTCTATACACAATATGACTGATGTTTCTTTCTAAAATTGCTGAAAGTTTTTCCAAATCTAACAAATTATAGAATTTCATATTGTCCCTTTTTGTGTATATTCCACATCATTTTTCCCTGCATTGGAGAACACATGCTCCAGGTGAAGTGGTGTAACATAATAAATATCAGCTACTTCTGTCATATTTTTTGAGGCTTGTAATCATGCAATCCATTGGAAACAAGGATGCTCGCCTTGATTCCTTTAATTCTTTGAATTGCTCAAGGTCATGAATTCGGCCTTGTTTTCTGTCGGAATATCTTCCATGTTTATTTTGTACTCTTCTTGCTTTATTCTTCAAGCCTTTTAGTAATCTAAACTTTTGTTCTCTTGATTTTTTGATTCTTCAGTAAGAACTTGTGAAGTTGCACGACAACTTCGACTGAAGAAGACATGAAGTTAAATTTAGAAGGAGAAACGAAAGATAAGTTGTTCTTCATGAATAAAAGAGGGATTCATCAATGTTAATGTTAGTATATTGCGACTCTTGTAGGTGACTTTGAACTCGGCATCTTCGAATAGGCACTCAGCATCTTCGAATAGGCCTACTTTGTCAAAAGACAATGTGTGAAAAAAATTCTGATATTTTCTCTCTTATTTTTGGAAGTGCATTAACATGCCATGATCCTCAACATGCACACCACAACCTTTGTGTATGTTAGTTTATAAGGTCTCTTGGTGGAGTAGATGATTTTAAGGTGTGGAATAGACGATTGTTTGTATTTCTTGTGACTGCAATTTATTATAACTGAGATTTTAGTCACTACAATTTGCTTTACCGTAAGTTCTTCGGGAGTGAAAATATGTTGTAATTTATGTTTCAAGTCGAAATAATAACCCAATTCTTTAAGAATTTGGGCCTTTTTCTCCTGAATTTCAGATAGCTTTTTAGCTTTAAAGATTTGGAATTCCCAGAATTCTAGTGCTGCCACAGTTTAGTGGCTGAATGACAATGAGGAACCATTAATAACCATGAACTCAACTCACCTGCAGAGGATGGCACATCTGCCAAATAAATAGAGAACATAACTCGGCCTCGCATGGATTTGGAGGCAATGTAGAAAGCTTCTACATTTTCGATCCAAAGTGTACAAAACGTAAAGGCACTCCAAAGAAACTACGTACAAAAACTTCGCTGGAGATGACAAAGTGCCTGCAGAGGAGGCTCAAGTGATGAACACATCATATCCTCCACCACCTCAATTGATTGAGACACAAGATAGCATGGAAGGTGTAACAAGTTTGCAATAACCTGTGCACTTGGGGAACACTTCTTTTGGTTTTGTAAATTCACTAGGAATGATAGATATGGATTATGTAATTAAACAATGATGCCCTCATCTTTTTGTTTTTGTAATTGAACTGAAGTAGTGGTGTCATAATTTGCACCATGTAATTGATTTTATTTTTGTAATGGAGATGGAATGCCAGTGGCTATCACAGGTTGCATTTGATGTTGCATTTTAACCTGTTGAAGCTGTATCACAGGTTGAATTTGATGTTGGAGTTTAGCAAGTTGCATTTTAACAAGTTGCATTTGATGTTGCATTTTAACAAATTTGTAATGGAGATGGAATGCCAGTGGCTTACATAAAGTAAAGGGCAATCGTCTACAGACATTCTTCTTGACACATAAACCTAAATAGCGCAAGCCAAGTCACTCGATTATATGTAAGAGTTAAAATCATTAAACACAACTCTCATCTTCACGACACTAATTCATCATCTACTACATGTCTCACAAATTACAGACATTGTTCTTGACACATAAAAATAACAAGTAGAGTTAATCGATCACATGTGAGAGTTCAAATCATTAAACTCAACTCTCATCTTCACGACACTTTCCCTTCCCCTTATTGTCTGTCTTCTTACAGCAGTATGGGCAGCTTTTCTTATTTGGACAATTAAACAAGTTGTGGCCAGGATGTTGGGGATTTACCTTCCCCACAGCTCCAAGATCAATCCAGAATTGCAAAGAAGAAAATGCATCAGCAATTCAGCAAGGAAAAGGCAGAAAACAGATGAAAAACCAGCAAGAAAATGACAGCAGAAAAATGGATTTTAAACAGGAAGAAAACCTCTTCCTCAAGCCTCTTTATTTACCAAAAGACTTAACATTCAATTACATTAAATCAATCACCATTTCAAGTGATTCACCATACAAAATCAGATCCTATTACAGAAAGATTTTTGACCCAGGTTGATTTTTCCAGAAAATACATTTTCTCACCACCTCACTTTCTATCCCTGATTTCCTACAGTTCCAGAGCTCCTTTACCAGAACTCCTCCTCCAGAGCTCCTCCTTTATCAGTATTTTCGAACTCTACATCTTCATCTTTTCGAGCTCTCCAGAATTCTCCTTTTTCCCAGAATTCTCTTAATCCAGAGCTCTCTTTTTTCCTGTCTCGAGCTCTTCTTTTCTTCATCTTTCGAGCTCTCCTTTTACGAGGTCTGGGTTCTGGGTTCCCCAATTTCTTTTCGGCGTCGACTGCAGGTCGTAGAGAGAAAGGGCCGAGTCGATTGTTGAGTTTTTGGGTGCACCAAATCGATGTGAAAAAGGTTCCCCAAATTCTTCACCGTCGACCGCCGGAGCTGGAGAGAAAGGTCAAGAACTTTGTGTGTTTTTCTGGGTGAGTGAAAGGATTTGAAATGACGCCGGATCTGGAGAGAAACCTCGAGAATTTGTGCCTTTTCTTGGGTGAACGAAGTGGAAAACTTTCGGGCGTTTTTCATAAATTTTAAAACATTTGAATTAAGTCACGAGATTTTGACCCAATTTATCGCCACGTCAGCTTTATGGATCCCTTTATGTAGAATTTGATGTACCGGTAGCATTTTCCTAATTGTTAATCATTAGTGGGTTGTACCATCCTAAATGATCTCTTACATACGAGGATATTTATTGACCATCATTGGATGACAACGTTCCGTTTACCTACAACCAAGCTAAAATTGCAATAGTTTGTTTATCATTCTTTAATTATTTCTGAAATAATAAATTTTTCGGAGAAGTAAGGTTAAGCGTCATGCTATCTTGTGTCTTTATATAGGAATAAAATAGTCCGTATACGTTCTTGTTTTGCTAACACCTCTCCACATGATCGAAATTGAATCAATTGAATTCTTATTTTTTATAGTTCAAGTCTTATCGTTCGATAAATTTGAATAATATCTGCATTTTTTTATTTTACTTTTTGGTAACAGTTGAAACATTTAAACCAGTTGGCAAAGGATGGACATTACTGGGCTTGCAACCTCAGGGTGGGGAGTTCGATTCCTGGATGGAGCAGCTGAGTGTTGTAATACTCAATTTGGGTGGAGCAGTTTGGTGATGTAATATCCATGGAGGAAGGCTCCCTTGGGACCAGGAGTATAAAAGGTGCACAAACCCTAGTCAACTTGGGCATATCCCGCGATTAACATCCACCCATCACTGAGGGGCCGGGGATGGGTGGTCCAGGATATAGTCTGGTGTAAGTTAGGATACCTGGATATCAAAAAAAAAAAAAAAAAAGAATGGTGGCATCTATCATTAATTGAGATGTATTAGTGGTTTATATGATATTAGATTCTTGATTTATTGTCCAATGAAATTGTGATGCACTTTAATGCATTGAATAATTAAGTCAATGAACCATTATTACCTATTATAGTCAATTTTTCCTCTCTTCTTATCAATCGCATATTCTTTAATAAAAATAATATTACACGTAAATTTAAATTATTATTTTTCTTTAATTACACATTTTTCGAAAAATATTATTTTAAAAATTATAATCTCAAATAATAGAATCAAAGGAAGACTTGATATATTCACCAATGAAACGGGAAATTCTTTATCACGGGCGTCCCGTTTAGCGGTGACGCCATATGCGTGTCCCACCAACTTGGATGCCAGTCAACAATGAGTTTGAATTGAATGAAATCAATGAGTCAATAAGGCCCGTTCTCTTTATTGTTCTCAAGCCGTTTTCTGTTTTTAATTTTTCAAAACAGTGAAAACACATTATCTTTCCCATTTTTGAAAACGCGTTTTTGAAAATAAAAAAAAAAGACTGAAAATGGAAAACGACTAAGACCACGTTTTGGAAAACTAACGACAAAACAAGGGAAACGACATTTCTTAATTCTCTCTCTCTCCCCCCTCTCCTGCTCTCCCGTAACGAAGACGAACAGGTAAATCAATTTCCTCCCTCACAAACCCACAACCCAAATCGAAGGGTTCTCTACGGGATCTTCAAATCAAGGTTTTAAGATCGTCTTGCCAAATCGAAGGCTTCTCTACGACTGTTTCAATCAAGGTTGCGCATCTTCAAATCAAGATTTTGATTCTTTGCTTGTGATAATCTTTAGTTATTTGCTTGCTATTCTATATCATATTTGTTGGGTAAGGTTTGCCCTTTGTTTTTCAATTTGTTGGGTGTAAGTATGGGTGCCGTTTCTTGGGTATTCTTGCTGTTTGGGGGTCTCTGTTTGGTGGTGAAGGCGGAATTACAGGTTGTGTTCTTGATGTTAAACAGACTGGTAGAACGTAGGAGATTTATCATTTTGGGAGAAATTATGAAGATCTGTACAATCTCTATTCCTGTTGTTAAACTAAATTAAGAGAGTGGTTTCAGTTTTTACATTATCTTTAGAAAATTCATCCTTGTGTTCCAGTTTAACCATTGGTACAATTGTCAATTTCAAGCAAACTGAGAATTTCAATCCCAAAATGGAATTTCCTACGCCAACAATGTAGCAACAAATGGTACTTTTCACTTCATATTTAATGACGTATCATGTAAGTCTACTATAATTGATGATATCCAAATCATATAAGTCTACTATATTTAATGATGTATCATACATGTAGAAAGCTATAATATCAGTAGCCCTTAATTCCTTTTCTCTCACAAATCTACTCCAGCCTCGTTGTTTTCTTTACCAGAGAGAGCTATCATTAACTAGTTGTTGCTGTCATTTTTAGATTCATTTGAAGTGGAAATTAGCTAGATTTTTTGATGATGTTACTGTTGCACTTCAGCTAGTAAAATCTATGTGGTTTACATCTAGTTGCAGACCTTTCAGTAAATGCAATGCACTATCTAGTGACTCAGCAAAAAAGGGATGCTTGTAACTGACCCATATCATACGTATTGCCAATGATTTTCGTTGGCCGACCTCCAAATTTTTTGTTACCACCATAATATCCTCTTTTGTGTAATCTTGGCATCCTCAATATTCTTAACAAGCTTCATAAAAGAGAGAGTACTATACAATTGGATCTCGTCAATAGTCTGGAAACTGAAAAATAAGACGGAATGTGCTAGGCATTGACTTTTCTTTTATCTTTATAGTTATTTGAAATTGAGGGGGACTACATTCATCTTCGAGAAGGTGCACAAGAAATAATAGCAGCCACATCATCTGTTGCTAGAGTTGCTGCAGCGCCATCTTCGTGTCCAACACTGTTACCTTCTGTGGCAGTCACTCCCATGGCACAACCCCACCGATTGAAGGTCTCCTCTCTTGAATTCACATCTGCAGATGCTGATATGACCAATTTCAATGAGATTGCAGCCTCTAGACCTTCACATCTTGCTGGCAATCCTTCCAAGTTCTCTGCATTCAGAATTAGAATATGAATGGTGCTTCCTTTAGTGTTGCTGGGGAGTCTCAAATATTAAAATTTTGAGCAAACCTAAAGATCACATGGAACTGAATGGATCTGAAAACTCTGGACAATTGACAGTTGGAAATGGAATAAACACTGATAAAAATGGTGTTTTCCAAAGGAAGGATGCATCTCATGGGAAGTCCAGCGCAAGTTTTGTAGGTAAACATCAGGGCAGGTATTGAATTTAGAATTTCATATAACTGATAAATTCTATGCATGCTACAAAATATAAGCTTACTGAAATCAACTACTTCTTTTGCTAGGGCAACTGGTGCTGCATCAAGTCCTAGAAGATAGTAAGTACATTATATTTTTATCTATGTTGTGCTTTTATGTTACATTTCTTTTAAAATAGATAATATGCTTTATGCTACTGTTTAGCTTGTGGACAAAACTTATGTGCATATATTCCCTACAATTTTTGTCTGAAATTTTGAGACTTCTCAAAACATGCGAATTTGAAAGCATATAAAAGTGAATTAAAAGTTAAAACTAAAGAGGATAATGTGGAAAGGTGAAATGGACATCAGAAATGCAAGCCTTCACCGTGATTTGTATTTTAAATTGAGGATTATAGCTATGTATCTCAAATGTTACATGTACCAAGGAGATATGCAATGTGACAGGGTAAAAAGTAAACACTATATGGGTTGGGTGCATTTCTTTAACTATGTTTATTTTTGTTTTATCTGGAATACACATTCCAGCTTGTGCTTCATGTGCGACCAGTTGGTAAGGTTTGACCAATTGTTGTAGAGTAGAATTGGTGCCATATTCTTTTATTTGTTCATTTAGCATGTTAATTATGTCAAGATATTCGAAGAGGTCTTAAAGTGATCATGCACTAATGTAAAACTTTTAAGGGTTGGCCCACTTGTTCTTGCTCTAAAAGGGTATTAAGTTGGCATTTCAGAAGCTCCTTCATTTAAATTCCTACTTCAGAGACTACGTTTGTGTGGATGTTTATTTTGCCTTTGGATTGGTGTATAATTTTGTTCCCTCGTCATTGATTTTGGCCTTTGATTTTGTAGAATATATCTTGGTGCTTGTTGGGGGAATGCCATTGACTAGTTAAACACCAAGTGCTACTGGAGATGATGAGAAGAGGGAGGTTATATGCTCTCGAGTTGGAATCTCCAATTTATTCCATGAGATCGATAGTACTGGCTGCATTGAATCACATGTTCAATTTGATTGGAAGAACTTGTTTTCCTTTTGCATTTTTGTGTACTGGAAACTATATATTTACCTGCATTGATGTTCTGGTGCATCTTTCGGATTTAAAATTATTGAAAAATAGTGGTAGTTTTGTAACTTATTTTTCGAAGGTTGGTATCCCAGCTTCTGTATTTGAAATCTGGTCATTACCTAAGAATGGGATAAAATGGTTATATTCAGGACTCGGGGAGTGTTGTTATGATGTGGTATACACTCTTTTTTCTGGTGATTAGCATTGCTATTGTTTTGTCAGAAAATTCTTTTAAATATGTCACGCACAAGGATGTCACATCCCATGTTGATTTCAAAATATTTATTACCATGTTAACATGAGATTAGTGCTCCTCTTTTTTTGCAACTTGATTAGGTTTGGTTGTGACTTGATGCTAGTTAATTCTTGTCACAAGTTACGTATAAGGACAAAAACAAGGACAACCAAATTCAATTTAGGTTTTGTTTTTTATATTTGGAAAAAAATATTTCAAGAAGATTCACCAACTTCAAAATTTATATGTTATTTAATACTATATTAACATTAAACTATTAAAATTTATTGAATAATCAGATTTTTTGAATAAAAAATTCTCAAAAATTTCAAAGTAAACGCGTTTTCCATTTTTATGTTTTCGGAAACAGTTTTTCAAAATGACAAAAAAAACGCATTTTCAGAAATTTCAAAACAGACACTCAAAACACAAAACAGAAAACGAATTCAAAACTCAAAATACAAAACTGAAACACGAAGAGAACTACCCCTAAACTTTTAGCGCAATCTCAATTGGATTATTTAACTTTAGTCCCTGTTTGAGCCACATTAAAATTTTCATTATCATTATTTTACTCATTTTCAATCACACATTTTTCAATAAAATAATATTTTCTATCACATCAATAATTTTTACTTCTTTCTCAACCACATATTCTTCATCAATCTATTATTTCAAAATACGTTCTTCCAAAATAATGTGATTCAAACACACCCTTAATTTATTTCAATTGAATTACAAAACTTTAATTTTTAAAAGTAATTTCAAAATTCACCCTCTATCACATTACGAAAGTTTCTTACTTTGTAGTCAAATCACAACTGATCTTAATTTATTTCTACATTGGTACCTTAGATTAAAGTGTTATGATACGTATCATTTTGTTTAACACTTTATGTGTGTCAGAGTGATAAGTTGGCATATCGTACAATAACTATGTGAAATATTCACTACAATAAAAGATTGTCAATTAACGATTTTTATCAATTTTGGTGACGATGTGTAGAGATGGCAAAAAAAAACCGCCCCGAATGGGGCGAAAAAAATTGCCCCGAATGGGTTGGCGGGGCGGGGCAAGGAGGGGCGCCCCGTCTCGGGTCTCGGGGAGGGGTGGGGTGGAGATGCCCTGCCCCGAACCCGCCCCGTGAACTATTAAAAAAAAATATCAATGTATTCTCTACTAGAATACATGAAGAACAAATATTTTTTGGAAGTAGAGTTATAGATTTATATTCTTAAATTTGATGAACAAATGTTTTTTGGAAGTAGAGTTATCTTTTTCCTTAACCGTATAATTGAAAATTTTTTAGGGCAAAGAAAAAATTACAAAAAAAATAAATGGGACAGGAAAACGGTCATGTCGCGCGCCCTGCCCCGTCTAAGGTGGGGCGGGGCAGGGCAAAGCGTGAAAGTGGCGAGGTAGGGGTGCCCCGCCCCGTTGACATCCCTAACGATGTGTGAGATAATGGTAAAGTTTGAAATCAAATTGAAGTTTAATGATATATGAAAATTAAGTACTTGTTTGGTATAAGAGTGTCAATTTGGCTTGCCGGCTCAAATAGTCTGTGGCTCAACGCGAAAAAAGCTCGAACCGACCCGTGACCACCCAAACCTTTAAAAAAAAAAAATTAACAAATCAGCTAGGTGAATCTGCCTGTAACGAGCTGTAAGGTCGACAGCCCACTTCTAGCCTACAACATATATCTAGGCACATTTCGGAGTGGGCCTACAAGCCCGTACAATTTGCTTTCGCAAAAGTTTGCTCAAGCTTTTCTCATTCTAACTTATTTCGTGGTCAAGCTCCACTTGATTTGTGACATGTCGATTCAAATTTACATTATATTTTCACTTGTTACAAGAGTGTGCATTAAAACATGTTCTGATTTTTATCTTATTGTTCAAAATTAGCCCCCGTTTGAGCCCTATTTTTTCTCATTCCATTACATTAATTTTTTCTCTATCTTCATCTCAACCTCACATTCTCAAATAAAATAATATTATACACAAATCTAAAACTTTTCCACCACACATTTTCCAATCAATCACTATTCTACAAATTTTCAACCCCAAAAAAAGGGGCCAAACAGGGGCATAAAAAGTCCCAGGTTTTGGCATCTCGTTGCTCAAAATTAAAGAACCCAAGATTTTATGAATTATAACAAAAAGGACGACATCAATTCAAGATTCAAGATTATACGGATTATGTTTGTTAGAAAAGAAGAAAAATTGACACATTATTTTGAATAAACGTATTTTGAAATAATAGATTGATGAAGAATGTGTGGTTGAAAAAGAAGGAAAAGTTACTGATGTGATTGAAAATATTATTTTATTAAAAAATATATGATTGAAAATGAGTAGAAAAAGATAATGAAAATTTTAAAGAGGTTCAATCGGGGGCGTAGATGAAGATGCCTTTGTGATATGTTTCAACTTCACTGTTATAAACATGAACTAGTGTGTCACCCGTGCGATGCACGGATATTGTACTAAAAAAATAAATTTATAAACGTTGAGATTAAATATTTCATTTGACTTAAAAATGATTATTGATTTTGTTATAAAAGCATATGAAATAAGTATCATATATGCTTTACAATTGTCATAAAAAAATTAAACCGATGTTCCAACTACTACAAATTTTGGAAAAGTTCCTTGAAAACACATTTGTCGTTGAATTGTCTTGTCCGCCATCCTTATCGCAAATCAAAATCTTCAACCCTTTGTAATTTGTAACTCTAGACATAGCAACGTATAACTGACCATGGCTAAAAACTAATTTTTTTCAAATACAAACCAACATGAGATAGCGATTGACCCTGACTTTTGTTGATTGTTATTGCGTATGATACAATAAGAGGAAATTATCTTCGTTGAAACTTGAATGGTAGCCTTGGATTAGATGAAGTCAACATCATTCTAGGGATAAGAACCTTATGACCTGCATTAGTTCCAGCGAGAATCTTTGCTTCCAGAACATGACTTCTGAGCCTCGTAATAATCAATCTTGTGTCGTTGCATAAGCCGGCGGAATGGTCTATATTACGTAAAAGCGTAACAGGAGTGCCGACCTTCAATTTCAATTCATGGTTGGGCACACCAGACCGTCTAATTCCATTCAAAAACTCAGGCGTATGAAGGTCACGTAACATGTCAACATTGGCATCTGACTTGCAAGTTGAATCAGAACTTAAATAAATATTTCCTTGACTGCATTTAGCAAAATCATATAATCATTGACAGATTCAACCACATCAAGTGTCAGTGCGAGAATAGCTTTTTCTTGCAGATAATTTGCCTTATTAACGTCGCAAGTAAACAACGGATATATACTATCCACTATTGCTTTGACTGGATTGTCGAATCCACGTAACAAAATATCATCCGAAATTTCAATTGTTGCATGGCCATCATTTTACGCCTAATTGTTACATCCCATATACTCGCAATCCAATCAGAAAATGCATTTAATTCAACGCACTTAGCATTTGACTCGATATTTTGTAGTCTCATGTTTTTGGACAATCTCAAAACCTTATAATTTTTCCATAAATATGATGAATTGATAGCTGCAAGCACAATATCCTGTCTACTTCCTTTTCTCACTTTCATATCCTAAATTTCAATTTGCAATTAACATGTTGCATTACATATGTTAATACCAGATCCACGTGTAAAGTTTGGAATGAGATAGGAAAACTTACTTCACTGTCATGCGAAATGAACTCCAAGCTATATGTTTCATTCGGATTTGTGATCTTTCGGCTACTGTAAACACGGATAACACGCACTTTTAGTGCCCAATTAGTCTTCGTGACGTTGATATCTCGCACAAGATCAAAGATCGGTGCCATATGCACTTATCTATCTTCGACGTGGTAGAAAAAGTGAAAAAAATTTAAAATCGTGAAACAAAAAAAAAAATATGGTCATTAACAGATGTATTCGAAATAGAATTGCTAGAATGTCACCCGAACTGCGACTTGAACGATATACTAACAAAAATGTTGCACCTGCAAAAATAATTCTCCCGAGACGAATAGAAAACGAAGTCTTCAAATTTCTTGTAAATGTGCTTGCATAAATCAAATTTGAAATCTTGTTTACACTGCTAAAATGATGAGCAATGAGGTAGAATGATGGATTTTGAAGTAAAATATTGACAAAATTGTAGTATTTGAAAATGGTTGCACGTCCCCACTCGGAAAACGAACAGTCACTCTGCCTCTTTATGTACAAATCAAATTTAAAGGAAAAATAGAAATAATTAATACAGAACAACTTTTGTAACATTGGTTTACCTCATTTTACTATTAATAATTATTAATTACTTGGGCATCTAAATATCTACTGGGTTTCATAACTCAGAATTTTAATCCATGATTTGAGCTAACAATGGCTAACGGCCTTTGTTCAGTAATTTATATTTACTTGCACCATATTAACGTGGTATTTAACATAACACACATTTCACGAATACTGTTATAATAATAATAATAATAATAATAATAATAATAATAATAATAATAATAATAAAATCAAACATTAATTAAGTTTCAAAACCATAATAATAATGTAATTAGCACACACAAAACAACTTAAACGTTTAAAATGATAATAATCCAAAGAAGTTTATATATAAAAGGCAGGTTATAGTGACTTTTCGATTTTCAAACATTTTTTTTTTTTTAAAGAATGATTTAATGAACACAAAACTCAACAAATGAAATTGTTACTATCAATAAAAGCATGATGTAATGTTTGACTTATGGGTAGACGGATTTTAATCAGAATTCCATAAGAGGAAAGTATATTTTGGCGGGAAATTTTTTTTGACGGCACTTCTGTTTTTATATATATATATATAGATAAGGTCCCACCACCACGTGCTTCCTCTTCATTCTCCACCTCGTCAAATCCCATAAATCACAGCTCAAATACACCTCCTTAATTTTTGAAACAGATCGTCAAAATTAAAATTTCAACATTCTGAATATTAAAAATTATTGCTAGGATCAATTATACACAAGACATTTGTGTGTTTATGGAGTAGACAGTATCAAAATCAGCAATGAAAGGCGTCTTTTCGGCGCCCGGTGATTACATCTACTTCAAGTCTCAGGTCCCTCTTCACAAGATCCCCGTGAGCTCCCTTTACTTTTCATTATTTTCCCTAAAATTTATTGGTATCATCTATTTACGTTTTATTATTGAGTTCTTGATAATGGGTTTTGCGCTTTAGCCTTATTTCTCATCTGGGCATGGATTTGTTTCAGTTTTAATTCTTATTTTGTGGCTCAATGAGAACGTAATTATTTAGTTCATCTATTTACGTTTTATTATTGAGTTCTTCATAATGGGTTTTTCGCTTTAGCCTCATTTCTCATTTGGGCATGGATTTGTTTCAGTTTTATTTCTTATTTTGTGGGTCATAATTATTTATAAATCTTGAATTTTGATTTCTTTGAATTAGTTGATGATCCTGAGTCTTAAGTTATTGAATTCAAGATCTTACCTTTATGGCTTATTGTTTCGTTTCATAAACAACTGTTTGGTGAATATGTTTCTTTTGGTCATTGGTGGATTTATTTGCTTACTTTCATCTTATTTCAGTTGTGTGTACTCTCTAGTTATGAGAAAAGATAGAGCAATTTGTAAGAATGGGAATGGCTTGAAATTAGTTCTATGGAACTTAGTAGGTGCTCTTGCAATCAAATCTGGATTTTATTTTCGTTTCTATAAAGATGAACTATTCCTCAAGTTATTCTAATTTGGATCCTGGGAGATTCAATTTGTTAAGGGATAGGCTTGATCATGTTTGTTGAGTTTACAAAGACAGGTAAGTTTTATGCACATTTCGAACCTATAGGAATGGGGATTTGGTGCTCAACCTTTTTTTCTTGGTTATTGAGTCCTCGAGCTTCCAGTATTTCATCTATATTTGAGCTTGGGCAAAGTGTTTTTTTTTTTGTCAAATCTATAGAAGTAGATCTGGATATTTTCCATCCACAAAGACAAAAATGCACTGAAAATGGAAGCTTGAGGAGTTAGATGCCCACTAAAAAAAGGGTAACCACTTTATGATCAAACATTTGGGCAATTCACTTGCCAAACTTCGTTTGTCTCCTTCCTCTACTCCGAACGAGAAAAGAAAGAAAAATTATTTATATCCATAAATTGTTACAAAATGAACACATTTTCAATTATAGTTAATATCACCAAGTTGTAACTTTATAGCATATTAATGAGCTTGATATCAACTTCCGATGACTTTATAGAAAATGTTTTCTATGGGAAGTTTAGGAGTAAGTCATGATTCTCAGCTGGATTCTGAGGCGTTGATTACTTTAAGGAATTCAAACATGCTCAACTGTTTCGATGGTATTCAATATAATGTCATGAATTGTTTTCTTTTGTCTATATTTTTAGGCCTCTGTGGTCATTATCACTTTTTCTGGAAAGTCAACTTGAGATATTGCATTGAAATATCAATACTTCTATAGTGATTCTAATGAGGTACCTAAAAGGCTTCACCAAAATGGTTTGTAGATTTATTCAAAGCAGTGGCGATACTATGATTTTGGCCCCAAAGTTGTGCCTCCACTAATCTGTCTTCCTGGTACAGCTGGAACTGCAGATGTGTACTACAAACAAATCATGTCATTATCCATGAAGGTATTGAGTTCATTATATATAATTTTTCTTATAGGTAATCTTCATAGTTTGGAAAAATCTCATTTTTCTTGAATGAAAATTTTTCATATGTACACCAGTCATAGAAGGATATTGATTTGTAAAGGATCCAAATATTTCAATTGAATCTGAATGGAACAAAGATGGGGTGGTTTGGAAAATCAACGAGAGTACAGAAGAATGACCTATGAGAGAAAAAGGTTCCAAGTACTTAAACATTCACAACATTTTATCAGTTTGAGAAGGTCTGCGAAATGGTTATTGAGAATGATCAATAAACACAACAAATATAATATCTTACATTTGAAACTGAAAATTCCAATCCATTTATGTCATTAAGTAGTGAATCAACAGAATGTATTGGAAATGTTTTAAGCAAAGAAAGATTAGTCTTGGGAATGAAGAAGCAAGGGAGCAAGTACCAATCCAACAAGAAAACATCTCAGCAGGCTGCACCCTCATCCACTTTTATAAATCAGGTAAAAGAAGAAAATCCTTTGGATTTGAACTTCCAAGGTTTTCTGAGGGAACTTCTTACACTTATTTTGAAACCCCATCCATTTTGGTCCAAACTATACTTGCGATAATCTTAACTGGCATCCTTAAGAATGATATAAAAGATGAGAATATTTGATTAAACTAATTGAATAGAGGTTAATCTTCCCCTTATCAGCAGAAATGATCTCTTCCGTCCTTCCAAACTTTTAGAATCCTCTCAATACTGGGGATGAAAGCTAATGAGGAAAATAAATGATCTTCTCACTCAGTCACTCTAGACACTTGAAGCTAATGAAGTAAAGAGAGAGGAACATAATGTAATAATTAAGATTAAAACTACATTACAATCCCATATTCAGTATGTACATGTTCTTGCAGCTTGGATGAGTATTCTTGTTTATATCGCCATGTCTAGAAACATCCCCCCTATTCTTCCACTTTTCTCTAGATATACAGTTTTTATCATCATTATTCAACTTTAATTTCCAGAAATATCCATTTCCACTTCTATGGAAAGGTATCATTTTAATCATTTTATGGCATGTATCTATTCATGTGACACTGTGTAAATCCTATGTCATTAGTTATTGGTATAATGCAAAAGGGACTTAGTAGATAGCAAGAATATTGTTTTATTTTATTTCTTGCAGTTCTGGATCTTTTAGTTTTGTACTTGGGATAGAGCACATCTTATAGTTGACAAAATGAAGTAAATCTTCTTATCTTCTACAGGGTTACCGAGTCATATCTGTTGATATTCCACGTGTGTGGAACCACCACGAGTGGATTCAAGCATTTGAGAAATTTCTGGATGCTATTGACGTTCATCACGTAAGATTTCTGTTTGTCTTTCACAAATCATTGAGTTTCATATTTCCAATCCTTATTTCGCTTAAATGCCTTCTTTTTCGAATTTCATCATATCAAAACTGACTCCTGGTGTAATATATTGTGCTATGATTGACCTGAATATCTCATGTTCATTAAAGGTAGCTAGAGTAAATTAGTTCACATTAAACTCTTCAATTTTTCCTTGTGTTTTTTGCTTTGGAGAATTGCCTTTCACATGGAACAGGTTTTTATCCTAAGATATAACAGAAGTTTCGCTAGCAGTGTTCAAACATTTCTCTAGGTTACTGACAGAATTTTTTTCTCTCTACGGAAATCCATAATATGATATGATTATCTGAAGTATTATTTAGAGGACCCAGTGAAAGGCTTGATGCAGATTCAAATATAGACAAAGTTGCCATAGGCAATTATTGAGATTTAACTTTGGAATTATACCTGATTCTTGAGGTGCATGAGCTTACCAAGGCTATCCTTGTTCCTGGATGGTATTGTTGTACACTGGTGAATTGGGAAGAAAATGAAGCAACTTGTTCGCGTGTTTTGACTAGTGGAGTAGGTCATGGACTATGGTTTGGATGTGATGGGCATGTCATGCATTTTTGAGTGGGAGAGTTCAGATTGTCCTGTCACATCAGCTGTGTGCGGATGGTGTGACTGTTGTAAAAGAATATGGGCAGTTCCTATTTCTAGACATGATTGCCCAATTATGTTGGCTGGGCCAGAGTCCTTACAAAGATCCTACATTAAATTATGAGCATTAGCTATGTCTGTACCTGCACCTGTACACATTTTAGTGAATTTGTTAGTGAAGTTCTATCATTCGGTACTTTAATTCTAATTGTCATCCTTCTCCACTAGAAATTATTATTATAAAGTACTGAACTCCAGGAAAATACAAAAAGGGTGATGCATCGAGATTGCTTATTGAGGTTTTCCTTTTTCTCATTGTTATAAATTTTATTATTTTGAAACATGGTTCATCTTTGTGCTGTATATTGTTCAAAAAAGAAATAGAAAAGAGTTGATGCTATATCTTTACAAACTTAACATCAATTAGGTTACATTCAACTATAGTTTGGAACTATTGTCATGATGCCTATGCTTCAGATGGAAATTGTTATCTCCTGTTTTTATCCTTACAACACTGTTGACTGAGATTGTTGGGAGCAGTAGCATGACCAGCACAATAAATTTGGGACAGGCACTGTGTTTTCTGACAGTAAAACTGGGAACACAAGGTTGTTGGTAGTCTAAACTTTATGGTAGTTTGGATGGTATTGTTTTACACAGTTGAATTGGTAGGGAAATTGGCATATTGTTCATGTGAAAAAATATTTCCTTTTTTTATACCGTAGACCTATGCTGAATTGGCATGGACAAAACACAAGGAATTCTTGAACATATAGGATGTCAGAGTTGAGACACGAGAATTAAAATCATAGAAATACACATATTTGATCAAATAAACTTATGAACCACTTGGTAGACTGAGAATTACCAACTATTAGCATAACCCAAAATTCAATATAAGTGCGACTGACAAATGAAATAAATATCAGTAGCACATAGGTCCAATTACTTCACACATCAGAATTATATATGAAAATGTTTTTCTTGATTTGTTTTGAACTTCCAACACTATTTTCCTTGCCGGAAATATGCCACCCAAGGAAATGCGGGTCTAACTCAACAGGATGAGGTTTGTGTCTTGGTACAACAAAGAGGTTGATCTTTATTGTCGAGTTTCAAAGAAACAATCAATTTTCTTGAAAGTTTATTTGAAAAGAAACCTACTACTTTTTACCGTACATCATACTCTTTTATGGTCTGTAACGGATGTGAGGACATTAGTTAATAAAAAACTGAATTGGCTGTTTCATTTGTATTTACCAGATACATCTTTATGGCACATCTCTTGGAGGCTTCTTAGCTCAACTTTTTGCACAGCATCGCCCACGACGAGTTAGGTCATTGGTACTCTCAAACACATTTTTGGAGACAAGTAGTTTTTCTGCAGCCATGCCATGGGCTCCCATGTATGTTATCCATGAGGCCGTACTTGTAACTGGATGCACACGAGCTTGATCTAATATTAGTCATTATCTTCTCAAATCATATATTGTTCCCTTTCTAGTCTTCAAAGTGGATCAATTTCTTCTTGATCCAATTCAAATTATTTATCCACTGAAGAAAATTTAAAGTGGTGACTGTCAGCTTTCTGCTCTATTTTAGACCCCGGGAGCATCCATGACCATAAAGAAGGATTTACATTTGGGATGATTGGTAGTAAATTTATCATGTGATAGGTGGCAATTGTTCTCAAAACTTCCTTCCAGCTAGAAAAATGGGTGAAAAAGAAATTGTGAAGCAAACATGGTGTTCGTGATAAACTAAAGTTGTACTAGATAATTAAGGGAATAGTGATGATTCTCAATGGGATTACTTGTTCAAACACAAGTTAGTGGTAATTCATACTTATGGATCTGCTGGCCACTCTACCTCTGTTGTAAATACTGTTACTAAGCTAATTTACTTTTATTCGCTCAAATATGGTGCCAGGTATTCATCGCAGACACCCTTCTGCTTAAATTGTATGTATGTGTCTATACGTCGGTTTTGTCAGATCTGTAAAATCAGTATACAAAGACTGGAAAAACATAAATCTTTTCATACATTTGTACAAAATGAAATTCATTTATATTTGAAAAGTTGTAAAACAATTAAACATCTTTGATGAACTTTATAGATCAATCAAATGTCACAAAAGTGTCAAAGGTCTGATGTTGATACTTCACGCATTTAAAAGAGTCGAAGTAACATCGGATATTTTATCGTTCTCCTCCCCCCTTTTGCAGTTTTCTTCCAAAAAAAATCCTTTTTTAGTTCCCTTTTTTGCTTGGGATGAATGAGTCTGTTTTGCAGGGCTTTTAAGAGGCATAATCTACGAAAGTGCCTTCTGCTGATGATGCCTTGTATCTGGCATGTGTGTGTGTGTGTTACACATGAAGATAATATTTTAGCATGCCAAGTTATTCTAATGCAGGCTTGGTCTTTGACAGTGTTGGTTGGACTCCGGCTTTTCTATTGAAGAGGTATGTCCTAACTGGGATTCGTGATGGCCCCCATGAACCTTTTATTGCAGATTCTATGGACTTTGTTGTTGCTCAGGTAAAAATTTATGAGCCCGAGTGTACTTTCTATTAGTGGTTGTCATGACATTCAAGCATATTGCGTCAAATTAGTTTTATACAGGTTGCTACTTTATTATCAAATAATATCAAAAGTTGTCCAATGTCCATCTATGATCTAAAGTGTTATTTTGCGTTCCTTCCAATTTTAAGCAAGCTCCTACCTAAACTTATATAGGGGTTTCGGCACTATCTCTTACCTGTAGATTAATAGTCAAATGAAGTATAAAGATCCTTACCTCAGGAATTACATTTATGAACAGAAGTGGCTCTTCTTCATTGGTAAAGATAAAACAACCCAACTTTTTGTTTTTTGATTGGTATTTTTGAACTTTTTTTTTTTACAATATTAACACAGTTCAATAGGTTACCTAGAGTTTTGTACCAAGTGAAGTTACTAGGCCGTATTATTCTTTTGAGTACTTAATCTGTAAATAATAAACTTCCCCGCAGGTTGAAACTCTGTCGAGAGAAGACTTGGCTTCCAGATTGAGTTTGACGGTTGATGCTGCATCAGTAGGACCACTTCTGCTTTCAGATTCCTTAATCACTATAATGGATGTAGGTTCGCACAACTTTAGATTAATGTGTCATGATATTTTAACTTTAGATCAACGTGTTGGATACACGTGTCCGTGTTGGTGCATCATAGATTACTTATTTTGTGTGTGTGTCAATCTATTTATGTTTCCTTTTGGTAGAGAGGGTTGGATGATGTCTACAGCAGTAGTTAAGAAAAAAAAGCTAAAATCTTGCTTATTATACTGTCTAGTATTATCCAGTAGTGTGTACCAAACATGCAAACTTAGATGCTATTCTTCCAAGTGCGTTTATTAGACTGTCCTTTTTGTCAGAAGGATTTTAAATTTTCTCAGCAAACTTGTTATAGCTCTTGCTTTTGGATACTGGACTAGCTAGCTTACATTAGATGAAATAAAATGTCTTGATTTGTATTTGAAGTTTTAAAATCTTATGATTGTTAATGAAGTTAAGATAAGTTCGAGTACAGTGTAAAGGATGAAAAGTTATCTGACCGTATGACTTTTTTGGTGTGGTTACGGCTGCTTGAAGACGAATGATTTTTGTGCAATTCCTCAGCAACTTAAAGATCAAGTGATCCAAATGTACCCTGGTGCCAGACTAGCGTCTCTCAAGACCGGCGGTGATTTTCCTTTTCTTTCACGACCGGATGAAGTAAATCTTCATCTTCAGGTATTTGTGCAGAACCTTTTTTTTTTATTTGCGATTCGTGCTCGTGCAAGTAGACTACCAATAATTACTTGATTAATATCTTCAAAACAGTTGCACCTAAGACGAGCAGGTGTTGAAGCTCGACCAGACTTGGTCAGAGGCATGCCGAAGGATGGTGCTGGTGGGAGTTCAAGTGAACAAAACAACGGAAGAGGAGATACTGATGATGCACCAGAAGATGATAAGCGGGACTCTGTTAACACTTTGAATGCAAATGAACTGCCTTTGGCTCCAGAAGGTACGGATTCTCAGAATTTGGAAAATGCGCCTCTTTTGCTTCACGGGTTTAACAGTAGTAATGAGCAAACCATAGCGGCTACTAAAGTGTTGTCGAACTTCACATGCGAGTTTATCATTCTCAATTTGCTGCCTCTCTACCCAGGAACCTTGTACAATGATTGGAAGTGTCAGAATTTAGACAGCTTGTGTAGATGAACTTTGTACATTATCATTTGTTTGCTTTTCGTTTTGAGGGAGACACCACACCACTTTGTATTGTATCTCATTACAATGTCTTTCCTGTTTAGAAATAAAAGCAACTATTATGCAAACAGTGGCTGGACGCACACGATTGAGTGATGCTACTTTGCTTGATCTATCTAGTCCCGAACCGGCAGGGGATGGATAAGAGATAAAAAGATTTCTTATGAACCGATTTTTCTTGGTTTTTTTTCTAATCCTTGTCAAGATCAGGTAGTTTTAATGGTAACATTTTCGGACCATTGATGAGAATGTTCATCAATGTTTTTTCTCTCTATAAAGTTGGTAAAACCACTTCTTGGTATTTATGATGTATATTATATTGTTTGATGGGCTGCTATAAAGTAACCGGCATTACACCCTATTATTTACCTTGTAAGCAATTTTGTTTGAATAATGATGTTCGTTGTAGGCAGATGATAGTGAACTACTTGATTCATTATTCAATATATTTTCCGGATTTTGTAGTTTTTTTCTACTTCAACACTCATTTTATTGTCGTTGATGAAGTATTTTACCCAAAATATGTTGATGAAGTATTTTACCCAAAATATGAAGACGAAAATTATGATAATGGTGATGGCAATGGTTCTTCTGTAAGTTCATACGAAAAGAATTGTTTCACTATTATCACAAGAATAGAACAAATAGTAACCCTTGTTTAGTGGATTATTTCAAAACAAGGGGGGTCCATATGATGGTATAGCTTTTTCAATGCAATAAAGTTAACGTGTCCATTTATCTTCGATAAAAATGTACTTTCCATGAATTTACCTTTGTATTGTGTTCATAGTTCATGCAGTTCATTGAATGATCTCGGTTGGTTGCTTTCCGTTCATATAATGCATACAGCTCCCGTAAAACAATTTCATAGCGCAAATGGAATTTCAACTCAGGAAATGCAGAAAAAGTAACTAAGTAAATCGTGCACAAAAAGAATTTTCAGATACAAATCCTCGATTCTATACAAAGAAGGCATGAACTAGATATATAAACAAGCAACGCCACTGCTCTTATTAAATCGCTTGGATAATTATTTAACATGTCCCACTTTGAGAAGTCATCACTTGTGCAGTTATTTATCGACCTATTATCGAGATTCCCGGCATGCATCTACAAAAGCTGCCAAAGATTGAAAAGTTTGTGCTGAGGTTGCATAAAATTACAGCGAACCAGAGTCACAATGGCCTCCAATTTTCTGTCCCGATGTGACGAACTCTGGAACTTCCATTAGTTTGGATGTACTAAGGCCAAAAGTAGGTCAGCAATATGGAATCCCTAAAAGGAACGCTCTAAGCAGCTTCAATAACTTGATGATGATCTAGAAACCACTCAGATGGCCACCATTCTGGTCTAATGCTTTCAACTCTGATGTCTTCATGTCCTTTTATGGTCAAGGTGCTCGTGTCTTTGAAAGCTTCGTCCAAGCGCAGAAGTCCCAGACCACGAGATCCCAGTGCAGTCGTGACTCTCCCGACTTTTTTTCCAGATGTCTTGTCATTCACTTCTGAACCTGGAGCAACTTCTTGTTCCACCTCTGAATCAACAAAGAGAAATTGTTGAGACACACCAAGATGGTGAGTGACAAGGAAACTATTAGGAAATCGTACCTTTTCCACTATTATCCAGAAACCTCAAAGGAATCAAACGTTTTCGAATAACACCACGGTGATGAGTACGAGCAATGAGCTCTTGGCCCACATAGCATCCTTTATCGAAGCTTATTGCGTTTAGACCAGCAAGATTGTATTCCAGTGGAATTCCATCACCTACAAGATATCACAAAAAATTTCAAATTTGTAGCTCCAAACTTATATATCTAGTGCATCTACAATGCAACTGAACCAGAGCGATAGAGACTCAGGGATCTTTCTGATAAAGACAGAGAAGTCGATTTCATAGGTTAGTGGTACATATGTATATTGTTCTGTTGTGATTCTTTTTCCATGTTAGTTCACAAGCTGAACATGTAAGAATAAATGTACAACTAGATTGAACTTTTCAATCAAAATCTGGGAAGGAAAATTTTAGTACGTGGCCAAAGATTTTTTTTCTCTCACTTTTGGTGGCAAGTTTGAATAAGACTGAATAATTACACGGAAAAAACAAAAAGTTAATCAGCAAATGGTAATTCGCCAATTAACTTATAATAACCAGTTTAGATGTAATCAAGCTCGGTAAATTGAGTTCAAAACAAGCTTTGAGGCTTAAGATATTAAGATCTTGGCTTTTCCACAAACAGAACTTTTAGGATTCTTTTTAATGAAGGAAAGTAGCCTAAGATCTTGTCCCTTTTTACGTTGAAATGTTTGTCAGGCCATCTTCTCGATAACTGCTTCCAGTGGGTCAATGCCAAAATGGTAGGAAGTAGAGCCATCACAGAAAATACAGAAACACTACTGAATAAGTTGTTCTTAGCCGTGGTAGAAGAATTAAATTTGATTTCCCCTACTTGCCGCAATTAAAAGCATAGATGAGAAAATGGATGAAGAATGGGAGAGGAACAAGGTGGAACCTTTTCATAATGCAGTTAATTTCATAAAAATGATTATAATACAGTTCTAATCATTTCAGTTTATAAATATACACATAGGGAGTTCAAATAAAAAAGTTCTTAACCTAACCTGCACAAAGAGTATAGAATTCAAGTCATTCGCGACATACTATATTTTCTTAACCAGAAATGTGAAATGCAAACACTTCTGAAGCATCAAGCAAGGAAAAAAGGTTTATTCAGTGATTATTCCCAGAAGTATTGAAGAATAAGTATTTATAGATTTAATTAATATTTCTAAAATTTACATACAAAAAGGAACATATACCTTTTGGGATCTCTGTTGAGCCTTCAGCAACTCCTTTCTCCAATCTCCACAGAAGAAAATTTTCTTCATCAGTTTCTTCATCTGCCTCAACTAGAGGTGCTGCAACAAATAAACAAATATCAGAACATAGATATAGGAGGAATGCTAGGGCTGGACACATGACACTTAGGACAAGTGCTGACTCCAGCGCAAACCAACTATTTTTCTTTCAGAATTACAACTTTACCTCATTTCGAAAGTGAGTCTAAGATTTTCAAGCCCAGCGTAATTTGGTGCAATGTTTTGACCACTTAGTGGACCAAGTAAGATAGATGAAACAAAATTATCGTTTGTTTGGCATAGCTTATTCGAAAATCATTTTTCCCCATCTCATTTTCAACAAAATATTCTCCCAATATAATAATTTTGCACTCTGACCCATAAATTTTCCTTGCTTTTTAACCAAACATTCTCCAAAAAATCATTTTTCACTTCAAATAATCTCTCCCAAACAAACACTAAGACGTGAGAAGGTTCAAAGAACTTTCTTACGTATTGTGTTGGAAGGAAAGATGCTTCTATCTCCAAGGCAATCCAATCTGGGATCGTTATCCCAATGCCAACCAGACTTGTGTCCCTGTAAAGCTGATACGCCAGAGGAGTCAACAGTACCACCCCAGCCAACTGAATCAGTTTCCAATTCCTCTGCAGAAAAAGAATTTTTTCCACCAAACCGTTGCCAGCAAGAGAACTCTTCTGTCATGTTTTCAATATCAACCTTGGACCTTAAACGATATCTGCAAAACCAGAATTTATTGCAGAAGTTAATATTTGAGTTTGCTCAAAGACAAATTCTTTTTGTTTATCATAATTGCCCAAGGTTTACGCAAACTTTCTTTTTGGTTATCCTAATTATCCAGACTAGTTAAGTTCAGCAAAACTATAAACATAAGTACTTCGTCTCCATTGCTGGGGAGAACAAGAGCTAGAATATTTCTTTGTTGTACAACCGATGAAGAAAATTTTCTGCTTATGAGTTGAAAACGGAGGATGACTCGAAGTCCAAAGCGGCATCACTAAGTTTAACTTGTATGTCACTCAACTGCAAAGAGTGGAATCATAGATCAAAAAAGAAGACCATCAGTTTATATGCCAAATCATGATTCTGTGGTAACACTTGGTTGGGAGGAATGCTTTAATTGTATAGGATGTGTCTGTTGATTTACTAGATACATACAAAATCAAGTATCCAAGAACATCTTCCTAAGCAGAGTGGCTTTTGGGGAAACTATATTCGTAGTGTAATCACACTCACACCACAGTAGGAAAAATCCCGTGGAAGGTTTGACAAGAATATGAACCCTACATTGGTGGTAAGGTTGCAACAAGAGCTAGAACATAAAGTCTGTCGAATATAGTAAATTCTTGTTGGAAGAAAGTGTTTCTGGCATAAAGTTAGGGCCTGCTTCAATGGAGAGATAATTTAGGTGTAATTGGGGCTTGAATATTGCACGAGATTGAGAGAAATACTCAACTGTATCTTCACACTTCAATAGTGGAACTTTATGATCCCTCCCTAATCAAATTGCCCAACCACATAAATTTCTTGCTCTTAGTGCGATTTTAACTCTTTGTCTTGATCGTCTTTATAACTGATATTTTATTATCACATTGACCATTTTTCCATGACATTTAAAAACGCTAAATCATCCTATCAATGAAAAAGGGTTTTCAATTAAGAGATTCTAACGTTCATTTATAATAAAAAATGGCATAAAAAATAACATTACATTGATTGAAATGTCAAGGCTTATACAGCATCAGTAGCTACCTATAACATTTGATATCCAGTATCTAATGAACTAAAACAAAAGACTAAAGCCTTATCCCCCATAAATTTGAGGTCCGGTGCATGAATACTTCTTCCACAACCAAATAATTGTTTAGCCAATAACGAATTTCATGCCCCCATAAAAAGAGAGACTTGCTCTCCTGATTCAGGAAGTCGGAAATGGCCAGTTGGGTTGGTCCAATCCATTCACTTTATTGCTCGATCTACTAGGAGATTTAGAACAACTAAATAATTTTCAACTATGACAAGTCATGTAAATTGTCTATCGCTCCCTCTTGAAATTTGGTCTACCTAAACTGCGCCTCTTATCAAAGTGGATTTTTTTAGATCAAGCTAAACATGACTCAACAACCTAAGTTCTTAATTTATCATCAACCAGTGCCATGTACAGTCATATATTCAGTTCTTATCTTATCGAGTTTAGAATGAGGACACAACCATCTTAACATTCCCATTTCCACTACATTCACCTCATGACCATCTTAACATTTAACAGCTCAAAAGCACAAGGCATACCAGTCTTAGTCAATGTTCTATAGCACTTGCCTAGTTGCCTTTAAACTTTAATGACAGAATTCTCATGTAGTGTAATGAATCAATCAAACATAGGTTTCAAAGAGTGGGGAAAAAACAATGGTCTAAAATTTTCACAAATTATAAAGACAAATTTTGTAGTAATTGCACCATGTTGTAGCCATTTTTTGTTTAAAACTCATCAGTCATCAGCCTATCTTCACTCCCTAGACAAAATTTGATGTCTGCTAAAGAATTTGCAACAGCATTAGCACAGATTGCTCGAGCAGGTTGTGTGTATCCTACTGCTGTGATACCTGGATAATCCTCTCATACAGCAACCACAAAGCATTTTGCTGTCCATACAATTCTTACAATTACAGCATTTAAAAAGTGAAAACTTTAATTCATAAATTTGCCTTTTCACAGTAAATATTCCCTCAATTAGTCTGCTAATTTTCAATATTGTGAAGACTGAAGACTCAAAGTTTAAACAAACAAAATAAAAACCCAAAACTCACTTCTTTAAGGTCATCAAGACCTCATCAAGCACAGACCGATCAACATCAGCGTAAATCTCCAGCTCACCGGGGTTGGGCCCAGGTCCAGCCCCAGTCCTATCGAGCTTCTCATCAGACCGTGGCGGCCGATACAGGAAGAAATCATACAAAAACCTTCCTTGAGGAGTCAACAATGCAGCGTATAGAGGCGGCACAGCTACGACAGGCATGTTGGGTGTGGTGCTATTCTCACCCGAAGGTTCCGGGTCATCAAGCCTCCGCACGTCGTTGGTGACCAGACCTTGAAGGAACTTAATAGTGTCGGGTCCTTTGAATCGGATCACTGACCGGGTTCTCAAAACGCAGGCCATGGGACCCGCATCCTGGAGACGGGATTGGGTGGAAAAGTGTTTGAGAAACTGGACGGAGGTTTTGAGGCGGCGCATTTTGTAATTGTTGCTGGACGGGAACGGTGGCGCTCTACGGCGTTGGTGGTGGTAGGTGGGGTAGATAGTACTGAGGAAGAAAGGTAAAGAGGACACGTAGCAAGGCTGGACCTGGTGTGCTGACACGTGCTGTTGAAAGTAAGCCAATGTTTGGGCACATTAAAATTTAATTCATTTTTCTATTTCATCTCATCAAACGCACGTTCTCACAATAAAATAGTATGAATGATGTTACACATATATAATACAGTATCCATAATAGTGTCAACTCCCTCATATGAAAGGAAACCCAGTTCGCATAAAATATAATATATTTGAAATGAATTCCCTTTCTTGTGAGGAGATGGAAGTCGCATTATGTACAAGTAACATATTCTAAATATTATTATGGGCTTGTGTGGGAGGGATTAAAATCAGATTAAAATTGAAAATATAGCCGTTATTGTTGACTTTTATTAGACGAGTGGGGTCCAATAACGGCCATATTTTCAATTTTAATTGGCTTTTAATCCCTCCCGAACAGGGCCTATATATAAATCCAATTTTTTTTTTTTTTTTACTTAACTTCACATTCTTTAAAAAAATATTATTTCAAAATCAATTTTTTTCAAATAATGCGCTCAACAAGGGCTTTTCAAATTGATGAGCTTCAAATGTTCGATGAAATGCTAATGAAGGGAAATGGTGGGTTTTATTGTCCAATCATGTTTAGCAACTGTCAAATGCAATGGTCATTTGACAATTTTAAAACATGACTGGACAATTTTTTTTTTTTAAAAACATACTTTTTCGTGCAACACTTTTTGCCATACGATAAAATGTACACTATATCATTCTTTTTTTATAATAAAGCAAGTGTCAAATATGTAAAGGAATAGAATTTCCCTTTTATTGTCAGTGTCTTAAGCAAAGTTTCATTTACTTGCACTCAATGTCAGAGGTTTTACCATATTTGTAAGTAGAACAGTGAATTTCACTTCTGTGGACCTTAATTTTAAGGCAATGTAATTACTCCATTCGGATTGGAGTCTACCAGAATTAGTTAACAAGATCGTTAAAACTAATCACGTACTAAGGTATCATCTGATGGAGTCCAAGTATTTGACGTACGGAGGTGAATTCTCAATCTCAATAACAGAACCCGATCTTATAACACAAGTTTCACAAGATTGCAGGCAATGCAGCAAAAGCTGCATGAACAGTACAAACTCGATAATGTCGTACATGATATAAGCAACTCTATTCGTGCTGACAAGGAGCTTATCTTCAAAATCTCATCTATGTAGAACCTCGTATTCACAAATCACAATAATTAGTTTAGTATCTAAAGGTGTAATTTCTATGATGCTACATCCAGCATGTCCAAAAGTGGAGATGTCTAAATTGGCACTCTTCTTCCTCTTGTATCAGCTCACTAACTGGTTTAAAGGCAGATGATCTGTGTTTACCAAACTGTAGTGCTGAACAACTGCAAAAGCAAGATGATGAAACATCGTCAAAATCATTGAAATGGAACCATAGCAATTTACTATGAGCCCGTTTGACAAGACTTGTGCTTTTAGTTTTTATAGAAGAATTTACTAAGAAAGCCACCTTAGGCCGACTTCCTCTAAAAGTTCTTTTGACCAAGGGAAGCCTAAGGCTTTTCGAAAGCCCTGCCAAACGGACCCTAAATCTTATCCATACATAAGTATTGACAAACTGTGCTTTCAGCTCCCAACAGTTCAATCCCAACTGTCCCGGCTTCTTCTTAGGGATTTCTTCTGAGATTGGGCTTTCTTCTTGTCCAAACGTTTCTGCTCGCCAATGGCAGACCTTTTGAACGAGAGAAAGAGCGAGTCAATCCATATCAATCACTTGCATCCATGAATTTCAAAATAATGGATAGAAGCTTTAATCAAGAAATCAAAGGAAGGGATCTTGTTGCCCCCACACACACACACATTCCTCTTCTTGAGAAGGGGTGGGGGTAGGGACAAGGTAAAACAAATTTGACCAGACGACAACTTACAACTTAGCGATCTTTTTCACTGTTGCTTCTGAAGGAGGAGGTGGGACATATGAAGCAGCTTCAATGATTGCCTGTCTCATTCATTCAAGAATGATCAATAATTCACATGGAACTATCATTTAAACACCTGATGATAATTTTTACAATTTTTGCTAGATGGTAGAGCTGACATTTTTTGCTGCACCCAAAACATGGCATGCAACATACTAAATTTTGTACATGTACCTCTAATTTCTTTTTTTGGTAATTTAGTACCTGTAATTTTGACAAAGCATCTTCAACATTGCCCCTAATTACAAAAGATGAATGTGAGCAACTGCTCTGGCAACTATAGTGAAAGAAAACATAACATAGTTGGTAAATGTTAACTTTTGAGTTCTAGTCTTCGTTGAAGAAATCACAAGCTCCCCGTCTTTGTTGATCCGATTCTTCTCCTGTCAATAGTGTGGAAGTCATCAGTTTTGAAAAGATATACATTGGTTCTCAGCTGTACAAATAAAATTATAAAAATCAAAGAAAAATTTATTTTATGCAACATGAAATGTTGGGACTCTTTTTCTATGAGTATTTTATGGGGATTTTAGATACAGGGAAGATGGGAAGGATAGGTATTCTCAATTACCATATTCTTGGAAACATCTCATCTTATGGTTATGAGTTCACAGAAATAGACTCCTAACAAGCTTACCCTTCTCTACACCATGGAGAACTGTCTACTATGACAGGTAGGTTGAAGCGCCACCCATAAGTTCAGCATTGAGTTGAAGGCTTTAGGAAAATTTTAGTAGAAGAGAAGATGTGCACAGAAAAAGATTACAAAACATGCACGATATTGATCAGAATTGATAAGTGTGGTGAGGGCTATTTTTTTGTTCTTTGTAATCTTCAAAGTTGAAGAATCAAAACACCGGGATGAAATTGGGTCCATGATTCTCAATTTTAATCCCTATATTTTGACATTTAAGTAATTGGGTTTCTGTACCCCAAATATCCAAACACTCGAATCCAGTTTTAAGCAATCAGATTACTGATTTGGATTTCATTCCTCGCTGGGCCTCACAGTTTAACTTAAAAAATATATTAATCATTTACTTCACCAATTCACGAGATCCCATATCAAGAAGAGAGGACACAGAAATAGTCAACAAATTTTAATGCCCAGGGTATTAAGTAAGTGTGGAAGCAACAGTATAATCCATGATATATCCTACAGGACCCAATTCCAGGCAACCAAACAGGGTAGATAAAACACTCTGCCTCTGCAAAGAGTATAATATTATGAAGATTAACAATAGAAGACAGTAACTTACCATTTGCATAATCCTATCTCTCACCCTGTCACTTAACCAGTACGCATTTTTTACATTGAATCGCATATCAACCTTGGTGTTTACTGCAGATTAAGAAACTATCCAGTTAAAGTCTTTAATATGCAGAAGATCACAGATTAAAATTGTAGATATGTACAAAATGAAGCATCACAGACCTTTGTTGACATTTTGACCTCCAGGCCCGCCACTCCTTGCATAGCTTACAGTAACATGATCTGCATGTGGAAAATAAAATTTGAAGAATGAACATGTTTTGATTTGACATCTAAACCAAATGGGGGAAAAACTCCTTGCCAAGTCATTCCTATCCAATATCAGATGTAGAACATGAAGGATTTCAGGATACCAGCATTATTAAAATGAAAACCAAAAAAAATAACATATGATCATAAGGCCTCAGTTTCTCTCTCCTTAATCATTCAACACCCCTTCTTGTGTTTATCTGGTGTGTAATCCTCCAACATGTCATAAACACCAATAACTCCCATATTTTCCTTGTGTTCAAGATGATGGGTGTTGCAAGAAAGACATGAAAAATATGCAAAATTCGGGTGTAAAATACTGAGGAAACAAAAAGACTTGAAACCATTAAGTATCTATATAAAAGCTATTCGAAGGTTGCAAAGGAACTCTTTCCATTGTGATTGAGTTTACACCTTAAGTGTGCTTCAAATGTAAGGAATAAGGCAAGTAAAAATCAAAATCAAAATCAACTCTACTTTCTTGGAATTCTCAAGATCTAGTAAGTTTTCTTACAACTTAATTAATTATCCTGTTATGACAAATTAGCAGGTCATATAACAATTATGCACTATCACCAGAATCAATATTTCAGTTCAGCCCACCTTGTTAAGTAACAATTCAGACATATATGACTAGCATCTGTACTTGAAATCCCTAAAATACTAAACGTTCATTGACACGACAAATTTATGTCGGCATACATTTACGAAAAAAAGAACGAATATATCAAAGTATACCGAGAGTGATTCTGGGAACGGGGTCAGCACCAGCACCGGCATCTTTAAACCGCTCTTCTGCTTCATAGAGAAGCCGCTGGACCTCAGCAAGCCGAGCAGGCGTCTTCTTCGCCTCGCCTCCTGAATTACTGGAGGCGCAACGTGTGACACCGTAATTGCTATGAACTCTCGAGCAGACTCCGCCGCAGCTCGCCGCCGGCAACGCCGTACGGAAGAAACGTACGGTGATTTGTGAAGAGAGTGTGGGGCGAAAAATTGATCTTGCAAGGAACATGCTGGTTGTGGCTCTGATTGCAGCCATTTGGAATTTTGATTATTATTGTTAAACCCTAGAGTGTGGTGAAGCTGAAATATAGAACAGGAAATTGAATCCATGCCAGAAAAATACATTTGTAAAATATTCGTGAAATTACACCTAGATTTAAAGTGCCAATTTCATAAATCCTCAATCAAGTTTCATATTACGAGCCTGTTTGGTAGGGATTTTTGGGGGAAGAATTGATTTTGAATAGTGATATGATAGGAAATGTGTGGTTGAAAAAGAAGAAAAAAGTATTGATGTGATGGAAAATATTATTTTATTGAAGAATATGTGGTTGAAAATGAGAATTGATTTGAGAATAAAAAAAAACAGGGCCTACAAAAATCAAGTTTTAATTAATAATTTAAAAACATCTTTTATATCTAATTAAATATTAATTAATAATTTTCATTCCAATTAATAATTTCATCCTAAAATCAAAACCTAATTTCATTTTTTTCTCCGCCATCGCCGTCGCCGTCTCCTCTCCTCTCATCCCCTCTCATCTCCATCTTCTCTCCTCCCATCCGTCTTCGTCGTCGCTCTTCTCCTTCACCGACGACGACGGTGCTCGTAACCCATGTCGGCTTCTCTCTTCACTCTTCTCAATTCTGTGATGCTGAAACGTCCAACCGTCTCTACCTTACCGCTATTCTCTCTCTCTCTCTCTCTCACACACACACACACTTTGCTCTTTGATTTGGCGAAATAGCAGGCGCAGTCGCGCCCGTGACGACGCCCTTATGTCCTCTTGTGGAGGGCAATTGGGTGTGTGTGAGTGCGTGTGGAGGCAGATCCGGTGGGTGTGTGCGTGGGTGCGTCTCGACTGGTGTGTGTGGACGCAAACAGGTGCGTTGTACGTGCGTGCAACAGTTGGGTGTGGTCTTGGTTTGTATGAGATGTTGACGCCGCTATTGGGCGGCGATGGTGGTGGTGCTACTGGTGGAAGCAGTGGTGATGAGGTGGTGCGATGTGGGTAGGGGGTGAATCTGGGTGTGTGGTACGATGCATGATGTGCACTGGTGGATCTGTGCGGTATGGTGGTGGTGGTCACAAGTGATTTGGTTGATTGTGACCAATAATTGGGTCGGTGTGTGACCAATGAAATAGATAAACTGCAACCAATGCATGCTATGTACCGAAAAATTATTAATGTTGATGATTAGGTGTAGTGGTGGTGGTGAAAACGATGACTGCAATGTTTGAAACTATGATTTTGTTGCTCGGAAGTGGCGGTGATGGTGACGGGTGTTGGCGGCGGCGGCGGTGGTGGTGTGATTCTGTGGTGTTGTGTTGGTGGTGGTCACAAATGATTTGTTGATTGTGACCAATTGGTTGGTGTGTGACCAATGAAGAATAAATTGTGACCAATAAATACTGTGTGACTTACAAATTTATTAATTTGTGACCAATAAAAGTAATATGTGACCTATAATTTGATGTTTTGTGATTATAAAATAAGTTGTGTGACTTATAAATTTTGTGATTTGTGACCAATAAACAAATTGTGACTTTTAAATTTTTAATTTGTGACCGATGAACGAACCGTGATCTATAAAATTTTTGAATTGTGACCTTAAATTGTTTAAATTGTGGCCAAATTGCATAAATCTGTGACATTTATATATTTATTAATAAAATGTATAATTGATTAATTAAATTATAAATAAATTTTATTGAATACCTGATTTTTGAAATTTAAAACCTCAAACCTTAATTTTGAAATGGTGATACTTAAATACCTTATTTATGTCACGCGGTATTTATTGGTCACACACCAACCAATTCATTGGTCACAATCAACAAATCATTTGTGACTACTATCAACACAACACCACAAAATCGCACCACTACCGCCACCAACACCACATAAACGCACAACTGCCACCAACACCCATCACCATCACTGCCACTTCCCAACAACAAAATCACGGTTTCAAACATCGCAGCCAACGTTTTCACCACCACCACTACACCAAATCGTCAACATTAATAATTTTTAGAACACACAGCATGCATTGGTCGCAGTTTATCTATTTCATTGGTCACACACCGACCCAATTATTGGTCACAATCAACCAAATCACTTGTGACCACCACCACCACACCGCACAGATCCACCACTGCACATCACGTACCATACCACACACCCAGACCACACCCAACTGTTGCACGCGCGCACCTCATCGCCACTGCTTCCACCAGTAGCACCACCACCATCGTCGCCCAATAGCGGCGTTAACATCTCATACAAACCAAGACCACACCCAACTGTTGCACGCACGCACACACAACGCACCTGTTCGCGTCCACACACCAGTCGTGACGCACCCACGCACACACCCACCGGATCTACCTCCACACGCACTCACACACACCCAACCGCCCTCCACAAGAGGATATAAGGGCGCCGTCACGGGCGCGACTGCGCCTGCTATTTTGCCGGATTGAAGAGCTAAGTGTGAGAGATAGAATAACGGTGAGGTAAGGACGGTTGGGCGTTTCAGCATCACAGAATTGAGAAGAGAGAAGTCGGCATGGGTTATGAGCACCGTCTTCGCCGGTGAGGGAGAAGAGCGACGACGAAGACGGACGGGAGGAGAGAAGATGAAGATGGGAGGGGATGAGAGGTGAGGAAACGGCGACGGCGGGGAAAGAAATGAAATTAGGTTTTGATTTTAGGATAAAATTATTAATTAGTATTTAACTAGATATAAAAAATGTTTTTAAATTATTAATTAAAACCTGATTTTTGTAATATGAAACTTGATTCAAGATTTATGAAATTGGTACTTTAAATCTAGGGTTATGTGTAATTTCCTCCTGAAACAAACCCAATAAAGCTTGGAGCTTAAACAGTAGACCCAACTTTGACTGAAATTAATAGGGCTCGTTTAACAACTACGTACATTTACGAGATCAATTTCAAAAATCAATTAAATAAAGGCATTTCTAAAATGAGGAGAATTCAAATATTTTATTTTTATGTTACTGTGTAATTTTTTTATCTTACTTTTTTTAAATAATTTATAAAGATTGTAGCTTACCATCTATGTTTACTTGCACTTAAATTATGTTGCTGTGTGTGTGTAATTTATTCAAAATTGTAATTTACATTGTGTGTTATTATTATTACAATGTATAATTTTTTTAAAAATTGTTACATCATCATCTCGCCATGGCCACAATCATCATCATCACCAACAGTCACCCCCATTAGGTGTTACAATGTGGGTTAGTATATGTTTGGATAAGTGTTTCCACGTGCTTATAAACACCTTTGGTCAAAAATACTTTTTAGTCATATCATTTTTTATCTATTCGTTTCATCACCAACAGTCACCCCCATCAGGTGTTACAATGTGGGTTAGTATATGTTTGGATAAGTATTTCCACGTGCTTATAAACACCTTTGGTCAAAAATACTTATAGTCATATCATTTTTTATCTATTCGTTTCATACAACTACGAGTATTACACACTACTACACTCTGTTTATCCCTATTTGTTTATCTCGTAGGACATAACCTAATTTCTTTTGATTTATAACTCATTAACTCGTGCACAATCACCACCCACCCACCACCATCAATATTAACGTCACCCCATGCACTACCAATAGTCACCACCATTGATTTCAATTTCACACTATCAATTATCAACATAAGAAAATTATATACGTTCATGCTATAATGTGTGTAAATTTTTGTGCTGTGACTTATTAACCCATGTACCGCTACAACTAGGGGTGGACAAAACCCGATCGAACCCGCCAAAATCGTCCAAATTGAACCAACTCGACCAGGTTGGTTCGGTTTTTTTTTTTTTGTTTTTACACGGATTGGGTGGGTTGGCTGTGTGACGAGTTGAATTGGGTCGGGTTATGTGTTAACTCATGAAAATTGAATAAAATCGTCCAACCCAACCCAACCCGCCACTTTAATAATAATAAGAAGAAATAAAATGTCTAGAAAAGTAAAAGAAGACTTAACAAATATGAGTAGATAGTGTAACTATAATTATCTTGGTGTATTTTAGAAGTGGAGCTTACTGTTCTTCCCACAAGAAATGTAGTATGAGTTTTTTATGTTATGTTAAATACACTTTGTTCTTTATAGGCTGACTAATGAGGATTGAATAAGATAATAAATAAATTTATTTATTTATTTACTTACTATTTAATCTTATCTATTCGAATTTAGTATAATAGAAAATTGGATGACTTTAATTTTTGTTGACAAGTCGTCTCAAACCGACCAACTCAACCTAACATGACCGATACTTGATTGGGTTGGATTTCAACCTTTACACGGGTTGTGTTGAATTAAATTTTGATCAAACCGATTATGTTGGGTTGGGTTTGGGTTGAGGCAAAAATCGACCCGACCCAACCCAACCCACCCCATGCTCACCCCTAGCTACAACCTACCACTATTTATGAGCCCACCAGCACGCTAATACTTTCCACAAACCACCACACAATTGGTCACCACCCAAAAAGAAGAACAAAAGTTATTTTAAAGGTCGCCACCATAAATTTAAACACAAAGACTCCATCCAATCACCATCACCATGACTATTACCTTGCACCACTGTTACCATCACCATCGTCCGATTGCGTGTAGCATCTTTTAGATCCAAAAATTTCAAGTTTAGGTACAAATGGAGAGAGAGAGAAATTCTACAATCGAAGAGGAGAACATGAATCGAAATTTGTGAATTTACATTTCGGTGAATCGAAATTGACGGTAGCTCTAGGATTTAGGTAGGAGCAACTTAGGTGGTGGGTAGTCCTAGCACTTGGGGTGTGATTAATAATGGTGGTGGTATTCAACAAGAAGTCAGAAAATAACCGCTAAAGAAAATTGTTGTGGAGTGTAGTGGCAAGTAGTAACGACGGTAAGAGCTGTTAGATAAATTTAAACGTCCACAAACTTTATTCTAATAACATACCTTTTACGCGCATAAAATCGAATAGGATTTTCAACTTACTAAAACCGAATACGAGAAGTAGAAATGAGAAATACATTAATATGAATTTGGTCGAGGCAAGAGTTGAACTATTTATTCATAAGATGATAATGCCCCACACGGGTGCTAACGACTTCCTGTATTCGCCTTCCAAGATACAACGATTATGTCCCGTAATTAGAGCACTCTAGCTAAATTATGTAGACCAATGAACTTTACTAATTTTTTAAACTTTCTTTTACGAAATTCTATTCAAAGTAAATGAACAAGAATAAAACTATTTGTACCGAATTGTCCTTACCGAAAATGTTACACCCTCTCACATGTGCACGGGCCCACGTGAATAAAAAACTCCCAAAAATGTGATCCCCACACCCTATTGTGAGTATAGATAAAAGATTAAGTAAAAAAATTATGTACATGTAGCATTGTCCAAATGAACAAATGAATATATATCCACATGATATGCAATTTATGAATTGAATGAATTAATTCCAACAACATAGGGTCGATATATAGTGGTCCAAAAATTGTGAATCAAAAAACACAACTTAATGAAAGGGGTGTCTAAAAAGACATGTCTCGTTGGAAATAAATGTCTAAAGAGATATGTCTCTACAACAAAATAATGTGACTTTTGAAAATTATCATTTCAAATTTTCAACACAAATTTTCAACAATTTCATGAATTTAAGTGACTTGAATTTGACTAAATTCATTCAACAAATAACAATTTTCACTTAAATTCGTTTCCATACAAAATTCCAACAAGAGTCGTCGAAGGTGCTGATAGTGGTGGATTAATCGAGAGAGGGAGTGGGTATGGAGGAAGGGTTGAAGGTGGGGCAAATTTGTATAAAGTGGTGGAGAAAAGAGTTATTTTAGGATTTTTAAGTAGTAACAAATTTGTATAATTATTTTCTAAAACACCTGATTTTTGAACATTTAAATATAACATTTAGTACTTGCTTTATATATCTTTTACAACCCTTTTTTGATATTTTGATTATAATTTTTTTGGGACACATTAATATTTCTCACTACACATCCAGTCAATACGTTAAACATCTTCCGTTCTTGTCTAGGTTCTTTTTAAAAAATAAATCACCACATGGGTGGAAATTTATTAAAAAAAAAACATAAACCCTAAACCCTTAATCACCATTTAAGTGACATCTAACGTTTGATTTTTCAATCTTAATGACGTTGGCAAACTCTTGTTGGCATGAAGGAGAAGATATAACTATATAGATGTATGTTTTGTTAAAGTTAGTTTTCATTAAAGTATAATTAATAATTAATTTCCATGGTTCTTTTTTACGATTCGTTCAATTTCTGAAAATATAACAACAATTATCATCACTTAGGCGTGAATGGGGAATGTTATTGACATACAAATAAATTTATTATAACAGGTAAAAATTTTACACTTTAGTGCTTGTTTTGTTTTGCTAAAAGTTATATTTTAAATAAATTTTGATAAAATTGATTATTATGTTGTTAAAAATTGATAAAAAGTGGTAGATCATATGAAACGTATAATTAGAATTTATTTTTGACCTTGACTTAACTTTTTTTAACTAAGTCACTGATTGGCAATCATTAAAATAAGTTTTTCCTTTTAGGAAAATTGGTTTTAAAATAGTGATATTTTCGAGAATGTGGTTAAAAAGTAAGAAAAAATTTAGTCTAACGTGTAAAATACTTTGTTGAAAACAATTTTGAGATTTTTTTTTTTATTTTAATGGTTGTCAAAAAGGGGTTAAATGAACAAGGGCTTAGATAAACACACGCTAATATTTGAAGAGGAAATTACATTCAAATCCACCTTTTTTTTTCCATTTCAATAACCGAGTATAAAGCTTTTATCTTTCAAAAATCTGGTGCACTCACATCATCCCCTATATCCAACATGTCCTACACCATGGGCGGGCCTGGGGGTGGCCTGGGGGCAGGTGCCCCCTAAATTTCGAAGTTTTTTTTTTTGTTAATATGAAAGAAAAAGGAATCAACATTCATTTCAAATCAATGTACTCTCTCGCCTGAGTCGCCTCTTCTCCTTATCTCTCTCTCTCTCTCTCCTCTTCTTGGTAAAATTAAGGTTGCATATTGTTAAATGGATACGAAAATGGTTGTGATAATACTGAATGACTGAACACGAATAGTTCAAAACTTCAAATCTCATTCATCTTTATTTAAATGATTTATAGCTACTTTCAAAGAGTGAAAATTGTATTGCCAAATGAAAACAGTGAAAAGTTTGTCTCTACTCTGTAGCCATTCAAGTTCAATAGCGACAAAGAATTCTAAGATCCAACCCAAGGAAAAAGCTAGTAGGCAAGGCTTCCGTGAGCTATAGTGCTGAAAGCAGTACTAAACGAAGTAATCAGTGTAAAATGATCGTATACTTGGATTAGATTAATGAATAGGAATAGAACAATTCTTAGTTGAATTTAGTTACGTTCTTGTAATGCATGAGATTCACGAGTGAAATTCTCAGTTGAAGTGACATTTTAAAGGAAATTTTGAGAGCCTTTTAGTCTAGGAGAATCTGGTCCGACTGAATGTAATCAGAAGAAAGAGTTGTGCAATATGATTGAACTTGAATGAGCAATGATTGTTTCTCGGGGATTTGATGTATCGAAAATAAGTCTGGCTCTTACCATTTCCTAGTCCTTTGTTGATTTACTTGTTGCATCTATTAAATAAGTTTTGGAATTTAAGAAATGTACATATAAATCTGTGACTGGAATTCTATCAAAGTTTGTGTAGCTCTTGATGATCAAGATTGTATACTCAATTTCTTTGTTGATTTGAATTATGAAACTAAATTAAATTTTTCTCTATTTCTCATTTTAATTATGAAATGTTATCAAAATATGAGAACATGTAGAGAACAATTGTAATAAAATATCTCTTACTTTAATTTTTAATTTGTGATCGAGAAATAATCCATGAGCTATAAATTTTTTGATTTGTGATCGAAAAACAAGTTGTGACCAATAATTTGATAACTTGTGATCGAAAATTAATTTGTGACTAATTAATTAGATATTTTGTGATTATAAAATAAGTTGTGACCGTAAAATTTGTGGTTTGTGGCAAATGAATGATACGTGACCTATTAATTTGATAAATTTGTGATCGATGAATAAATTGCAACCTATAAAAAATTTTATTTGTGATCGTGAAATAATTTGTGATCTATAAAGTTTTTATTGTGACAGTTAAATAATTTGCGACCAAATTGTATAGAATTGTGACATTAATATATTTAATTAATAAAATATATATTTAATAAATTAGTTTATAAATAAAAAATTTTAAGAATCTGATTTTTAAAATTTTAAACTTTGTTTCTTAATTTTGAAATGTGTCATATTTAATCTCTTATATATTAAATTTTTTTTCTTGAATTAATTAATTTCTGGATGGGATTGGGCTAATTTAATGGGCTATGTAACTCATTTAAGCCCATATTTTATGAGAACTAATGGGCTTGCACTCCAACAGTCTTCTTTATCTATTTGGAGCCCATCAGATAACAGTTCTAAATCATCATTCGAGTTTTAGCCTCAGTTTGGGAAAAATTATCACTTATAAATGATTAAACTTAATTTTCAATGACACTATTATAAATTTATCAAATTTATTCACTTATACACTACTCATTTCTATGTATTTAAAAATTAAACTTTTTATAGGAGCAATTCATAGCCCAATTCACTTTCTCTAAGCTAAATTGATACAAATAGCACTAAATAAAGCTAATTAACTGCGTTCAAATTCAAATTCCGAATGCACCGTAACTATTTCACAACATTTCTTCCCGACAACCGTGGAGAAAAGATATTTAGCCCCTCTTCGGTAAAGAGGATTAAAATCAAGATTTCAATCTAAGTCAAAATTAACAATTAATTTTAATCACACATATCATGATATACAGATTTACACAACTTTTCAACTACACATTTATTAACTTTTATCAAAATTATCTAAAAGTTTAATTTTAATCCTCACCAAATAAGAGCATAGACATGTGACTTAAAAAATATAGAAATAGTATTGTTAATAACTAGTCAAGAATGTATATTAGAGACAATAAATAAACTAATACTTTAGTTAAATAATGATTTTTATGGTCAATGAGAATTTAGACATTAGTTGATAGTTACAATATATAGAGTAGTGATGTCAAGACGGGATTCAAAGTTCAAACACGAGAAGTTGAATTAAAAAAGAATATTTATATGAAAGAGAGTAGATTCAAATCAATTCATCCATATGTGTTTTGACACTCTATCGGAGGTGACAACGAGGGTGGCAATGGACAAGTTGAATTAGCTTTACTATTTGACCAAAAGGCAAGACGTATTCGTAATTAGTTGAATCAATTAGATCCACAGACTTTTTCAATGTTTTAAAATAAAACGAAGTATAAAAATAAATACAGAATTGGCAAGTTGAGCGAGGTCGCCCTTCGAGGTCTCCCTTCAACATGCTCTAGATGCTGAGCCTGGCTCACTTCAGAGCTCGTGGTGAAATGAGCCCGAACCCATTACCACCCTTAGAGAAATGTAGAAGCCCATCTCAGAATCCCGTGAATTGGGTTCAAGCCGACCCGGGACCATTGCCACCTTGTCCTAGAGACATGTGGAAGGCCATCTCAGAAGAAGGCTGAAGATTTAAGCACAGATTCTCGTGATCTCTTCTAAAACATTGCTGGCTTGTTTCATGTGGGACATCCTTAATAAATCCTCCCCCGTTGTCTCATTTATTATCTTCACATGCAAATGACAACACCCACACCCCACCCCATCCCACCTCCCTCTCTTCTGAGTACTAATCAACGCTGAATTTAGGGTGGCAATTTCCATAACCACGAACTTGACCTGGCAGTGAGGATGACAAATTTTCCTGCACGAATTTCTGACATGACAAAAAATTTGTATGTATCGACTTACATTTAATGTAGCAAAACGTTGTATAATTGACATAGAATTTGCATTTTTGTGTGTATCTTACGTTTCATTCACTCAAATTGCTATTTTTTTTTTTAGAAATAACGCTATCCATCAGTGTATGATTATCAGTGATTCATGTGACAATATAACTACAGTCACATCGTCCATAAAGTTAAAATGCAATTTTATTAATCATATAATATGACAATGGACTCACTACCACATAGATTGTTGATTGAATAGTGTTGACTATTTTGAAAACATTAATTTTGAAATTTAACTGCTGAATTAAACTTCAAATGAATTGAATTGCTCATTATGGTAAATTTTTAATCAACCCACTTAGGAGTTAGGACATACACTGATACACAGAACAAGGATAGATATTGTGAAAAGGTTCAAGAATACAAATGAAATTAATGTGGTAGTTGGGACACAAACTTCATTGCTACTGAGAATGACAAAAGCGTTAAATGCTTTACTTTTTTTCTGTGAAAGGAAAAAAGAGTCGCATTTACACATTGGTATGCGTCATGTAGTGTGTGTCTCGCTCTGGTAGCATTTACTATCTATGGGCTATTTGATCTGCCCTCTTAATGACATGCTTCTCAAACTGGTCACGTTTTGCGCTCACATTGAATTTGGTTCTAAAGTCCCAAAAAATTCTCTTCTTTCATTTTAGTCCTTAGAGTCATTTATAGGCCCTGTTTGGGAGGGATTAAATTTTTCTACAGTAAATCAATTCTCATTTTCAACCACACAATTTTCAATAAAATAATATTTTCCATCACATCAATAATTTTTTCTTCTTTTTCAACCACACACTTCCCATCATATCACTATTCAAAATCAATTCTTTCCCCAAAAATCTCTCCCAAACAAGCATATTTTCTTTCAGCTTCAGCACATATACCGAGATACATTCATTACATGAATTGAAGTGAAACTATGTCAAACCTCTCAATCTGAAAATCATTATCTTCATTTTATCATTTGAATAATGTTATTCATCCCTACTGGGGTTATAAACACAATTTAGGTTTACAGGCTTTCTCAAACTGGTCACGTTTTGCGTTCACATTAAATTTGGTTCTAAAGTCCCAAAAAATTCTCTTCTTTCATTTTAGTCCTTAGAGCCATTTATATTTTCTTTCGGCTTCAGCACATCTACCGAGATACATTCATTACATGAATTGAAGTGAAACTATGTCAAACCTCTCCATCTGAAAATCATTACCTTCATTTTATCATTTAAATAATGTTATTCATCTCCATTGGGGTTACACCTCATTGGGGATGAATAACGTTACTCTTTCACGAAAGGCCTTGACGAGGACGTGCCAATTATCGTTTCTAAAGTATAATGCAGGGATTAGGTGAAAGATTGGTTATAAAATAACTATCAACTAAACAGTGTCTATAAATATAAGTGACAATACATGTCGGTTGAATTTCAGTGACACGGTTGAAATTTGAAACAAATTAAGCTCACGTTTCGTTTAGTTAAAAATCTGGTTTTTAATATATTATGATAAAAGTTAATAAAATGTCTGATTGACAAATTGATAAAAATTGTGAATTTCAAAAAATAAGTGATGAAAATAAATTTTAAAAAATGGGGCCGGGCCGGGGCCGGGTGTCTGGTAGATGCTTAAATTTCATTGATAATTTGATAGTCACTAATGAAATAAAATAGAGTGGTAGAGAAGATGACTAGAATTTAATAATTTTGCTATACATACATTTTATTTGATATTCTATTTTACATTGTATCACATGTCACACAATTTTATCATTAATTTTTGTAACATTTAAAATAATCAATAATCTCGATTTTGTCACGTATTCAAATCTCATCCCAAATTGTATATAAATAATATACTGGCAGCGTAATTGAGAATTTAGCCTATTGGGATAGGAGTGGGCCTACCTTATAATAATTATAAAGCTGCTACTTACTGCTATTAATAGTAATGTCACATTTATTGTTTCTCCAATGGTAGGTATACATTTGCTTAATTAAATTACTTCGTTGCCCTTTTTATTTATTTGGAAATAAAAGCTGATTTTGATGTACTTAATTTTGAATAATTACATAAACAACTCAAAATTTCAAATTCAGTACATGTTTTCCATCGTTAATTTATTTTATGATTTGCTAACGATACTATTTTCAATCATAAAAATACAATAAAATATTTTATACGTATATCACAAATATTTTCCTAAATTTTAATTACACATTATCCTAAAAATCACTATTCAAAACTTTTTTTCTCTACAATAATAGTTGTTAAACTATTACAAGTTTAAAAAGTCACCTTTTCAAATTAAAAATAAAATAAAAATGTTAGATAAGTCTAGTGAGGTATTTGTAATATGAATAAATCTGCAAGTACGGGAAAAATCCCACAGATTTTGCACGGGAACGGATTTTGCATAGGAAGATAGCTGTTAAAATCTGTGAGTTTTTTCCTGTACTGATAGCATTGTTCTTGTAATATTGATTGTGTTTAGTCTTCATTTTTTCAAAATTCATTTTCAACCACACATTCTTCTGTAAAATAATATTGTACGTAAATTGAAATTTTTTACTTATTTTTAACCACTATTCTCTTAAAAAATTATTACTTAAAAACGTTTTTCTTTATAAAAATAAGGCTTAAACATGGGCTTAAATATGTTTGACTACATAACATTGTTACTGCCATTTTATCTAATTTATTGGATAAGTTATCAATATTATAATCTCCTTTGCATCTCCATCAAATTTAAGGCCCTGTTTGGAAGGGATTTAGATTTTTCTATAATAAATCAATTCTCATTTTCAACCACACATTTTTCAATAAAATAATATTTTCCATCACATCAATAATTTTTTCTTATTTTTCAACCACACATTTCGCATCATATCACTATTCAAAATCAATTCTTCCTCAAAAAATCCCTCCCAAACAAGCTCTAAATAAAAGAGAGAAAATAATTTCGACAACTTGTAATGAATAGGTAACGTATCTAAAAAAGAAGTTCATTGAACGATTTAAATTAAGTTCATGTTTGTCCCTCATTCTATAAAAAAAAATATTTTTTCTTAAATTTATTTTTAACCCCGCAATCTTTCAATAAAATAATTTTACACATAAACTAAATTTTTTTCCGACATTTAACCACACATTATCCAAAAAATAACTATTATAAAACTTTATTTTTCTCAACTATTATATTCAGATCACTAACTCCAATTTCTTTTTAAATTGAGTCATGAGGATGGTAAACTTGGAATTAGTGATGGCAATCGAGCCGAGCGGCTCGTCGGCTCGGCCGCTCGGCTCGTACTGTAACGATCCACGAGCCGCTCGGGCTCGTCAAAAGACAAGCCCGAGCTCGAGCCGAGCGGACCCGTTCATAGACGAGCCGAGCTCGGCTCGACTTGTTAAAAGACGAGCGCTCGTGGGCTCGTGAAAAACATAAAAAAAAAAAAAAAAAAAAATTTGACGAGCCTCTAGCCGAGCCGGCTCGGCTCGGCTCGTGGCTCGTGAATCACGAGCTCGTGGGCAGAGGCCGAGCTCGCCCACGAGCAAATGAGCCGAGCAGAAGCTCGGCTCGTTTTGTAACGAGCCACGAGCTCGGCTCGTAGGGCAACGAGCCGAGCTCGTGGGACAACGGCTCGGCTCGGCCCATTGCCATCACTACTTGGAATCATTTATGTAACATTTTAAAGTTCGCAAAAAAAAAAAAAAAATTCCGTTTGATAAATTATTAAATCAATTATATCAGAAAATTAATTATTAAAACCCACCCACACTACTGATAATTGATTCACACGCGCCAATAAAAATTCAACATCCTAAAGCAAGCCAATAAATATTCCTTTGTAAGCGCGTGAAGGTCAAAACACAGTATCCTGTGTACTGTGCAATTGGGTAGATGAAGATAAAATACTGATTCGCTCTTCAAAAAAACCTGCACTATCTGGAAAAATTATCATTACAAACCGACGAAACCACAACCTTAAATGAAAACGATAGAATCGAAATTTAAAAAAATAGAAAAAAAAAAGGTCAAAGATAAGAATTAAATTCAACCGTTTTCTTGTACATTTATATCTCAAAAGACACAAGTGTAAAGCCAAAAACTTTACTGCTGCAAGCTAGTTACATAATGAAATCCATGGCTAATTCCAGTTCTTCTTCCTCTTCTATACCCTCCCTCTCACCCCACCACCCACCCCATTTCACCCCTGTAAGTATTCAAACCTATATATACATTCTTTATGTTTGTGAAAATTATGTGTGTTTGATTTTTTGTGGGATTTTTGCAGATTTAAGAAGGTAATAAAGATGAGGAATTTAGTATTCTAAACTATGCATACATCATTTATGCGTCTGTAGATAGATAGATACATACACACACACAAAATTTGGGTGCCTGTGTGACAATTGTATGTTTTTGATTTGATGGTTGTTTTTTGTGGGTTTTTGAAGATGATAAATTTTTGTATTCCAAACTTTACATACATCAATTATGCGTGTTTGTTTGTATATATATTTACACAAAACCTATGTGTTTGATTTTATTTTATTTAATATTTTTTTTGCACATATAAGAAGGCGATGAAAATGATGAATTATTATTCCAAACTGTACATCAATTATTTATGCGTGTGTAAATATATGCACTTATGTTTGTATGCACACAAAATTTTGGTGCCTATATGTGTGTGAAAACTGTGTGTTTTATTTTTTCTGTTGGTTAAATTTTTTCAGATTTAGGAAGGTTAGAAGATGAGGAATTAGTATTCCGAACTATACATACATTATTTGCGCGTGTTTTGTGCACAAAATTTGGGTGCTTGTGTGTATGATTTTTATGGAGTTATTTTTTGGGAATTTTTGCAGATTGAAGAAGGAAATGAAGATGAAGAATTTTCACAAGGTAGAAGCAGTTTTAGAGCAACGACTCCTAGTGAATATAGGCACCATCCTACGCCGTTGCATCAACATAGTTCGGAAAATCGAGGTAAAGGGTCTTCGAAAACGAGGCCGGATGGTGATGAGACTGCCGGAGTTTTGTGCAACAAGTGCCGGCCGAACAACCGGGAGAAATTTTCAGTTGTTCCTTTAGAGAATAATGGTGTTCATAAGCTTTCAATGTCTAGTCCCAATAGGTTATTCAAATCAATTTTAGCTTCTTTCGGGAAAAAAAGTCCTAAATCATCAGATGGCGGTTCCTCCACCGTGTCTATGGAGGAGCAGTGGAAGATTGCGGTGGCTGAGCTTTCGAATAAGCTGATTAAAGCTACTAAAAAGAGAGATGAAGCCATTCTCGAAGCTTCGAAATTGAAGTATTCAATGGCCGAGCTCGAAAAGAAGCTAAACAAGCTAGAAATTTACTGCCATAGCTTAAAATCTGGGCTTGAAGTTTGTAGCAGCACTAGTAATGCTTCTCCGTATCAAAATCCAAAGATTTGTTCGTCTTCTCATTTGAATTTGGAGTGCATAAAAGTCGGGGATCAAGAAAAAGTTATAGAGCATTTCTTGGTTTCTGTCTCTGAGGCAAGATCATCAATTCGGATTTTGAGTCGATCTTTAACGGTTCAGTTAAAACAAATGGGTGGAAAAGTCTTCGACAGAATTGCATCGCTACTTCAACCTTACGATATCAAGATTTCCCTATCAAGAAATCCTAGAAGCCTACTAACTTTCTATCTCGAGGCCTTGGTAAACAGAGCATTTTTTGAAGATTTCGAGTCCATTGGGTTCCAAAAGAGTTCACCAAATCAAATCTTGAATCCGATCGATCGTTGTGAAGCAAATTTCGCAATGTTCAATGCTTTACAAGGGTTGACATGGGATGAAGTTTTGAACAAAGGAACAAGACATTTTAGTGAAGATTTCAGTAAGTTTTGTGATAGGAAAATGAGTGAAATTGTGGCTATGTTGGGGTGGAACAGGGCTTGGTCTGAGCCACTTTTGCAGGCCTTTTTTGGTGCATCAAAGTCTGTGTGGCTAGTGCACCTTTTGGCTAACTCAGTGCACCCAAATCTACCCATTTTCAGAGTGGACAAAGCGGTTAGATTTGACTCGGTTTACATGGATGATATGAGTGGAGACAAGGCTAAGAAATTGGTTCCAACCATGGTTCGAATCATGGTCACACCCGGGTTCTATGTGTACAACAATGTGGTCAAGTGCAAGGTGCTTTGTAGGTATTACAATAACATTGATTTGCAAGTCCAGAAGGGGTTGATGACTCCATCGCCATCGTAACAAATGCAGTAGAAAAAGCTGTACCTTAGTGCGAGATGAAATGTGCGTTGATCGAATGCGCTTGCTTGATCTACACGGAGAAGAAATCTTTATGTGCTAAATTTGATGTATATTTTGATCTATATTTGTAATCTTGTGATATTGGATGAAGGTCATGTTTTGAAATTTCTTTCGAGGGATTGACGTTGATAGAAATTTATTTATTTATTTATATTTTGCCTTCAACATATTTGTCAAAGAACACTTTTCGGAACTCTCGCTAGTAAAATCTGGCTAGACTTTATTTTATAACATTTGATAGCATTGATACTTTCTAAATCACCCTTAAGGCCCTGTTGAATTGCTCTTTCTTTTTCATGGAAGATGGAAATTAAAATCTATTTTCATATTTTTACATGTTTGATTGACTAAATTTTCCATGGAATTGGTTATAACATTTTCTTGGTTTTTGAGGAAAAACTTTTCTAGGCATTTGTTTTTTTTGTTGACAATTGAAACAAATTCTACGTCCAATTATAACAAATTATATCTTTTTAATTGACAATTTTCATGAAAAATAAAGTCAAACGAACACGAAAAGAACCAAAATTTCAATATTTTTCAGGTGGAGAATTATACCAATCAAACACAATTAATTGACAATTCCCATTAAAATAAGTTCTATGCAATTCAATTTCTTGAAATTCATTTTCTTTGCACTCAAATTTCATTCTTGCATCAAAAGGACCCTCAAATTGAGTTCAATTTTAAATATTGATTTGGTCGAGAGTACTAAAGCATGCTTGTCTGAATTGACTTGACATATCAATGAAAGTTTATAGGTTTCGCTCAACAGCGTATACAATTGATGTTCAAATGACATAATTCTTCAAATATATTTAAGGCTTGGCACGATATATGCCGTGTGGTACAAAGGCCTATCAGTCAATTAAGCTTGAACTATACGGAGTGGACATTTTGGGGCAGGATCTAAAAGTTCTTGAACTTTTTTTCTTCAATTTTTAAAAAGAATAAAAGTAGAGAGAACTCAAGGGTTTTTTGGCTTGACTAAAGTTCAAAGTCATAATTTAAACTTTTCACAAAGGTTCTGCACGAGGTCCCCTGCATGGACCACACACACAATTATATCGAAGTCTAGACTCTGTCAGATTCTTAGCTCCAAGTTACCCAACCTATATTCCAAAGTAGAAAAGGTGGCATTTTCCTCCTGTTTCTATTACCAATCCGTCGCTCATTATGTTGACTTTTTGTTATCAAGTTTTCTCGTAATGGGTTGGATTCTTTATGAGGAATGTGAAGACAAATATCCTATTGTATTTTGTTTTTGTTCATTTCATGTTGCATGCTTCGACATGATTTACATATGTACGTACGCCAACCATATTGAGGTAATCAATAATTCTCGTTGGGAGTAATGATCAGACTCTACCATATTAAGCCCTTGGCAGTCATTAAAATATTTTTTTTCTCAAACTCATTTTCAGTCCCGTTTATTCTTCTCAAAATTCATTCTTTCAAATCTCATTTTCAAAATCACATTTTTCAATAAAATAATATTATATGCAAATCAAAAAAATTTTCTTATTTTTTAACCACATATTTTCTATTACGTACATCACATCATAAAGTGCATTCTTTTCTAAAAAATGTGCATCAAACACCCCCTCAATCATCCATTATCACAATAAAATATTATGTATTAAACCCAAATTTTTTTTTCCAATTTTTAACCACACATTCTCCAAAAAATCACTATTCCAAAATTCATTTTCTCAAAAAAAAAAAAAAAAAATTATTTTAATGGTTGTCAAAGAGAGACTAAAAGGAGAAGGAAACTAATGTGTTGTCTTCACTACGATGAATGGACAATAATTGAAAAGGATTTAAGAAGAATATGTATATGAGATGAGTGATCGTTATTCTACCTATTTTACCTTGTCAAATATGTGCAAGAATGATTGACTTGTCAAGAGTTGGAAGTTTTCTTAATCATCCCTAACTTCTACTTAGGGTTAGGGATGTAACGAGATGGATCGGGATTGCGAAAATCATTCTATCCCTTGTTCTGTCGGATATTTGTCTCATTGCTTAGTCCCATATCCGGTTAAAGTAGGACGGGAAGGGTCAAGGCAATGGACTTGCCTGGTTTATTGTCCCATTTTATTATTTTTTACTTTTATTTTTTATACTTTTTTTTTTTTAAATATTTGTAGTTGGTGAAAATCATTATTTAAAAAAAAAATTGTAGAAAAATACACGTTCCTTTAAAAATGACGATTCTCTCTCTCTCTCTCTCTCTTTTGCGATAAAAAAAATTGTATTTTGAAATAAACTTTAAACGAGGTGGGTAATGGGGGAGGGGACGTCCCTACACCCTCTCCACCATGCCACCATCTTAAGGCAACAATGCCTACCCAGCGTATCCAATTAGATGGGGGAAATCCATGTTCTGTTTGGAGTGGAACCCACGAGTATTGAGTTGAGTTTTGTTATTTGTATATCGGTAGCGTATAATGGACTATTTTGTCCTACCTTCTATTGGGTAGACTTTGATTTTGCAAATGCGACAAGCCATAGGAAATTTGTAGGGTTGAGTTTATATGATGTCAGATCTATTGAGAATGCATTGATATACTTAGTCATCATTTTGTCAGGCAATTTTAGCTGAAGTTTCTCCTCAAGTAGAGCTTGTGGCTACATGCTTTCGAGCAGGAGTGTGATTTGTGAATGCTTTGGAGCTTATACCTTTTTAATTTGTTTTGTTCGCCTTGGTATATGTCACAAACGGAGGCTTCATAGTAAAAATTACAATGAATTCAATATAAAAATCCATTCTATTTTTAGCCGTCTACAATGCATTCATTTGGAGCCTGTTTGGTAGAGATTTTTGGGGGAAGAATTGATTTTGAATAGTGATATGATGGGAAATGTGTGGTTGAAAAAGAAGAAAAAAGTATTGATGTGATGGAAAATATTATTTTATTGAAAAATGTGTGGTTGAAAATGAGAATTGATTTGAGAATCAGAAACAAACAGTCTATTGGTTGAAATATCCAATGCCAGCTGGTCCGCAAATAAGCACTCCGTTTCTTTGTTGGATTGGCCAGTTAAATCAAAAAAATCGAGAATCGGGTTAAAAGTCGATATGATTAAATGATGAAATAAAAAAGTAGGTCAATGGCTAAGTCAATTTTCAAACAATAATGTTAAATATAGATGTGGGGTCACCGTCACATTGTTCAGTAAACTTTTAAATGTATTTTTAGATATTGGATAATGTGATAATACTTTAGATAAATAGCTTTGTTTATTTTTTAAAAAATCAATAGTAATCACAAAATATTGTCAATTCTTTATAATTTGTTCATGTGATTAATTATGGTTTATGCAGCCACATTTAATTATGTGATTAATTCCTTTTTATTTGTTCATGTGATTAATTTTTACTATAAGACCTCGAGAATACATCTGAAATTAAAAATTGTCGATTTTTTTTTCCCTTTTTGTTCATGTGATTCATTATTGTTTATGAAGCCACATTTAGTGAAATATGAATAATCTTTGAATTGATTAGAGGATCGTGGCTCTATACAATTGAACCAAAAAAATTACTTACAAAGATATTACAATTACAGTTAAGTTAATTTCACTAAAGTTCAAACAAATTTTCAAATTGTTTAGCCCGTCTGATGTCATATCAATCGTAATTGTTATTAAACGTTCACATGCGTTAATGAGTGTTAAAGCAATCGATTCCTTAAAGTTGGTCTCCCGTTTAGCTTCGTCGCGACTTTTTACTGTTTATTAATGATTAAAAATAATAACAGAGTTTGATGAAGCGATTTGAAACTTTTTGATAGAACGTTATATTTTTCCTCTTTAGAACTGCGTTTTATTTCGAAGATGCGTAATTTTTCCGCATGGAAACATCGTTAGTTAATGTCAATGTTTATCGGTCCAACGTCTGCTCTAGAGTAGATTATGCTAAAGGAGTGATCAATTATGTAATATCGTTAACTTTAATGACTAAATGAACCATAAAAATAACTATGATCAGAACCCGCCCGACCCGGGTAGACCATTTCGTAATGCAGTCTCATGAGTCATGGCAGTTCAACAATGGGGTATAAACAGTCAACCCGCGTTTACACGACATATTAGAGATTCTTCATCTCTCTCTTTTTCTTTCTGAAAACACAACTCCGGACTTTCTACCAACAACAAATTGCACGATATCAGGGATCAATCAATCGGAGCACAAGGAAAAGGAGAAGTAGACAGCTTGAAGAACATTACTTATCACAATGTCGATGACTGATTCCAATTCGTCGTCTCAGGGCGGGGAGTACAGAAACTTCCGGCAAATTAGCCGTGACAGTGAGTCCATTTTACCTTTTGAGTGAATATGCGTTAGATTCGGTTCAGTTTTATGTATCTGATTAAATTGAATGGAATTTCAGTATTTCTTATCACCTTTTTGTTTGTCTGGAGGTATTTTGCTATTAGTTTATTGAAGTTTCTAAATCAAAATTTTGACTTTTTAATTGTAGCGTGGTGCTTGTTCGATGATTAACAGATTAAGTATTTTGGATTTCATATGTATAACTCCTCTCGTGGTTCTAAATTTTTTGGATCAACAAAATTGTGGAATTATTTAGTGGGAGATTACATTGGAGCGTTTTGCAGAATTAATGAAAGGAGGATGAACGTGTCACATTCACGACTTAAGCACATTTCCGAGGCCTACAGAAGTATGTATAGGTTCCTCTGTGAGAGTTTGGAAAGAAATTTGTGACTTCTAGGGAACTAATGATGATGTTTGGTAATGAGAAAATAAGATGATGAGAAACAGGAAGACAATTCTTGTAATGCTGGCTCATGTGACAAACTGTTGTTATTGACTGGGTTTCCATTCTGTTGCCATAGAGCTTAGAAGACATCGTGGATTTGTTTTTCACAAAGCATCGATTATCTATTGCTTATGAACAGGGATACACAGTTTGGCAAATCAAGTATATCATTGCTTGTGTACAAAAAAATCTTCTGTTGAGAATAATGCTTCAATTATCTCTTTGTTTAATTGTTGGATCATGTTGAGGATAAATAAAAGATAGAATGTGAACAACTGTATACAAGAAACCACTGAACAGTGAACACGTACCCTAAGACAAGTAGAGTACAATGCTAGGCTAACACATCTGTGGATTTAGTTTGATAATATGACTATTACAATAAGGGGTGACATCATGTGAGGGTAGACAAACGGATTGGTGACTACAGATTGGGGATAACCAGTACCTCAGTAAACGGAGTCATTCTTAGGGAGTATTAATAGAGTTTACAGGCTGGAACATTTCTTTAGCAACATGAAAATCTTTCATCATGTAATTGTCAACCTGTCCTTGCAGAAAGCAACCTGTGAGATCCCTTGCTAGAACTTTAACTTGGTCAGTGTTGCCTCAGCATTCTATTGTAGGTTGATGGATGAGGATTTGGGGAGGAAGAGTAAGATGTCGATGGAGGCAAAGGAGAGTATAAACATATGATGAGGACGAGAGTTAGATTTGGTATAGCTAGTTGGATAAATTGTAAAACTTAAGTCCTCCATAAAGTATATCCTGATTAACTAGAGCCCTGATCATCTATCAGACTCAAATGAGCTTAAAACAGTTTTGAAAAATAAAAGCTGGAAGACCTTGTTAAATTCTCAGACTGGTCATGCTAAAATAATTTGGTTCTGACGAAATACTCAAATCTTTGAGATTATTGTCAAAGTCTAAGCTTCTTTATCACTTTTTGGCTTGAGTTCAACATTAATGGGGAAATCTAATTGCAGTGTTCTTTCACGAAGTAATAAAAAGTTAAAAATACTATTAATTTTGAATTCAATTCAACTGATTTCATTTCAATTTACGCATCACCCCTTCCAATAAATCTGAGACAGTGTTTAATTTGAAGAAAAGAGGAACAGATTTTAGCTATGCCTTGAATAACCAGGGTGAGAAAGAGGCTTAAACCAAATGCAATAGAAAGAAAAGTCAATTAACACAAAACATGTGATGCTTCAATTTTTAGGCAACTGTGTGATATTGAAGAGAGGTGTTCAGTATCCAAGCACATAGCTGAGACCTGGAGTAGTGAGAATTCATCTCAAGTTGTCAACTGAAAATATGAATTGGTATGGTAAATGTCGAAATATGCAATTCATATGAATAAATAGTACCCTCCGTTTCCACTTTTGTAAATTAATAACTACGAGAAGTGAAAATTGACTGATGGTATTGCACAGAGTGTCATTATAATCCCCAGAGTTTTTCTATAACAGATGTGATGTAGACTTATAGTCATTAATCAAATAATTGAAATTTGTCAATTTCAATGAATTCCTGCAGTGATTTTAGAGTGGATTGTTCCCTTTTTTGACCTTTTCAAATATTTTATGTGCATCTTTCAGGATTGTTGTATGAAATGCTTCGATCGGCCAAAACAGGGGACTCAAAGTCTAGTTGGAAGGTATAAGCAACTTCAACATGGATGTCCATTACTTCCTGGAGAGTGGGTGCGAGTGTTATTGCTTTATGGGCTTAGATGATTGCTAGGGCTTATCTGTTGCTAGAGGAATGCCAAATGGAAATATAAAGTGAGGGATTTGAACTCATAGTCAGGCCAAGCAGCTAGAAGTGTAACAATTCAGAGTTTTGTGCTAGATATACTAATACCCTACCCCATCCATCTGGAATTGATCGATTTGGTCTTATATACAGCAATTAATCCGGATCATGCCAACATGCAACTAGTAACTGACTTGAGTGTTTACCGTCTTCAATTTTGCCTGAATCTTAAAAAGAGAGCAAATGTTTTCTGCAAATCTCGTATGCATATGTATAGTTATACTTATATACAAGTTCACTAGACTGACAAATGCCATATACACCATTCCAGTATGCTACACATCCACACTTAGTAAATGCTGTTATTTTTATCTCAATATTTCACACGATAAAAAGACTTGTGCAGTCGAAATGAGTATTCGAGGAAGATGTTAGTAATAGGGACATCATTATGCCTTCCTACAGCTAAGGTAATAGGCCTTGGAGTGAGTTGTAAGTTGTAACTAGATTGAAGATAAGGTTACTATTCTAGGTTTAGTTGTTCCATGTGGCAGTGAAGATCGATGACTGAGATTCATCTGTTAATATCCTCCATTTAGAGTTTATTTCACTTAATTTAGGATTTCACTTTGCACTCAGGACTGATCTGCTTCTTTTAAGCTAACACTTAATTTTCATAAATCAGACAAGATTCTGTTGTCCTTAGGAAGTCTTTGTCTGAGCAGCCGAACTGTATTTCTATTTAGAGACTATTCCTGTGATTTATCTTTGTAAACACAATATTTATATCTAAGATACAATATGGTAGGTACTATTGCCCGTTGAAAGTAAAGGATCAACGATCAGCAGCAAGCATTCATTTTTGGGTTTTTGTGCTTTGTAATGTTACATCACTTGCTGCTATTTTAAACTATCATATTCAGTTACTTGCCAATTTTTAACCCTTCACCTTCAGGTGCTCATCATGGACAAGGTAACTGTTAAGATAATGTCTTACTCGTGCAAGATGGCAGATATTACCGAAGAAGGAGTTTCATGTAAGATATGAAAGGCTAGTCTCTGAAAAATTGTATCATCTTCTTTGTACTCCTTGCCTTGCAATTTTGTTGGTGCTTTATTTTTCACATTTTATTAATTTATCCCATAAATTCCATTTTAGCATATTTCTTACAAATATTCCATTTAGCTTGTTAACAATATTTAACTAATTGCAAAGTCTGAGTTCGTACTTGCACTTTGATCTTTTCTTCATTAATTTTGTGTTTTTCTAATTTTTAATGCCTCCATAAGTATTTTGAAGTGTCACAATGAAATACTCATTTTAATAAATAAGAGTCTTGGCTATTTGAGCTGCGGCAATTTCTTTCCTGGTAGATTTGAGAGGACCTTATGTTGAAGATAAAATATAAATCAATAAATTTTTAGCTCTGTAAGAAAATTTGAATTTGGTCTGCATGTGTAGGGGGTGTTGAGATAAGCTTTTAGATGGGTGAGCTCATTGCCTTAACTTTGTGATGATTTAAGGAATAGCATTTAAATCTGTCGTGGATGCCCAGTTGTGTTGAAATATCTTTTCATATGCAATTCATTTACCTAATGCTTGTCAATGATCAGATATATCTGCCAATCTCATCCTGGTTAGCTATATGTCTCCCATTTCCAATCCTGATATCTTTATCAAGTAAAAATTCTCATATAATGCCTAATTCTCGATGAATCGTAAAATTATGATGCTAGGGGAAGAATTACATTGTGAAACTTGTTAAAAAAATTACAGCCGAGCTGATGGTTTCAACTATGTTATCATGTATGCTCAGGGAATCAATTTGTTTCCGATGTTTCCCACGAGAGTGGTCCTATCCAGGAGAATCTATTTTATGAGGTGGGAACTGGTACTCACTTCATCCCATAATAGGCCAGTGGGGACTTGTATCCTGTAAAATTGATCTTATGGCTTGTGATGAACTGGCTTTGACACAACATCCTTATTTGAATTTAATGTGTCAGTTTTGTGATTGAGAAGTTATTATTTTGCATGTTGCCTGCAGTGGTGGAAGACATACACAAGCGAAGGCAGCCTCTTCCATCCATGGATGCCATATATTTCATCCAACCAACCAAAGAAAAGTAATGATTTCCCCCTTTTCCATCTTTTAGTTTGACATCCTTTTACTGTCTTACTTTAGGGTTTTGTTTTGAAGCACTAAGCAAGATAACTCAGCCATGATTTAGAAATTCCAGAATGTTCTTAACATGAAAATCTCTCTTAAATGTACTTATTCGAAGTGAAGTACGTCCTGTGAGTGCTTATATAGGTGTTTTTAGCGAGTGGTGCATCATGTTTGGGTTATTTTCGTCTTAGTAATACCTGCTAAGCGTCTCTTCCTAAGTAGACATTTGTAAACACATGTTTATTTATTAATTCTTCGCTAATAACATTCAAGGTGTGCTTGTGAGTTGAGTGACACAAGTCATCTTTATATTATTCACCATGGGTTATGTCTTAGTGGACATCTTATCCTCCACTTCTCTATATGTTCCTACCATAATGAATTTTCTTTATTTTTTAAATCATGAAAAATGAATAGGTTTGCAGTTCATAGGATGAGATGTTTCTAATTAGAGTCAGGTAGATACGGAAGGATGGGGATGTTACGGTATTCGGCAATGTTTCAGCAATTGTTTCGTGTTTTCTAAGGCAAATTAATGCTGAAATCCTTAAGCAACAAACATAACTAAACATTTCCTGTGGGCTAGAGCACTCATTTTCATAAATCATGTCCCGAAGTTTGTGAGATCTTTAGCTTTGTTTGATTTGCATGTGAACAGAGAATTCTAGGAAGCACTAACAGTGACACATGATTTTTCAGAAATGTTGGATGTCAACTAAAATTAGATTATAATATTGCTTTCATTTAACTTTTTGCAATTTTTACAGTGTAAAGCAAATATAACATATTTATACTTATTGCATCAAAGTGTGCATGACATATCAACAAACTTGACATTAAGTTTAATATGTTTTCTCCAAACATGAAGTTCAACAAAACAAAAATGAAATAAATTCTATCATTTATCTTTAGATTCCTCTCCAGCATCTTCATCTTAGTATCAGTAAATACTATTGCTTCCTTTTGGTTCGTCTATAGATAGATTGGCAATTTCAAATATACCAGCATCTTCAAATGAATTAAGCCCATGTTTGGTGTAGATTAAAATTAGATTTTTAGTAGGATTTGATAAAAGTTGATGAAATGTATTGTTGAAAAGTTGTGGATCACATGAAATGTGTGGTTAAAATTAATTGTTAACTTTGACTTGAAATTTTTATCAAAATTTTAATCTACACCAAATATGGGCTAAATGTGTCACCCCCAATATTCCTCATCTTAGGAGACCTTGTAAATATTGTGGACTCCTTGACAAGCGACAAAGATGGCTATGAGTGAAGAGTGAAGGATCTGCAAAGTTTTGAAGGTATTCCTTTTAAGATAATGCAGAAATGGAATAAGCAGTCCAGTTTCCCCCCGCGGATAAATATGTTTATGTTCACATGTATGTGCTTTTAATTTGGGAAATTTTCTAAACAATCAGATGCAGGTTCGATGAAGTTTTCCTTTTTTGAGTTATTTGAAACACAACTAGTTTTTTGTTTATTTTGTCTTCCTCTCTTTCTCGTGCTCGTTATCCATTTATTTTGGTTTTTATGCAGTGTTGTCTTGTTCCTTTCTGACATGTCTGGAAGAACGCCACTGTACAGAAAGTATGATGTAATTTGTCTTTTTTTTTTCACATGTTAGTTTCCACAATTTTTTGAAAGTTTTCTACCCACTAAACTTATTTTGGAAATCTAATAATAGTTTTCTCATCTCTCTCACGTCTCTTTGTTTTATTCTATTATTAGGGCATTCATCTTCTTTAGTTCACCAGTTGCCCGGGAATTGGTTAATCACATAAAGAAGGATGCAAGTGTTTTATCTCGCATTGGTGCTTTGAGAGAGGTTATATTAACAATTTCATTTTTGATGTGGTAGTGATATTTCATAGTGTTAGATTTGGTTTTCATTCTCATTTTGGGTCTGAATCTGCAGATGAACTTGGAGTACTTTTCAATAGATAGCCAGGTACATTATCCTGCAGATTCGTCTTATCATTTTTTTTCGGTATCTACAAGTGGATAGATATTTTATATGACGAATGAAAATAGACAATTTGGAAGCTTTCTTCTTCTTTTTTTTAATAATTACCTGCATTTTAAGGGTCTGTTTGATCCCCATTTTTTTTTATGTAGAATGCATTTTGGAATAGTAAATTGATGGAGAATGTGTAATTTAAAAAATAAGTAAAAGTTTTGGGTTTTCGTATAATATATTTATTGAAAAATGTGTGGTTGAAAAGGAGATGGAGAAAAATGTATTTTTGAAAAAATGGGGATCAAACGAGGGCTAAGATGAAGCTTAAGCAATTTTCCAACTCCCTCCTCTTGAATCATTCCTTTGTAATGCTAATGCAAAATGGCGAGTCGCTTATTACATTTAACAATAAACTGTATCCATAGGGTTTTATCACTGACAATGAGAGAGCTCTCGAAGCACTCTTTGGGGATGAAGAAAATTCTCGCAAAGGAGATGCATGTCTGAATTTGATGGCAACCCGCATAGCTACAGTCTTTGCATCATTGCGGGTAATTATTCCGAGTTCTTAATTATTGGCCCATGACACAATTTATATGACTTCCTTACAAACATGCATAATTGTACTCTGACAGGAGTTTCCCCTTGTGCGCTATCGAGCTGCCAAATCCCTTGATCCTAATACAATGACAACATTTCGTGATCTAATTCCTACAAAGCTTGCTGCTGGCAATTGGAATTGTCTTATGAAATATAAAGCCAACCTTCCTAACTTCCCTCAGTCAGAGACATGCGACTTGCTTATCCTGGATAGATCAATAGACCAGGTTTTATCTGTATATTGTCAATGGGACTTTGTTGCTCTACTTGCCTTTCTGGACTTCCCAAAATGTCAGCTTATTTCAGAAAGTCTAACTGCTTGCTTATATAGAATTTTCGATCACATGCTCACCGAAAGACAAGCAATCATTATCTTATTAATCTTGGAATTTCAAGTTCAAAGTTGGGGAAAATAGTTAATAATGAATTCCAACATCAATGTGATAATTATGTGCTTAAAAAGTTGTTCCGTATTTCTGCAGTAACATATTGTTTCATGGAGCCAAAGTCTAAAATATGAAAGAAAGAAGGTTCCATGACTCTTACCACTTAGTCGATTATGTTCTAAATTTTTTCCTTTTATAATATCAAGCGAACATTATGGTATGGATGACGCAACATATGCTGATGATCAGATGTTTGTTTTTCTGGTGTTTTAACATTTTTCTTTCCATGTGCAGATCTCTCCAATCATACATGAATGGACATATGATGCAATGTGCCATGATTTACTAAATATGGAAGGAAACAAATATGTACACGAGGTAATGCATTAACTTCTTATGTCCCATCATTAATTGATAGTCCATATATTTCTCATTCTTCTATCTCAAGTAACATACTGTTAGATACCTGAGATATCTGGCTGTAATTCCGGCTACTGGTGGCTGTAGATGTTCTACGAGAGATCTGTCAACAACAAATACAGATTACTTCCTGGTTTATATGTGAAGAAATAACACCGTAGGCTGAATGTGAAATGAGCTGTAAATGAGATGCAATAGAGAAATTATTTGGTATTGATTGAAAAATGAAGACACTACAGAAGGGGACAGCTCCAAGGCATTTGAGAGGCCTGGAGCCCCCTTGACTCAACAGAAAACGTGAATGAAAAATCCCTTAACCCCCCTGCTCTCACATTTATTGACACTTCCTCACTCCCTCAATTCCCCATAACACCCCTGGTTACTAACTGATAACAAGCAGAGAACTAAGTTTGATGCCCTGCATCAACTCTTGCATCTTCCCTGCTGACTGTATCCCCTTCTTTCTTTCTCATGTATGTCAATATAATAGGTGGTCTATCACATACTGTACAGGTTGCTAGCCAAACTGGTGGTGTTCCTGAGAAGAAAGAGGTTCTTTTGGAGGATCATGACCCTATCTGGCTAGAGCTCCGCCATTCACATATAGCTGATGTATGTAGAAGACACCAAAATTCTTTGTTTTGTTTTTTCATTTATTTTTGATCTTGAATGTGTTATTGTGAATTTTCTAATGGTGGCTTTTGTCAGGCTAGTGAAAGATTGCACGAGAAGATGACAAATTTTATAACAAAAAATAAAGCTGCACAAATCCATGGTTCAAGGTTGTATGTAGTTATGTATCATTTAAGATCTTTGGTTTATTGTTGCCTGAAATGCAGTTAGTAGGAATCTTCTATTGATTTTTAATCTGTAACATTTCTGAGAATTACACTTCTTCTTATTCTGTGAGCCGTATATAGATTTTAAACTTTCTTTACTACCATGAGACAAATTTGGAACCTGGAGTTTCTTGGGAGGAACAAGTGTTGTGCTATACATAATGGAAAGAAGTCACTTCTTGTTCGTATGTCATCGTTAGGAGCATCGCAAATGTCTTTTTTGTGCAATTATGATTTAACTAGTTTTTTGAGTTTGATGGCATATATTAAATTGCCCAAATGATGCTTCTTGTTTGAATGTCCTCGTATAGGAGCACCCCAAACGTCTTTTTGTGCAAATATGATTTAACTAGTTTTTGATTTTGATAACGTATATTAGACTTCCCTAGTTCCCTTGCATCTTAGGTTTTTCAGATTTTTAGCTCATCTTTTTTAATATCATTGAAACATGGGCCTAGCCTTTTGAACAACGTGATCCATTCACATTGAATTCATGTCAGGACTCTCTGCTTTGTCCCTTAAAAGTTGCCTGCTAATAAGCTATGTATACGGGATGATAGTTTTTCAGATTTGTCTTGGTATATTAAGCCATGTTTGCTTTACCTAGTGTTTTTTAGTAGTGCTGTTTGGTTAGTGTTTATCCTGGTACTGTGTCTCTCACTATGAATTTATTTCCTGTAGAGATGGTAGTGAGTTGTCTACTCGGGACTTGCAAAAGATGGTACAAGCTTTGCCTCAGTATAGTGAACAAATTGAAAAACTCTCCCTCCATGTTGATGTGAGTGGGCCTCTTGCAACTGCAACTGCAACTGCTATAGGCGTTTGATCTTTAAACCAGTGTAAATGCTTCATCATAATTATTTTTACTGCAAGAATGAGAGTGTTTGACATTTGATTCTGGGGGATCCTGTGTTCTAAAAACCTTCTTGTACGAGGATGTAGCTATGAAAATCAGCTAGAGTCGTTAGCAAATTCTAGTTTTATTCAATGTGTTTTTGTGAAGCAAGTTGGCATTATACACACATACAAAATGTCAATTTTCTGGAAGAAAGTCTTACTTTTGCTGCCATGGCATACAATTTGTTATCTAATCTTCAATAATTTTATGTTGTATTTTCGTATTAGATACGAGATTGTCAATCCGTATCCTTACACAAGAAATCATAATTTACCAACTTGGTTTTCTTCTGAAAAAGTTTCCTGAGCATAAAAGTTAACGAATTTAAATATTTGTTGCCAAATCAAAGCAGTAGAATCTACATTGGTTAGTTCAGAAACCATAAGTACTTATCATATTATAGTTCATGCCATGTGATCTTCGCCAATTTGAAAATAAAATAAACTTTTTACTTGCATTCTTAGTGTTTGAAAACAGCATAAATTGTTATATAAATGATGCAGTTTGTAGATTCATTTCGGAATTACCCTGTGGGTGGATCATATAATGGAAAAGTGTTATACTCGACTTCATTGAGTAACAATTTCGGTTGGAAAAAGAGAAACATATATATTCAATAACAGAAGAAGCAAGGATTTGAGGTTTTTGCTAATAATACTTCACTGGTTCAGATTGCTGGCAAAATTAACATAATTATCAGGGAACTGGGGCTTAAAGAACTTGGGCAACTAGAGCAGGATCTAGTGTTTGGTGATGCAGGAACCAAAGAACTTACAAATTTTCTGAGAACAAAACAGGTGAGAATGGTATCATTTGTGTAAAAATGTAGCTCAGCATGTGTAACAAATGTAGTTCAGCATTTTCATTTGGATGCTGTAAGTTGTAAATGCAACGTCTGTGTTGGCAGGACATGACGCGTGAAAATAAGCTGCGGTTATTGATGATTTATGCAGCTCTTTACCCTGAAAAGTTTGAAGATGACAAAATTGCAAAACTAATGGAGGTTAGTGCTCTTACTTTTAATTTAACTTTCATCCCTAGACCTCTTCACTTTTTAAATTTAAATTAAGATCAGACTCAATTTCACTTAGCCGTCTCAAGCTAGATGACACTTGAGGTCTTGAGAAAGTTCACCAGACATTCAATAATGTGAAAAGTCAGACACAAAATTACCATATGTCTATATCTATATGATAATCTCTGACAAACATTTACGAGTGTAGTACATTTTGAAATAGAGAAACTAGAACCTGTTATACTTTTGAGTCTTGTGGTTTCGATAATTTTTAAATTTGTTGAAACGGGAAAAAAGAAGTGTTTCAAACCTGTTGTACCGTACTGTTTTATATAGGATACGACATGATTGCTGACCAAGGGGGATGAGCTCATTAAAAAACAGGCTTTGTCCATTGGGCTTATAAGCAGAGCAGGGTTCAAGAGGGGGAAACGCAACCAAAGCCACTAAAGCCCTCTCCACAAACCATATTTTGGAACAATAGGTGCCAGATTTTGGTTTCTGAGACCTGACATAATTATTCTGGGGATTAAATATAATCTGATAAACTTTCAATTATTTAGGCAGATGCTACATTAGGTAAACAATTTGGTACTCTACGTGCATATCATCTGCCAATGCTGATCTCGAGTTACTTTTTACTGTTTCCTTGGGTTACCGAGGATTAAATGTGCGCAACTTGTGAAAATGGTGGAAGAACGAAATGTATCCCACCCAACCAAACCTGCATCAACAGGAAATGGAGGGAGGATATGGTGGTAGGCCATGATAAGGAAGTCCCAAGGGATGAAACATATAATCGAAAATGTGCATGGGTTGTGCCAAGTGATTCATAACCCTTCTCTTCTGCACACTATGTTTTTGTGGTTGTGCAAGTCTCATCATTCTGTGTCGTCCTGGACGTAACTTTATGAATTGCCAAGTGATTAGTAACTTTATAGATCTTTTGGACTCCTTCCACCAATATCAATGCACAAACCATATTTTTCTCCTGTTAAAGTCATTGCTGTGAACTTTTGCATGTTATGACAGTGTTACAGTCATTTTTTTCTTTTTCTTTTCTTTTTTTTTTCCTGGTATTGATTATAAACAATTAACACCTGGACGCATCTCCTTCAAGTTGGCAAGCTTACCACTGGACGATATGAATGCTGTGTATAACATGAGATTGCTAGAGGCATCAACAGAAACTAAAAAAAGCTCAATTGCAACCTTCTCACTAAAGTTTGATGTTCACAAGGTATTGGATTGAATATTCAAATGATTTTCATGTTCAATTTAACCCTGCAACAAACATTTTAGTTCTCTCATTTTCTATTGCAGAAGAAGCATGCTGCTAGAAAAGACCGTCCTGGTGAAGAAGTGAAGTGGCAACTATCTCGCTTTTACCCTGTAGTAGAGGTATTTTATTCACAACGTTTGCCAAGTAGAATGGACACGCACACAAGTGTATGTATGAAGTCGTGTCTGCATTTTGACATATAGGGTATTTGAAATTGGTCTTGCCTTGATTTTAGACGAAGGCGATCAGATAACATTACCCAGTATAGTAAGTCTCTCAAAAGTGTGTCTTTTATCTCATCCTATGTGCAGATAAGTTGTAAGTTCATGCCAATTGTTCAGTTACAAATATTCATGATATTCATACCAAAAATGTGGATTCAGTTTTCTGATGTGACTTAAATTAGTTTCTCCTTTGACTGCAATTCCTCTGCATTAAGTGATACAGGCTGCGTATAGAAGTTCGATGAGTTTTATCCAATTCCGCGATTTCATATTTGCTATATGGCATGTTATTGGACAATAACTTATAATAAACCTTTGATATTCATCCCTTTGGAGGTTGATCATATTTCTATTATCCATTCTCCAGTAGCATGTTCTGTAATGCTGCAGTAATATTGTGTTCACAAACAATGAAGAGGAAGAAAATTTAAGATGTAATTTTGCACCATGGAGCAATGTGGACTTTAACTGTCATCCCTCAAAATCTTCATTTTTTTGCTCTTTTCTCTAGTGCTGTGCTTCAAATGACTTTTGGTAATTTACCGATGCTCCTTCCAGGAACTTATTGAAAATCTTAGTAAAGGTGAACTACCAAAGTGTGACTACCCATGTATGAATGACCCGAGTCCATCTTTCCATGGATCCTCTCAGACTGCATCATCAGTACGGACAGGTCAAGGTGCAGCTCCTCATTCAATGAGATCAAGACGGACTGCTACATGGGCTCGTCCTCAGAACTCTGATGATGGGTATTCAAGGTAAATTATGGCTGAGTTTCATCTCATGTCAGTTAACTCTGGTGCCATGTGAAAATAGCCCTGTGCTTAACTTCTTTTGATAAACTAAACAGTAACATACCTTGTCTCCAATTCGATTTCTCTAGAACGGCACTATGGTAGAATAAGAGATTTTGGGTAAAACTTAGGTCAATTTGATTAAGTTGGGCTTGGGTTTTAAATTAGAAATAGGAAAATCATATTTTGGGGTTTGGCTAAATTAATTAGTTAGCAAAGTTATTTAGCCCCCATTTGGGCCACCTTTTTATCTCATTAAAATGAAAAATATGACCGTTATCCATCACGTTAACATTTAAATTCAAATTTTCTATCTCTTGTGTGGGCCTCAATAACGGTTATATTTTTTCTTCTCATTCTACAATAAGGTGGCTCAAACAGGGCCTTAGAAAAAAATAAAATAATTTGGTTATTTAAGATAAAAAAAATTAGAAAGATTCGATTCTTGGTCTAGAATCGAGAACAGAACCAAATGCGTCAGTTCTTGATTCGGATACCCGTTTGAGTATTTAACTTAAGAAGAACCGTTCGATTCGGTTCGGTTCGGCTCGGTTCAAGTGTTTTGTCCGGCACTACTTCATTTTGTTTTACTCTATTATTTCAGTTCCCTAGTAATGCTTTTTTTCATTTTTTTTTTTTTTTTTGCAGTGATTCAATTTTGAGGCATGCATCTAGTGATTTCAAGAAGATGGGTCAACGTATTTTCATTTTTATTGTTGGTGGGGCAACACGATCTGAGGTATTACGTTAGTTGGCTTCTCTCTTTCTCACACACACACGTTCTTTCTCTCTCTCACACACGCATGTGCATGCCTTATAATGATACTTTTTAATTTATTATTTCTTTGCAGCTGCGGGCTTGTCACAAGTTAACGGCAAAGTTGAGGAGGGAAGTTGTTCTAGGCTCATCCAGTCTCGATGATCCTCCACAATTTATTACGGTATTTGACTTTGCTCTTTTCCTTAATCCCTTGCCATTCCCACCCACCGCCCCCCCCACCCCACCCCACCCCACCCCAACCCAACCCAACCCAACCCCAAAAAAAAAAAATAATTAATAAATAAATAAATGAATAAAAAAAAAAAACATACACTCACGAAGGTTACTAGATAATGCCAAACTGTTGGTGCCAGGGGCGGACCCACATGGGGTCAAATGACCCCACAAATTTTTTTTTTTTGAGTTTTGAGTTTTTTTTTTTTTTTACCTAAACATTTTTGAATTCTCATTTTTGACCCCACGAGAAAAATGGTCTCGATCTGCCCCTGGTTGGTGCTACAACACAGATGACTCCCTATAGATAGTTTTCAAGATGTTGGATTTATTTAGTTACAGTGACAGACTTTTCTTTTTATTACCTAAATCCAAATATAATTAACTAGAAAAGAAATACAACCAATAATGGGCTCTCAACAAATTGCACAAAAATCTATTTGAAAATGCATCCAAAATGAGACAGATTGAAGACTCCAAAATATTTGGGACTGAAATTATTTTAAATTTCGTTGATTGTTTACTAATGGCATTAGGTCGGGAGCTAAAGAGGAACATTACCAGTGAAACTGCCAATATGAGATTTAGATTTCAAGGTTTTAAACTAATAATTATCTATTGGAGATCTTATTTGTCACCTTATAATCATATGGAAAATCAATGTCCTCCATTCAAAGGCCGTATGAATCATTGAATGGAAGTGATAAAAATTAAAAACCAATCTGAGAGAAAAACTAGTAAAAGATGAGGCTTCCATTTGGCAAATTTATAAATCAATTTATAAAGAGGAATAGTGAAGTGTTCCACAAAATGTGTGGATAATAATCGAGTAGTTGAAATTAATGTTTTGACTTAGAATTTATAAACCAGTTTATAAATTGTATCCAAACATAGGCTTAGATTTTTGATCTGCATCAGCACCATATAAATCCCTATGGGAGTCATTGTTTTCCTTAGATGAGAGGAAGGAGGGGCGTTGGGATAGAGGGTTTGGAAACTTTAATAGGAATGCTCTAAATTATCGAATCCACAAAATAACATCTGATTTCCTTGTCAATTTGATTGCAGAAATTGAAGCTGTTGAGTGCAAATGAACTCTCGCTCGATGATCTTCAGATTTAGATATACATAGCCATTGAAGCACGATATGCATTTTCCCCTCGCGCCTGCTTTCCAACTGTAACAATCGATCCATATATAGTTCCATGTCTTTCTTTACTTCACTTTCTGAATTCATGTTATTCTTGCCCAGGCAAATCTGCTTGATGGCTTTATGTTATAATTGATTTGTTGAGGCCATCTTAGCAATCCATGGTGTGTTATAATATCCCTTCAGCCGTTGCAAAGGATCGCTTAACAGAAAATTTCAGCTACCAGAGACCCGTTTAATGGTATTATCATTCGTTTATTTTTTTCTCAAGTCTTTGTTTCTCCATCTCTATATTTCAGTCTTTATTTATCCCCTACCTTGTTCATTTAATTTTTAGTTTACGCTTATGGAATTTACCCATTTCTTTTATATTTTAAATTTCTTACTAATTGACAATCTTTATGAAATGTTTCAAGAGTAAATATGACTAAATAAGAGAAGTATGACAAAATATGTCAATCCAATTTTGACATCAACATATTTAGTACATCGAATTGAAATCGGGATTAACACCAAAATTAGCAGAATTGAGGCAAGACAACAATTAACTATGGAGTAGTTTGGCTTTAGTATGGTCGAGCAAGGATTGTGCTTTCCTCTTCTTGCATTCACTGACTACCCTCTTAATATATGCAATGTAGCCATCAACATCAAATTTTCTCTTGCACCCAGCAAAGTTCATGTATCTTATTTTTCCAAAAACTGGTCGCTCTCTCCACCCCTGGTCGTGCACTCCACATATTGACCACATGCATCCAACATAACCATTTGGATCCCTGCCGTCTATCTGATACTGCAAGCAAAAGTGACCATTGAATTGGATCTGATTGACATAGAATATAACAACACATCTGAATCAAATTTTATTACCTTATCATTTAAATAGATTGAAGTTGCAAGGGCTTCTTCTGGTCCACTGGTCCATTCAAGTATCTTTTTTGCCCAATACATCCTGTGTTTTGTTTTTTAGGTTTAATCGAAACTCATAATGGTGAGAATAAGAAGAGTGTAAAGGTTAGAAATTACTTGCCTCATAAAACCATGCATCTTGCCATAGTGAACCATTTCCAACTGAGAGGCATTCCAAAGCTGAAGAAAAAATAGAAGTATAAGCACAAGATAAAAGAAATAAAGGGCATGAAGATGCAATAATACCTATTCAAAATGATTAACTAGAGCTTACAGGATCAACGGTTTGTGCCTTCTCCAATTGCTCCCTCCTACAAACATCACATTTCATGAAACTATATATTGTTATGTTAGTAAATCAAAATCTCTAAAATTTATACACTCACGTATATACATGTTCACGTTTATCAGAGGCATGGTCGGTCAATGTTTTACGAGCCCACTCCCATGCACCCTGCACCGAATCATAGTGTGGCTGGTAGAAGCAGAAGTTATCAGCGAGTTCTCTCCGCACTATCAATTCCTCTAGAAACACATCAACTGCCTTCACAATAGTAGTCAAATGTATCATTCATGCATATACAATAGGAGATAGATATATCATTCCATTATCAGGAACAAATAACTCTATAGCCACCAACCTGAGGATAAAGTTTGCGAACGTTACGTGCTTCTAAGGCACAACGTTGTGCTGATATTTGCCCGAAATGCAAATATGGTGAGAGGCCAGAGAGCGCCTTGGGTTTCATTGGGTTATTTCGGTCCGAGGAATAATTCTTCAATCGGGTAGTCAAGAACCCCTTTTTCTCCCCCATTAATACTTCCATTGCAGCTTGTTCACCTGGTTCACACCATTCAAGTTCAGGAACTTCTGCTCCTTTCCTGGTCATGCAGTCATAAGTAAGCAACATATAACCTTAAAATTTCGCAAGAAATCATAGACAATCCATTCAACAAGAGAAAGTGGCTAGCTAACCTTAAAACATCTGCAATGAGGTTTCCCCAATCTATAGAATGACTCGAGGAACCCCATTCTTTCTTAGGAGGGTTAATTGTAGGAAAGTCGATTAAATACTCAGGAAGCTGTTTGTTTATCTTGCCTCTTATAGTCCTAGCACCGTATTCTAACTTATCTGATGCCAGCCAAACAGGCACTATGTTGTGTGCATCCACTTCATGGATCGACACTGATTCACTTACCCTCTTGCAGAGCTCTTCTTTCCATTGACGAACCTCGCGTAGTGGTGAAAAATCCGTCACCAAAAGTGAAGCCTCACATTCTCTAAGAAAATTCGGAATTGTGTCCACAGCTTCTCCCTATTTGATAAATCAAAAGAATAATTTTTCAACTTTGTAGAACAGCCTATCTTTAACCCTCTACTCAATCGCATAACAGAATCCCAATATTATATAAATTGTAAACCAATATAAAAAATGCTAAAAAAAAAATGGAAAATCAGCAAAAACATAATAAATGTGCGCAAGGGTCTTGCCTGAAACAAGAAAAATGGAATATTCAGGCATTTTTGAAGATCAAAGTACAAATTCTGTAAACCTCTAAGCATGAATCCAAATTGCCTGGCTTTTGCACCCTTAAACTGATCGAACAAATTGAAAGCTATAGCCACAGGTACATTCGATTTATTTGCCTGATCGACGGCGTGGATCAAAGCCCAGTTGTCCCTAAGCCGTTGATCCCTGAACATCCAGTACACCACAGGCCCTACCAGCTTCTGATTAGACGGCCCTAGTGCTTGCTTCAGGACCCGAACCCGACCCTGTTGAACGGAGGGGATGGCCGATGACATGGTTTTGTTGTGCGATTGTGAGCGGGAGGTTAATGGGAATGTTGAAGGTTTGAGTAGTGTTTTTGGGGTTTAGAGGAAATGGAGGGAAAATGAAACCGTCAACGGTTGTGGCTCTGAAATGAGACACGTAGGATGTTTTTAAATCGTCAGTTTGGTTGACTTTTTTAGCTGTTGACTTGTAATGGATTAAGTGGATTGATGTAGTTGGGCCTTATTCGAGCCCAGTGGGCCTTCATATTTCTATGAGTGAAAATTTGGGCCGAGATTGGAAACCAAACTCAATAAGTCGTGGGTTAAACATGTTTTGTTAAAATAAATCAACTCAAGTAGCCAAATTCTCGTGTCACGAACTAAAGAAGTGGAAGAAGCAAGCTCACGATCCATTTTAAACTAGCTGGAATGAGTTGCTCTCTACTTCCTGAAGGGAGATGCCATTATTTCGAGTCAGAGCTAAACCTTCTTGTAGTCTCAATGCTTCTGCATACTCAAGTGAAAGAAACACATCCAATCTCATAGTAACAACAAAAATCCCAAATAATACCTCGTAATTAGGGGTGTCCAAAAGTCTCGAACCGAACCGGACCAGACTGAACCGAACCCGAATCGAACCGAGCGGTTCTTCATAAATTAAATACCCGAACGGGTACCCGAATCGAGAATCGATGGGTTTGTATCGGGTCTCGGGTCTAGACCAAGAACCGAATAAGAATCGAAACTAAATAATTTTTTTATTTTTTATATTGAATTAATTAAATTATTTTATTTTTTTCTAAACAAATTAGCAAATTAATTAAATAAATCAGTTTATTTTATAACTTAAATTTTAAAGCCCATTAGCCCATTTTAATTTGAAGCAAATGAATATACTTTATGTAGTATTGCTGTAACATTAATATCTACTTTTTGGTATTTGTATGCATTGAATTAATCATATTGGACGGCTAGTTATTTATTGTATTTATGCAGTGTTGCTGTAAATATTAAAAAATTTAATTATGGTATGGAATCGAACTGACCCGAACCGAACCCGAACGGTTCCATAATTATATTTGGACCCGACGGTTCCATTTATTAAATACCCGAAAGTTTTGGGTCGGTTCGGATCTCTTTAGAACCGAATCGAACCGACCCACGAACAGCTCTACTCGTAACTGCATCCGTGTTTGACGTGAACATGTCCACAACTCGAGGCCGTCAACTATGCAAAGTCCAACTTTCTTCACGTCATTTGATATATTTACCACAAATTTGGCATGTTAAATTTATTCGCGTTGTATGACTCAACATGGGAAAGTACAATTCAAATCGTACACGACTAGGCCTGGGTCGATAGTCAAGCGCGTGGATCAATCCACCCGGACATATATCGAAGATGGGTAAATTCCTAATATTAGAGTCTAGAAAAGGAGGTGTATTAATAATATAATAGATTTGTATACTTAACTTGCACATCAAACTAATCAAGTGTGTCAATAATCATGTGCTCAATTTTGTAGTGTATTTATGATATAAGACTAAAAATATTGTGTAAGGTGAATATTTGGAGTAGATATAAATAGATTTGTTACCAAAAAGTAAGCAAAAACAAATCTTTCCTCTGTGGACCTGCTTACCTACCTCATTAAACAAACCATAGACCTCTACAAACATAAAATAAGTAAATATAAACATTGTTATGGTCTAGAACGTGTGGTAATTTTTAATTTATAAGCAATTAATAGGCACATTAAAAACCTTAATTACTAACTATGGTTAATAAGATCGAAAATTAGTTTAAAGTATGATATGGTTTGTTCTTCGTGAAAGCTAAGTCTCCCACCAGAACAAAATGCATAGGTGGGTGGACATTAAATATGAAACAATAAATTTCGGATTTGAGAGCCTGTTTGGTAGGGATTTTTGGGGGAAGAATTGATTTTGAATAGTGATATGATGGGAAATGTGTGGTTGAAAAAGAAGAAAAAAGTATTGATGTGATGGAAAATATTATTTTATTGAAGAATGTGTGGTTGAAAATGAGAATTGATTTGAGAATCAGAAACAAACAGGAAAATGTACATTTTAAACTTTTAATTTGCTCTTTGTTTATTGGGAAAATTACATCTTCCATCCTTAATATTTAAGAAATACAGTACTTTTGGTCCTTATTCAACGTTTTGAGGCATTTAAGGCCCCAACGTTTTTAATAGGCACCAAGAAAAAGAAAGGGATAGAAAAATAAAAAAAAGGTTGAAACCTCTAAAATTGAACTAGTTAAAATTGGTTTTGTTCTATTAAGGAATGAATTCCAAGTCGATTAAATAAAAAAATATTAATCAACATATAAGGGACTATGATTTGAATTATCCCTTCTAGCAATATTGACCTTATAAAATGGAACTCAAAATCTTAATATGATATGAGAATTCATTAAATTTAAACGAGCAATTCAGCAAGTTTAAGAGGCTCAAATAAGTATTTGGACTTTAAGATTGATGCGATCAAATAAACTGCCATCTTAAAAGGTCCGATTCTTGTTACTTCACTAAATTTTAATTTGAACCCACAATTATATTTTTTGTGGTCACAATTTATTGAATTTACATGAACTAATATGTATTCAGAATAATCTAACAACTTTTCCATCTGAAACAAAAAGGAATGAATGTGAAACAAAAATAAATAAATAATGAGAACCGATCTTTTCGATTCTCAAGAATCATAATATTATACCATAATTGCTATTTTCTTGTCTATTTTAGCATGATTCTTAGTCCCGTGGTTGAAATCCGTGATCGAGACCCGAGTAGGTGAAGCAAAGGTAAAAGTAGCATAGAGGCATCCGCACTTATTTCTCTGACTATTTACGATGAACTAATATTACATCATGTGTACGGACTGGAACATTGTTTAATGAAAAAGATTCTATTCAATGGGCCATTTACTGATGCAGACACCCTATTCGTGCCATCAATTGTAATATCGAAGGGAAAAATTAATACTTGTTTTGCAATATGAAAGTCCTAACTATTTGAACTTTCTGTCAGACCAATAATGCAAACAAATAAAACAAAGGGATTTGGTACAGAAAACATAAAAGAAAGAGAACTTTTGGCAACAACTTGGAAAGTTATAAGTGGTTCACAGCCCAGAAAATTAATAAGTACCCCCAAACAGTTAATCATGCAGCTTCATGTCTCTTCTGTACACTATTGTAGTTCATCCTTGCTGTGTTTTCAATAAATTTAAAATCGACGTGTGGGTTAATAATAATCAAATTTGCATGTTATGAGCTGGATTTAAAAGGTAAATTATAGTCAATGTTTACAATTGATACTAGAGAAGACACCCTTATGGAGATGATTCTCGTTGCTAATGAAGCGATATGAGAGTAGTTTCTTCTAGTAGAATAATGATTGTTGAAGTCGTCAGTTGATAATATGTGTTGTTGTGAATGTTGATTATGAAAAGAGTGGTAGAATGTAACGATTCTAATTGTATTCCGCATCACTAGGCTACCCTTCCGTTACAAGCCTTTTTATGAGTGAATTGTACCCAACGTGTTGGTTGTTACAAAGTATGAATATTAGATTTACGGCCTTCCCCTCTCTTTTAATTTATAAAACTGCTATAAAAAATCAAGAAAAACCCCACAACTCTATATATCTCTACATATGCAAATCTTTTTTCCCATCATATATAGTAATAGAAAAATAATCTTAATTAGTTTGCAACAATTAATCCTAGTCATTTACACCTACAATTGACTATGGTTCACAGGAAAAAAGGTAAATTTTAGTAACACAAACATTGTCAACCGTGAATTAACTTTAACAAAATGTCTGTAGCATTGTAATAAAGAAAGATTCTTGAGGAAAAAGAGAAATTGTCATCCTACATTAATCATTATACTTGCTTTATCTTAAGTGGTGTCAATGAAAAAAAGTATAAATACAGGAAAAAAGATTAGTGTTTTAATTAATTAGAAGTTGGTGAGCAGTCAGTATTGCTATAACCCTTTTGAATTTTGACAAATACCCATTCATCTCAGCCGACAAGAATTTCTGTCTCTCCACTAAATGAGTAATTAGATGCCATAAAGCCAAAGGTAGCATAATAATACTCTACTCCATTATTGTACTTTTCTACCATCTTACCTCACCTAAAAGTTGGATCACCATATCATTTTTCAGTTTTCACCTTCAACTGATTGTCAAGGTGGGTGGGTGAATCTAGAAAAGGTAAAGGGAAAAAGTCGATATCCGATACGCCTAGTCGGGGTGTCCACGCGTGTGAGAGTTAAAATGCGTGCTTATTGCTCTTGAAGACTCTACTCACTAAGAAAAAGATGTCAATATGTGTAGATACTAACGTTTACATGCGCGAGAGTTCAAAATGTGTGCTTATCGCCTCTTACTAGATGTTTTAGAATAGGCTCGAAGAGAGAGCGGTAGATAAAAAATACAATGTATTGCGAAGAATCTAATTGTCTTGTAGATCTAGTAATGAACTGATCATTATAGCGAAAATATTCATATAACTGATTCTATATTGCGTTGTGATAGTATTTTCAATAGTCTTTAGTGTCTAAATTGAATAGATTACAAGTTTAGTTCATCGTATACGATAAAATTTAGCTACAACAAAAGAGTTTTATCAAGCTAGAATCTTGAAAAAGCTACACAACAAATTCTAAAAGAAAAAGACAAATCCAAGTGTAATCCAGAATGTTTTGATCCTCAAAAATGGTCCATCTATTTGGCAGTTCTTGAACTTTTGCCAGATTAATGACGTTAAAACATGTCTTCGACCTATTACAATTTCAAATACTCACGCGAAAAACACCGTACAATGTACACAAAACTTGTACTATGTATATGTATGTATGTATGTGTGTGTGTGATGTTGTGAAGTTACACACAGAATCTTAATCTGCCCTTGTAAACATGAAACGAATTTTCAATGTCATAAATCATGTACAAGTTAGCTCATTTTTTGTACAGACACTTTATGAACTATGAACATGTTGAATAATACTACTGCAATAAAATGCGAATACTATAGCAATTACCCGGTAATGATAGTTTTCCACTTCTCAAAGCGAACTGGAATCCGGAAAATTAGTTCCTCTTTGTTAACAAATCGCTGTCGAGCATCTTTTGTGTTGGTTCATGCCGACAGCATTCTTCAACTTTGGGGTCCTCTCACAACCTTTTTTGCAATGATGAAGAGCATCATCCAATACTCTGCATGAACATCACAAGCTTTGGAATGTTTAAAGGAGAAGTTACCCTAATATGATTTAATTGAAACGCCTTTTTCTCCCTACGTAACCACCAAAATTTCGAAAATAGACTTGCAATACATTCGTGGTGGGGCTCGACTCTGTCAAAAAGCACATAATCCAGAAGATAGGTATGATATGGAAACAGCTGGAAGTGCTACTCCAGATAGAAAGGTCGACACTGTGATTTCTCAGGTAGTTGAACGTGGCATTTTGTGAAATGAAAAATTCTCTAGAATCTTCAACTCGACTAGCAGCAACCTATGGAGGTCTTGCCGGTCTCACAATGTCCCCATCAAACGCTTCTGCCATCAAGAAAATTGAATTGGCATTACATTTGATCCATACCTCGGATAAAATTCAAAAAGTGCAAAAAAATTATCATTCTCAGTAGTATGAAGGAGAATACCATCTTTTATTGCCGATGTTGCTCTAGTAAAATGACTGACAGGTCAAATCAAAACAAAGAACTATATAATATAAACACAAAAGAAGAGAGGTGAATAAATTATCTCGCTCACAATTGGATTGAACAAAGATCAAAAGCTTCTGAAGACCATTACGATAAATAATTAAAGATACAGGAACATAAATGTGTTAAGGATCGATCCCTGATCCGTGCTTCCAAAAGCAATAATAAATAGAAAAATAATGAGAAAAGGAGCAAAGCACACAATAGATTTATAGTGGTTCACCCTCAATGTGAGAGGTACGACTTTTCACGGGTATATGAAATATGCAATGTTAGAACAATCTGTGGTTGAGGGTGACAGTCGACAGTAAGGCTCTACACAGTCCAACAATATGTACTACTTGGCCAACCTCCATTAGGTTACATGTCTATAAGGATAAAGAAATCTATTAGTGAAACCTCATCTATATTGAAGTCAGCCTCAATGACAGCTCCAAACCCAATGAAAAGAGAAAAAATGGGAGTTACAATGAAAGGGACTTTCGAGTTCTAGGCCAAAAATAGTCTATCATTTCTATCAAGATGACACTGGACACATTATCTTAAAATCGTGTTCTATTCAGAACCGAGAGAATGACTCAGTAGTAGATTACAAATTTGAAGAACTGGAGTAGCATAGGAACCCTCAAATGCCATATATAACAAGGAAAATCTATCAAGGGAAAAATCGCGTCAATAGTGAAGAAACAACAAAATTTCTCATCAAACTGCAGACAATTGGTTGCATTTATCAACCCGATAGAAACAGAACAAGGTATAAACTTATTTTAGAACAGCAGGAGAAACATAAACCTTCTCCTTACATAAATTTTATTCAATCCAGATTGTGAAAGGAACAAAAATGTTACACTTCCCACTATTCTGCAGCTTCTGCTCATCAGCTTCATCTTTGCAAACAAGAAGCCATTCTCCAAACTCGATAATTCTAAAGAGTGAATAGCTACTCGTAATATGACTAACACGCCACTTTCTCAGAAACTGACACAAAATCTTCTAAGAGCAATGAAAGAACTACCAAACTGTAGAAAGAATCAAAAGGAAAAAAAATTGGGAAACAAACGACGACCTATTGCTTAGGCTGCAAGGCAAGGGGATAAAAAGGAATCTTACACAGAGGATGTATCAACAAAAACCTCATTGAGCACATTTTCCTCACCGTTTTCCAAGTTAAAGAGCTCAGCATCCTTATCTTCGTCATTGGGTAAATCCCGCCTATCGATTTTTGAATGAGCAGCAATGAATATCAACTTTTGCACCCTGTCCATGCCCACCCTCGAATGGGAATGAGCACTCGCCCATCTGAGTAAAGACCAGTTGCATTTGAAACCACACGATGTTGCGTGAAGGAAAATTAGCCTAACCGCTACTTTCCCTAACGATTTAAACTCAGTCAAGTACGTTTCCCATACAAGCCTGCTGCTTTGGGGATTGGCGACCTTCATCTTTCCGGTACCAGGATCCCTATGCTTTAATTGTACAGCTTGAGCATAGACCGGGTCGAGCCCTTCTGTTCTCCACTTCATCAGTTCCATAAGTGCAATGTGTGCTTCCTCCCTAGATACAAGCCGGGTTATGAGCTTGTCAACATCCTTTTCTTGTTCGGGTGTCAAAAATTTGAAGGGTGGTAAGTATTTCCTACTACTGTCCCTAATCAAATAAAGCGGGTCGAGTATGAATGCAGCGGCCCAAGCTGGATGATAATTCTTTTCGAACCTCCTGTTGATCACCTTCTCTACGGGTCCTTCACCAATGTGAAATTTAGAACACCAATCCTTTACTTTCACCCTAAGCTCTTCCCAAAGTGGAAGGCATTGACCAACTCGCGGCTTCTCCATCTCAATCTCCTGAGCCATTGCCTTCACCAATTTAACTAACGAATTTACCGCTTCTAGTTCGTTCCAAAAATGTGGATTCCTCATTGTCTCTTCGATTTCTCTAGCAATTGGCTCGTCCATTAACATTCTCTTGTTCACTTCGTCCAAGAACACTAAATGAAGCGCCCGCGCAGAACACAATATGTCTTCTACCATTGTGTACACTAGGCCGAAATCTGATCTTTCATAACTGCGCAAGGGTACTCTCAGCAAATGAGCATGCCCATATTCCTGCAATTGATACTTATGAAAACTATGTCGTATTTGAGACTTATTGTTAACGAAATTCGCCAATTTCAAACACCTCTCAGTCACATTCTTGAATAACGCGAGCTCTTTACCGAAATCCTTAACCAGACTATTGAAACCTTGGTACTGACAGCAAAAATTAACCATCCAAGGATGCTGATCCTCTAAATTCCTTAATGCCTTAGCCTTAAACTTGTCTGAAACTATGCCTACACATTGCTGCACTGAACTTCCACAAATTTCAGTAACGGTTTCCCACAAAACCTCTTCGGCATATTTAGACGTGACATAACCATTGGTAAAAACTGCCCTCCTAAACACGCTAGTCCCATGGGGAAGATTCACAGTCAAATTCACAAAATTGTCGTCCCCAAAAAGACCATCATTCTTTAACTTCCAACCATCAGATGCTATCTGAAAGAACATTGCATCTCGAATTTTGGCCTCGGACTCAGCCTTTAGCCCCTCATACTTAGCATCTAATCTCGACCCGAAGAATTCTCTTCGAGAAATTGAAGGCAACCCAACTTGGTGGAGGAATGCCTTGAATTTAGGGTGCTGAAGACTTGAAATTGATACTGACCCACAACACTCATAAACCCAATCAGCAAGATAATCCAGTGCAGCATCAACTTGGGATTTGCTTAATGCTGGAGTAGATTCTGCTTTGGGACTTTTTAGTCTCTTTACACTATCCTCTAACATTGCTAGAGGTCCCAAATCTTCCTTACCACCTGACAATACTAATTGGTGTTGTTGCTGAGCATACAATACACCACCACTGCCGCCACCGCCACGAGGACTTGCACTAGCAGATGCAACAACAACACTAGTACTGGCAATTGAATTTACAGGCGGGTATGCTAACTCCACTGCATATCTTGAAGGATCAACAATGGCCAATGGGGGAACATTGTGAGGAGATAATGTAGTAATAATGCCAACAGAAGCTCCACCGCCTCCTCCTCCACCCTCACCACGACTACCACCAGAAGAACTACGCTTTCGGGGGTGGCTGTGGGATTGCTGAGGAGAAGAAGTATTAATGGTTGGCCCCATACTAGCCACCGAAACTGAAGAAGATGAAGGCAGAGATGAAATAGGCTTAGGAGCTGAAGCGAAATTCGGGCAAGTCCCTCTTTTGAGATGTTCGGTGGCGGTTCTCGACGGGTTAGAGGCCGAGAAAACGGCGTTGCACAAGGAACACCGCAGCTTCACCGCCTTAGCTAAGCCTGTATCTGAATGGTGCACAAGAATTGGTTCAAAGTACGCCCAGTACCAAGCTCCTTTGCCCTTAACCGCCCTGGTCCGTACAGTCACCAATCCCTCATATCTCTTATGCACCGCCTTGGCAGCCAGTTCTTCCGAGGATAACGCCACCGCAACGGAGGTGGACTCCACCGCTGACGTGGTGGCGGTGTTAGGTGCAGCCATTATAATCAAAATTCCAAGTCCTAACTACTGTGCACTAATCAATGTACTACTTTCTCGTTTCAACTAGACAGTGCTTTTTTTATATGATTTTGTATTATGGGAATTTGGTGGTTTTAATTTTGAGTGTTGTTGAGACATGTGTTAGAGATTAGACTTAGATACGGTATTTGGTGCATTTAGCCGGAGTGCGGTAGCGGGCGCCGCCGTTCTGGGGTTCCATGGAGGAATCCGGCGGAGAATCTTGGAGGTGGGCTTTTTGGTTTATTGCCAAGAAAGTTTTGGGCTTTGAGGTGTGACTGCAGTGAAGCTTCACAGGGCTAGAGTCAACAATGGAGTTAGTGTAGAGAGAGAAACAAGAGGGAGAGAGAGTACGGTGGTGGCGAGTGGCGAGTGTGGGTGGTTGTAAGAGAAGTGTGTTTGGCAAAGTGCAAACACGCGCTTACGAGTTCACGAGTAAATAGAAGGTTCTAAGCGCCTCACTAATTTCAAACCTAAATAAGGGTGCGTTTGATTTGAATTTCTGTTTTCTGTCTTCAATTTTGAATTCATTTTATATTTTCTGATTTGAAGAGTTATTTTAAAATTGTAGAAAATATGTTTGGTTTGTTATTCTAAAAAAAAAAAATTTCAAAACAAAAAATTAGAAAATGCGTTTGATTTAAAAATTTTAGAAATAGTTTTATGACATTTTTTTCAATTAATTTGATTATTTAGTAAAACATATTAATTTTATGCTTATGTGTGATAATTTTAATTTTATGGGTATTTGTATTTGGGTAGGTTTTGTGTGATTTTATTAATTATTTTAATTTGAGAAATTTTTAAATTCATTTTCCTTGTTTTGAGTTTTCTTAAAATAATTAGAGTCCATTTAATTGCAAATGTGGAAAATATTTGGAAAGGAAATGAATTATAGAGAATTGAATTGCATAGAAATTATTTGATAGGGAATTATAATTAATTGTATTTGATTGATATAATTTTTCTCCTCAAAAATATTAAAAGTTTGGTATCCGTTTGACTTTATTTTTTATGGAGATTGTCCATTAAAGTGATAATTTTTTCTACCATTGGGTTTAGAATTTGTTCCAATTGCCAAAAAATAAAAAAATTAGCATACCTTATACCATTCGTTTGGCTTTATTTTGCATGAAAATTGTCAATAAATGTGATAAATTTTTTTACCATTATATTTAGAATTTTTTTCAATTGCAAAGAAAAAAAGAGCTGGAAAATGAATTACCACAAAAATCCAAAGAAAATGAATTCCATGAAAACATAGAACTTCAGGCGCGTGGATCCCAAATTGGAAAATGAATTCCTTGCCAAATTTTGCACATCAAACATGGAATTTGTTGGGAAATTGAAAATAGTTTCCATGTTCCATGGAATTTCGATGGTATTAAACAGGGCCTTATAAGTTATAACTTCAAAAAGTCATTTTGAATTTTATGTTGTAATTTCCTTGTTTTTGAAAATGGATTTTTGAAAAAAAACACACACATTTTGAATGTTTTAGAAAACTAAAAATGACATCAAAACGACAAATTAAACGCGCTCTAAATTCTTACTGCCTCAATTTCAACTTTAAGAAATAAATCAAAAGTGAGAAGTCACTCCCAAGCGTAGTTATTAAATTGGAAAAAGCCATGAGTATAGAAAAATGTTGACAAAATTTATATCGACATTAATGTGACAGAGAGTGATTGACATTTTTTTTCTCTTTCTCCATGTTCCAATGATTCCATATCAAAAAATTATGTACTTAGAGCATTGTTGTATTAAATCTAACCTAGAAATTAACCGACTAAGTTATTAGATTTGGTGTGAACAGAATATTCAAATCAAACCAGAATCGAACTAAACCGAGCGGTTCGATTTGATTCTACAAAAAAAATATTAACGGTTCTAGTTTTTCAAAACAAGAACCAGTTGGTTCTAGCTCTAGTTCGATTCTTGATTTAGAACCAAGAACCTGAACGGATTTTTAATTTTATTTTTCTATATATATTAATTAATGGATATCCTAATTTTGTATTCATTCGAGACGGTCTATTAATAGGAGACAACTCATTAATCAGTTTTTTAACTTTGTATTTATTTTGAATAATTTCTCTTTCACTCCTTTTCAATTTACGGAAAATTGCGACATGCCTGCTTCGTATTTCATCACATAAACGGAGTAGACTCTTTCAAGATCGAAAAATGAAATTGGCCAGTCACTTAAAAAACTTTTAAACTATTTTTTTCATGAATTATTTGTATTCTTCACAAATATAGAAAAATTCAATAAAAATTCATGGAGAATTAATCAGTCAATGATCAAAACTGCTGCAATTAGTTTAATGAATCATTGTTATTACTTATTAGGCAATCTTTTGTATGAGAATGACAATTTATTTGCACATTTAAATTATGACTATATTTTGTTTATTAGTTTAGACTTTTGTGATTTGAATGATTGATAATTTGAGTTTGTTGAATATTTGATATATTTTTATTTATGTATATATTACTAATTTACGGATATTGTGCAAGTCTGAAAATTTAAGAAATAAAACTAGAATCGAACCAAATCAAACCAAACCAAACAAGAATCGAATGGTTCGGTTTCATATTATCAAAAAAACCATTTGATTCTATTATCCAAAAAACTATTAGTTCATGATTCGATTTAGTTCTCTTGAAATCAGAATCAAATAAAATCACTTCCACCCTTATATTAGATTATTGAGTCAATTGGTAGTCACTTGCCCAAATACCTGTACATTAAAATTACTGAGATAAAGTTCATCGTGTTCAACCGGAAATGTTCCTATCCTATAGGATGAGAAAGGCTACGTATTAAAATATGTGGTAATTACATGAAACCTTACTTTTCAAGATCCAAATTCAAAAATCAGATTTCAAATTTTAATTTTCAAAAATAATTTATATATACCCCACCTCACCCCACCCCACCCCACCTTAAATCTCTAACTTCTCATTTCTCCCTCACCCCTCGTATCTCTCTCTCGACGACATGGAAGGAGGGCTTCTTCCACTGAGCCGCCACCTCTGCCCGCCGTCTATCCTCCTCTCCCTTCTCTCATCTAAGTCCCGTCATCAACAACCCGCCACCACTCACCCACTTCGTTTCCCTTCGCGACGACACCCACCGTCGTTGTTGCAACCTCCGTCGGTCATCACCATCTACAATAGACTTCCACCTATCCCAGTAAGCCACGAAATCCAAGCTACTGAGTCAGCTTTTGTAGACCACAACCATTACTGCCCCGCCCGCTGTCGGCCACAGCCCCATCATCGGCACAATCCTAAAAAACCAGCCTCCCACGGCACTTGAGCTCACTGTTGTTCATACTGTACCACCACAATCCCCGTGGTGGTGTGCGGTGGTGGTGCGGTGTGGTCGTGGCTGTGGATCTGTGTTGAGGTGGTGGTTGGGTATGGTGGTGGTGGTGTGTTGTGGGGTGGTGTGGTGGTGGTATGTGGCAGTGGTGGGTCTTTGCGATGTACGGTGGTGGATCTGTGCGATGTGTGTTGTTTCCTTGTTGTCTTTGGCAATTGTGGTGATTGTGGTTTTTTGAAGCGGCGATTTGTGGTTTGTGTTTCCTTTTTTGTTTGTGGTTTTCAGATCGCGGTGTTGTGCAGAAGTTTTGGCGATGTTGTGCCTAATTTTTGGTTTTTGTTTCCTTCTGTTTGTGGTTTTCAGATCGCGAGGTGATGGAGGTGTGATGCCGGTGTTTTGGTTTTTGTTTCTGATTTTGGTTTTCAGATCGTAAGGTGGTGGTAGTGTGGATAGTACAGAGATGGTGGTGGTTGATCTGGTCATTTTGGTTTTCTGTGATTAAAAATTTAATTTATGACCTTAAAATTCGTTAACCTGTGACTAAAAATATAATCTGTGACCAACCATTTCGTTATCTGTGACTTAAAAATTATATTTATATAATCTGTGACCAACTAATTTAGAAATCTGTATTCGTGTGACCTTCTGTGACTAAACATATAATCCGTGACTAAAAATATATTCCATGACCAACAATTTTGTTATCCGTGACTTAAAAATTATATAATCCGTGACCGTGAAAAAATCTGCGTCAAACTAATATGGAAATCTGTGACCGTGTGACCTATAAATTTTTGATCCGTGATCAACTAATTTTGAAATCTGTGACCAACGAATTAATTGTGACCTACAAAATTTTTGAACTGTGACCCTATAATAGTCGCTAGAATCGGAGCAATCGTCAGAACGGTTATCGGAATAGTCGTCGGAATCGGAAAAATCATCGGAACAGTCACCGGAGCAGTAGGGGTGGTGAATACGAGTCAATAATGTGTTAATTCAATATGAATTAACTAACCACTAACCAATATTTTCATCATGTATATTATAGATAACTTGATCAAATCAAGAAAAAATGTTCAAAAGGTGGAGCGAACTCTGCTAACTTCTCGAAATTGGTTAGTGTCAACTAATGTGTGCCTCTTTTAGAGAATTATATCCACTAAAAAAAAAAAAAGATGAGTACTTCCTCACAACATGCCACTAGTTTCCATGATAGATGATGTGTTGCTATTTGTGAATTCAAAAGTTCGCACACGTGTATCGGTTTGACATTGATACATGGTGTGGTAAAATTTATGTGAATGGCTTGACAATTTTAAGGAAAGCCAAATGTGGAGTTGCACCATAATTTTCAACAAATTTGTACATGATGAGGTCATATACTACTTATGGTGGAGAATGTTATTCTCGATTTTGAAAACTGAGTTTATCAATATTTTTCAAGTATCGTATTTATGAGAAGAGATGATAGAGTTTGGCTCGTTTTCGTCAAATGTGGATATTGTTAAATAACAAGCCAAAAGAAAAAAAATGGCATAAATAGCAATTAAAGGAAAAAGAAATTAGTATTTTTACCCTTTCTCAATGGACCATCCCTTTTGGTGGGTGGAACAAAAAGATACCAAAAGAAAATAATGGTACGAAAATTTCAATTTTTCCTTTGAATCGTGCTACAGTACCAGACTACGTGACATAATATCACATGACATTTCATTATTGAATTGTTTTAAACGCAAATCAACTTTTTTATCTAATTATCTGCTGCCACATGAATTATATCACTACATCTGTTAAATTTCTTTTGTCAAAGTGGCAATTGGGAAGCTGAGTTATGGAAGATAAACTAGGTCAAATTTGGCCACGTAAATTGACGTGATTTGTTCTTCTATTCAGTATGTAATTAAAATTTTTTACAGTAAAAGAATACAAAGTGCGGTAAAATTTAGGTTATTTTTTGTACATTTGAAGGTTTGGGTGAGAGATTATATTATGCCCCTATTTGATGAGGACTAAATCAAATTATTAGTAGAATTTGATAAAAGTTGATGTAATGTATGACTGAAAGTTGTGGATCTCAATATGTGGTTAAAATTAATTGTCGACTTTGATTTTAATATGTGGTTAAAGTTGTGGATCTCAATATATTGAAATCTTGATTTTAATCTCTACCAAACAAGAGATTTATAAATGTAACAATTTTTTATATAGTAGAAGATCTCCGTCTTTGATTTTACATAACTTTTCTCAATCTTTCATGTTTTTCTGTCTTGATGTTTTTTAACAAAGATCATGTGAACAAATCGAATAATTAATCTCAATTCTCAACATAGATATTCACTAGCAGAAATATATTTTTCAAGAGTGTGAATCCATTGGTTCTAAGCATCTCAAAGGTTGGATATGAAGAAGACAAAGCAACTACATCTACAAGATCAAATCAATTTAGATCCAATTTGACACAATTAGACATATGAGTGTGTTTGAGACACATTCTTTTGAAAGAATGTATTATTGAATAGTAGATTGATGGAGAATGTGTGGTTAAAAATGAAGAAAAAAGTTATTGATGTGATGGAAAATATTATTTTATTAAAGAATGTGTGGTTAAAAATGAGTAAAATAATGAGAATGAAAAAAATAATGTGTACCAAACAGGGCCATAAAAATATGATTTTTAGTAAAACGTGAGTTGGAATTTTAGTATGTTCTAATTTTGAATGCTCTCTTAATTACAATTTAATTAATCTTTAAATTACTCTATTTTGAAGTAAGAATTTAACATTTTAAAACAAACAATATACCTTCTTCTCATGGAAAATTAACTAATTCTTGAATAATAGAAATTCGATGCTTGTCTTTTAAACGGTCAAGTACTAAACTTTATTAGAATCTTTAATATTTGTACAATGCTAAATCTTTCAATTTCTATTGTAATTATTTTTCTAATAAGATTTCTAATTATCTCCAACTATTTTATTCTGAATTGGTTGCAATTTAAATAAATTACTTTACTTAGAATGAATTAATATGACTTATTACCAGTGTCAGATGCTTAGGAGACCATCTCTCTCTACATACTCAAGGTTTTACATGTATAAAAAATTCGAAGGAAAACTTGTAAATTACATATAATATAACTTATTCCTAAATTTTTTCTCGTCTAGTCCAGCATAAACATAGCAAAATACTCGATCTCAGCCTCGCTCAGCATTATCCCGCCTCGAATGGAGTGGGGAGGAGAACGTGTTTCATGTACTGAACTTGCCTTGACTCTCTCTCTTTTTTTCGGTTACATTATATTTTTAAATTAAAATATTTTAAAAAATAAAATAAATAAATAAGTAAGAATGATGAAATTGGAATATTTTAATCCCTATTCCGTCTCTTGAAAATTCTTGATGGATGGTCGGATGGTCGGTTCGTCCCATGATCATGTTGTCGTTCTTAGTCCAATGGGACAAACACGTATTTAGAATTTATTCGCATTTCGAAATTCTTGAGTTATAGATAAACATTATAAATTTAAAGGTCTAATCAATTATTTTAACATGTCACCAAATTCATGAATTCTAGCTCACCGCAAAGGTAATAAATTAGGGATGATGTAAAATGTTATTGAAATACAACACCTAAAATTAGGTAAACCTATAAATATGGATCTTACAAGCATTTTAACTAAAATGACCTTAACTACTCCAAATGATCTTAGATTGTCATCAACATTACATCATTTAACTAACAATTGAATTATATATACAGAATAATATTAATTAATCGGATCTTGCTTTTTACTATCATTTTATTGGTTTCTGTCATTACTCGACCATATTTATTTTTCTATTTGAATTATACTAGTTACATTGAACGTATGATGCGCATTATTCTTAGATTTCTTATACTCTTGTTGAATTTATTATTATTATTTTGAGATATATAAACATAGATATCAAAATATGAATTAATATTTTGAGGATTAGGAGAGAGATCCTGAAAAAAGAAAAATAATGCAAAATGAAAGGGCAATTAGCAATCGAAAGAGAGTCGGGAATTGCTGACATAATCACAAACGATGTTTTGTCAATAATCGCTGATGGATGTGCATCGATGATTGATTATTGCATTGTTGTTTGTAATGTTGTTCGACTCATGACATACATTGATTTTTCATCAAATATCATCCATGATTCTATCCATAATCATTTTTCCCGTTTTAATTCTTTTTACAGGACAACTTTTTTCAATTATTTTGAATGAAAGTTCTTATAATTGGATGCCTTATCGAAATATGGGGCTCTAGCCGATCGTCTCACTCGATTTAAAAGTTTAGTCAACTTTGATTTGCACTAAAGCTCTTAACGACCATTCCAATCCCATCATTTTTCAAACGAGACTTCTAGCATATAATCTGATTTTTTTTTTTATTTAAGTACGAAGAGATTTAAATTCAAGAATCCGACTGCTAGTAGAAAATGCAGACTTAGAAACAATTGTGGATATTTGAATAGTTAGCACATTTTTTACAATTTGGGGGACAATCTTGTATTTATTTGTATTCAATTTCCACCAAAATAATGTCAAAAGGCTCATTGGTCAAATCTTCAAAAGGACTATTAATTTAAGTAATCCACCAAATCATTCTAGCAATTAACAGTAAAATTTACAAACTAATCTAAAATGTAAATAATTCATTGAATGATCTGACCAGGAAGTTTAGATATTGAATTTAATTTGGTTATATCCAATATGAATTTATATTTAGTTTTAATTGGGTTGGATAAAATATAAATTAATTTATTTTTAAATTTTTTGTAAACAGTTTGTAAAGATTGAAATCTAAACTAAACTACTTTGAAACAGTTTGATTCAATTTAAAATCCAAACGTTGATGGATCAATGTGACCTAAACCGATGATTTCAAAAAAGCGGTTTCGACTTTATTTTACGGTTTGACGATTTCGTTGTTCAGCCTTAGTGAAAAGGTGAAGGGATGATTGCTAGATGAATGACTTGTGGCCACATCTCAATGGTCGACACATCATCCTCATAAGCGTCACCTCTGTTGTTCTTGGTTGAGGTGGAATTAAATAATTTTGAAAAGTTATTACCCTGTGGCCTAGTCCGACATGTAAAAAGTAAATTGACGAGTTAAATTTAAGACGTCTCTTGGATGAGACAAAACTATGGAAGATACATAGTGAAACAAAGTTTTTTTACTTTGGAAGTTGGGTGCAGCAGATTGTAGCACCTCGCTTTGAATATGGAGGTGACCTTTACATGGCACTTCGAATTCCTTACTTGATGGCCTCGATTAGGCTAGATAAGCAAAGTGAACTAGAATGCGGGCATTAGGTGATTTCTTGCTATTTTCCTAGCTGGTTGCCGTGTGACCCTTGATAGGAGACTCGCAGGATGAGACATAACAATTTTTAAAATACAATATTTCAAATATATTTGCATTATTGTATTTTTGTAATTTTGTAAATAATCAAACTTTGCTTCCACGGGATTTGGATTCTTGACTCTGCCACTTGTTAACTAAAGTCTCAAAGTATACACTTTGACATGAAAGTTTCTTATGACCGTAAGAGGCACATCTGTCGCGAGTTAAGAAATTTTTTCTTTCATGATATATTCTGTAAGAGGATTACAAAATAATGATGCAATATTAAAAAAAAATACATACAAATTACTGTTTAGTTTCTTCTAATACTCATTTCAAACATGGAGTCTTTTTGCCTCATCATTTTCCCTAGTAGGTAAAGAAAAATTTTCCAATTATAAATATATTCAAACCACACTTTTTAATAATTAGACTACATTTTTATTACATGATAGTTTTATAGCCTTTGCACATTTTCACATTTATGTCTTAAATTTTTTTTTTTTTTTGTCTCATTTTTAAGCCCTGTTTGGTCCACATTATTTTTTTATTCTTATTCTTCTACTCATTTTCAACTACACATTCTTCAATAAAATAATATTTTCCATCACATCAATAATTTTTCCTTCTTTTTCAACCACATATTCCTCATCACATCAAATGCATTCTTATTTTCAAAATGTGCGTCAAACGGAGGCTTAATCTCAAATTGAAATGCTAAAAATAAGATACGATGAAAAAAAGTTAAGAACATAAGTGCGATAATGAATAAAGGTCAATGATGTTTAATATAATTACAATGTGGTATGAATATAATCACCTTATAAATGGTTACTAATCTTAAAATAAAAATCAATTATGGATAGATCGAAAGTGGTATGCTTGTCCTAACGAGGTATGCATGTCTCAATAAATTTGGATTTAAAGTTTCCATGGATTTCAAATCTAGTAAGTCGACAATACGAGGTTTTGAACAAACAACGTTAATTTGAAACAAATTTTTACACTATTTCAAAAATATAGTACGGTATAATTCATGATTTCCTAAAGATTTGATGGATACATTTTTTCTAACAAGACAACGACCAAAGACGGAGACACAATATTCAAATGACTCGAATTTGTCAAATGTTTCATAATGTTTATAATTGAAATGTTGCTGTATGATGTGTGGTTTGAAAGCATCCAAACAAGTTCTATGGATTATGTAGAATTGTTAAATTCCTCCAATCAAAACATAGTCACATACACTCAATTATTACATGCCTAATCACTACTTAATACAAATATCATGAGAGAAATGTAGCACTGGTCATGGCATCTAGAATTGAACCCCCAACATGTTGAATGACTTTTTAATAGGAGATGAGACTCAAAATCTTTTTAAAGGTTAGGGATGGCAAAATGTCGTGTCTCGTCCCTCTTTGAGTGGGATGATCATTTCCCAGGAATTGAGACGGGATGAGGAATATCATGTCCCGATTCTTAATTTTCATTTTGTATTTAAATTTAAATGTAATTTAAAAAATAGATGATAAATAAATAAATGAAGAATGGAGCGAAAATGAGGATGTATTAGTTGCATCCCCGTTCCGCCTTGTTCCCACTCTTTTTGAAGACCTCGTTGGATTTTACAGTAAAAAAAAAAAAAGTAATAGATTATAAACTCGATAACTTCTATTTTCTACTTAGTTACACGAATTAATTTTTCTACTTTATTTCATCTTGTTATATTTAAACAAAAATACAATAATTCGATTTTGTTTGCTTTATAAAGAAAATAGGCCTATTCTCCATAAAATTCTTTCATGATTCGTCACTAACACTACACTCGAGATTCAATACAATAGATTGCTACTAGTGCATCCATAGTAAATGATACATCGATATATTTGCAAAGAAATCAAGTATCATTTATTGTGAATAAAGTTATTTAAAACAAACTATTTATAAATGTTGATTATCAAAATATTTTGCCGTATAAAATTTGAAATTTTATTAACCCACCTTTTGTTCTTTCACCACCATGTAGGGGTATTCAATAGGACGAATCGAGTTGGCTTGCAATCCACTTGCAACTCGACTCTTTTTTTATTTTTTAAAGTCGAAAATTGCACCTTTTAGTTAAAATGCGAACCGTTTGAGGGCTAACTCATACGAGCAGCTTACTTGAGTAATTTGTTGATTGGCTCGTTAGTGGGGCAAGTCGGCAAACGCCCATACCTCTATGGTTATAATTGCCTTGCAGTAGAAAAGTCTTGGGGTGGGGTGGGGTGGGGTGTGGTGGGGTTGGTGTGCGAGGTGTACCGTGAAGATTAAAATGGCAACTTTCTTCTCAAAATGGTCTGAAAAAGTAAGCTAATCAAGTCTAAGAAATAATGAGAAAAGGTTGATATATAATCTTACCCTTTTTTTTTCTACTTTTTATAAAAGCAAAATGAGCCAATGAGTAAACAAAAACATGGAATCTGAAAACTGTATTTGGATGGGGACAAATATGGCTATTTATTTGTTTTGGAATATAGTATTCTTGAAATGTATTATTTTTCTTCCAACTGGAAATCACTTTCAAATAATTTTATTTGAGGATTAAAAAATTTTAAATTTTAAAATGTGATGACAAAATCATCCGTACTAAGCTAAATGTTATTATAATAGTACTCATATTTTAATTCATAATAAATATCATATAATAAAATCCTTTTTGTCCCGACTTGGATTAAAGTAATAAATTAATAATTCAATAAATTTAAAAGAATACTTTTTTTTTTTATTTCTCTATAAAGATGTGGTCTCATTCATTTCATAAATTTACAAATATAATAAATTATGAGATTTTATTTTATTTTATTTTTTACAAAATTGTGGTATAATCCTTAGCTCTGTAGTCATTAGCATCTTTAGATGATTGATACTTATTAATTAATTAATTAGATTAGATTAGATTAGTGAAAAATAATTCATATTTTGTTGGTTAAATGTATGTGTGGTGTACCATAAATGCACTCTATATAGTAATAATTATTAGTTTATTGATAAATTAATAATTTCTTTTAAAAAATAAAGTTTGTGTGGTTCCACATTAGATACTAATATCACCTCATTGGCTAATTACAACCACTAATTAATTTAAGTTGAAATCACATAACATCCATTACTTTTCAACCACACATTATATCAACATTTATTAAAAAAATGATTTTAGTCTAAACCAAACAGAGACATAACTTTATTGGTCATTGACAATTAATTAATTAAAATGAGGAAAAGCAATAAATATTTATGAAATAAATATAATAAAGAACTAAAATAGAGAATTTATTGTAGTGCGTACTATTTAAATTTAGAAATGCTCTTTATTACGCAAATTTAAAGAATCTCTTGAAGCTCTTAGGCCAAAAATAAATTATTTAAATAGAGATGTCAAAATATATCAAGTCGCCTACAATTGTATAGGCGTGCCATACGACTCTTTTGTAGCAAAATAGGAATTTAATCCTGCATGACCATACTGCATCTCTAAATGGTAAAACAAATAAATGAACTTCAATCAGTGTATGGGCTTGGCTTCCAAATTTGCTCTCTTCAGCAAATCACATGGCATTTTAGAACCAAACTGGCTCAAATTTTAGAGAAATGCTACATTAATCACCATTAACAATCTATGAGTAAACAAGGTCACATTGAAGGAACAAAAAACATGGATTTCGACTGCAAATAGAGGCTTCAAACAAAAAGTTGGCCCTCATAGGCCTCAGGGCAGGGCCGCTCTGCTCATTTCGCACTCCCATGACAAAATCTGCTACTAATCAAATGCAATATGCATAATCACAAGCCATGAAATTGATTTATAAGATTGTGTTTCCAACATACTACTGCAGCCGCCTAGATGAAGTACAAGTCCTAAACCGTTGTAATAAGCCTGCACCAAGACTACAGAAAAGCACGATACTAATCCATGTCTACTTCAACGTTCAAACCTAATCGTTCAACTAGTTGTCTCCAATAATAAGCATTTCGGAGAGACAGTTTCAAATATTCCAAAACTAGTCGACTTTAACATCTTGTGCAGATATGTCGTGCAAATCTCCTTTTTGCTCACCATTGCTTTTCAGTCCCTCCCGCAACTGTACCAGATCAACAAGAAGTTTACAAAAAAAAAAATGAACTCGCAAAATGTATAATTCAGAAGTTGTGAAGAAAAAGTGATTTTTTTTGCAAAGGTTCGTTTGGCATAGCTTTTGCTTTTTGTAGAAGAGCTCATGAGGAAGTTTATTATATTTCTAATCAAACAAATCACTTCCAACAAATTATTAAAACAAGCTCAAAAACAACATTTTAATCTCAAAAATAGCTTGTAGCTCTTCAAAAGTCATGCCAAACGGCCCTAAGTAGCTTTGACTATCAAGAAACATGCTATTTGTTAAAATCAATTAATTTTCTTGCGAAGGCAGAGGTTGTTGCCAAAACTTACATTTGAGTTTCTTTTTAACTGGCCAAAATATGTACAGTAAAAATGAGTATAAAAGTTTAATGATCTAGAAACATTTAGAGATTTTTGAAGTTGGCAATCACTAAGATTGCTAGACTTTGCCTGCAGGATGTGTAATCAATATTACGAAATCCCATCCGACCAGTGAATCCCTCACGTTCATTAAAAGCATAGAAATAAGCCCTTAGACGTGGGGAGAGTTATTTACCTGCTGGAGGACTTTCTTTTGATATCGGTATCCCTGGGAGATATAAGCAAAAGAGAAATATTGCATCAGGCGACAATCACTTAGAAGCCAACTGTACCTTCTAATTATAAATGATCTTTTCATATAATCACCTTGTCAGTTCCATACAAGTAATCGCAATAGGTGAATACTGAAGCAAAATTACTTTGGCTTTGTCCTCCAACATAATGATGATAATCATGGTAATCTGGACCACCGTAAAATGGAATATATCTTGTTGGAGTCCAAGGAAAGTCGAACCTGAATTGTGAAGAATAAATGAGAGGAATACAGGATCTGAGTCATCATAAGACAAACAATTTTCGAACATGATAAAGCAGATTCTACATTGTATACTGATATTAAGTCACCAAAAATCCTAGCAAGCTTCAGAATAACTTTCTACAAGAAAAGATTATCTTAGCTTTGGTCAGCTTCACACATACAAAAATCTTTAATTTTGATAAGAAAAAAATCAAGATAAGGATATTCTCTCCAACTAGGTACAGTGGCCAAACCCTTTAATATCGAGGCATATAAAGTAATTTATTTTCTTCTAAAATTCATCTTCCTGTTTGTAGTTATGTTGTTTCAATAGCATATATAAAATTGTCAAAGTCTGGCTGTGGTATCTAACACAATATGTACATGAATCCATCACACAACACTGTTCAACCGAGGAAAAAACTGGTTCATTTAGAACCTTTTAAGTAACTACAAGCAAAACAAAAGGAGAGAATTTTATCAATTTCGGAACTGTAAGATTGCATTCTAGGTAGCAGGAATTTTGCAGATAGCTTCTCTTTCTACAGTTTCTAAATTAAATACCCCTTTCATTCAAATATACACCATTTCAACACATTCATATATATATAATCAACATTTTCCAACAAAAAGAAACAAGGGGAAACTGGACAAGATAATTGAAACTAAATCGGCCCAATTCTGAACTCACCATAGTTAATAAAACATAATATAAGGAGTGCAGCAACACCCACATACATGCCAAGATACAATTAACTAAATTAATTATCCCCACATGAACGCCAAAAGACGTTTAAGTAAATTAATTATTCATTTTTGTTTCCATCATTAGCTCAGTTTTGTAGTTTGAGTTAATGTCCACAAGTTCATGTAAAATTCATTTTACTTATTCCTACATAATGACATGATTTGTCCTCGCTTTCGTTACAACCTAACATAACATGATAGAATGCGGCTCACAAGAGCTCACACGTCATTTAGAAAAGACAGCTTATGGTCAAAATTATGCTAGGTCGCATGAGCAAAAAGGAGCAAACCAGGGCAACAACACATAGCCGAGCAGACCAGATACAAACAAAACCAAGACCACACCTGCACAACGAGTCTTGCAACACTAGCTCAGCGTTAAGAGTACTTCACAACTATGAATAGACAACTGAAACTCACTGATGTAGATAGAGATGAAGTTTAGATAGAATTTTAATATAGAGTTTTCAAATGAAAACTGTCACAAGCCCAGTCTGACAAAATAATGAATACTCCGAGGATGATGGCATAACCAATCAAGCAACCGATAGAGGACATGTGTCCTCTCCCTCCTTTCCAAAAGGTCATCCCTCCAAAGACTAAAAAGGGGAATTCTATTACTCTTTCTCAATCTACACACACTTACACCCCACACTCATATATTTATGTTATTTCACAAAAAGACATCATCTAACTTGACCATCAGAGTTTAATGAGCATCCACCTCCTCTCTCAAACATGATTTTCAGTTATCAAGACAATCATAATAGGAAGAAAATAATCTATCAACTGAGCTGACCCATTCCACTCCAGTCTCGACAATTTTTTTATCAACAGCTTTGACACTGCATAGCTAGCTAAGCTGCTTGAATTAATTAACAAATGATCCCAAGAAGTCACAATTAAATTGTTTGATAAACTGAGATTGATGTGCTATAAGTCTTCCCCTGTATTCTATCCCAACATGGAACTATTGAAAAAAATCATACAAGCAAAATCTCTATTTCAACATCACTCCTTTTAGGAGTAACAAAATGGAAATATTTAACCATTGGAATGCAGATTTATCTCAAATGCACGAGTTTGTATTATTATTTACATACAGTCACATGGATGTATTATTATTTACATAAAACAAAACTGAGCAATAATCCCACAATGTAAATGTTTATATGTCAATAAACCAAGAGAAATTTTCTTAAAAAGAACCAAAGTAGTGAGGGAAAATGAAAAGTAAAATCTTCTAAATTTTCTTACTACAAAAAGCCTAAACATTTTCATAATCCAAAGCTGTCGTTCTCCTTACTCATTCACATTCAAAGTGATATTTCATTAGAAGGGACAAGAATTGTTCCGAGGAAGAAGAGAAGGCTGGGGAGAAATTTGTATTGCAAAAGTGTGTAGCGAACATTTCTTCTCTAGTTTTTGAGGCCTTTGTATGCATACACAGACACAGTAAGAAGTGAGAAAAAGAAATATACATGTACACATGATGGATTGGAGTTTTCCTGTACTGGAGAATCTAACAGGTCAATCCACCCAGTTCTTCTCACTCGACAACTCTACAAACTTTCCAAACTCGCACAACTCAACAATCTCCCAATTCTCCGAACTGTTGGAGTTGGGTGACTTGGTTGAGCTGACCTGCTACTTTGACTAAAAGCCAATTTATTAAGGTAGGAAATGAGACGGATATTATCTATATTCTATATTTCCATAAAAAAGAAGCTATTTTGACCAAAAAAAAAAAAAACCTAAAGAGATGGTATCAAGGACTCTTAAAATAAATCACCCAAAGTAAGATAAAAGAAATGAAGAACAAGAACAAAGGTAACAGAAAGTTCATGCGTCCAGAGAAAACCAAAAACAGAAAAAAGAAATCTTAAAAAAAAAAGGAAGAGGATATCCTCTGATCCCCTTTACTGAGCACAAAACTTACTATTATTGACAAGGATGATTTGGAAATCTAAAAAGTAAACAGTTCAAAAGAAAGAGTTTTAGTGTTAATATTTAGCCATCATTTGGTCAAATTAGCTAATGCAAGAAGATTAATCACACTTAATCAATCAAAGCTGGAACTTTTTACTAAAATACGGACCACATCAAAGCATGAGCAATATTAAGCATGAGTGCATTACCCGCTGTGAGTCTCAATAGCCTCAATCTGCCTTAGTCCAATCCACAACCAGAAAGTAATAATGTGACCCGGGACGATTGCGGGCCCCATAAACGAGGGGATCCCGAGGATCAAAATTTCCGCCCAGTGAGCATACGGCGCCGCAAACCCAATTGGAGCCGTGTACTCATGATGAACCTTGTGAATCTTCTCGTACCCCCATTTACAATGCAGCAATCTATGGATCCAATAGTTCAAATAATCCTCCACAATGAAATAAACCCCTAATTGTGCTATAATTTCCCATAAAGAAGGCAATGGCAAACTCGTTCTTATCCCTATTATCTTCGTTCATTAAAAAAAAAACCACATTCAACAAAATTAGCAAAATCAAACAGCAAAAAAATGATTTATGGGTTCGATTAAGAAATGGGTACCTTAATAGAGGGGTAGGACACGAGTTGAAGAGGTCCCACAACGAGGAAGAACATACGCATGACGGATTTGTAACATCGGAACATATCAGAAACTGAGAGCTTCACTTTGGGTTGAATTTTGTACGATTTGACAGATTCCAAAAAGAAGACTTCAAGAAAGACATAGTAAAGTGGCACAGCAGAGAAAATGACAAAGAGGAAGAGAATGTTGTGGCAGTATAGAAAGTAGTCAGATTTGGCGGCAGAGTAATTAAACCAAAGGTTTTCTGCGGCGGTGAGAGATCGTCCTAGGGCGGATTCCGCCTCTTGAACGGTGGCGTAGGGCAACATTGGCGGTGGAGTGATTTGAGAACTGAATGTTTTTGATGTGGTTTTGGTTTTGTTTTCAATTTTGTCAGATAGTTTGTTAATATATGCGGGAAATAAGAGGTGGGGAATATTCAAAAGAAGGTACAGTGCTAATATTTTTATTTTAGGGTTATTGGCGCAAAACGTCCCTACCTTTGAAGGGTTGTGTGGAAAACATCCCTACGTTTGATTTTTTGGTGCGCAACGTCCCTACCTATCAAGTTTATTGTAGAAAATATCCCTACTTTTCATTTTTGGGCACAAAACGTCCCTACCTTCTACATTTCTTTGCACTGAACGTCCTTTACACTTTTTTTTAATTCAAAATGACCAATATACCCTCATATGTAAATAGAACAAGAAAAGAAAAATAAAAAAGAAATTGCAACTATAAACCTGAACTTTTCAAAATGTGCAAATAAGAAATAAAAAAATACATCTTCTTCATCTCAAGTCTCAACCCTCACCCACCCCATCTCAAACCCAAAATTCACACCAACCACCGCCACCTCCACCTCCATCTCCACCGCAAACTAGAAATTAGAATCAAACTGATACATTCTGAAGGAAAAACATTTAACCATAAAGAATTCCCAGGGAGCAAACTTACAGATTGCCTTTCTTGCCTGTATCTGTTGGTGACTTCTTGAAAGCACGCCAATGCCTTCAAAATAGAAGGGGAAGACTGTAAAATTATATCCATAAACATCAACTACAAAACATCATTAGCAAACATAAGTGGGAAAGTAGGAAACCTTTCTTTATTCTATTTCAAATTGGCGTAGCTCATTTCTCTTCCTCAAAATCTCAGCCTCAATATCCTTAAGTTTTTCAATTGTATCCTCATAGGACTTTGCAGAGAGAGCCTGAATTGTATAGGTAGCAGGTTTAAAGAAATTATCTCTGCACAAATCGGGCCAAATGCAAGTATTTAAGAGATTCTTTCTTGATCAACGCCTCTAATATTCATCAAATTATGAGATGTATCAAAAGAATGTTTTAAGAGATTCTTTCTTCGAATGTTTTTTCTTTCTAGATTATTTGGTGTGGTTCATATCTTCCCTAAATAGGAAACTTTTCGACTTGGGGAGAAATCAATTGCCGCAAAACTTACCGAGTGGATGGGTGAGTTGAGACATCTACAGACTCTTCAACTTGGGCCCAACTTCTTCACCGAAAAATTCCTTTAGAAATTGAAAAATTGGTAAAACTCTACTGTCAGTGTTTGTTGTGGATTTTGGGTTTGAGGTGGGGTGGGTGAGACTTGAGATGAAGAAGACAGGGACGTGTATTTTTTCTTTTCTTATTTGCACAATTGCACATTTTGAAAAGTTAAGGTCTATAGTTACAATTTCTTTTTTATTTTTCTTTTCTTTCTTTTCTTGTTCTATTTACATAGGAGGGTATATTGGTCATTTTAAATTAAAAAAATGTGTAAAGGACGTTCAGTGCAAAGAAATGCAGAAGGTAGGGACGTTTTGTGCCAAAAAATGAAAGGTAGTGATGTTTTCTACAATAAACTTAATAGGTAGGGACGTTGCGCACCAAAAAATCAAACGTAGGGATGTTTTCCACACAACGCTTCAAAGGTAGGGACGTTTTGCGCCAATAACCCTTTATTTTATTTATTTCTACTACGTAATGTCTAAAATTATTGTATGCAGAAATTATGTCCATCATGTGAAAGTTCCATTAAACGTCACATTCTGATTAAACGAGGTAAGAATTTGACCATTTGTAGTGTCAATCTTTCATAGTCCTTTTCATGTAGTGTCATGATTTTTGGATGCAATACAAGACAATAATTTTTTATAGAGAAAATATAAATATAAAATAATAATTTACAAATAACTATGAAGTAACTCTATCATTTATTTTGTTACTCTTATCAAATTAACTTTCGATCTAACCTAAGTAACAATTTCATTGACGTCACATCTCTCTTCATTTCGACTAGCTGACTAACTTGACATGTGAAAGTTGAATATTTGACAATACAATTTCCCCTTCATTATCTCTCCCCTTCATTTTCATTTCCTTGGGTGGCTCTTGAGTACAAGAGAGGGATAAAGAGTGTCGAGATATAGTGGAGGCAAGGAAGAGAGGACAAGGGCATAAAATGTTGATTATCATGTCAACATTTTTAAGAGAAATAGATTGAACCCTTATATGTTGATTATAATTTTGATATTTATCCCTTAAGAGGTTGAAGAATGGATAGGGGCGAGACATGAATGAATTAAAGTCTATTATTCTTCAAACAAGATACATGAGATGTATAATGATTCAAGAAATTAGAGTTAGATCAATGTACTAAGAAAACCATTATAGCTTAAAAATTTCCTAAAGATTGAAGCTATCAATTACTTGTTGGGGGTATTATCCCATAATCTATTAGCATCAAAAGCATACTTAAATGTTTATGGCATGTTTGGCAATTTCCAATCCAGCTTTCAATTAGTCCGCAACGAAACATAATTATGTTCTTTTTTGAATGGAAAACTATGTCATGAGGTGTCCCACACTGCACATACTCTGCATTGCTATAGAGTTAAAGCAACTTTTCTTTTTAATGATAAAAGCGTGCTATATTTGCTCAAAAACGTGAATCATGTCTCCAGTTGATGTGATATCAATAATAAGTCTTAGATTAAATTAACATTTTAACTTCGTTTTCTTCTTGATATCAGTCGTTCAATTATCTCCATTCACATTCCATAATAAGAGAGTTTTTTTTTCCAAGCGAAATATCAAACTTTTCATTCAACTTGATCGTCATGCAGTGATGGAAATGATTAATTGTCCTTTTGATATATTTTTTTTAAGACATCAAATGGATTCGGCATATAACTATCCAAAGACTTGGCTAAAGTACGAATCATCAAGTCATTGATTTAAGGGGTGAGTGTGTGATTCAAAAACAATTTTGGTAATGTACTATTTAACTTGAAAAAGATATATAAATAAATATATTATATACGATGAGAAAAATGAATATTGTTATTTTGAAAGTAAGCCCAACCCTCCTTCATTTAGAAAATAAAATTATGAGGACGATCATTGTCAATTTAAAGGACGAGTTAATTGGCTCCCAAGTTAGCTAGCCCAAGTCCATTGTCATTTGGAAAGACATCATCATTGCAGTTCTGAAACATGCCTTCTATATGAAGACCCCGCTACCTAGATAGTTATTTTCAAAATGACACGTGGAACTCATGACATCAGCACCTCATTGTCTAGTCAATCAGGAATCAACGTGATTACTTATGACCTAAGCTTCATGGTAGGCTGTTTGGCCGATCTTAGCAACCAATCAGAGACCTCTAATCTTGGTGGTGGCACGTACTTCGAGGATGGCTCAAACACTTGAACCAAAGCCTAAAAATAGGGAAAAATCGTCCCCCTCAAAGTCAAACTAAATGTATGCATCAAATGCATTTCAAACATCAATCAATACAATTTGCCCTTCATTTTCATAAAATTTAGCAAATATTCTACTAATTTTTATATTAAATTGATCTAAATTTATCACATCATTTTTAATCATTAACAAACATATATTTCCAAGTATTTCTTATAGGAAGTATTTTTAGAATATTGCCCCTTCCTAGATTATTATTGATAGGCATACTTTAAGTTGGTCACTAATGTTTAAAATCTTCCAATGTAATCACTTTAGTTAAGAATTGGTTGTAGTTTAATCCCTCCATCCCATTCTGTTTATAGGGCAAGTGATCAATCCTTCCTGTCAGAACTCACCTTTAAACTGATGCCAAATCTATTAAATGGAAGCTTCCTCTTGTTGTATAACATTTTCTTTCATACGTGATAATGCATTTGCAAACTGAATTGTAATAACATCCTAAAATTTTTCTATGATTTTTAAAAAAATTACAGTATGTCTTTGAAAATGTTATAAGATTTTATTATGTTACAATTATTTTAATTGTAATAATAATAACAAAACGATTCTTGCAATTTATACACATGGTTATAAATATGAATAAATTTTTTTAAAAATTGATCCTCAAGCCCCCCGAAAAAAAATATAAATAGGTAATGAAGCTTTCATTTCTTCTTCTTCCATCCACGATCTTAAGCTAATTCGAAGCCCAACATGGGCCCAAATGCCCGAGCAGACCCAATTTACACCACTCGTGCCTTGGTTTTAACCACTAGTGTGGTTAACGTTCGTTGCACGTTTGTTGTTTAATGTTGAAAATAAATATATGTAACTTTTAGAGAAATTTATTTGTAAACATGAAAGATATTCAGGTAAAAAAAACTCTCCTTGTGTCACGGAGAGATGGTGTCTCTAGCAGGACTTCTTCCTTAAAAAAAAAATAGTTATTTTATCTACTTCTAACTAATGTTCCAATTGTATCATTCATCCCGGGCCTGATCTTCTGCCCCCAATGGCCAGGAAAAAAATGGGTAGGAAATCGATTTCATCATTCACTTAACATATACACGTGCATGTAAATATTAAAATTGAAAAAAAAAAATTATATCTTTGTTACAACACGACATTCTTAACATCAAATACTCTAGCATCACTTCTCATGGCATGTTTGGCAAAGCTTAAACCATTTAATTTTATGTAATAAGTAAGTTTCTAACAAATATGTTTTTATAGGTCAAAGATGGAAAATGGAAGCAACTCAACTTTAACTTGCTTTTAAGCTTATTCAAACATGCCGACATTACAAATTATGTTCATCACCAGGATTGGTGAAAACATGCTTACCAGAGCAGCAACCTACATTTCAATACCCTTTCTTTGCAAGGCTTTTGTCAGTTTAGTTAAGATATCTTGGCCAACCTATCCGTGATAAATAACGCATATCCTTATGACTTACAAAATAATAGCAGTGTGAGGGCTGAGGCTATAGTGAAAATTTTCGAGTGATTTGTTACGCAATCATTAAATGGATAAGTTCCTAACCAGTCCCAAAAAAAATAATAAAATACAATCTTTAATGTAGTGTTCAGGAAAAATGTGTGTGTGTGTATGTATATGTATGTATGTATGTATATGTATCTAAAGTTTGCTAAAATTGAGGAGGGTGCAATTCTTGCAATGGCAAATGCAGATATTTTATACAATGATCTATTAGATAACAAATGCAAATTTTAACTGTAACAACCTCAAAAGATAAGCAAATAAAAAGGAAGGAGGCAGAAGAAAATGGCCGAGAACGGGTTTACTGTTTGGCGTAATGCACATCATCAAATTAAGATATCCATTGGGAAACAGCCATGAGTAACAAAATATAACTCAAAAATTAAAAAAACACGATAAAGTAAGATTTCTGAGCTACAATTACCTCTCATAATCAATAGGGCATTTACGGGATTGCCGGGTAGGTGCAGATTAAAAAAAAAAAAAAGATTATATAGAAATCGACAATACACTGTTGCAATTTGAGGTTTGCATTAAACTAATTTAAGCTAATAAAGTTTACATACATATAAGAAGTGGAATGAGTTTGAGAAAAGAGAATTACAGTGTCACTTATGGAAAAGCCTTCAGTCCATCGAATAAGAGCACCAGAATTTATTAAAGTTTGTATCACAAGGAACGAGAAACTGAAATCGAGTTCTCTCTGCCTTCCGGGAGGTTGATGGAATTTTTGTTCTTCTTCAGCAACAAATTTTGCTAGTTTTTCCACAATATAGTCAAAAAGTGCCTAAAATCACATGATTCTGGAAAATTAAGAGATCAAGTGCATGGCCCAAATGAAAGAAAGTGATTGTATAAATAAAATAATTGCTTACGTCTGAAGTTCCACCCATCAATGCAGGGAGTATTGATGCCTCAATGAGTTCCTGATGAACAATACCACTAGCTTTCAGTGGTGGACCCAGCATCGAAGTCCAGCCCGGGCGGACGTTGACCAGTCAACGTCGACAAGTAGAGATCATAAATGCGATGTCGTTTATTAATATTTAATTATATAATATTAAAAATTATTCAATATATATGTACACACATTAAAACGTAAAAATTATATATATCCAAAATTCCAATTCCCCCAATTCCAAACCCTAAATCCAATACCAAATCCAATTCAATTCTAAAACCCTAAATTCCCAAATCACAAATCACAATACACAATTCAAAAACAGAAATACAGAATGCATAAGTCACAGACTCACAACAGCACAAGCACAAGCACTAGCCACTAGCCACTAGCAAGTAGCAAAAAAGAAATAGGCAAATAGCAAGGCAAGATTTTTGAGCTAATAAGTAATACCTACAGGCTACAGGCAGGCAGAAGTTAGAACGCATACGGCATTCCGGCAGACCTGAGAGGCTGAGATCGCAGACGAGACTAAACTCCAACAGACCGGCCTCCAGCTATTGGTTATTGCACCACCGACCACCCTCCTTTGTGACACTGACTCCGTCCACTTATCTCGGTGGTGTCAAAGACTCATAGCCAGGCAGGGGCCCCCTCACACCGCAGTTTCGCCCTCGTCATAGACTCACAATTGTCCATCTCCCTCGGTCCCTCAGTCGGACCAAAATGAATTTGATTTGGTTTTGTAATGTGCAAATTACTCAATTCTCTACTTTTGGAGGTTTAAATTCTAAAATCAGATTTTAAGTTTTAGTTTTCAAAAATCAGATATTTTATATATAGATACATGTTTTTTTATATTTAATTAAACATTAATAATAATATTATGAAAATTAATATATATACACCCACTCCCCAAATTAAATTTCAACCCTAAATCGTCTCTCTCTCTCTCTCTCTCTCTCTCTCTCTCTCTCTCTCTCTCTCTACTCCCTCTCGTCTCTCGTCGGTCTCCCCTCTTTCGTCGCCTGTGTGCCATCACCACCGTATGCCCAGCACCGGCGAGCATCGCGACAGGGGAGCAAACTTAAGGAGGTCAAATCCGGGCACCTTATGTGAGCTCCGTTGTCGTCACCGCACCTTATGTGAGCTCCGCTGTGGATGAAAATGATGGTGTGGATGGCGGAAGTGGTGACGACGACAATGAGGTGTTGGGGGTTTTGTATTTGATTTTTTGGTAGATTTGGCGGTGGCAGATCTGGCGGGTATTGGTGGTGGAGGTGGTGGAAATTGTGGCGGTGGCATATCTGTTTTATGGTCTATGTTCTTTATGATTGTTGTTGGTTGTGGCCTCTGTTATATGTAGATTTGAGGTGGCGGCGGCAATGATTCCGGTGTTGGTGAGTTCCTTGCGGGAGACAGGTTTTGAACTGTGACCTTGTCGTCAAAATCTGAGAGACGATTGAAATCGAAGAAATCTCAGACCACTTCCAAAACCTGTCTCTTTATGGCCTTCTTGTCTTGTGGTGGTGGGGATGGTTTTGTTTGTGGTAGGCGACTTTAATTTTTGGGTGATGGTTTGGTTGGTGTTTAGGCGACTACTGTGGGTTTGTGACCTAGAGGCGTGACTGTGACCTTGTGACACTGATTTGTGACTTGTGATCTAGGCGTGACTGGATCGTGACTTGTGACTGGTGACCGTACAAAAAATTCATGTCATCGGAATAGGCGTCGGAATCGGAGATCGCCGGAACGATCGCGGAATCGGAGTGGTCGCCGGAGAAGTCGTCGGAATCGGAGACGTCGCCGGAGTGGTCGCCGGAACAGTCGCCGGGGTGGTAGGGGTGGGGTGGTGGGGGTGGGTTAATTTTATATATATATTATATATTTACTTATTTATTTATATATTTTTATATATTTAAATAAATAAATAAATATTTATAAATATGTGTATATATAGGTCAAAAAATCTGATTTTTGAAATGTAAAAGTTGTTTTGTTATTTTTGAAATAGGGTAAAGATAAAGTAGGGAAAGTGAATTTTTCCCTATTGTAATTGTTGTGGCTAATGGACCTAATGGTAATGGACATTCATATTTCAACCATGGATTGCAGGATTGGGCTCATTAATTGGGCCTTATTTTTTTAAATAAGGCCCAAACAATTAAACAAATGAAATATTAAGAAATGGAGAAAAAATTTACAGAGTCGCCGTCTTCTACTCTTCTTCATCTTTCTTCTCCCGGCGGACGGTGAGACGGTTGAAGGTTTTGACGGACCCAGCACGGGCGGCCCCGGGAGCTGGGTCCTCCACTGCTAGCTTTGCCTCCTAATTGCACATGCACCACAATGAAATTTGTCCCGCCAAGATCCAATGCGTAAGAGACGAATGCTTTAGCTTTAGTTTTTCAGCAATGGCTATAGATTCAAAACAAATGGAAATTATGTATAACACAATACTATAAATTTTTATGCTAATAAATATAGACTATAATAAGAACATATAAAAGACACCTCTAATATCAAGAAATAGAGTAGCATAAATGTAAAATAGAAAAGAGGTTGAAATCTTGGTACTTAGTAGCAAATAGATCGAGATAGACATTAAAGAAAATGAAATATAAATGCATGGACCACAACATATGAGTAAAATAACAGTGAATATAACTCTGTTCACCAAAAAAAACAATCAAAAGAGGCTAAAGAAAAGTTGAGGTACCTTTTCTGAGCACTGCCGCTGCTAAGCACAGCTGTATTAGTTGCTAAAAATGTCTTCTTTTCTGCTATAGTACAATAGGAGATATGTAGTAGGGTCATCTACATCATCACCTCGAACCTGTGGAACCATTATCAAGATGTGAGACCTGTCTCCGTGCGTAACAGAGACACGAGCGCACAGAGACCTATGTCTTCGTGCGCCACGGAGACACGGATCTCGCGTCTCCGTGCGCGCATGGAGACATGGGTCGTGTCTCACTTCTATTATTCAATGAACAGATAGATATAATTAGCACAAAGATGACATGCAAGCAAGCAATTTGCTACCCGATCTAGGCTTCTCATTTAAATATAGAGTTGACTTTATATAAATGTCTTCACAAAGAAATGGGGAAAATATAATTCAAATCTGAGGTGTATTTCAACTGCACCAGTTTGCCAAATTCTTCTAGGAGCAAAAAATCTATTGTTTAACAGCATTAGCCTTGCAAATGGAAAGGAATGGGAAATTTGCAATGGGAGGTAGCATGGGAAAATAGAGGAGGATTCGGTGGTTGTGTGAGATAATGAAGAAGCATGAATGGCGGTGTGGAAAATTTTGACGAATTTCAGGAAATTAAGAAAAAAAAAAGACGATTTTTGACGACAATTGGAAATGACTGACACGTGTCTACCTTTACTTTGGCTCTTTTAATATGTAGTCCTTAATGAAATTTCGCGGAGTTGTTTGTTAAAAGTATTGAATTCTTAAAAAAATAATAATTAAAGATTAAAAGGGAAGGGACGGGACGGGACGGGATTAAGGGGGTAATTCCTACTTTGTTACGGGGGTGCGAGGGGATTTGACGGATTATGTTGCTATCCCTATTTGGTTTTAACGGGAGTTTCGGCCACAAAAAGTCTAGCGCGCATCTATGCCAGATTCCATTGAGTAAAACCTGATCACTCCCTGACCGGACCAGAGTTTATCTTCGCCTTTTCTCCAATACCTTCCTTGTAATTTAATCAACACGAAGGCCCATACGCTCTCATTTTGCTGTCTTGCGCCATCCACTATCTTAGAATTGTTGCTATTTTCATAAAGCAAAATATTTGACAAAAAGAGGAATGGGAGATCTGTGGGCATGGCTGATTTTCTTCTTCACGCTTATTGCTTTGCTTATAATACTTGTTTACCAGGTTAGTCGTACCTTAATTATGTTATTTACGCTATTATTGGATATATACTGTTAAACCCTTAATAGGAATTTTTGGTTAATGCTTTAATATGGTATATGTATGGTCAATCCTTCTACACTGCCATGTAAAATAGAAAAAATTAGTGCTTTGCTTTTGATTTTAATGTATTTTCTTGAAGTCCCAAATGGAAACCTAGTTTAGCAAAAGTTGTTGTTATCTGCAGATTGATTGCTGAAAAAAATTCTTATATCTGTGTTTCCTAATTGAATTTTTTTGTTCTTTCTGATGCTATTAGCTTGTGAATGTGAATTTTGTGAGGGACGATGGTTTCGTTGTCTGCTGTAACAGTACTTTTGAGTCTTCTGTTATGATACTTGAAAGGAAGTCTGGTTATAAATCAAATTAAGTAGGGTTTTCTTTTGGCACAATTTGTGGTCTGATGGCTAATTCCTTGCTGCCGGGAATTATATTTTGAACCGCGTGGGTTTCAAATCCATTCCGTGAAGTTCTGACATACAAGAGTTTGCATGATTGGATCTATATGAATTTCTAATTTTAAATCTGCTTGCAGTTATGGCATGGAAGTGTGTCCAAATAATTGGTTCAAACTTGCATTGATTACAGTTCATGTCAATTTTGCGGTACAGTTCAATACCACCACTTGTAGTTTTGGTAATCTATGCATTGGAATTGAAATTAGTTTAAAATATACATTCGTTGCAGCATCAGCATATGGAGTCGAGAGGATGAGGAATTTAATCATGTACATACTGAAAATGCCATAAATTAGCCATTTCTGCTTAAGTTTGCTTAATACTGTATTGCATAGGGCTGCAAACCGTGGATTAAAACATCCTTAGTTGTGTCCGTGTCACGTAATTGGGTTTGATACATGGAATCTGACTCTTAATATGCTTGTGCAGCTAATGTGCTTGGCAGATCTAGAGTTCGATTATATCAACCCTTATGACTCTGCATCTAAGATAAACAAAGTGGTTTTACCAGAATTCATCACGCAAGGGGTTCTATGCTTTCTCTTCCTTGTGACAGGGCATTGGGTTATGTCACTTCTCAGTGTTCCGTACCTGTACTACAACGTGAGATTGTAAGTTCTTGTGAACTTCTCCTTGAAACTTATTTTAATTTGTCAGCTACCTGCATGATAGTTTTTGTTGTTTCATGGTACAAGTGGATTGTTGGTTTATGATCTATCAATGTGATAGAAGGCGGAGTAGATAAATGAAACTATTGTCAAAAGGGGAAAAAAGAGATGATATTTGATTTTGAAGTCAGTCACCCAGTCAGTCGTACAGGTAGTATATATAATTTATATGCTATTTGATGCACTCTATGTCTTATGCTAGTTCGTGTTGATGTTATGTTGGGTTGATCTGAATGTTGGTGCTTCATAGAGTTGAATTGGACCATAGATAAATTGCACCATAACTTTTGCAGCTTGCAGTAGTCAACATAACCAATGTTTTTAATGGTCATTATTGGAAAGCTGAGGTCCTACTTCTCCTTGTTAGTTATTCTCATTCTCATCCCCAAACATCTAAAGTTTCGTCTTGATTGACTTTGTCTGTTTATTCGGTTATTTGTTCAGTGCTTTCTTTGTGCGTGAAATGGTACTAAAACATATAGGATCATAAGAGTTGCAAACATATTGTTGCCTTAGTGTGTTATATTCAGCTTTATCTGCGGTTCATTAATTAGTTAGATTAACTATTTTTTTGGATAGTTCTGAACAAAAAATTGAGCCACCCTCTTTGAATCGTGATTTTCTTAAACCAGGTATACGCGAAGACAGCATCTTGTTGATGTAACCGAGATATTTAACTTGCTCAATTGGGAAAAGAAACAGCGGCTTTTCAAACTGGGCTACGTGATATTTCTTCTCTTCATGTCCTTGTTTTGGTGAGTGAAAATCTGCAACCTCTTCGATTACAACAAAAGAGTTTACCTCCTCCATTGTCTTAAAATACTGTCCTAATCACCGTTTTATTTTGCGTAGGATGATTTTCAATGCACTAGAAGATGATGATCATTCACTATAGATTGAGTCATCTGCAAAATATAACCAAGTTGAATGCTGTAACGTATTGAAGAATAGCAGCATTAACTTGCTTGTTTGAGCACATTTTTCTCTTGTAATGATTGTAAAACTTTCATTTGTTATAGCAAAATTTTGAATTATTTGGATGCCTTTTTCCATCCAAAGGGTTTCCCATTTGTATTGATCTTTGAGAACCAAATTTCCCCCATTATAAGTTTGGATTCACTAATTGTATCGAAAACAGCTATGATGCTGCGTCATATCCATAACTTCGAAAGAGTTATTTTCAGTGAAAAATTTGTCGTGGAGGCATAAGTTAAGACCGGTTGAAAGATACCGAGTGCCATTGCATCGTTTAGAGGGCAAATTACCAACCTAGAATCCCTTTTTCAATCTGTTCAAGGAACACTGCTGTCTTTATAGTGTAACCATGCCCCGACTTATTAAGAGCCCGTTTGACGATTTTTTGAAATGAATTTAGTGAAAAGTGGGTTTTTTTTTTTCAAGCGTGATTATAAAGTACAAAAAGTGTTATGGGTCTACTTGAAAAATTATTATTTTTTGAAAAAATGTATGATTAAAAATGAGTTTAGAGAAAATTTAATTTTTTTAAAAAAAATCCATACCTAACATGGGCCAAGTGTGTGTGGGGCGTTTATTTTTGACCTAAATTTCTATAAAATATTTCCAAGTCTCGAAAAGAAATTGAATTGCTGAGTTTTGCTACTTCATAGAAAATTGATGGGCCTGGCAATATAAAAATCAAATCATGCTACATGTACTTTGTTCTTCACATATTTTTTACATTGTGCCACGTAACACCACCTTATTGGCCAGTTTAAAAAAAAAAAAAAAACAGTTTTTTCACGAATCAAATCTTGCCAACAATGATGATATCAAAGATGATGTACACGTGGCATTATTCATAAAAATCAGAATTATGTATTTCAATCTCATTCTCGGTATTGACGATCCCACCAGATCGTACACATAACCCACCAGACGTATGTTCCTTGAAAGTACACAGAGGGCGGGGCTTCGTTGCTTGTACTTAGGATTGAAGGAGACCTATTAAACTTGAATACATGGAAGATACATGATATTTACATACATATTTCATGAAATTCACAACATTTTAATCATACATGTCATTAACTTCTATCAAAATCTACTAAAACTTGATTTTGATCTCCACCAGTCAGCAGCATATATACACAAGTGTTGAGCCATTTTCTTGCTAAGAATGAAAGTACATTCACATTAACTGTAAAAAGGAACACCAAAACCCCAAAAAAAGGGAATTTCATGTTTTGAAAAGATTTAAAAGAAAATGTACAAAAGATAGTATCATAGGCACAATGAAACAATTCTATAAACACTGGCCTTCAAATCAATCCTTTTGTTTGGTTATTAATATTTTCCATCAACAATTCTTCTCTCCATCCTCTAATCATCATAGCTATGAAATCTTCAATTCTTCTTGTCAAACTTTCGTCGTTTTCATCTTCTTCATCATCCCATCCGATTTCATTGTCTCCATCTTCATCTTCATCTTCGTCTTCATCTTCTTCGTAACCATCTGAATTAAACGAATAAGTATCATCATCACTGTCGGTACTGCTCTTGTCTGGCCTCGCCTCATCTAGGTCATACTCCAGTTCATACGAAGAGTTCAGAAAGTTCATAATCGCATCAAAATTCTGTACTGATTCTCTATCCCATTTCACTAGAACAATACAAAATACAATGTTGAAGATCGAAAAAACGAAAATTCGAGTGCCCCAAAAGACACTGAGGTTTCCATATGTTGATAATGAGTAGCTGGAGAATATGAACAAAGTTGATGCACACAGTATGAATAACAGAAATATGAGTTTCCACACAAATCTCATGAGAAATTAAGGTTGTCAATAAGATTTAGATACAAGGAATGCCTATTTATAGATAAGTTCAATGTATTCAACAAGTAAAGGAAAGTTTCTAAGAAATTGTAATTGGTATATTCTCATAGCACAACAACTTACGAAACTTAAACAAGTAAATTTCCAGGAATTTTTTAATTTTGTCAACTGTCATCCAGCCCCTATTCTATTTCCTTGGGCTGAATGGACTGTTTGCATTATGTAATCTTTAATTGAAAATAATTTGTTCTTTGAGATAGTACTTTAGGCAAGTTAATTTCATTGTTGCTGAAGTTAGTAAGGCGTATATTTTAAGACGGAACTCTAATGCTCAATGTGTTTATCGAATATAAAACTTTGGAACGATCTCGTTTACAAGCGTATTAATATGAAAAATAATCATTAATATTTTCAAGTGATTTTATCAATTTTCCAATATTATTTTAGTTCTAATGATAAGGGTACGAAAGTCTTGGTTAAGTTTTAGACGTATAAAACTTTGTCAACGCGGATTTTATTGATTTGGGAAATCTTTCCATGCCCTTTTATTATTTGAACAAGCAATCACTTTTTTTCCAGTGAAACTTCCCAACTTCCCGCTAGCAGTTTACTTAACTGGACAAAGCATGAATTTAAATTAGGTTAATTAATTAATTAATGTGAGCTCATTGACATTATTATTTCCGGCTAATCATCAAAATTAAATTAATAAATGTTATGAAACTAAGAAAAAAGAGGGAATAATACGAGAGAATTGAGAAAAAGTCAAAAGTCTCGCGCGTTTTATTGATAATCAAAGACTCGTATTAATAAATTTTGAAATTGAGTTTCTTCAGAAAGAGCATAATTGAAAATAAATTTTATAGAGTTACACTATTCGAGAGTAATAACACAAAATTAATCTAGAATATCATTAAAAAAATATTGATATAACAAACAAAGTTATGCTTTTCGAGGAGCATCAACATTATATTCTGCTAAAATATTTAAATCATGCTTATCTTTGAATAGAAAAAAGAATTATTTTTGCTGGCTCAGTTGGCTAAAACTTCATGCTTGATGATGCAAAGCCAGATATCGACCTTGGCCCAGTTTTGCTGGGCTCCAGCCCACAGTTGAGGTCGAGGGTTTAGGGTCGGGTCCATACTGCTTAATCCACTGGGACCGACCTCATCCCATTAATTCTAGATAATGACTTTCAGGTCGAGCATTATAGGTCGGGCCTATAATCATGCGCAACCTCGTCCCTTAACTCACGTGTCCTCCCCCTCGTCTCACGTGCCCCTAGAATACTAGTTCAATTCAAACATTGACTCTCCAACCTAACTCAATTAACACAATTTTAGCACAACACAAACACTCCCCGTACGGGAATATTAGTCCGTCTAGGACTCGGCTACCAACCTCTTTAAATATGTATCCCTTTCTCATTATTCAAGTACATTTTTTCCAATAATACTCAAGCATACAATATTTTGTCATTCCTCTTTCCGACTTAAGCATCAGAAGGGCGACGAGAACAAACATCGCTGCCTTTGTTTCAGGTATTTGACAATCATAGCGTGCGAAGTTCAACCATCACCTTCGGGTCAATCCAGGTACAAATTTTTGGTAGCATCAATGCCGATAACATGCTTTAATCTAAGAAAAAGAGGATGAAATTGAAAAAGATTAAAAACTCTTATGCGTTTTAATCAGAATAAAAAATCATATTTATAGGGCACGATTAGGGCTATAGGAATACATATGCAATTTACAAAAGTAGTATTGGATTTACAACAACAAAGTACTTTATTATATGCATTAGTTTTAACATTCGCTCATTGTATTCATCTAAAATCTTCATTATCGATATAACATTTTCTTTTCCTAAAGCGAGTGTTATAGCTACTTCGACAAATTTTTCTTTACGATTAGAAGAAGAATTAGATGTGTTATCCAACTATTTATGTTAACAAGTTTTAAGTTTACTTTGATTTTAAGGTTAGATTCACCAGTGACAAGGTTTTAAATTCAGATTTCGTTTATATTGGTAAAATTATTTATAAGTAGTTAAATTATATATTCAATCATACATTATATATATTATTTATTTATCCACCATTTGTTTGTATTTAATTTAAAATTATATTATTTATAAAGCGGATAATTATTTTATTAACGCGAATTTTGTTATTACTAATTCTTTGATATTTTTTATTAACATTTTTACATTTCTTTTAAAGTTTTATTAAATCCATCGTGGCATAAATTTTGCGTTCATACATTTAATTCAGCAAGTAAACTTTTCTTTTAACTTTTATTAAAAAATTAAAAACGCCTTTAAATATTAATTAAGTATTAATTTAACTTGTTTTTATATATAACTTAGAAAGTCGTTCGACTCCCTCCAAAACAGAGCCTCCAGCATTCTGAGAATGGTCGGTTGTTCTTCAAAGTTGCCTAAACTCAATTTGCTAGTAAAAAGTTTTAACTTTAAAAACAATGTTTGGTAAAATAAGCAACTTACGAGTAAATTTAAGTTGCTTATAACCACAACCAAACATCTCGCACGACAATCGCCACCATAAGAACAATGATAGAGAGAAATCACAATGCATAAACTGGATCAAAGTTTAACTTCAAGAGTGAATTCATGCACCTAAAACATTACGGGACAGAAAAAAGAGTTGATCTAATGCACTAGCTAGCCAAGTTCCTATAACATTGCCTGCAATCGGCATGCGAACACTAGGTTTACAGACAAAACAACAACGAAGAGGTAAGAGATTCATCAAATATGGAATCCATAACTTGGGATTCTTGTGCCAATGTGGTATGGTCAGTGAGAAAACTGTGTTTCCGCAATCAAGATTCATTTAGGTTACTACCCAGGCAAAGGTACATTGATGTCAGTTGGGTTATTCCTCGAGTCAGGGGGCATTGAAGACCAGCTATCTCCACGGAAAGAAGATGATATTTGATATGGTTCTTCTGTCGCTGCACTGGAGATGGGAATAGCAGCTGTAGGGACAGCAGCCACAGACTCGGGTTTGTGTTTCTTGGTCTTCGGCTCGTGCTGGTTCCCGGCCAGAAAGCTCCCGACCACAATCTAATTCACACAGAACACAATTTGTCAAAAGTTGAATCGTGGGAAAAGTAATATCTTAACATTTTCCCCTTTTCCAGCTCCAAGAATGCGGAAATAAAGTACACAAACTAATTAGGGCATGTTTGGATAGCTCTTGCTTTTACTTAATGTAGAAGAGCTTCCAAACAAATTCACCTTGAGTCAGTTTCCACTAAAAACACTTTCAAAAAATTATTCAAAAAGGCTCAAAGGAAGTTTCGACTTTTTGAAAGCCATACCAAACATGCCCTTAGTATAATTAACAAGATTTTAATTGAATTTCTCTTCCTTGAGACGGTCCAATAATATCCATCCAATTATCTTCAACAAACATGTCATAAGAGAAAAGAGAAGGTGTACCTGCACAGGACTGGCGGCAACTAACAAACCAGCAACTCCACCTCCTACAACACGCCCGTCTGGGCTAGCTAAAGAAACACTCATACCACCAGATCTATTCCTGATTCCTCCAGTCTCGGATGGCATAAACGATCCAGTTAATGAGAGTATCTCAAAACGACCCTAACCACAGAAGCAATGCGACATCAAAGATATTAATCAATTCAAAACAAGATTTTTTTTTCTACTTCGTGAAGAAGGTAACTGAATTGAGTTCAAATGATAAATCAGTCATCGTTGTAGTAATTGTGAAATTTTTCTGCATAAACATTAATTAGAGGAATGCCAGAAATAATAGCATCAATCAATTAACTTGTGAAGAATACACTATCAGATATGTAAATGGATGAATTGATTATGCACTCAGCCATCGAACATGTTAAGACCTGATTAAAGGGTTAGAAGTAAAACTTCAAATGATTTGTGTCTAAGAACCATGAATATGTGGCCTCGAAATAAAAATTCTTCTATGCACATTGGACCCCTATTTTTCCTTCATTTTCCCCAAATGTTCCAGATATTCTATGTCCACAACTCAATTGAAAAGGTATAAGGGTAATGCTAAAGCAGATATATCTACATCATCAAAATGATCCACCACTAACAACAAAATACAGTAGAATTGAGTAGTTGCTTTGTAATTATATAGGAATAACGAGTGTTTTACCACAACTTTTTTGTCAACTTTTCAAACCATATATTCATCAACTTTTATCTAAATCTGCTAAAAATTTTAATGAATCTGCTTTAGTGGCATTTAATGAAAGAAGTCAGCTCCTAACATTTCATACTTAATGAGTTGATGAGATTCAACTTAGACTGTGTTTGTAACCCCACTGGGGATAAATAACACTACTCTAGTGGTAAAAAGAAGTCAGCTCCTAACATTTCATACTTTAGTGGAGATTATTAAGATATATTTGACTTAATATATGAGTAATCATAGTTGAATCTCATCAACTCATTCAGAATGAGAATTAAAACTAATATCTATTTGCTATAAAAAAAAATACGTAGTAAACACAAATTTTAAAGAATGGATTTTATATTTGAGAAGTAATCCCTGACACTAGCATTTTAAGTTTAAATCATATAGAAGATGTCGAAAAAGTCTTGCCATTGATAGAATTAAAGAACAGCTACAATAAGTTTAAAGGTGCATTATGAAGAGGTTGAAATCCATCAAAAAGAAGCATCATCGTCATAATTTAAATCTGAACGAATATTAAACTCTTAAACCGATTGACTATTGAAAAGTTATGTCAGGAAAATATATCAACATAAGAAACAACTTAAAGAACAATTAATTCCAGAACCTCATATGTCAATGTACCACCAGAAGAATCAGGTTGACGCAGAGTAACACTAGAAATCACACCATTAGCCGAGAGAATGCATATTGCCCGAGGACCTTGCTGAGAGAAAGATATAACCTTCATTGTGACATCCTAAAACAATCAAAGGTAGAATCATCAAGAATTGAGACCATACAACCGCAATCTCATCTCTTCCCCTCCTCTTGCCCCACAATAACATCTTAAAATTTTTAAATAGCAAAAATGAAATATGACATTAATAATCTGATATATTATGAAACTATGAATTGCCAGAGAAGACTCTTAATCATTAGCCACTAGGCCCACTACAAACTAATTTTATGATAAAAGTTCAAGATGTTTGAAAAGGAGAAAAATAACTTGACATGGAATTATTACTCTATAAAATGGGAATAAAAACTCAAAGAGAGCATGCAAGTAATACATCACATTTACCTCTCCAGCATTAACAGTGATGATATGAGGAGTGAAATTAGCACCAACAGAACACGAAACCCATTCACCTAGAAAGAAGCAGCTTTAAAGATTAGTAATTACGATAAAGAGAACAGTTTCACTCTGCAATCAAAGCAAAAAAATGTTAAGTAAATAAAAATTTGAAGAAATTTCCATTCGCTTTACAAGGCATCTGTGTTGTTGCAGAAAATATAAGAGCCGAAAAACATTCATTAGAACTCACGATAAATTCATACAAATAGGAATTACTTTCATAGCCCCACATGCAGTAGAATTTCAGAAAAGACAACAAAAGCCACTCAAGGAGAAAGAGACATATGATCATATTGTCCATTCAACATGGTCTGTCAGTCGGTCTATGAATGATGATAGAGCCATCAATAAAATTACATACAGTTCAGTCACTGAAGCCCATTTCAAAGTAACAACAAATGACTTATATAATTTAATTCAACGCTGATTTCGTCAAATTGCAAGAAAACAACATTATTTCAACACAAGTGGATTAAATAGTAAACAAAGACTCCTGCCCTTCACAGGGAGGTGAATAAAGAAGGCTCGGCCATTACTCGAGCACAAATACCAAGGCAATTCAAAAAGACACTTCAAAGCAGACCCTTCTCTCTAAAAGGAAAATAAGTGCCAATAACAGCCAGAAATTCTGGCCCAGAAGTTCCAGATTCTTGGACTATCCATTTACAACAAGATCTTAGTTGGGGCATCTATTCACAGGCCCCACTACAAGACTCCAACATCATATGCTATAATTATAAACTATTTGAGAAAAAGTACCTCAAACTCAAATTCAAATAGCTGAAACAAACATAGATCACATAAAACAAAGCTTCAAGAGCATGCATGTACTAAAGCTTGAGACATAAATATAGAAATGCAGAATTTTGGCGAACTACCAAAACTTTCAGACTCCATTCTGGGATGTTGTGGCTTGCCAGCGGATCCAACAGGCCGGATTTTGCCGCGCTTTTCAGCGGCAGAGAAGTCGATAACCGGAGGTGGGGCAGAGGAGGAAATCGGCTTAGGTGAGAGGGCCATAGTGACTGAGCCATCAGGGCCATACTTCCTAGGCCTACCCCTCTTCTTCTTCACAGTGGTGGCGCCAGCCACTCCGGCAGCTGCGGACGGAGGAGGAGTAACACCCATTTCTGGAGGTGTAATAGTCACAGTCACAGGTGGAGCAGATCCACTCACCCGGGTTGGGTTCTCTGTGGTCCTAGGAGCCACATGGTAGTCCGAGGGAGCATCTGATCCCACCACTGTTACTCCACTACTATGCAAAGTATTAGTACCTTCTCTACCTTCCATAACTTCAATTTTTAAGAACAAAAATTCCTACCAACTTTCTTCAAAAACCCATAATTTTCTTAGCCACAAATACCCAGTGTATTTAAAGATTTTGACGAAAATAAACAGAAAATAACTGAAAAGACCTCAAAAATCAAAACTCGTGTGAAGAAAATTAACAAGATTTCAGATTTTATCTTTCAAAAGTATTTCTATCTCTTAACACAGCTAAAAATGTACAGTACAATAAAACTGAAAAAAGCTCAAACTGTTCATTTTGAAATAAAAAATGTTCAAGATATTTAAGGACAACCCAACAAAATGAGGAAAAAAAAAAAATTAATGATGAACAAGGAAATTTTGGGAAAAAGATTTGATTTTTTGGAGAAAATAGAAGGAGAAAGATTGAATTTTTGAGGGTTTTGGTCAGTAGATGAGAAAATGGGAAAAATCAGGTTTTTGTGGAGTTTAAGCTAATTTAGGTTCCTAACTTTCCTCAGATTGTCCAAATGTTATTATAAAATTATGTAAAATAAAGGAAAATATTAAATATTGAATCATTAATTATTAATTATTTGTAAGCAAAGAAATTATGTATTTTGGTTAATAAAATGGTTGGAGTCCGATGGAAAATGAAAATTAAAAAAGTAATTGTAGTTGGGAAAAGTGAAATTAGGCATGAAGACAACCACTACTTTCTTTAAAAAAGGGAAACAAAAAAAAATTATTTTCAAATAAATAATTACATTACCAAATAAAGACAAAAGAATGTGAACATAATAAAAGAGGAAAAACATGGTAGAAATGCTTTTTCCATTTCTAATCATTAAACCCAATACTACACCCCCCCTTTTTTTTTTGCCCTTTTCTTTTTAAATTTCTTTTAATAAAATTAGATGCATATACTTGAGATTTTTAGAAGTAGCATACAAGATTTTACTTTTCTTAATGAGGAGGAGTCATCAATCAATGGTGAATAGAGATCAGGTGGCTCATAGATAGTACATGCCAATGGGTTCATTATTTTCATGTTTGAAGGAAAATTAATTGTATTTTTAGTATGTTAAATAGTATTAAGCATAATTGCTTCACTAACGAGCTGAACAATGATTCACCCAAATGAGTCGCTCGCTTTTTGAGTCACTGACTGAGCTCGTTCTCGGGCCTAGACGAGTTGATAGGCTTGTCCAAGTCAAAGTAGGCGGGCATACGGCAATTTATTATTGATTTTTCAATGGTTGAATTGCCATTGAGAAATTAAAAAAAAAATTGTTATTAAATTCAAATTTTAATTTTAATGAATTTTTACCTGTAAATAGGGCTGTTTAGTGAAGAAATTTACTCACAATTCAAATTTCTTTTCCATTTCATTTTCATCATTCTTTCATCTGTCATCTCTCACGTTCTATTTGTAATAGTAAGATTTCATGTCCATGTACTTGTAATGACTGTAAAAATTGTGTAACGTCTTGAATCATAGATTTAAGTCTCGACTAGATAAATATTTAATATTTGAAGATGGTCATAATGTAATGTAATGAAGAGAGAGAAAAATTTAATGTAATGTAATAAAATTTAATGGGGGCCAAACAGGGACATAATTGACTCTTGCATTATGGTAGACGTTCCACAAAGATCATCGCAGTCATTACATCTACCTAAAGTATTTTGTACAATCTACCTCTACATATGAATACAAAGTGGATTTTTACACTGATTATTGATTTCAATAGTCGAGCATGTCGACTCGCCTCATTTAACACTCATACACTAACTTTTAATTTGTAAAAAAAATACTATATTTAAGAAAAACTGTTGGTTTTAAATTATATGAAGGTATATTTAAGTAAATTATATAAAATAAGGTAAATGTAAAATATTGACTTTTAACGTACTTTTAGGGGAAAAAATATTCCAGAATGGGGTATTTTAACCTTTTTGAGAAAAGTTGGATAGTTTTGATATTATCCCTCAGTTAAATACACTTTAGATGGGCTAATATACTATTATTGGCTTATAAACTAGAGGCCAGATTACATTTTAGATGGCTTAGCCTTGGTTTTCATTTGGAAAACTGATTTTGAAAATTGACACAAATAGAAACCAAATTATAAGATCTAGCACATCTTAAAGAGTAGACAAGGACAGTATTTTATCATGCTATATACAAGAAGATAATATTCTTGTTGCATTCTTACCTATGGCCATGGGCAGGAGAAGTAAAGGCGGGGGCGCGGAGCCATAGTCTCGAGTAGCAAAGGCTTACCCATATGTCAGGGTAGGTGATGCATCACAAGTAGAGATAGATAGAGATCAATGCCTAATAGCACACCTTATAATTCATTCTGTTGATTAAGTGGATTATTAATTTGGTTCAGTAGTGGGTGAGATTGGTTCGCGGTAGAGTCAATCCAGTTGCAGGAGCAAAATCCATACTGATAACACCAATGGCATGTTTCGTATGTAGTACTAACTACAATCGCACAATACAATGAATAAGATTTTGACTTATATTTCTTGCCATCTAATCTCCAGTCACCAAACATCCTGAATTTTTCAAGAGGACAAATCACCCATAACAAGTGCCCAATAATATATCGCGTGGAGAACAAGATCTATGAAAACCGAAAAAGGGTAAAAAATATTGATCAACTTCAGCAGTCCTTCCACACCAATTGGATGCAAAATGAAAATTGAACATCAAACTTCACAGATAACCTACAATAGGATCCCAAAGTCGAATGTAGAAATGCAGAAATTTCCGTGCTCATTCGGGCATGTTATGCCTTGCCTTTTCCAGCCTGAAGAGACTGAATTCTTTGTTGTACCTTAAAAATCTGAAAAGGCAAAATATGAAAGGAAATGCAGTCGCCTTTTTTCTTAACAAGAAACATCTTACGTTGGTACTGCAAAACAAAGTAAGAAACAACCATGAGAGAAGAATGCTAAACCAGTTTAAGCTAACTTTATGAAATATTTGAACCCTTTTCTGTTGTAGAAGTTCGCTAAAAGTCAGGAAAAAAGAAGGAATTATACACAGAACCAACAGAAATGGAAAAGAAAAAAATGTAGTAAATGAGAATTAGAATAACAACAGAAACAAGTGATGTGAATAGGTTTTAATAATTAAAGCCCTGGTTTGAAAGAAAATCAGTTTCCCCCATACGCATTTGCAACCACAAATTCTCAAAAAAAAAAAAAAATTCCATGTTTCCGCATAACTTTTCTCGTACTTTTTAACAACATTATCCAAAAATTCACTTTTCAAATAATCACTTTCACACAAGCACAATGTGTCATTAGTTACGTCAAACAAATTGATGTGTATTCCTGTTACAATCTTCTTTTTCTAAATAAGGAGATCAACAATTATAGGAAGTCATATAGCATGATCGGTTATGCTTAAAAGGCCAAAAGAAGCTTCTTGTGGTCTTTTAAGCAAACCCAAACATGCTAATTTAAAAGTGATTGTTTGCCTCAGTATATCCTCCCAAAAACTTCCCAGGTGCAAAGAAATTTCGCATTGGGGTTCCTTTCAAGAAGTAAATTCACGGCTAACTAACATGATCCATATTTTTTAAGATGACTGCATCAAAATCATTTAAATCTCTAGATAACAATGAAAATATTTTCCCAGTTGTGATAGCCAGATACCAAATAATCAGTTTCATAAACTAATTTTTTAACAAGCGACTTATAATAGTTAACCATCGATAGAGGCAACTTATTAGAACAACGTGTTGGACTATTTAATTTATTAATATGAAATATTAAGCTTTGATCATTTCAATTGGAGAGATGAGTATATGTAAACTCCAAAACAGAAATTATTACAAAAGGAATTGACGAGGGACCGCACAAGTGTAGGAGCATGTGCTAAATAGGATCATCCAGTCCCTATAGAACCTATCACTAAAATCCCCTGAGACATTAACCTAGTCTAAAAAATCTAAACCCATCAATTAGTTGATTCATTCTGATTCATCCATCTAATTTGATCAACCATTAACGAGTAATTCTAATGTGGGCAAATTTGGTCAAGAAGATGCAATTCGATTCTAACAAAAGGGATTATATTGGTAATAGATCTATCTAAAGCAGTTTTACTCTCAATTCAACAATCCATACCATGCCTTTTGTTGTTCTAAACAAGTGCCTACATACTAGTGCAATTATTCTTGAAAGAACACTGAAGAGGGCTTAAGGTTTGAAGCTTTTGGTAGTGGTGCAGATCAAGGATTTTGTTAAAGCACGCAACAAGGGCAATGTAATAAAACTCCTATATTTGACGTTGCAATCAATCCCTTTGTTTTATTTATTTATTTATTTTTTTAATTCTAGCATCACGTATTAATAAAAAACAAAGGTCGATTGCAAATTAAAAAGCAATTAGAATTCAATAAATACTTAATAACCATATGGGAGTTCTACTACGTTAAAACTTGAAGTATGTTTTAACAAAATCTTTGATTTGCATCGCAATGGAAAGTTTCAAACCTCCAAGCCTTCTTATTATTCCAAGAACAAAGACACTAGTGTGTGGCGCTCGTTTAAAACCATGCAAGACACATGTGGAATGTTGGATTGAGAGAAAAACTCAAATTTTATACTCCCTCCTCCCATTACCACACAGATACATGTGCAACCATTTAAATATATGGTACACATTTGTCAATAATGGCTAAATATAGCTACTATTACCTTGCTCTTTTATTTTGATTTATTTTCACTTAATTTCTTATAAGCTAAAACAGAAACAAGTGATGTGGATAAGTTTTAATAATTAAAGCCCTTGTTTGAAAGTGGTCATTTAAAAATCACTTTTCCCCCACACGCATTTTCAACCACACATTCTTCAAAAATAAATAAAACATTTTTCCATGTTTCCCCATAACTTTTCTCGTACTTCTTAACAACATTATCCTAAAATTCACTTTTCAAATAATCACTTTCATACAAGCACAACGTGTCATTAGTTATGTCAAACAAATTGGTGTGCATTCCTACAACATCGTAACATGCATCATTAGTTTCTTCTCCAAAGTACATAATATTGTCCGCCTGGAAGCATTAAAATAACTGCAAGTTAAACATACATTTCTTTTTCAATTTTGCCTCGAATTCTGGTACAATCTTCTTTTTTAAATAAGGAGATCAACAATTATAGGAAGTCATATAGCATGTTTGGGTATGCTTAAAAGGCCAAAAGAAGCTTCTTCTTTTGGTCTTTTAAGCAAAACCCAAACATGCTAATATTCAAGTCATTATTTGCCTTAGTATATCCTACCAAAAACTTCCCAGGTGCAAAGAAATTTCGTATTGGTGTTCCTTTCAAGAAGTAAGTCACCGCTAACTAACATGTTCCATATTTTTTTAGATGACTGCATCAAAATCATTACAATCTCTAGATAACAATGAAAATATCTTCCCAGTTGTGATAGCCAGATACCAAACAATCAGTTTCAGAAACTAATTTTTTAACAAGCGACTTATAATTATTTAACCATTGATAGAGGTAACTTATTAGAACAACGTGTCGGAATATTAGTTGATTCATTCTAATTCATCCATTTAATTTGATCAATCATTAACGAGTAATTCTAATGTGGACGGATTTGGTCAAGAAGATGTAATTCGATTCTAACAAACGGGAATATATTGGTAATAGATCTATCTAAAGCATTTTTACTCTCAATTCAACATTCCATATTGTGCCTTTTGTTGTTCTAAATAAGTGCCTACATACTAGTGCAATTATTCTTGGAAGAACACTGAAGAGGGCTTGAGGTTTGAAGCTTTTGGTAGCGGTGCAGATCATGGATTTTGTTAAAATACGCAACGAAGGCAATGTAATAAAACTCCTATGTTTGACGTTGCAATTAATCCCTCCGTTTTTTTTTTTTAATTCTGGCATCACGTATTAATAAAAAACAAAGGGTTGATTGCAGATTAGAAAGCAATTAGTGTATGTACTTTTTGAACTTATTAAACATATAGGAGTTCTACTATAGTACTATGTTAAAATTTGAAGTAAGCTTTGACAAAATCCTTTATTTGCGTCGCAATGGAATATTTCAAACCTCCAAGCCTTTGTATTCTTCCAAGAACAATGACACTAGTGTGTGGCGCCCGTTCAAAACCATGAAAGTCACATATGGAATGTTGGATTGAGAGAAAAAATCAAATTTTATACTCTTCTCTTTTTCCCTCCCTCCCATTACCACACAAATACATGTGCAGCCATTTAAATATATGGTACACATTTGTCAATAATGGCTAAATATAGCTACTATTACCTTGCTCTTATATTTTGATTTATTTTAACTTAATTTCTCATTAGCTAAAATTAACTTCCACTATATTTCTCATTACCTTGCTCTTAACTGTTCAAGTCAAATTAATTAATCGCGACTTTTTCCACTATAGGCTCGAGACTGAACTCTTTAATCTATTGACATTATCGAAACTTAATTTCTTATAAATAATTAAATCCTCCAACACGTCATTCTAACAAGTCTTCCCGTCGAGTGACTTGTTACATAATTAGTTACTTATAAGTGAGCCTATTAAGTAAATTTGACCTATTACTTGTAAGATTTGACAAATATGCTCTCATTATAATTTAAAAAAAAAAAAATCATTTTGATTGAGAGGAAACATTAATAGAAGGGGAAAGACACGAACCATTTCTTTCTTGCTGTTTCGTTTTTCCTCTAATCATTAAGCGAACCGTACAAACGCTTCCTAGTGTACAAATTAGACATTTAAACCCACTAGAAATTGTAAAAGAAATAATAATAAGATGTAAAGAGAAAAATGGCATCAAAGAAGAAATTCATTATCAATTTAAACTATGTATGTTTAGCAACCAACAGTTAGGGGATGGGATGGGATGGAATGGGTCAGTTTTTGTCTCAACCCAAACATAACCCAACATGATCGGTTTGATCATAATTTAATCCAACCTAACTCGTGTAAAGGTTGAAACCCAATCCAATCAAGTATCGATAGGATTAGACTAGTCGGTTTGCGACAACTTGTCAACAAAGATTAAAGTAGGCGGGTCGGGTTGGGCAGATTTATAATTAACTTATGACTATATAATATTAGGTCTCTATAGTTGCAATGACCAAAAAATCTGAATTTTTTTGGTACTTCATGCCGGAAATGTTACATAGACAGATTGATATTAATTATATGAAGCCAAGAAATATTTTTGACAATTAAAATGTTTGTGTTGAATGTATATTTGCTTATACTATTTTTCGTAAAATGCACTCTATCCAAGTCTTATAATATTATTCTAAGAGTTTTTATGTCTCGTGTCATATTCAAGACTTCTCGTGTATCGCGTTTGCGTATATAGAACTTAGTTAATTAGTAGTATATAATTTGTGTATGGTTTCCTCAAACTTTTCAACTATTGCACAAAATTTTCCTTGACATTTTCATCTAGGTTTTTTTGAATATTGTAGCTCTTGGAGGTTGTGTGAAGAAATAGAGTAACTCAATTTCGTCCAAGTAACATCATAACACTTGTAAAGTTCATAAATATAGTCGGGTTGGGTTGGATTGGTTTATTTGATTTTCATGAGTTAACCTATAATCCGACCCAACACAACCCGCCTACACAACCAACTCACCTAACCCATGTAAAAACAACAAAAAAAAATCAAAACCGATCAGGTTGATTCGGTTTGGACGGGTTCGGTCGGGTCTTGCCTACCCCTACCAACAATTATCCGTCCTCAAGAAATCATTCGAAGGATTCCCAGTTTACATTGTTTACTGACAACTATAATTACCCAGTGATTTCAGTGTATGAATGAACAATAATATCAAATTACAAAACACATTTTACCAGAAAATGAAAATTTGTTTTAGAGAAAAGAATATATATAGGGAAGAAGACAAGGTATTCTCATTATTAGGAAATTTAAAAGAAAAGAACATATAATTAATCAAATAATTTATCCAAATACTCTGTAAAGCAACAAGAGCTATCTTATAAGAAAAGAGCATTTCTGGATTCCACCTCACAGTAAGTGAAGGACAAAAAGACAGTTTGCTACTGTGGATTGCTGAGAATTACTTGGCAGTGAAAGGGAGTAAAGAAAAGAAGAAAACACAGAGAGAAGAGAAAATTTGAAGGAGCCATAAGTCATTAGAACTCTTCTGACCTATCCTTGACCAGTCCCACGATAAAATAAGCCTTTGAATATAATTTTTCAAAACGTTAAAGAGATTATTGCAACTATGGAGATGATGGTGTATGAGAAGATTATCAATTTAATAACTTGAACTTTCATATAGGACCTTGTTAAGTATATTGGAAAGTCTAGGGACCGAGAGGGAAGATTTGCATGTCCCTTAGGAAGTGCAAATAATTTTAAACGTCCATATTCATAACGAACTTGAACATGGATTTTATTAGCACTAAACAGGAGAATTTAGCTCCTGTTTGAACCCCATTCTCTTGATAGCTATGCACTCCAACTTCTCCACTCTCGAGAGGAGTCATCCTTCAAAAAAGTCAATAACCAAATAACAAATTGCAAGGAACTGTGGTTGAAAAGCAAAAAAAAAAAAAGAACTGCAAGGAACAGACATGAAACAGTCTTAATCAAAATAGGATAAAGATGTATCCCCAAGGCCAAAAAAAAAAGTTTTCTGAGTTGATGTAAGCAGCCAGAATAAATAAATTAATAAAAAGCCACAAGTAAACAACACACAAATTCATAAATTAGAAAAGAACATACAATTCAGCAGAGATGTAATCAATTTGCTTACGAATGTTGCCTCGGCCAAGTCCTGTTTGACTTGCGCTGGCCAGATTAACTTGTAAACATTCACATCCTCATTTAACAGATCCAATTTGTTCAAATGCAAGCCCCCGAATATGCGAATTAAATACATTGAACAAACAAAATCAAAATAACATGCACAGAAAGCAGGCAAGGGAGAACCTTTAGCACAAGCTCGTTTCCTCCAAGCTGAATAGTATACTTCTTTCAAATTTGGTGATTCTTAGCTATATCTGCACAATTAGTATAGCAACTAACACTTAATTCACAATGATAACAAATAATCCAACATAGCTACATGCTTACATCCAAACCAAAACACACAGCGAGTGTGTAGTACGTGTTAGGTTTTACTGAAGGGTAGGGGAGTGAGGGGAAAACATGACTTTTTCAAGTATGCTAAGATCGTTTGCTTTATTCTAGAGGCCTCGCTGTAGGTCTTTAAGGGCAGCCATTGAACTTGCTGAGTGTTCTTCAATGGAGGTTCCTCAGTCTCTGATTTCTCAGGGCAGAACTAAAATTCCATTTTAAATGCATTTATTTCATAATCACTATTTTCTGATGGAAATACGACTAACAAAATACAAATCGAATTTCCAATTCATAAATTAAATTCACAAATAACAAATACAATTACAAAAGTATAAGTTATCCACCTCATATCTTCAAAGAATTGAAGAGTCTGCCAAACAATTGCGAAGGGCCAGGAGATTACAAAGAGCCAAAATATTACCGCTCAGAAACTGTCAAACAGCCAAATATCTTAACAAATGTAATCTAAATCTATAATTGCAGTGATTCTATTTTACCATTCAAATAACATGTTTTCGACTGATTTTAGGCACAGGTTTCTACTTTCAATAACATGTAGGAAAAAAGTGAATATGACCCACTCCTAATTTACTAAAGACGCAAAATTGAAGGTTCTCAACAAACAATATAAAAAGTTGGAAATCTTTGAAAAAACGCCACTTACTCACACACATATTTTAAAAAAAAAATCCCTCAAAAAGAATAGCAACGTACAGATAAAAGCGCCGGTACCCATTTTCAATTCCACACGAATAATTCAGATCAAACACTAATCCAGGAAAAAAAATCAAGAATTATTTGGGGCATGAGAAACACAGACTACAAAAGGAAGGGATTTTGCCAGCATACGATTGTGAAAAATATCTTTGATACAACGTATAGCTATTAGCATGACTTTTGGAAATATAAGACGAGGGAACCATTACTCACTTCTCGGGCGGGAGCCGTTAGGAGGTGGTCGAGCATTGCCGTGAGTGGGGAATGCTGGTTTACGTCAGAAGACGGCTTTCCATCTTAAACGTCAAGCAGTAAGTTGGTTTACGTGGAGATTCAAAGTGGGATTCTGTTTGTTTTTAATTCTCAAATCAATTTTCAAATCAATTCTCATTTTCAACCACACATTTTTCAATAAAATAATATTTTTCATCACATCAATACTTTTTTCTTCTTTTTCAACCACACATTTCCCATCATATCACTATTCAAAATCAATTCTTCCCCCAAAAATCCCTACCAAACAGACTCTCTATCTTTTAACAATAAAAGGGAACAATACATATCTCGACTTTTTACTTTACACAATTTCAAAAATACAAAAACAAGTTTCAAATTTCAAAAATCAGATTTTTTAAATTTTTATTTATGAAATAGTAAATTATTAAAATTAATTTATTATTACATATTTAATTCTAATATAACATAATTATCTCACCCCACCCACTCCACCCAGACTCCAGCTCCGCCACCCTTACCGCTCTGAGGACTATTCCGGCTATAATTCCAGTCACAACTCTTCTCCGGCGATCGTTCCAATTCCGACAAGTGTTTCAACTCCGACGAATATATTAAGGTCACAGATTTATACAATTTGGTCACAGTTGAAAAAAAAAAATTAGGTCATAATTCAAAATTTTCATAGGTTGCAATTTGTTCATCAGTCACAAATTAAAAATTTAAAAGTCAAAATTTGTTCACCGGTCACAAATCATAAAATTTAGAAGTCACAATATTTATTTTATGATCACAAACATCACATTAATTGAATATAAATTATATTTAGGTCACAATTTATCAAATTATTGATCACAATTTATCTAATTCATTGATCACATATTATTTATTGGTTACAGAACAATCAAATTATTGGTCATAATCAACCAAATCATTTGTGACCACCTCTTCACTATTGCTTCCACCGACGGCACAACCACTGTCGCCGTCTAATAGCAACATCAACATCTCCAAACAAACACCACACCCTCCCCAGCACCACTATCACCATCCCAAAACCACCACCGCCACACGCACCACCAACATGCACGCACGACATATCCACCGCCGCCAACACGGAGGCATAGCGAATCCCGACCCCACCACATCTCCACCACCATCGCACAACACGACCACCGCCGCCGCACCAACACTACCATCACCACCACTTCCTAACAACAAAATCACCATTTCAAAACATCATAGCCAACGTCCTAACCGTCAACACCACCACCACTGTCCCTCCACCACCCTTACTGCACCGCCGCTTGCCTGATACATTGCCAGATCTAACATAATCGTCGCTACCCAAACACCACCACCACCACAGCCCCCATCCACGACTGAAAACACAGCCCAAAAATCCCATACCAAATCGCAACAGTGTGAATCCCGAAAATGACTGGTAGCCCACCACCGGTCCCCATACCAGATCAAGATGGTTCAGATCTCCCGACCACAACACCAACATAACCACGACCATCGTCGTCGTACGTACACACACCCAACCATCGCACTGCAACCACGCCCACAGCAACACCATAAAACTCCATTGCACCAGTAAAAAAAAAAAAAGATATGGATCGCGTAGAGCGCAGTCATAGCACAGCGGTGCGGCAGCTCACTACGCAAAGCTGCCCCATCCTTGGGCAGAAGTACCACGTCGTTGTTACGAGAAAGAGGCGACTGAGCTCCTATGCAAGAGTCCCTTTCGTCGGAGGGGAAGAGATAGAAGAAGGATAGAGAGAGAGAGAGAGAGTGCGAGAGAGAGAAGATACTGTGGGTTGAGAGAGAGAGAAAAAAAGGTAAATGATTAATTGATTTTGTAATATAATTATTAATATTAATTTTTTTAATTATAACCTAATTTTTGAATAGACAAACTTTGGATCTGATTTTTGAAATTGGATCTTGAAACATAAGACTTGGTGTAATTTCCTCATCTTGAAATTCATATGCTCACTTTTAGAGTTTTAATCGATCAAATTGCTCGTTAGAGTTTAATGGGCTCTGATATCATGTTAAGAATTTGAATCTATTTTAAAAGATCAACCTTATTACGAGGAGTAATCCAATCTTTTATAAGTTGGTTTATATTTACATCTTTATTCGATGTGAAATTTTATCTTTTAACAGTTTAGTCCAGGATTATTATGGGATTTACTAAATTTGGATAGGGATAAAGTTTGGGCTGGGATATTGGGCCAATGAAAGTTTTAATAACTATATGGGAAGAATACATAAATCATGCCTTTACTTTTACCCATTTCAAAAATACCAAAACATTTTTTGAATTTTCAAAAATCAGGTTTCTTCACATTTTTAATTATGAAATAATAATTATTAAATTAATTTATTATTAATATTTAATTCTACAATAAAATACTTAACCACCCCCATCTCCACCACCCCTACAACTCCGGGGATATTCCGACGACCTTTCCGATCACCATTCTTCTCCGACGACTTTTCCGGCAACTTTTTCGACGACTTTTCCGATTCCGGCGAATGTGTTAATGTCACAAATCTATACAATTTGGTCACAATTCAAAATTTTCTTAGGTCACAATTTGTTCATCGGTCACAACTTAAAAATTTGAAAGTCACAATTTGTTCATCGGTCACAATCATAAAATTTAAAAGTTACGTTACTTAATTTATGGTCACAACATCAATTTATTGGTCACAAAGTAATAATTTTTAGGTCACAAGTTAGTAATTCTTAGGTCACACAACTTGTACAGGTCACAATTTATCGAATTCATCGGTCACAAATTATTTATTGGTCACAGACCGACCAAATTATTGGTCACAAACAATCAAATCATTTGTGACCATCACAAAATCCACTCGCAACTTCTGTGACCACTCCAACAACAGCAACAACCACGATCTCAACACCTCGAAACCAGACAACACCCATCTGCAAACACACCAAACCGCACCCACCGCCCAATCGCACAGTTCCGCCACCAACAGATCCGCCGCCAACAACAACAAATAACAACAGCCTTCCACGCACATCACCCACTGCCATCCGCACAAAATAACCACGTCCACCAATTCGCAACGCCCGATCCACAACCACGTCGCTGCACCGTTTACGACCATTTCACCGAACCCACCCACGCACCCACCAAAAACAGATCTGCATCAACTACCACTGCCGCACCCACGCACCCACCGCCGCACCCACCACAAAAACAGAACTGTATCCTCCAACTCAACATTAGCACAACCTCCGCCATACCACACAATTTAGAAAAAAAAAAAAAAACAGATGGTTTGATCTGCGAAGAGAAGCAGAGGCGTCAGATCGATTCAAAGACAGAACACGGTTGGCTGTGGAAAGGTTAATAGCTTCCGTGACATAGTTGGCAGTTGGATCGGTGAAGTAGCCGGCGGAAAACGACGGTAGCGGTGCGGCAAGATCTACGACGGCGGTGGCGAACAGTACAGAGCAGGACTGCGTGTTCTTCTACGACGGCGGCGGCGGCGACTCTTCGATGGTAGTCTCCGGCAGAAGTTCCAATGGAGGGACCGACGAGGGAGGGAGGGACCGACGGGAGAGGGAGAGGGAGAGGAGAGAGAGGGGGGAGGGGGAAATGATTTGGGTGGGAGGGTAGAATTAATTTTAGGGTTGATTTATTTTAATTGGGATGAAAATAATATAATTAATATTAAATTAGATATAGAAACCTGATTTTTGAAAAATAAAAATTGTGATAGGATTTTTGAAAGTGGGAATCTAAAACCAGGCTGGGGTGTAATTTCCTCTAACTATATTTTATGCTCCTTACTCACGACTATTCGTAAAAAAGTGTGTCATCTGGTTTGAATCACTTTTCGATTAGTTACTTGTATAAATTTCTAACTGTATATCAAATTCTGGAAACCCATTGCTTCCTCATAGTCTTCATGAATATGGTCAAATGTATTCTAACATATTTTTTGACCTCGGGTAGTTATGTATAACAATATAAGAACTATCCAAAAAAGTGCTCTAAAACTTGATTGTAATAAAAACTTCATTATATACAGTGTTAATTTAATAATAAATAATGTTTTTTTGTCATACCGTCAACATAGTCACATTAAATGATAAATTCAATTAAACAGGTATACCTATAATTCAATGTCATCTGGACATGATGTTGGTCTTAGTAATGACAAATCACACTCTTTAGTAATAAGACAATAGCCAGCCACCATATAGTAATAAAGTTATAAAGCCAAAAACGTAATGGTATTCACTAAAGTCTAGATAATCATTGATTTATGTAATGTAGGATTATTCCTACATCAATTAAATTAAATAGTTATATACACACACAAACACACAGTCTCACACACACACATAGAGGATAATATGATAGTCATACACTGTCACATAAATCGATTATTATCTAAACTAGATAAATAATATTATTTAAATCAAAATATAAGTCATTGCCATTTAAAAACAAAAAGGAAGAAAAAAGAAAAAAGAAGAAGGTCATTGCTACCTAGTAGGAAGCAAAAGGGATCATTGAGTATGATATAATATTTTCTCGTTGAAATTAACGTTAATCTTTTTGATTAGTAATTTTTCGTTGATTTCAATTCCAATAGTTAACTTCAATGAGCTTCATTGGCCCATGTAAAAGAAAACGTGTTATACTGCAGGCGATGTTGGGGAACTAGGTTAAGCTACCTAGACATGAAGAAAACTAGAAGTCCACCATTGATAGTGAAAGAAACATAACTTTATCTTATTGTTTTATACCTTACCTTTTCTGGTTTTATCCCTAGTTATTGTTGGTTTGTACGGTCATCTTTCATCGTGGATAATGGACGTTAAGAACATGGTAAAGATTTATGTGATTTGGCTGATTGAGTTGTGTACTAGATATAGTGATAAATTTCTTCTAATATTTATCAAGACTTCTAAATTACGTAATATTTGATTGTTTGAATGAATTTCTCTTTATATTTGTTGGAAAATGATGCCATTATTGTCATTAGTTTTCTAACATTTGGGGGCAGTGATGAAACCATTGGGCTTGGCCCATATTGTTGGAAAGGAAATTACACCCTACCATGCTTTTACATTTCCATTTTCAAAAATCCTATCACAAGTTTTATTTTTCAAAAATCAGGTTTTAATATTTAATTTAATATTAATTATATTATTTTCCCCAATAAAAAAAAATCAACCCTAAAATTCATTCTCCCCTCCCCCCATAGGACTAGTAATGATACTTGTACCAAGTAGCATGACAAAACCTGTTGACAAAACGACGTGTATGCTCCAGATTTAAAATCAATGGACGGTTGAGATGGCATGACAACATAAACCCATTTAAAAGAAAAGAAGACGGAAGTTTGATTTATAATCCTAAATCCCTTCCCTCTCCCCCAAATTTGAATCAAGCCCTCCTCAAATCAAACTCGTTTCCTCCCCAAATATTTAATCACCTGGTAAACGACTCACGTCCGGCAACCTCTGCACCTCCGGTGTCGTACCCATCTTCTTCGTTGTACCCAGTCGTTGAAGCGCACCCACGAAGAAATTGGTAGACAAATCTTACTTCTTTCATAATGTTTATTATTTTTAATGCCAAAACTGTAGTGTTCTATTACTGCTAAAAATTGTCGTGTTTTTTTTTTTTTTCGATTTTGAATTTGCCATTTGGTAGTTTTTCTTGGCGTTTCCGTCAATGTTGGTGAACAAACTGTTTACTTCTTTAATTGTGTTTTTTTTTATTTGCCAAAACCGTAGTGTTCTATTACTGCTAAAGCTATTGGAGTTATTTTTTTCGATTTGCCATTTGGTAGTTTTTCAAAATAATGTATATATCTATAAAACCTCTATAATAACCTTCATGATTCTATTAATTTCTACAATTTAAACAACAAGACACTAATCGTGGCAGCTCATTTACTTGGCTATCTGGAAGTCAGTTCATTTGATAGAGAAATGCTAATATTGGTGTGTGTTAATGTTTTTGATTCAGCAACACAGAATGTCGAGAAAGAATTCCGGAGTTTGCAATGGTTGCAGGGGTGTACGACACTTCTTCGTCAATTGGCCAATAAAACGTTGATGCCCAGATTGTATGCACGAGTTTTAGAAGTTTTTCGTGGTCAAAAAATTCACTGTTAACAAAGGTAGATTCTTCAAGTGTTAAATAGCGGCATGCTGAAAAACTGAAATTGGTATTGTAGTGTAGTGCAGGAAATTGGTAGATTTTGGTTGAGGTGGATGTCTAACTTCATGTAGTATTGTAGTGTAGTGTAGGAAGTTGGTAAATTTTGGTTGATGTGGGTGTCTAACTTCATGTACCTTGTATCTTGCTAGTACATTGAATGTTAGTGTAATTATAATGACAAGATTTTGGAGTTTGTTAAATCTTATGCGTTAAACACTTAAAAAATCACTCACTCACAATTAATTGTTTCCGTCTACTGGTTTTCACGCACTCGGTTATGGGAAAGTCCATAATAAACCTCGGATGCAAAGAGGGTAACCATGGAAATTACAAGCTTATTTTCTATGTACCCTGAGAAAAGGACCTGTGGATGTATGCGAAAACATTTCCTGAGTAGCATATAAAATTTCAGCGCAAAGACTTGCCTAAGATGGAATCAGTAATTACAAAAAATTCTCAATTACAACCTTCAATTATAATCAGTAATTACAACAATTCTTTGGTGACACTGAGGTCCCAACCTTCAATTACAGTCAGTAATTACAAAAAATCCTTACAGAGACCAAAAACTGGGCATCCTCATGAATACATACATACAAAAAGTGTCTATACAAAAGACATTCACATTTTGGCGGACATTCTCATTTCCGGAATCCACGAACAAAACATCTTCCATGTTTCATTGATCCTGCAAAACATAAAAAAATCAAAATTTACATTATTGTTGTTGTTTTTTTTTTTTTAATTGAATCTAACAAATGAATTACCTACGTTTTCCGAAAATAAACTACCATACATATTGAACTTTTTTGAGTTGTGAATACATAAAAATTACGTGTATTAGATGCTACTGCAGCATTCACTTTCTTTAATTGGTCGACTTAATTTTGCGAGCCCTTTATTTCTAACTGTTAGTTGATGCACTTAATGGTCTTATTTTCTTGGTCTCTAGGCGTAGAGGTACCTTCTCCATTTCTCATAATTTTTAAAGCCAAGTACGGAAATTGAATCATCAACACAAGCTTCTAAACCCCCCCAGCTCAGCACCATCTCTCTCTTTAAACCCTCTCTTATCTCTGCCTCCAACACCCACGCCGCCATCTCCTCTCCTCCTCCAAACCCACCCCCATGCCCAGCAATGTTTTGCTTCTATAGATATAGGTCAATTTACTGGTGACTAAAATTTCAGCTCATCCCGTCCACAACATTCCAATTGAAAATTCATACTGTCTCATGTAATGACTAATGACCCGGTGTTGATGGAGAAGATGGGCTGCATGAGCAATCGCGTTCAATGCCGGGTTCGTCGATGAAACAAGCAACGTGTCCGGCAATCGACTTCCTGCTTCGTTCTTGTTTTGGCGCCCGACTTTGAGATTTTCCTCCCAGTCACTAAATGCTGAAATGGGTTACCAAACGGGTTATTACAGTAAATGGGTTGGGTTTATGTTGCCATGCCATCTCAGCCGTCCATTGGTTTTAAATCTGGAGCGTACACGTCATTTTGTCAACAGATTTTGTCATGCTACTTGGTACAAGTAGCATTACTGTTTTCCCCTCCCCGTCCTCTCTCTCTCTCCATCTTCAATTCATTCTCCCCTCCCCCATCCCATTTTCCCCCTCCCCGTCCTCTTTCTCTCTCTACCTCCGACCTCCCTCTTGCCTCACCGCTGTCATCGTTTTCCCCCAGCATCTTCACCGATCCAACCGCCAACCATGTCGCGGAAGCCATTAACATTTCCACTGCCAACCATGGTCTTATTTCCAATCGATCCGCCGCCTCTACCTCTCTTCGCAGATCCATCGTCTTTCTCTTTTTATTTTCTTTTTTTCAAATTGAGCGGAGTGTTTAAGGTTGTGTTTGCGGTGGGTGCGGTGAAATGTGTCTGTGAGTGCTGTGGCGATTGCGATTGGGGGTTTGTGAAGGTGGGGTGTGAGTGTGCGTACGGTGCTGCTGTGTTGCTTTTTTTTTTTTACTGGTCTTCGGAGTTGGGCGGTGTTGATGTTTCTGTGGTTGCGGTATGAAGGCGGAGTGTGCGGTGATTGGGTTTTTTCTTGTGTTGTGGTCAGGAGATCTGCACCACCGTGGTCTGGTAGGGGACGGTGGTGGGCTGTGTTTTCAGTTGCGGTGGATCAGGCGCGGCGGCGCAGTGAAGGTGGTGGTGGGACGGTTTGGTGTGTAGTGGTGGTGGTGGTGAAAACGTCGACAGAGATGTTTGGAACGGGGATTTTGTTGCTGGATGTGGTGGTGTTGGTGTTGACGACGGTGGTTTTGTGTTGGTGGTGGTCACAAATTGTGACCAATAAATTTATTGGTGTGTGACCAATAATAAGAAATTGTGACTAAGAAAGACTATGTGACTCACAAAAAATTATCAATTGTGACCAATAAAAGTTGTTTGTGACCTATAATTCGATGTTTTGTGACCATAAAATAAGGTGTGTGACTTAAAAATTTTATGATTTGTGACCGATGAAACAATTGTGACTTTTAAATTTTTTATTTGTGACCGATGAATGAATTGTGATCTTAAATTTTTGAATTGTGACCAAATTGTATGGATCTGTGACCGTTATATATTTATTAATAAAAAATATAATTAATTAAGCAATTCATAAATAAATTTAAATAAAAACTTGATTTTTGAAATTTAAAACATCTAAACCTTAATTTTGAAATGTGTATAAGTTAAAACAGGATTTATGTAGACTTCCCAAGATTAAATAACCATTGCCCAATAACGCAATTAGTCTCAGGCCCAAAACCCAAGCACAAGGAATAAATTTAAGTTAGTTGCTCTGGCCTGATTGATTAGTGGGCTGATTTGTTGGCTTTCTTGTTGGGCTTATATATATATATATATATACAGAAATGATCTAATGAGCACCGGTGCTCATCTTATCCTAAACACCGATGAGTTGGCACATTAATTCATTGGTGGATAAAGATTTTGTGAGTTCCAATCCACCAATGAATTAATGTGCCAACTCATTGGTGTTTAGAATAAGATGAGCACCGGTGCTCATTAGATCATTTCTGTATATATATATATATATATATGTATGTATATGTATGTATATGTATATATACACATACTAGCTTAACCTTTCCTATTGGTAGATCACATTCATTATCTCTCTTACTTGGTGCGTGAAAAAGCTTCTGGGGAGTTCTGTGCTTCGTACTTCTACTCATTTCTTCCTTCTTGTGTTTTGTTCTTTGTGAAGAGATTAAAACACTTGGTTTTAATCAATTATTCTTAGTGAATATTGTCTTAGTGATAGAAGAGGATTTTGAGTTGTAGATCGATTTGTTCGATCGGGTCCATTGTAGTAGTTTCTTGATTTATTGTCTCAGGGTTTGGGCATTTTGAGGCCGATTGTACAGACGGGTACAATGATTTGTTTCTAAGCCCATTGTAACATTCGATTCTTCTTTGTGTTAATCTGAATTTGGTATTCTTGGTGAATGCTTGACTACTTCCGCGTATTCTCGAGGCTCATATCCTTACAATATTACTGTATTGTGTTTATATGTTAAACCACAACTTGGAGTTGAATCAAGCAAAGATAAAGAGAATTGGGCGATAAAATGATCAAAAGATGAAATATTCGAGTACTGAGCTTTGTACACGAGAAAATGTGGATCCAGATGAACTAGACTAATGTTATTTATCATCATGATGAAAAATTATCGATGATGTGACAACTCATTATTATTTACATCTCTCTCTCTCTCTCTCTCTCTCTCTCTCTCTCTCTCTCTCTCTCTCTCTCTCTCTCTCTCTCTCTCTCTCCTCCCCTTCTCTCTCATATAAATTGAACCGTTCAATCATATTATTCCACATAAACTGCTATATCACTGATGATTTATCATCACGATGATAAATAACATTATTCGATGTCTTAAGATGGTTGGAAGTAATAATGAAAATGTGAAGTGATGGATCAAATATTAGAAGGTCAAAGAAGCGAACCTATATGCATAGGATGTGAAAGAATTAGAGCACAAAGTTTGGTACAAAACTTTCACATTGCAAATGATATACAATTGAAAAGATAATTGAAATTGAAATCAAACACTAAAAGCATATCATAATTCAGAATTGTGGATCAAAAGTTATGCGCATTCAAAGTCAGATTGCAAGTGAAGAACTTCACTTGGTGTCAACCCCTTGGGCAGATCCTTGAGATGGGGGAGAGAGAGAGCGGGGGGCTACGAGCTGTCGTCTGCCTACTTAGTGGGGAGATATATTATTGACGTATGTAGCTAACCATGAATATGGTAAAGGAACCCCATAGATACCTTCAAAAGTAAGCTATCGACAAGTCGAATGTAGGAATGATTTCGCTCTATGGGGGAGACTCCCTTTCATTGGGTCTCCGAGCAATGATAGGCGCCATCCCTGCCATGCATATTGAGGGTCCAATTTGAAAATTTATTTTTTAGGATTTTTGGCCATTTCCAGCACGATTTCGAGATTTTTTTAAGCTAGTATATATTAGAAAACCCTCATATTGACATACCACATACATTACCATATCCTGGAGATAAGGGCCGGCCCCGAGAATTTCTAGGCTCCAGGCGATTAATTCTTTTGAGGCCCTCAAACGTAATTTTTTTTACAATTGTAACACTACTTAAATATTTGAACAAATAACATCTCTATATTAAAATGAATATTTCATGCGATTCAAGAGAGAGTAGCAAAATAAAACCCCCTCTTACAACTCGAGAGATTAGACTAATATAATATTTAACATTCTCACATTTTGAGATGCAAAATGAATATGTACACACGTTTGAGTTGTTTGTTGAGGAATTAAATATAAGAATGCAAATGTAAGATTCATAAATTAAATTAAATATTTCTCACTTACATAGATAATATATAATAATTTTTATCTCTTCCTATTTTGTGTACTGTGAAGTAATATAATATGGGCAATTTTGTGGTTGAAAGGAAATTATTCTTGTTTTCGATTTCCTTTGTCAAAATGGTATATTTCTTAATTAACAAAAATGCAAAAGTAAAATAATTTAATGATGTCAGATCTGCTGATTTGATTACAGTAAGATCAAAATTGTGTTTTTAAAAAGTTTCTATATTAGTATCAAGTCAAAAAAGTAATATAGAATCGCTCCTCATTTAGATCTTCTATTGGGCATGGGCTTTGTTTGGAAGATATTAATTGGAATGGTCATAAAAAAAATCTATAGTGTGGAAATTACATAAATCCAGATGTTTAAAGATTGCTTTTTAAAACTCAGATCTAAAGTTTATTTATTCAAAAATCAGGTACTATATCAAAATCCTAATTAACAACCCTAATTTATCACCCTCCACTCCCTCCACTCTCTCTTGTGCCTCCCCTCCTCTCCCCCTTCACCCAGCAACTGACGATGGAGCTGCTCCGGCCGACACCACACCACAACCCCCTTCGTCGCTGGCACTGCAGTTTAAGTAGGAAAAGAAAAGGGGTGATGGTGTTGGTGTGAGGCAGAGGCAGTAGGAATCAATGTTTTTTTCTTCGTTTAATTTCTTTAAACATATCTGTGGAGTTGTGATTTGTGGTGGTCGATGGCAGACGTTTTGGTGTGGTTCGTGATCATTGCTGTGACAGCAGTGATGGTGAGGTGTGATATGGTGGTGAGGTGGTTGGTGGCAGTGTTTGACGATGGTACGGTGGATTTGTGGTTGCGGTCCGTGTGGTGGTGGTGGTGGTGGTGGTTGGTGGCGGTGTTTGATGATGGTACGGTGGATTTGTGGTTGCGGTCCGTGTGGTGGTGGTCTGTGAGATAATGGTGGCCAGTGTGGTGGTGGTCGTTTTTTGGTGTTGTGGTGCAGGCAGCAATGGTGGTGGTTGTTTTTTGTTATTATTGTAGCGGTGGTTGTGGTGGTGTTGTGATGGGGCGACGATGTTGGTGGTGCTGTGTAGGCGGCAACAGTGGTGGTTTGGTTGGTGGTGTTATTGTTGGTGGTGGTGGTGGTGGTGGAGGTGGCAGGAATGGGACAAAGAGTGTCTATGACCAACTATGTGGTCGATTTGTGACCAAGTATTGTAGTGGATAGGGTTCGGAAGACGGGTGTTTGGGTGTATGTGATCAACTATTTGATTCTCTGTGACTAACTATTAAACCATGACATTAAAATTCGATAATTCGTTACCAACAAATTTGAAAATATGTGATCGATAGATAAACTGTGATCTATAATTTTTTTAATTTATGACCTTTAATTTTTTTTGATCCGTGACCAATGAAGTAAACTGTGACATATTATATTTAAATAATAATTATTTTTAATTAATTAACTAAATACCTGAGTTTTGTATTTTTTAAACTTGAAACCTGATTTTTGCATTGGTAAAACTTAAAACTTGATTTGTGAATTCTTCCCATCTAAAGTTAGAGGCAGCTTTTGGGGCTTTTTTTATTTTTTAAGGCCCCTAAAAATTATGAGGCTCAAGGCAATAACCTAGTTTGCCTTGGGGCAGGCCGGCCCAGCTGGAGATCAAATCAAAACATAAAAAATCATTTTTTGGGGGGAGAAATCAAAGAGAGGTTCCAAAGAATAATTGGACTCAAACTAAAAGATTTCGGGATTTCTTGGGATTCAAGATAATTGTTGAAGAGAGTCTTAGATCTCCTTGTTCATAAAATAAACATGTAATGCCCATGTCAACTTCTTCTGGTTTTGTTTTCTGCATCATATTTTTTTGCTAGATTATTTATTAGGACAATTGACTTCAACTCTCATTTTTATTCATTATTTTGGAACTTTCTTCTATAAATTGTGTTGAATTTGCATGCTAGATTTATTTTCATGTTTGTTAAATTGAGATTTTTTACTTATTATATGTGGTTGTCCTTTGTTCTTATGTATCACTTTTATCAAATTTAAAATCGACGGAGGAAAGTTTGATATGTAGAGATAGATTAACTAGTACAACTTGATATATGATCGTTAAAATTTTACATTGATTTCAATTATTGGCAAAAAAATAATTGAAACCAAAATATAAATTGAAAGGTTAAGTTTACGAAATAGAGACTTCTATTTCCTTAATTGATTCCTACTCGTGAGATCATACTCTACTTACTACTTTATTACTTGTTATGATAATGTTCTCTTATGAAAAAATATCATAATGTAATACATACGACTACGACGCACATACAAATGATTACGAGACTATTAGTTAATTATCAGCCACAACTATAATTATTGAGTGTTATCTTGATGGTCGATTGAGCGAAACCTGCAAGCATACGTGATCAATGATAAGTAATAGATTTGATGAGTTAAGAGTATCGTTCCAAATAAAATAAAATTCAATTCAAGTTTATGGATTTGTATGGAATTCGAAATATGTAATACAAAAGAGATTTTTTTTTGTTATTTATTCTAAAGATATAACGTGTAACTTGACCAATACAATAATAATTAGTACGTAATAAGCCAGCCACCCGATAGAAACAAAGCTATAAAAGCCAAAATATAAGTCATTGATACCTAGCAGGAAGCGAGAGGGATCATTGAGTATAATAAAATATATTCTAATCGAAGTTAACGTCAATCTATTTTATTAATAATTTTTCGTTGATTTCAATTTCCCTTGTTATGACTTGTAAGTTACTCAATTAGTTTTATTAGCCTGTGTAAAAGAAATTACTGCATGCAATTGTGGAACTAGGTTAAGTTACATAGTTAGGAGGAACACTCAAAGTACAGCCTTGAGATATTACAGATAGTTGTATGTATCTTACAATTTTACGTTTTCTTGTTATATTCGTCTATAATGTTCTTTGTTCAATTGAATCGGTCGAATGACGATGAAAGTTAAGAGCAAGATAGTTAAATAGTAACAATTGCGTAAATTGACCGATTAAATTACGTTAATTTTTTGTCAAAAATTATAAAGTTAAAAGACTAATTATTTACATGTAATTAAATACCTGAAGAAAATAATTAAGAAAACGAAGACAAGCTAGACATCATTTTATCAAAATTTAAAAAAGGTCTAAAGTGCCCCGGGGCACATCGGAGATGGCAAAGACAGTGCAAGGCTGGGTTTTCGACCCCAGTGTGGGGAGTTCGAATCACGGATAGAGCAGTCAAATATTGTAATACCCAAACCATATGGTGGAGCAGCTTGGCGATGTAAAAGTCGGTGCAGGAGGGCTCCCTTGGGGCCAGAAGTATAAAGCTTGCATGAACAATGGTTTGATTGGGCAAAACCCGCGATTTATCTCCGTCCAGAGTTGAGGCACAGATTTTGGGTGGTCCAGGATATAGTCTGATGTAAACTGAGATACTTGGGTATAAAAAAAAAAAAGGTCTAAACGTCGACTGAAAGATAACTCAAATACGGCCATTGTCTTTTTCCTCTGGATAATATTGGAATCTTAAGTAAACAGTGCTTAAATTTGGCATTGATCAATTAAGTCAACACACATAATTAATTCTATCACCTAACTTTGGACGAATGTTCCAAAAAGATGCTTAAGAATTTTGAAATATATATTTCATATTACTTTTTAGGACGACATTTGGGTGACCTAAGTTTAAGTTTGAATAAAATTAATTATAGAAAAATAAATATTTAATTGAATTATTTGGTCAACGTTTGGTGGGTTTGTAATGTTGTCTTTTAAATCAAGAAAAAATGTATCAATAAACAAATAAAATAATTTTTTTTTTATTTGCATTCTTTATTTATTCAAATTCAGGCATGGGATTGTTAATTAATGGTGGATTATAATTTAATGTTATTATTTGTTTTTTCGGGAGAGAGAAGATAATGAGAAAGTGAAATTGCACCTACAATTACACACACAATGTTTTAGACGTATTAATTTATCCTTTGACATATTCTCCTTCAATGTTTAAATCTTATTAAAAATGTTTGTGCGTTGACTAATTAATATCAAGCTTCACACAATTAATTAAGCCCTTAATTTAATTTGATTATTTGAAAAACATTTTTCTCACTCTTATCTTCAACTATACATTCTTAAAAAAAAATACTTTTCAAATATTCCCATATGATCATTTTCCTAAATGGTTAATCTCTCTCTCTCTCTCTCTCTCTCTCTCTCTAATCAAATTGTAATGAAATTTCTATTTTAGCGTTTCATTTTAAATTTGGAAGAGATATCAAATCCGATGCAAATACTGACCCGACAAAGAGAATGAATGAAAATCCAGAACTTTGAGAGGAGGTAAAGAAGGGGTAAACTATTATTTAATCCTATCACTGGCTCTTCGTTTTGAACATCTTGATCTACTAGTATCTTTTATATGGCTAGATAGCGTTGCAAGGACCGTTAAATTTACTTCTAATGTTCCCTGTGAATTCTAATGAAATTTCTAGCTCGGAGTTTGGCATGTAATGTTTAAATTTCTAGAACTCGTTCAATAGATTTGCAAAGAAAAAAGAAAAAAAATTGTTCCCACTCTATTTGGCTCGTTCTTTACAAAGTCAACATGGGATAAATTCTTGTTATCAATATTCTCTAATTGTTTACCTATCATATTCCTCAATAGTAACCTGCCTTGAATCTCATACATGACAGACTAAATTTATTTAATAATAGAGAATAAATAATATGAATTCCCATTAAGAAAGTATCTTTGTTCTGTTTAAAAACATGAACCCTACAGTAAATGGAATAATTTTTTTTTGTAAAGATAGAGAAGTATAACTTAAAATTGAAGCAAGTCTCTGAGATATAAAATATCATTAATCTTATGAGATTTGACATATATACTACGTATGTAATAGTTGAGAAATTATATGAAAAGGATAACAATGTGCCTTTTATGTCTGGAAATGGTATCGTCCGTACTTGTTTTAAGTCAGCATATGCTTAGGCACTAAGAATAAGAGCTTAAGCAAAGTAAAGGCCTAAACTTATTCTCCCTCTCGACATAGTCAAAAACAAAAGCGATGCAAGTGGCAATTTTGGGTGCTAAATGCAGTATATCATTGATATACTTCCAAACGAGTTTATTGTGCTCTCAGTAAGATTCTAACGTAGATTCTAAGGAAGGGGCTTAGTCAAGGAATACTGAAAATAGGGTTTAAGTTTTACGATTCAATACATCGTTATTATTGAGTTATTGAATTGGAAATTTTCTTCTTTCTACATTTGTTGTCTCTCTCCTCTCAAATTTATGATACATTACAAAGAAAACAATGTAATACTAAAAATTTTAAAAAAGAATCCATCATATAATGAGTGAAAGAATTTTTAGTAATTAATGACGACTCTATTTTTATAGTTTCCTCGACCTCTAACTTTTATGGACTTAGAAAATAATATGGCACTACCAAGTAGTCATTATGAAAAACTAATAGACATTAAGCCTGTTTGGTTCTGATTAAAATTTGATTTTAATTTCAAGTTAAAGTCAACAATTCATTTTAACCACATATTTCATCAACTCTTATAAAATTTACTAGAAATTTAATTTTAATCTACATCAAACAAGGGATATATACTTTGATTTTTATCAATGATGACTAAAAGCATTTTCAAGAGGTTTTTAAAAGTAAAACACTCTTTATTTTAAAGAGTCAATCCCTAAAATTATGATTCAATATACTCTTCAAATTAATATTTTAAATCATAGAGATAATTTGATTTTTCAAATTTGGAAAGTCTGAACCATTCTCAAAAATTAAATACATTCAAAATATTTCAATTTTCAATGCTTCATATAGTGACCCAGCTAAATAGTATGCACAAAGAAAATGGAAAGAAATAATATAATAATTTGGAGGGAAGCTGGTGAAAATTTAAAATAAGGAAGAATAATAAATATATATTGAGAATGGTAAAATTAAATTTTAAGGATAAAGAAGTTGTCAAAATATTTTTAAAAATTGCTCACTAAATTTGTAGATGTTCTCTAAATTGTAAAATATGATATTTAATAATGGAGTGCTTGAAGATGCTCTAAGAGCATTTTCAAAAGATTTTCTATTTAAAAAGAGTAATGCTATTTAGACTCATTGAAGTTATAGCCACAATCCATGTGACATTAATTGAGAAGTATAATTAAATGAATAATTTAATTTCATCTTTTATTTTTTTTTATCACCTAATATCACATAAACAAGAGTTATAACCCTAATGGAGCTAAATAATATTATTCTTTATAAGAGTATTTTATGTATAACATAGAGGGTCTTAAATTTAAATACTAAACTTTTTATACACTTCAATAATGTTATTTATTTTGGCTCTTCATTATGCTTTTTTCAATAAATATTATTTATTTTATGCTATTTTGGCAATCAATTAGAATATTATTTGAATAATTTGAGAGGTAGAATATTGAAATTTATATTTTATTAAATGCAATTGTTGAAATTTGTAGCTCATTGAAATTTGGAAGATGATGTGTTATGGGTCTATAAATTTGTATACGTGCATTGATTAGGCAATGATGCAGGTGTGGTGGAATTTATTCGATAGTCGATGAATGTTGTGTTAATTATACCCAAAATCTCTTATATCAATTGTTGGGAATTCAAGGATCAAGTATCGCTTAATACCACTTGATATGAAACCAACAATCGGATTGAAATGTTAAAGTTATATAGCATAATAATGAAATATTTGTTTACAAGCAAAAGAATTAAAGAATACAAGAAATATGACAGATAAATTAGAAAATTTTATTGCATCACAAATAATGAAGACAGAGAAATATTACAATGATCCTAAATGTAGTAATTACCTTTCTCACACTTAAAAATTAAAATTGTATAAAATAGTCTAATACTTATAGAGAACATGTAGAGGACGTCAAAATCTTCCTCATAGAGTTATTGATGAAGTAGGATACCAAAAAGCCAAGTTCAAAAGGAAAAAGGAGAGAAAAACCCGAAACGGCCCACTTCTGACGCCCTGGCGCCAAGGTCGACGCTGCAGCGCTCGAGGCAGAAAAACCAACTGGGGCGCTGGTGCTGCGGCGCCCCGGCGCCGAGCATTCTGTCCATTTTTTTCTTTTCGCTCAAAGTTGTTTTCTTAATTCCAAACTCTTTTTCAAGTTCAATACCAATTTTCAACTCCCAATAAGCTTTCAAAATAGAACTTCAACTTGACATAGGACTTCAATAATATTCCAAACTAAATTTTTTTTCTTGCACTTCAATTAGAATTCTTCAATTACTTTAATAAGAAATTCAGGTCACACCCAAATTCTAACAATGAATTCAAGGAAAGCAAAACATGCAGCTACACCATAGTTTTTCAAAAAGTTAGTTCGACATGAGCGAACATGAATCTTTGAAGTTGTTGCTTCCAAATGCCTACACTCTTTACAATGGAGTATGTTGATTCTCTATTTTGAGAATTGTGGTTGTAGAAGAAAACGTTTACTAAAAAAATTCTCAAATGGTCTGACCAAGAGAGCTGAATAGATGTGATTGTGGCAGACACATTACTCGATTTGGGACATATGGAAGAATTTCTATTTGAAGGTTTTAAACAATTCAAAATGGAGATTGTTAGGATTTGACTTCTGATTTTTGTATATATACGAGTTGTACTTTTGTTATCCCAAATTGAATTTTACTTGCCTACATGTAATGGAATTGACAAGAATCGTATATCAAATACGAGTGTGTTTGGTAGGGATTTTTGGGGGAAGAATTGATTTTTGAACAGCAATATGATGGGAAATGTGTGGTTGAAAAAGAAGAAAAAAGTATTGATGTGATGGAAAATATTATTTTATTGAAAAATGTGTGGTTGAAAATGAGAATTGATTTACTGTAGAAAATGAAAATCTGTACCAAACAGGAAATCAAAAGGTTTTCTTCTTTGTCCCTGTAAATATATGTTACCTGTTTTATTCATCTCAATTCATGATATAGTCATGCATTCTCTTGTAGGATGAGATTTGGGATCCTTTATAGTCTCGTCCAGTGCATATTGTGTATTTGCATTTCTCCGTCTTCACAAAATTCACAATTTCACTTCTTTGTTCAATTCAGCGTCCTAAAAATATCTACTAGAATTACAATAAATATTTAATGCAACTTGAGAAAATGTTATTCCAATCTCATTCGTGTAAATACATAAACTTCACAGCTTTGTTGAAAAGGCATTTATCTCGCGCGCAAACATATATTGACGAGATTAAATATAAGATTATCTGATTTTGTAATTATTGATTATTAGCACGAAGAATATATGGAGTGCATCACTTTGGGAATTTTAACAATTTCTTCAATCGATATAAATTGTGACCTCAATCATGTAGATATTTCGATTTCAACTGATGATATACAAGTTAGCTCGGAATGAAAAAATCTCTATTCACTAGGTTTTGAAATAGAAGGTCAAAAGGGTCGTGGGAGGGGGTGGAAGAACTCATTCTTATAAAGTCAGATAAGGTTAATAGGTGATATATATTGCAACTTATGAAATTGTTATTCCAATCTCATTTGTGTAAATACATAAACTTAACTTTGTGGTTTTGAACTTATTATTGTTTTTCTCTCTTCATTTCAAATAAAGCAAAACATCCTATCTTTTTTAAACCTTAAAATATCTTTAAAAAAATGAAATGTTGGCAGAAGATGAGAGGAATAAAGAAACCTTTTCTTCCTGTCCAACTTGACTTTTCATTTTGAGAAAGAGGCTGTGTGTGCCTCGATCACGTGAATGTACAGTAACAACCTCAGTCCTATGAAATGCATAGATTAGTGAGTAGACAAATCACTAACGTGCTTTTGGGAGTCTGGCCTAAACTCATTCTTTCATGTGCAAAATTATGAAAAGCAGAGCCTGCCAACTATACAAGAATTTGACCATTGACCAAGAAAATCAATGTGAAATTGTGAAAGCTCACGGCAAAGCTGCCGAAGATTCACGCCTCCACGCCGCATGTGGCGGCATGTTGGTCGGGTTACCAATCCTCGCTGCCGCGTGCATGCACCGATTCCCTTTTCCATTTGAGATAATTATATTTTCTATGCAGGTCAAGGATTATTTTATTCAAATTCAACTTGCAGTAACAAAGCATTTGTTTAGCATGGTCCGTTGCGTCAGTGTCACCCTGTGATCTCTAAGAGGCAAGTTTTGTCACCGAATTAGACGGATAAAGATTAACGTAATCCTATTCAATATTTGATGTCAATCCTCCTATTCATCCAAAACGACGTGCGTTTAGACTGGACTAATAATTATATATAAAAAAATTAGTTGAACTAAAATACATAAATTTACTTATAAGTGAAAAGTGAAATTCACACGAGTAAAAAGCAATAATATCTTTTCATGATTTTTGCATATTTCAATTTTTATACATTTTTTTTATAACACGGCGTTTCACGAAACGCCATATTAGGAAAATACATCCTAATCTACCTTAATACGATCCCCTAATTCTATACTTATTATTCATATCCTTCTAATTTTATCCCTGAATCAATATTTTTCAAACCAACTTGATTTTCTTGATAGGTCTAGGTTTTGAACTAATTTACATAAAATCATAATATTTCATAAAAAAAGGAGGATGCTTGTGTTACAATAGAAGCATCGTGAAAACTTTCGTACGTGAAAATTAAAGTGGACTTTTTTTAGAAATCTTTGTGTTACTCAATCTCACAAAGCTTTATTTTCATATTATTAGAGTTGTAAAATTCATTATTATTAGAAACTAAGAATAATGCTAATATCTAGGTAGCTAGACAACAATTAATGACGTATTATTGTATGCTTACGTATACTGTGTAGAAGCGATACATTTTGGTCAAATTGATTATGGATCGAACGACCTCAAAAACTAAATAAACAATCAAGTTGTGTCTATTTTTTGTGTATATGACAAAAACAACAAACAAGTGAAATAATTTGGTATTAAAAACAAAGAACTTGATAAAAATAAGAAAAGTCAATAGATAAACCCAAAGCAAGAAGTAGCAACTAGTGTATATAGTTTTGGAAGGGATAGACTAGTGTCTCAAGTTGTGGCAATTTCCTTTAGATATGGATAAAACCAAAAGAGAGCCGTCTCCCTTTGACCTAAATTAATAATAAAAAATTTCAATTAATTAAACTATTAGATTAATTTAATTTTTTTGTTTTTCTTTGAATTGTGGGCATAGATAATAACGTTAGTTGCACATGTTTAAGCTAAAACCCAAGTGTCTTGGAACAAACAGACAAATGCAAAGTAAGCAAAAACCAGCATTTAGAATCTTCAAAAAGAGTACAAAAACTAGCATGATGAAATCGGAGGAAAAATCGATGCATAAGAATCCTAAATGAAAAATACTATTCATCCCCAGTGAGGATGCATCCCCAGTCTATGTGGATGTAAATGATTGGTTAAATGATATGTGAAATTAAATGACTTATTTAATTTCATCTATCATTTAATGCCACATTAACGCCACATAGACTGGGGATGCATCCCCAGTGGGGATGAATAGCATTTCTCATCCTAAATGTTAATGTGAAAGGCGACTTAAGTACACTAACGGGCCGTTTGATTCTCATTACTATAGAATGAGAATGAAAAATATAGTCTTTATTGGACTCCACACAAAATATAGAAATTCAAAATTGATGGCTTGATATGATGGATAACGATCATATTTTTCATTTTTACGGATGAAAAATGAGAAACAAACGGGGGCTAATTGTAAAATTTTAAGTTCTTTCTTTCTATCTATATCGATCGAGGATCTAGAAGAAATTTCTAGAGAGAGAGTTTTGTTTACTATTACCACAATAAAGTTTGACTACACAATTCTCCCTGATATTGTGAATTTTGTGATATTTTTGTTATGGATAGACGAGAGTAAACGAGATTTAATTAAAATACAAAAAGAAATGCGTAAAAAAAGTATTTACTCTAATTAGTTATGTCTAAGTTAACATACCAAACATATAATTGAATTAATGTCAATTTTAGGAGTAATTAACAATCGCCCAATATCAAAGTTAGAGCCCATTTGGCCATTGGCCCCCCTTTATTCCACGTTAAAATGAGAAGAATAGTAATTATTTGGAGATACGTGTTTAAAAAAAGAAGGAAATTTTTTAAATTTATATATAATATTATTTTATTGAAAGATGTTTGGTTTGTAAGAAAAAAAAAAGAAATTAATTAAAATTTAATGAAAAGTAATGGAGCTTAACGTCAATTTCAGTAAAAGTTGACGACAAAAATAGATTAGAATTCTCGTGGTGGCAAATCATAACGTAAAAGAAAAACATCAAACAAATGTTGAAAACATCAAGTCAAACGTGAGGGTTAGGACTAACTAATATTTTACTTTGAACAAAATAATAATTATGTACAATATATACCGTGTGAAACCAATATTTTCCTATTACTGCTACTACCTAATTATCAAGGAACCAGAAAATATACAACCCACCAACACTTTTTTTCCCTTCCATTTTCCGTCTTGAAAATTCAAATCTCTTCTTCCAAACAAACAATTTTCCCAAAGAAAACCGGTGGGGAGGTGGGCCCCATATCATCCACCTTCTATGTGTATGTGTCTACCTACCAGACCAACCAAACATCTACTATACCAAATCCCTTTCTTAAACACCTTTCACTATGTACAAATGCCCAGCTCACGAAAACCTGTGCGAAGCAAAGAATATGCCCTTTTTTTGATCAATCAAGAATAAGATTTGATCAATCCCAAGTTGTATAGATTCCTTCTCACGAGGCTTCCAAGTGATAACAACATGGCCCCACCAGCCCCCATCGTAGCCTCCTCCCGTTCTGCCTTTTGATGATAGATCAAGGGCAATTCCTTCACTTTCAATTTACTCAACCCAATCTTTTGTCGAACAGATTCGATGATCTTTGAATCAACTTGATTCCCAAGTGCATCCGTGACGTAAAACACGTTCAAAGCCCTATCCAATGTTGTCGATATCTCAGCCCTTGTCACATTTAGGCCGTTTTCGCGGAAGGTTCGTGTCACATCAGCCAATAGCCCAAGTCTATCCTCGGTACAAAGTTCAAGCCTTACACCCTGTTGACAAGAAGATTCCATTAGGCTAACAAATCGAGAAAAGAAAACATGCTAAATCAAGACCTTGCCTTGGGGATTCCTTAATACAGAATAAAGGCACAAAATATCACCTGTGATGTCCTCCTCTCGATTGCAGCTTGCAAGCATAGGATCACACGTTGCTTTTCAGCTTCTGAATTAATCGGAGTTCCATCCATGTGCCTAATGAAAAATTCCTGAAAAAAATTCATAGCAAGATACATAAATTTCCCTTAAAAAAATAACATGAAACGAAGCTAATATACTAAGTTGAAAAATTATATACCAGGGAGGCACTGTCTCCAGCCGTGTTAATCGTAGCATGGAAAACAACATACTGCATGTCCGTCAATGTGCAAACGACGTCAAACAGAAGCTTCGTCCGGTCCTTACACTGAATATTCACAACAGAATAACCCTTTTCCAAACAATTTTGTACTGCTACAACCAGGGACTCATCGCGAGTTGTGCTACACGGCTTCCTCTCGTAATCACGATCAGCAAACATCATCTGATGAAGCCTCCTTTCTGTATGTGTAACAGCCAAGGAAACTGATGTTTTGGCACTACGGATATCATTGTCGCCCTTGAGAACATTCCTTAACATGGCCTCGATTCTATCAATTTTCTTTGAATCCTCAATCGGGGATCCAGAATCATTGTCCTTAACATAAATTAAGGATGCTATTCGACCATTGTGTGTCCACATTTTAGCTTCAACAACATTGCACTGTAAATTCGATAGCACTGCAAAAACCTCGGACAGAAGGCCAACTCGATCAGTACCTGTCAACTCTAATGCTGTAAGTCCCTCGAAGCTTTTCGATCTACCATAATGAATTGTCCCAAGAGACTGTATTAACAGTAAAAAACAGATGCAATCAGCCCAATACATACATAACACAGTAATGCAAAGGTCAAAATTCGAAAAACACAGTAATTAATAGTTACCTGTTCAATGTAATTGAGGACACTTTCATCAGTTAATTTGTTTCCATCCAAATCAGTCACATGAAAAACTGTAAAATGAAAGAAAACGAAACGGAAAAATGAGTAGAAAACCAAAGAAACCGCTCCCATTAATTAAAGATTAAATTCTAATAAACCACACGCTTGAAGGCGCAAGCAAAAAAAGTAGCTTACCGTCCATGAACCACCGACCATCAGAAGAAATGTAAGCTTTCTTAATTGAAAGGTTCAAATCAGTAAGAACTTGAACAGCTTCAAGAAGAATCCCATGTTTTCTAGCACTATCAATCTATAAAATTAACAAGAATTAACACAAATAATTAAATAATTAATACAGATTTGGTGGGTTTCTAAGAAGGGAGCATACCATGACTATGGTGGCGTCTGCACAACTGGCATTGTCGATCATGACCCTGAAAAATCAATGGAGAATTAGTCAGCGAAAGGGCATTCAGGGGAATATGAAATTCAGACACGGTCACTGAAAAGTTCGGTGATGTGTGAACAAAGAAGAGAAAAAGTCAGATTAACGTGAAGAAAAAGAAATCGGTGTAATTAATTAGGAAGTTCAATTTAATCAAGGTGAAAATCAAGTGGGATCTTCACTGATTATTTTTTGTCAAAGAAAGTTGCCAAATGGAATGCCCCTAAGATTGGGAAATCCAGAAGAATTAAAATCACAAGGTATGATATGGGATAATATTTGGGGGAATTCAAAGGGAAAGTACCACAAAATAAATAAAAACCCAACAACTTTATTATGATCATGAAATTCATTTTTTTTCCTCAAATTGAGCAAAAAAATTCTGTTCTGAAGGGAAAAATCGAAGAACCTAATCCTTGCTTGCGAATTGCAGTAGTTAGAAAATCATGAAAAACATAGTAAAAAAACTTCAAATTCAAGAAAACCAAAGAAATACAACAAAAAACTAAGAGAATTAAACAACAAACTTTAAAAATATGGAAAAAATTGAAAGGAAATGTTGAAAATGGAAACCGAAACTCAAACAGACAGAGAAGAAGAAAACAAACACATACTAACCTTGGGGTAGACATTCGAAAGAGAAGCTTCTCATATTCATCTACACATGTCCACTCCATACTTCTTATTCGTTCTTCTTCTCTTAAAATCGCAAACGAAATCGAAAATTTCACTTCTTACAACCCTAGTAAAATCTCTCTGAATTAATTTGTACCCTTATCCTCTCTCACTCTCTCTAGAATTTGTGCTGGTTAGATTTTCTCTATCTAAAACTTTCGGTGAAAACAAAAGCTTTGGGTTTCCTCAATTCCTCCTAAAGGAGGCATTATTCTTATATATATTAAGCAGTAATAGTTTATTAATTTTTTACTTTGAATTTCACGCGTTTGACGCGCCAACTAATCTAGCTGCCCGAATTAACTGCCCCTACTGACCTAATTTTCAAAAAAAAAAATTATTATTTTTTATTATTCTTTTCATTTTCTTCATCACTCACAAGTCAACTACCCTTTGCCCCCAATTTGACACGCGTCTTTTTATCCCATGTCTTTGGGGAGCCGTTTAGATTGCCAGCGTGGACAGCAACGTGGACTGGTGAATTTGTGCTTTGCGTGCATATGACTCAATGGATAGCTGTTCCCATGACGGGTGGGTGTGGCGGGTGCAATGGGTGGGTCACAGCATACTATTTTTTAACTAATTTTTTTGTGTTTAAATGAATTAATAAAGGGTTAATATGTAACTTTGGGAGATAATTAAGGGGTAACTTGAAAATCAAGGGTGAGGATTTGCCGACCCGGCGTTGATGATGACGTTCGAACGTGACAAGTGACAACAACCGCATGTATCGGCTTTTCTCTTGTCATTTGTTTTCGGCCGGTTTTCTTGTAACTTTTTACATTGATGGCCAGCTTTTGTAATGCAATTTTCTTGTTTTGACCTAAATTCTTACTTTATTTTCGAAATAATGAAAGGATACAAATAGTTTTCACTATAATACTTCATTATATGCGAGTGACGATCAGGGCGGACGCAGACAATTAAAGTTAGTGAGCACAATTGAACTTGTAAAAAAGTTTGGAGAATTTTTATAATCGAAAATTTACATTCAAAAAATTCATACCCCATATAATTTTGCATCCAAAAATTTACATGAAATATAACTTTTTCGAATGTAAAATTTTGAAAAAAATTTATGTCATATCCCATATAAATTTCCTAATAAACTAATGTAAATTACATTGAGAAATTTGTATCACAAAAATAATAAATGTTAATGAAATAATTAAATATTTTTAAAAAATGCGAGTTAAACGTCTCTTTTTAAGACGTACGTTTGATGCATTTTTAACTATTTTTTATATCTGTTTGAAGTTTGAACTATTCGATATGCCTATAATGTAGTTCTCGAAACGAGTTTTGAGATGATATAAGCGATTTGTAGAATCAACTACCGTATGATCGTCGGAGAATTTTTAAAATTAGCATGTTATCGAAATTCTCGAAATACTAATTTTAAACCGCCTACATTGACAAGTCGTAACATTTGTTACGATTGATCGTTTCACACGCCGTTAACGACATAAAAAATTAGACCGTGAGCACTTCGAAATGGTATTAAAAATGCAATATTTCGATTTCGTTTGACATCTTATAATGATTTCGAAAGTTGAAACACGACATAGAAAGAAAAAAAAATTATTTTTTATTGTAGAAGCGCGTACTATTATGTAAAATTAAAAGGTTATGTGGTCAAATGAGCAATAACGTGATAATTTTCATAGCTCGTGATGTGCAAAAAGTATTCATGACGTAACCCTTGGTTAATAATTTTACATTTTTGAATTTTGGAAGTATTAATTTTACCTAATTTGATTATGAGTGAAAGGTGGTGTTAGAATCTAATACAATCTTTAGAAGTTTATAATAAAAAGATGTAATTGAAATGAGTGATTCCATTTTGTCTTTGGATAATTACCTAAAATAATAATTACTCTTTTATTGACCTTCGGTAAATGTTTTACCTGATTATTTTGGATAATTGGCTATTGTTTCTCTTATTTAAAAAAAAAATTACAATCTTAAACATATTTTAATTTGATAGAATGGGAACTTGCAAGAATAAGCGATTGATTCTATCCATATTAATTAAATGCATTACAGTTTTTTATTCTACATTTTAAGTAAAATTACAAAGTTGATTCCCTTTTATTCTTGGAAAATTGGTAGGTTAGCTAGAGATTACTCATCTGGTTTATAAACATATCTACATGACATATAAAATCTACAACAAATCACGGTATTATAGCTCACACAATACCTCAATATGTTCATCGAAGGGTCTGACTTTTGAATTTGTTGTGAATTACTGCAACCCCAGACGGATTATATAGGTAGTAGAGCACTTTCTGGTGCAGATGTTCACCATGAAGGTGCAATTGCAGAGCATACTTATATTTCTACTTAGATCTTACTTCATATATATATTTGATATCACATAAAAACATCTATATTATTATATAATACTATTCAATATTTTGTAATATTGCACATCGAAAACTAAAATATAAGACGAGTCTAAAATATTTTGTAGGTAGGATCGAGCAAATGAATTTGCCAAAACAAAATGTTCGAAAAATTGATGTGGAAATCGGCCAACTTATCCTAAAATTATTAATGGGTTTTGATATTTCTGATTTTCCCTACGTGATTAGAATGGATTTCCAACTAATTCTCAATTTTCCTTAATCGATCTACAACTGTCCAATTCTTATAACATTAATTATTTTTTACTCCTTTACCTAACTTCATTAAATAGAATTAAATTCAAAATCATATTATAAGATTATGCCAATGCGTGACAATATTTAATTGGTCTTGACAAGCAACTAAACGAGCATGACATGAAAACACACAAATCGTGGGAACACGCACTTATTTTTTAAATTTAGTATTAAAGGCGTGTTGTAAGAATGCGCGGGAAACATGGGGACCCTTGATCACGTGCATGCCATGTACGAAATGCTTGTACGTGTTGCCCTGTTTTCCCTCACACCCACTGCAATATGACACACCACCAAACCATGTTCTAGTATACTATTCATGCACGCTCTTAAAATTTTCGCTATAAGATAGTTGTGAAATTATATGTTCGAAATATTAATGTTAACACGGGATACTACAACTATAAAATTTGCAGTAAACTTCGACAATGTTGGTGAGGTAGGTGAAACAATTGGTAAGATTGTCTTTAAATACATAATTGAATATGTGTATGTTAGATGAGAGAATTGCACGTCATCCTTTTGTAATAGGTAGTTGATGGTAGAACGTCCTTATTTGTTCGTATTCTACTTTTTTGAGATTTCTTTACAGGTAGCTATTATACTTGTAAATGACTTAGTGATTAGGATGTCGGTAATTCATTACTTAAAATTTCAGTTCGTCAATCACTAGATGGTTAGCTGGACAAGTCACCCTATTAGAAATTGCATGGTAGATAACACCATTTTTTTAGGAACAGAATAACTTGTGTAGAGAGAATTGGTCCACTATCATGATGAAGGGTTTAGATGTTGTTCTCCCACTTATAAATGATTCGACGACTCGAACGACTAAATAAAAAATTCAAGTTGTGGGTATCGTTTAGCCATCTCACTAATGGTTAATTGGACAAGTCACCCTATGAGTAATATTCAATACTCTCGATTTTAGCCTCATATTTTGGAATAACATTTATTGAAGAATGTGTAGTTAAAAAATAAGAATTTTTTTGAATTTACTTGTAATATTATTTTATTGAAGAATATGAAATTAAAAATAAAAGAAAAAAAATATATTTTAAAAATAATGAGAAATCAATAAATGGATACTTTTTCACAGTAATCACAAGAGGCAATTTTTCACCACTGCCACCATCCTGACGGCGAGGTTAAGGGAGTTGTCATGGCGGTTCACGGTTGACATTTTAAATAGTTTGGCAGGAACATGCTTCCTCTTTTATGATCTTCCCGCTAAATCATGAGTGATCGTGGGACATAATCCTCAAAGTCGAATCTGCCGACTGGACCACACATATCTCATTGGTTTGACGTGAATAAGTCGTGCTGGACCAATAATAAAAATAATTAAATTCATCCGGCTTCTGCTTAGTCGAAGGGACAAAAGCTGAGATTAAAGATATTTTGACACGTGGATGACAGCTCATTCTAAAAATACCCGCCAAATTTTAAGCTTTTTTATTTTTTGTTTTATAGCTTTTTGACCAATTTGTTAGTGGGTAATTCAAATATTTTGGAGGGAGCAAATTTTATTTTTTCAAAAAAAATTATTTATACAGTGGCGCCGTATATTACTCCGGGTCAGCGGGTGCATGTTTTCCTCAACCATGTTTGCCCACAAGATTTTTTCTCGTAGTTGCTGATTAACTCATAATCATGTGATTTTTACCGTGTGTGAATAAATTAAATTTCATATCGATTAAACATAGAGTAGGTGACGAGCTTTTCGTAGTGTTAAATTACGGAAAATATGTCACGTCTGAATGAGCAAAAAATTCTTTGGTAGGAATAATTGCAAATGAATTTGGGATTTTTGCGTTCAAACATTTTAGAAGACTTTCCTTGTTCTTAAGAAGATTCTAATTATGAGAGAAAAGTAGAGGGAAGGAAATGTGAGTTTGATTTGTTTGACCCAATTCAACTTTTACTTGTCATAAGATAATGTATGGAGTTTGAACATAATTTTCTAATAAAAAATTGAAAGATGAAACCGTTGATTCTTTCAAGAAATTAATCCAATTTTCGAAAAATATTTATTACATGAGATTCAATTTCAATGTCATCGTACTACAAGTCATCTGCAGCAATACCATATTAGTGGATTGTGAAACGTGAAAGAGACTCACAACTAATCTTATCTTGACCTTAAAAAAAAAGTTCGAGAAAGACTCATTTTATATAATGAAATGAAAATAGAAAATTAATTGTATGTCTCGTGCTATTCAACAGTAAGATAAAAAGAATAAGGTCCCCACTCCATCCTATTTCTAACTCCCTACAAAACAAATAGTAAACATATTTTGGGACCGCAGGTTATGTGTGTGCACTTAGAAGAATGCCTTATGATTTCCTATAATGGGGTGATCTTACATTATGCTTTCATGTAATCTCTTTCCAATGAAGGGGGCGCGATTATTTTATTATGTGTGGGCCATAAAGTGTGAGGGAAAGATTGTGTGAAATGTCTGTATGCGTTATTCCCTATTATGGCATACCTAGGCTGAGACAATGGATGTATTTGTATGCAACTAATTTTGCAAAGAAAAACTTAAGAGGAAATCAAAGATAAGAAACTATATAGCTTGCCTTTGAAGTTAATTTTTTGGTGCCTTAGTACTTATTTTTTTCATATGCTACTTATAGGATATTGAATCTATTAAAGAAAAACCTAACACTTCTAACTAATTTCCAATTGTTCGGTAATTTTTTCCTTGGGTTAAAGTCCCGCAACGAGCGCAACCCTCGTGCTTAGTTGCTACTTGCTATTGTTGAGTTGTAATCCTGAACGGATTAATGATGATAAGCCGGAGGAAGGTTAGGAACACAGGATATATGAACTAAATTAAGAAATATTTGAACTAATGATTCATACCTAATATTCGACCAAACGTGTTCGAATTGGCATCTTCTTGTTGCTTGGGCCATTTGTGTGGGTTAGTTTAATCGATCGACGGGCATATATTGATTCAAATTTGATGTTATGTGTTTTGGTTGATCCGAATCTCAAGTGTAGTAAAGTTTGTAGCTTTTTTCGTTTCAATTGTTCATTAGATTAACACTCGAAAAGCGCAAAGTTTGGACTTAATTACTGACAAGTTTTGGTAGACCTAACAACTAATTTTGTGCTAATAATAGTTGCATTGAAACTTGAAAGGTTTGCAAAAGGACGCGCAGTACATGAATATGATCAAAAAATTTTAATTAATACGTCCTAACAAATTTAGATATATGTTAAATGAGACTTGCCAGAGGGAGTCTTTTTCTAACAACAGGAATGGTGAGATTTGAAAGGTACCATAGTAAATGCAGAATTTAACCAAAACCCTAGAAAATACAGGACAAGTCCCACCAATGACAGCTGGGAATTTGAAATAAAGTGGGTGAAGAAGAATACTACCTCAACTACACAACCCTTCTTGGTATGCTGTTGGTTTAAGAGACTTTAATTTAGGGAAAATCAAGCTGGGATTCTCAGATACCGTGGAAACGACTCCTCAACTTTTGAAATTCGACTTCTTAACTTATTTAACATTGTTAAATTGTGTTTTCATGCAAAATCGATAATGTGGAAGTTAAAAATTGTATGTGGCTTTCGCGGTAATATCCCAAAAATATTAAGCGATTTGATGGTTCTACTCTCCAGCTTTAATTCACGCGAATATACTAGTAATTTTAATATATACGCTGACAATTTTCGTCTCGTTAGGGTTCAATCTCACATTGTGAGACGTCAAAATCTCACTTTTGAAGATTGGAGAGTTAGGTCTAAATTTTTCTTTTAATTAATCTTCTCAAATCTAGCTTTAGGAAAGTTGTGAAAGGAAATATAAAGAGTTTCGCGAATCGGTAAAAGAAAATTTACATTGGTCGACGTGGCTGACATTATTTTCCTTTGTGGTCGATTTGATTTGAACAATAAAATTGGTAAAATCAATTTATGAATTATTTCCAACTAATTTGACATAGTTTGGTATAATATTCGACCATTAATATTTTAATGGTGTTAATTTGACAACTATCAGAAAGTTTTCTTAATTAATGCTAATTGCTCAGAAGTAGGAATATGTGTCGATACAACATTCAAAACGAAGTATGAAAAATGGTAATTGCATTTCCATTCTTTCTTGAAGAACACTGGCCATGGATCGAATTTCCTCATTTTGATTTTCGTTTTCTTTCTATACAACCTCATTTTCTCACTTTTTGTTGGCTGTCTGATACGAGACTCAATAGTCCTAGCTATTTATTTTCGCCACTTCAATTAGGAACATAATTTTTAGGGATAAAGCTGTTTGTACACTAGATGTACGTACACCTGTCTCACATGAATAGTGTACGTGAATATTTTTTTGTGTGTGGGACCCTCCTCCATGTGAGGGGGGTGTAAAAGATTGTGTGAATGATTATGTACATGTAGCATGATTGAATTTTTAGTTCGACTGGCATCTAACCCATTGTCTACACTAAGATCTCACCCCTACTAAAATTATTGAAAAAGATGTGGGCGAATCCAATTGTGTAATTGAATACTAGCAAATCTTTTGTGAGATATGATACTAGTGCAAGTGTGAACGGTGTTATGGGTTTGGTCTCTAGAGTGTAAAGGGGGCGGCAATAGAATTAAAAGGGTATTTAATTTTCAAACAGGAGGAGATCTAATTGGGTTGGTTCATTTATAACGAACAGGGGAATTAGGTCACATGAACCAAGTGACACTGATAATATTTGCTTCCTAGATATAAATAAAATCACATGACACAAAAATCCCTTGTGTCCCTTCTTACATTGAATTTATTTTGATTTGGATAAACGTCGAGAGTATGGTTGATACTAAGTTAATACGCTATTGTCTAGTCTAACTTACTGAACATGCTATAAATAGATGGTTGAATATCATAAATTATTCACTTACTATAACTGCCTTCAATTTAAGGGTCTTGGTCCGTTTTGGTTGCTATAAACAGTTCATTGGCATAACTTATAAATCTTTGGTAAGTCTCACCCTCCATCTTTAGTTAGGGAACCATTGCCTGCAAGAAAAAGTCAAAAAGAAAAGTAGACTCCTTGGAGGGCGGTTTAGATTGTTCATGTAAGATTATGATCTTAGGCACAACTTTGGACACAATTGATCAATTTGACACTTGATATAAGATTCAGTTGATCGGAATAAGAAGTTTTGAAAATGATACACAAAGAGCACTTAACATGGACAATGAATCACATTGACCAACCAACCACACCTTCTAAAGGCTTAAGGGTCGTCTAGTTGGCCATCACCTACTTGAAACCTGGATGAGAATTGAGATCGAACACTTTCGACTAGGCAATTTAAGTGGCCAGTAAATGTGGATACTCTTTCAGGTTAGATTAAACTAAATCTTGAAACCAAGTTAAACCTCTAAATCATTTCACAACATAGATGAACAAGTTTCGATAGCTCTTCAAAGTCTGAGAGTCGTCGCATGAAAACACCCAACCATTGTAAGCAAAAATATATTGTGCTTCCCTAATGGAGAACGATCCCATAGAGATTATTAAGATTTGGGGGTCCATCTTAAAAGGTCAACCTTATTAAGAGGAGTAGCCCAAGATCTTTATTAATTGGTCTGTGTCAACATCTTTATTCGATGTGGGATTGTATCCCTTAACACGCCCCGCAAGATGGTGGCTCATTTGAGCAGACCAATCTTGAAATTCACGTGCTCACTTTTTGAAATCTTACCGGGATCGAATAGCTCATTGGAGCATAATGGACTCTGATACCATATTAAGATTTGGGGGTCCATCTTAAAAGGTCAACCTTATTAAGAGAAGTAACTCAAGATCTTTATTAATTGGTCTGTGTCAACATCTTTAGTCGATGTGGGATTATATCCCTTAACAGAGATCATAAAATAAACTTAGACAATTCCAACCAGTTATTTGTATGCTAACATCTCGAAATTCTATCATAATCACAATAGTACTTGTGATTACATTCTCAAGCTTTAATAGACTTCGTCTCTAACTTATCCATCAGGAAAAAAAGAACTATACTCTTATCAGACTCAGTACAATGTACCTAGTCATTATGAATATTTTACATGAATGCTTGTACATGACAGAAAGCAAGCATTTCAATAGATCTGGGCTTGAAAACCACAGCTCGAAAAATCGACCCGACCCAACCCGAAATGGGTCGAGTCAGGTGGTTTAGGGATAAATCTAGGTTGGATCGGGGTAAAATAAATTTAAAATCATTGTAGGTCGAGTCAGTTCCTCACAAACCGAGCCAACACGCCCGTCGCTTCAAAACCCAGGCATTTGCAAGGGCAACCCTCTCTCTCTCATTCTCACTTCTTCCCCTTCTTTGTAGGAGCCTTCTTTGCCTTGCCGCCATCTAAAACCATGCTCTACAACAACTATTTGTAGCGATAAAACCATGACCCTAACTTTGAATCAGGTAGGTTGTTTTTTATTTTGCTTCCATTTATTGTGTTAGACAGTAGATTCTTTTCCTTCAATGACTCAATTGCCTCTTGGATCATTTGCATATACACAAAATCCACCAAAATTTCAGATCCAATTTCATAAAATCACCAACCGATGAAAATCAAACAAAATTGAATTGTAATTCAATCCCTCGAAGTAAGGAGGACAAGATGGAAATTGCGTTTTTTGGGTGCAACAGGTTTCTTCTACTAGGGTTCTTTCTTGGGTTTGGCAGACTCATCCCCAACGGTGCTGCTTACCCTAACCGACTCGACCCGACCCGATTCGGGTTGGTTCGGTTTAGGGTAGGATTCGGGTCGGGTTGGTTTAGGGTAAGAGCCCAAAATCGGGTATATCGGGTCTATTTTGGGCCAAACCCGATCCGACCCATTGCCCACCCCTACATATCATTATGGTCTCTATTTGTCGAAAGCAAAAATTGTTAGAATTTGAGTGTGACCTGAATTCTTTGTTGAAGATAATTGGAATTCTAATTAAAATTCACATTAATTAGAATCCTATTTTGAATGTAGTTGTGAAACCTTATTCAAGTTTTCTTGGCAAATTCTAATTGAAATTCATTGAGAGTAGGAATTTGTGTTGGATTTGAAGAAGACATTTCAATAAAGAAAAAATCATTTGAAGGAGTTTGGCTCATTTTCTGTTTTAGACTCCATTTTTGACATTCTACTTAATCTATAACTCTACTATAAAGGTTTGGGCGTCCCCTAATTGCTCTATATATATATAGTTGGCTCTTCAATATATCTTAGAACACGTTAGGAGTTGCTAGACAAATCATAAATATATAATCTTTGTATTCTTTTTTCGTATTATAATAAAATCTCAATTCTCTACAAATTATTTTATTCTTGTATTCTTGTGATCCTTACTTCATATTATGATTATAATATCTTATCCTTTCACAACAAACTACTATTAGAATATTCCAGGAGCCTGTTTGGTAGGGATTCTCATTTTTTTTTACAGTAAATCAATTCTTATTTTCAATCACACATTCTTCAATAAAATAATATTTTTCATCATATCAATAATTTTTTCTTCTTTTTCAACCACACATTTCCCATCATATCACTAATCAAAATCAATTCTTCCCCCAAATAATCCCTACCAAACAAGCTCCAGTTTTCACAACAAAAACCATACCAAATAGTTGCGGCACATGCATCTATAAAATGACTATCTCTACGCGTCCATCTCTTTAACCTAGGCAAAGACGGCTCAACCTTTATACAAGTGAGTCGATTGCTTAAGTACTCATATTTAAATAAGACCTAAGTAAAGTTTAATTATTTATAACTTGCTCATCCTAGCTAGGGCAACAAAAAGACCAATCAAGACATTATGTTTGTGAATTGCAAAATAATTAGATAGAGACAACAAGACATTACTTAGAAGTGTTAATTATTCATGATACATTCGATTAGACGTAGCCAAATGATGTAATGATTCCTAATATTTTTGTTGCAATTTTCTGTTGATTTGCAAATATAAGTCAATATTTGTCATAATTATGTCTAGATGACAATCTTAACCATGAATTAGAAAGTTTAAAAGCAGAGGGAAAAGAAACTAATTTAACCCAATCAATCAATCAATCAGCTAAGCTATAGTCAAATATTTGGTGGGAATTTTTATGTGTGTAGAATTTTATTGACAAATATTGTGAAGCTAAAAAATTGCCATGGTCGTGTGGCATGGTATCATGTACATTCACTAATATAATCATCAAATTTGATCAAGATTAAGTCTAACTAGCACACTAGAAAGGTTTTAGTCAAGAGCATAACAAATATGGAATTTAGGCCGCAATCAAACTCTTATGGAGACATTTCAACATGTAGGGATGGCAATTGAACAGAACGGGTTTGGCCATATTACCATCCTCACCTTGTCGGGAATTTTCGAGAGGCAACCAGGGATTGAAAAAAATCTCAATTTATCATCCCGTTCAATCATTTTCTTATTTTTCTGAAATACAACCTAAGTTTGAAAACAAAAAATAAAAAGATTCGAGTGACTTCGGAGAACTAGAAGCTAGGATCATGTTCTACATCCCCGTCCCGTTCACTATTCCGTGTTGGAAAATTTAGGGCAAGTTAATGAAGAAGAATTTTGTCATCCCTGAGAACACGACACCCCAAGTTAGAGGAACTCGAAGAAGATAAACAAAGAAGTCAGCATGACGTGCATACAGAAGCCAACATGGCGTGCATGACGCGCTGACTTTGTAAAATAATTTTATGTTCCTAAAATGTCAGACACGTATTTGATTAAATGTAAATTCCATATGTTAAAGAGCCACAAGATAATTATTCATCTTTACAATATAATAATAATAATAATAATAATAATAATAATAATAATAATAATTTTATCTTATTTCAACTTTTCTAGAAGAAGTCAATTACCTAATTGAATTCTAAAGACGGTTCAACTAACTTTGAATAAGTCTATGAAACTGTTTATTTTTAAGAGTATCGAAGTTGAGCAAATATTAGAAGACTTATTTTCTATTATATTAAATTTGCGCATCGAGGATTCATTTTCCCAAGTATTTGAACTATAGTCATTAAGATAAGTTTTTTTTTTTTTAATCTCTAGTATACGATTAAATTTTCTAACATGATAGTAATCGCATGTGGCAATTTGTGAAGAAAGGTTGCAAGTGGTGCATTTAGGTTGACTTCAAGAATTGGTAGGGGTAGGGTCGAGTAGTTCGGCTCGGATTTATTGAGAATCAAATGGATTTTGTTCTCATTGAAAATTATGGAAGTCAAACCATTGATTTTATTTGCCAAAAAGAATCGAACTGAACCAGGACCAATCGACTGAAATTAGTTCTTATCCTCCATTTCAATTCTTATATGCTTTAAAAATAAATAGTAATGTGTAACTTCAATTTTATTTTCACGCTTTTTTATTCAGGCGACAAAATTGTTGATTGTTCACAATATATATTAATTCATGCAAATTCATTAGAATCAAAATTCAGTTTTAGAGTTAGAATAGAGAACTGAATAATGTTATCTAGCACAAGTGGTATTAGAGCACCAATTTAAGTGTCACAATCTGAAAGACTCAATTAAAGGTGAAGTTACATAATTTATTTAATTGTGTCTATCATTTAATGTCACTTAGGTGCCACCTAGATCGGTGCTGTAACACCAGTGATGTTAAATATCATAATTTTAGAGAGGTTGACGATAATTATTTGGTTCTTAGACTCTATTTGACGCACATTAATTCCTCATTTTAATTAAAAAAAAATGCAACTGTTGCAACAGTAAATGCTACGGTGACGTAGCCGCAATATTTGAAAACACAAAAGTCAGCCGTCTTTTGGCATTTGAAATGTCATAATTGTCTCTTTTTAAAAAAAATTTGGCATAGAACAAGTAAATGACAACATGGTATTTTCACAAAATTTTTCAGCTGCTTCAAGCAACACAGTCAAACATGGCTGCCAAAGTGGGCTAGATTCACTGTATAACGTTATAATTTTTTATTCTCATTTTCGAAAAAATGCGCACCAAACAGGGGCTTAATTTTAAGATCAAGAAGTGGACCAATTTTGACCGGAACCCAATTGATTAGTTTGGTCCGGTACGAGTGGTTCTAGATAAAAATGCTGGCTCGGTTCACACTTTTTCCTAGAAAAAAATATAGTCTGCACAGACCATAAAATGAAATGGGGACGCAAAATCTTTAGGAAAGTTTTCCGATCGATCGATATGATCGAGAACTTTGACAAAGGTTAGTCCATTAACAAGTTGGGCGTAGACCCAGGCCCAATTTGGGCTATTGATTATATAGGCAGTGGGCTATGATATAGGGACTGGATTGGTACTACTATGCTCTTTCCATCTTAGCCTTTGTTTCTCTTCCACTAAATAAAAGTTTTTTTTTTCTCAAACTCATTTTCAGTCATATAATAAAATATTTTGTACATAAATTCAAAACTTTTTCTCATTTCCTCCAAAAAAAAAAAAAAACTCTTCTTGATAAAAGATAAGCAAAGACTTACCCGTTTGACACCCATTATTTTGAAGAATGAGTTTTTGAATAGTGATTGATGTAAAGAATGTGTGGTTAAAAAGTAAGAAGAATTTTTTGGTTTATGTGTAATATTATTTTATTTGAAAAATGTGTGGTTAGAAATGAGTACTGTAGAAAAATGAGAATGAGAATGAGATAAAAATGGGTGTCAAACAGGGGCTTAGTGTTACTTTTGTAATTTCTTATATTAAAAAAAGGCAACTATTCCTACGTTTTAATACAAAAATTTGGTGAATACTCTTGCTATACCTTCAAGCAAAACTTGGTCGTCAAAAGATCATTTCACCTTCATGTCCACCTGTAAGGTACCTACAAACTCGGACATCGTTAGCTTGTAAAGGTTACAGTTTCAAGGGGTAGTCCAGTGAAAATTTGCACTCCACTATTTACAATCCGATTGTCAAATCCATTGCCAGGAAAAAAAATAAAAGATTAAGTAAATCGTCTCATTTCAAATATTCGTAATCTCAACACAAGGCTGTAGCATATGGAAGATTGATATACTTTCTAGAATTAAGCTCTTATGCCAGGCCTGTAAAAGGCCGACATAGTTGAGCACTCACATGAGGTGGGTCCTCATTAAAACCCGACCCATTAAAACCCAACATCCATCCACCCCATCTCACAATTTGCTTTGTCAGGCTTTTTACAGGTCTGTCAAAGCAGCATGATTCTACTTTCTATTCGCTACGTGTCAACAAAAATTTTGGAGACAATTCTATAGCTTTGGATTTATTTTTTCATAAAATTCTTCTTCTCGAGAACTAGGAGGATGAATAAAATTGAGTGCGTATCTAATTTTGAGTTTTTTTTTTTTAATAACAAGTGTGAGCAATAGGAAGGTTGGAGCCATCACTAATCACGACATTATCAGCCCTAGTACACGAAAAAGATTTGAAGGTTAGACATGTGTGAGAGGTGTGGCGTGGGGCGTGAATTGGCGACGAATGCAGGAGAACACAATCAAACTTTTAAATCAAACAGGTTGATAAAGGAAAAATATAATTTCTTCTTAGTCATAATTCTTATAAAAAATGATAAGCCTTAAGATACGAATACAAACATAGTATAGTAATTATCAACTTTGTCAATTAAAAAAAAAAAAAAAGCAAATAATACACACTATTCACTAGTTTAAAGTATTAAAATTATTCGACTCCTTTTTTTTTTTTTTTTTGTTCATCCTCCCCTTTTTCTTTATTTTTCTGCATAAATTTTGAAATCAATGAAAGTGATTATGATATAAATGTTGATAAAATTGTTTAAAGTGGTCCCACCAATCCACCACCTATCTTCTTGTCATTTTTCAGTGGTTTTTATTTTTGGGCTTTCGACCAAATTTTTATTAATTGACTAAATTTTCAAAGTTTAACCAATGTATTACATTTTTTCATTAAAAAAAGTCAAAAATTTTGTGGGCACGTAATGCCCACCCTAGTTTCTCCACTGGCGAGAATGCCTCGACTAGTTTCATAGTGGATGAGCACCAGCTGGTTATTTGAAGACTAGAAGCTGGGTTTGTAGCAGCTAGAAAGCAACTTGAAGGAAAGGAAAGGAAAAATAATTTGGCACATTCAAGGGGATAAGACTTGTGTTGAGAGATTTTGCACCACCAAGAACTTCACAATGTGCAAAATACAATACCTTAAGTCCCTGTTTGATGGTTTTTTTTTAAATTTTTTTTTCCTTTTGAAAAATATTGTTTTGAATAGTAAATTTTTGAAAAATGTGTGATTAAAAAATGAGAAAAAATTTGGTTACGTATAGAATATTTTATTGCGAAAATTTGTGGTCATATGCCAACTTAAAAAATGGGTCCCTATAAATATTTTAAAATATAATAATAATAATAATAATAATAATAATAATAATAATAATAATAATAATAATTTGCATTAAATAAAAATATTCAAAATTATAAAAAAAGTAATTTTAAACTTTCAAATGTCTAAATTTAGCTCTATTTGGTGGCCATTGTTTGACAAAAATAATATTTTGAATAATGAATTTTTGGATAATGTATGGTTAAAAAGTAAGAATTTTTTTTGCATTTACGTGCAAAATATTTTATTATGTGAATATGCGATTGAAAATGAGTATGTTGAAAAAAGAGTTTTGAAATAAATTCTATCAAACAGTGGCTTAATTGATTCTTCTAGATTCTTAGATAGAAAATCAACAACTATACTATTATAATCAATATATTTTAGAACTTATTTCTTAATAGACACCATGACAAATTCATTTAACATTTTTTATGACATTATTAACCAAATGTAGGATTTTATCAACTCCAATTTGAGAAATTGTTCACAATAGATGCAATTGTAACTGGTTTTACTAATATTTTTTTTACAAACAATCCATGTATTTGAAGAAGTAAGAGTCAAATCATTTCGCCCTTGTTTGATGGCTATTTTTCAGAAAAATATTGTTTTGAATAGTGAATTTTTGAAGAGTGTGTAGTTAAAAAGTAGAGAAAAATTTTGGATTTACTTGTAAAATATTTTATTTTGTGAATGTGCAGTTGAAAATGAATATATAGAAAAAAGAGTTTTGAAAAAATGTGAGATAAACAGATGTTTAATATAGTCGGCACTTCAATCGTCTTTTTGATTTCTTAAGTTTACAACTCAAAAAATAACTCTTCTCATTATTGAAATTTTAATCAAAGTTCTCCTTTCTATGAATAATACGTTTTTAATGAAATGTATGTTCGACTTCCATTTGAACAATGATTTCTTTATCAATAATCTTGTCAATTCAAATTTAGTTTCTTGATATATTTCAAAAAATAAATCATGTACTTTCAAATAACTAATAACGGCATTAATAGACATGTTCCCACTTTACAATATTTTCCTTACTCTATTAGTAATTGTTATATATTGTACCAAATAATCATGTCAAACAAGAACTTAAAATTCATAATGTCAAAGGATAAACTTTAGTATATCTAAATGCCTTAAAGTCATCAAATGTTTCTACCAAGTGTTTTGAGGCGGCTTTTATTTGTGAAGTTTGAAATTTACTTTTCCGGTGTGTTTGTGATAGTGTCAAGCATTTTACATTATTTCAAAAAAAAAAAAAAAGTTCATCATCTTGTCAAGATGAATTGACTTGATCGATTGCATTTGAATTTTACTTTGTTTGTAATTTTTTAAGAATTATAAATTATAAATTTTTTTGGAGGCCCTCATAAATGCGAGGCCTTAGACGATCGTCTATCCTGTCTATAGTCGGGCCACCATTGCCAACACCAAAAAATTACTCTAAACCTTAAACTCAACCCTAAACTTCACTAAGATTATCCAAGAAATATATAGCCCGAAAGAGCAAAGAATCCTAGAAAGAGAATGAAGGTGACTGCACACAAGAAAAAAGAACAAACTGCCCATCTGTCATGCCTCACCTGTCTAATAAAACTAGTGAGAAGCACGTGCAAGGCACTTGTCATGATGTAGTTGACTATATAATATCTTAGGTATAAAAAAAAAAAATTTATGTCAAACATTAGTTAAATAAAATTTTCTTATAAGTTGCTAAATGTTTCAAGGCAACATTAAAAACTAAAGTAAAAACAAACCACTCTTAAAAAAGAAAAAAAAGAAAAAATTAAAACTTCATCTCTCCGCGCAGCGCATCTCTTCATGCAGCATGGAGAGATATCTCTTCGTGCAAAATGGAGAGAAATTCTCCATGCAGAATGGAGAGATTCTTTCCATTTTGGATGAGATGAAGGAGTGTGAAAATGGAGAAATAATACTGATCGTTACATGAATAGACGGAGAGACTTTCCATTCGGAAGGGAGAGAAACTACACATTTCTCAATTCAAAAATTAATCAGATCAACGGCAAGATTAAAAACAACCAACACCAACAAGACCAAGAAAAAAAAAACAATTAATTAATTGAATAAACGTGCTTCACAATACACCATCAGATTCAGGTTAACTGTTGAAAATTATAATCAATGGCTGATTCGTGCTCTTTTCATGTTTGACAGCAAATTACCTTACAATCCTATGCGCCAATGAGAAGAATCAGGGGTTTCTTCCTTTTACGGGTGAGGCAAATAAAATGAAAGGAAGGTGAAACCGTGCAGCGTGGATTGAAAATGAAAGAAATGTGAAAAAATGAATTGAATGTCTCCGTGCTGCGTGGAGTAACGGAGAAAATGGCAATCCATAAAGGAAGGTGAAACCGTGCAGCGCGAAGTGAAAATGAAAGGAAGGTGAAAAAATGAATTGAATATCTCCGTGCTGCGTGGAGTAACGAAGAAAAGTTAAGGAGTCGTTCTCTTTGTCGTTTTCAAGCCGTTTTCTGTTTTCGATTTTTCAAAATACTGAAAATGCGTTCTCTTCCCTATTTTCGAAAACGCATTTTTGAAAACAAAAAAAAAAAAATTTGTACATAAAACTCAAAACGACCATTTGGTCATTTTCTGTGTTTTCAAGCCGAAAACTCGAAAACGTTCAAAACGCGGAAAACGCCTTACCAAAACTAAACATTGGAAGAATCACAAACAACCTCTCCTCACTCTCCTCTATCACCTCCCATCATTCCACCACCAATTGGAAGAATCAGCAGTTCGCCTCACCGCTGGACTCCACCAACAACAACCTTTCCTCACTCCCTTCTATCACCTCCAACCCTGCAATGTTCGGATTTCTTCCCAGAAGAATGACAGTCTTGAATCCGCGCAACAGGGTCCGAGTTTTGCAAATTTCGGCGCCGTCGGACAGTCCCACGATCGTGGACCACATGGGTTAGTCTCCTCTCCACCTGGTGCACCTTGCCCAACCATGGGTCAAGGCCAATTTTACATAAATGTTTGAATTTTTACGTCAGTGCCTTCATGGAGATCTCAAGATTTTGAATTTTATAGAGATATACAAAATGGTTCTGCATATGGGGGCCCAAATTCTTCAGGAAAAGAATTTTAAAAATGAATCTGTTGAATTTTTGGGAGGATGTATATACTTGGGATTCATCACATACCCTTGTTTCCAATGCTTGTCTACACTCCACAGTTTCAGTTCTTGCAACTGGACTTTCTCCACAATCTCAATGATTAGGAGGCTAATGATCTTGCAGGTTTACTTAATTTGTTAGTCCTATAATCTCATTTCTTTCTGAGACTGTTGACTTCGATTCTGGATAAATTGGATAATTTTCCCCATAAATCATGCTTCTCCAATTGAACTTGTTTTCACATGTATTCTTCTTTTCCTTTAAAGACATTCATATGAAAATATAAAACCCTGTGAAGGTATAAGAATTTAATTGGTCTTTAGTTCTTGACAAAATTAATGCTAATGATCTGTTACGGACGAGGAGACCCCGTAAGTCTTCCCCAAATATTTGTGTTGTGTGCTATGATGACTACCTGTTCTATTTGGATTCAACTTAATGTAACAACCTTTCAATGCAAGTACATTCTTAGTGAATAGTTTTCCTCATACCAATGGGTTAAGGCTGGATAATTATAGATATCTGATAAGGATTGAGAAATATTTCACATTAAACATATATGTTTTCTTTCATTTAATATTCATGATTCCCGGTCTTTTTTGCTATTATTCTTTCTTCTTATTAATAATTTTGTTATGAAAAAGAAACTAAACAAGTTATATAGAATTACTTTGTTCACTTTTATTGTGTTGATTGGGACTGGATGGTCGATCTTGAAGCCATATTTGCAAGATAAAGAAAAGAAGGTTTTGATTATTGTGATTCCACTTCAGGTGATTGCCAATATAGCTCAAGCTTGTATCCTTCCTGTGCAATTATATTTCCTAAATTGAATGATAAATGTACAGATTTTCTCCCATAATAATGTCTAGAGGAAAAGAATTCACACGATTTAAATGTGAATCACTTTGAGGTATGTTTACCTCTTAGTTTTTTCTTATGTCTTATTTTACTCGAATTAGGTTCTGAATATTTCGAACTTAGTAATGCATTTCAATATTTTTGGAATGGAGTTGAGCCAAAAGGGTGGAAGAGTGAAGTTCAATGTGGTAGATGAGAAAAAGGTAGATACTTTTACAATTCATACTCTTCTGGTTTAGTGAAGACAGAAGGTGGAGCAAATATAAAGAAAAAAGGAGTAAAAGGAGCTGTTCATCGTCATTGTTAATTTGTAAATTTTTCATATTTTCTCTTCCTTCGTTAAACTAAAGAATGTTGAAGAAGAGAGTAAAAGAAATTATAAGATCATAAGGAAAGAGGACATAAAGAAGTTTATAATATTACCGTGTCAGAAAATTTAAGAATGTTCTCCTACTTGTTTGCTGAAAAAACATGTATTTTAAGGATGCTTACAAGAATTAGTCACTATCTATTAATCTCTGTAAAAGAAGTGCACTTACATGGTCTTATGCCTCTTGACTACTTCGATCTATGACCTTGGTAAAGTAATTAATTGTCAAACTTGATTCGATATATGGTAACGGGGAGACATCGCTTAAGGTTGCTAAGCTCACTCCAATGCCTCAATTTCATTTTTTGATTTTGTTGAGTTGAGCTAAAGGCAAACTATCCATAAAGCGTATCGATAGAATTGATGTTGTTAACCTTAATTTTCTTGCTCAAAAATCTGAAATTATATACATATCATTGAGAAAAAAATTTAAGATTCACCAACTTCATATATGTTATTTAATACTATATTAATATTAAACTATTAAAATTTATTGAATAATCAAATTTCTTGAATAAAATATTATAAAAAAAAATTATCAAAATTTCAAAGTAAACGCGTTTTCCATTTTTATATTTTCGGAAACAGTTTTTCAGAATAACAAAGAGAACGCATTTTCAGAAATTTCAAAACAGACACTCAAAATACAAAATACAAAACGAATTCAAAACTCAAAACACAAAACTGAAACACGAAGAGAACGGCCCCTAATTGTTTGGAGAAAATAAAATAAAAAACCCCTAAATCAAAACTTGAAAATTACCTCGGATCAAGATTTATGGAGATTTCTTTGTATATCCTGAACCAATTTCAAAATCTGTAGAAACTTTTGAGAACCTTAATTGGAGAAAAAAATATTTAAAAAAATCAATCAAACAGGTGGTCTACGTCAACAAGCAGTGGCAAAAATGATGATGTTTCAGTTTCGATTGATCCAAATGAAGATTCCAGCCTCGATTTGTAAATGAAATCCCAAAAATTAATCAAAGTTTGGACCAACCGAACCTGAATAAAACCTAAATCGAAGCTTGGAAGTTACCTCAGATATGCAGAAATTTCGAACTAATTTTGAAATTTGTAGAAATTTTTGGGAAGATTTTTGAAGAACCATCCCTAACATTATATGCAAATCCATAAAGTTAGCTTCAATGGAAATGCATAAAATTAGATAATTGTGCTATAAGAAACAACAATGATATGAAAAAAAATCGTAAATTTGCTTTATAGACACTGTCAATCGAGCCCACAAGAATTTGATCAAGAAGAGTTATGTTACAAGACAATATATTAATAGATGTAAATGCTCACATCAACGTAAGGGGTCATACCTGAATGCGATTGCGATGAGCAAATTCTGACACTGGCCTCTGTTCGGACAAAAATATTGCTACAATCCAAACAAGACAATTACAGAATCTATAGAAACATATACACAGACGTTCATACATAAACATAAGATTAGATGATTGTTTCACAACAAACTTATAAAAAATCAACACAAACAATCCGACGAAGATATGTGAATATATAATGAAAAGAGTACATTTTCACACCTAATATACAGCATTCCAATAATTAACCTCCAATCTAGAACTGTACAGATACAGAGCAAGAGAGAAAATTTAAACCAAAGAGAAAAGTGCTTGAGAAGAATGAAAATGGAAACGACGGTGGAACTGTTGTGAGCGCTTCACTCGAAGAAAGAGAAAGGAAAGAAAAAGAAAAGGGAATGGAAAGATCAAGAAAGAGAAAATGAAATGAAAAAGGAAGAAATGACGAAGAAAGAGAAAGGAAAGAAAAAGAGAAGGGAATGGAATGGAATGGAAAGATGAAGAAAGAAAAATTGTAATGAAGACAGAAGAAATGACGAAACTGAAGATGAAAAGATAGCTCTCTGACAAATACAGCTTCCTTTCTCACGAAAACATCTAAAGGACAAAAAATAAAATAAAAAATCAAACAAATTATAATCGTTTCTTGGAAAAGAAAAATAACAAAGAATCAAACGAACAAAATAAATACAATTGGCTGTAGTCTTAGCAGGAGCAAAATCAAATCATAATCCATGCATTCACTGTTCATTATGAAATGGCTCAGCTAAAATGGCCACTCGGCTCGACTCAACTGACGATGGCCATTCGACTTATGAACAGTAAAAATGAAACTCGTTCTTTTATATAGTAGTGATGAGGAGGCAACACATAAATACCAAGATTGGGGCACACAACAAATGGTCCGATCACGTGTAAATGGGTTAAAGCCTTTAATGGGCCATCACTTACAGTCGACCATGAGCAACTGATTCAAAGAATTATCACTTCAAATTAGGGATGGCAAAAAAAACCGCCCCGCCCCGCCCCGACGGTGCCCCGCCCCGAATGAGGCGAAAAAAACCGCCCCGACGGGGTTGGCGGGGCGGGGCGGGGCGGGGCACGGGGCGGGGTGGGGATGCCCCGCCCCGAACCCGGCCCGTGAAAGATTTAAAAAAAATAAATAAATATATATGTGGATTTTTTAAGGAAAAAAAAATTAAACGGGGCGGTTTAACGGGGCAAGGCCCCGCCTCGCCCCGCCCCGCCCCGCCCCGCCCCGTTTAAGGCGGGGCGGGGCACGGGGCGGGGTGGGGTGATGGCGTGGCGGGGGTGCCCCGCCCCGTTGCCATCCTTACTTCAAATGACCCATTAAAGTTTTGGGTCTAGCTTTTGGTTTGGGTTTCATTTTGTGGTATTAAATATTAAGCCCCTGTTTGATCCACATTATTTTTTTCATTCTCATTCTTCTACTTATTTTCAACTACACATCCTTCAATAACATAATATTTTTTATCACATCAATGACTTTTTCTTATTTTTTAACCACATATTCCCCATTACATCATTTCAAAAAAATGCATTCTCCCATTTTAATGTGCACCAAACGGGTTTCAATCCTTGTCCGGAGCCTATGAATATAATTTAAACGTTAAAACATTGCTGCCCTTAGATTTATCGGATATCAACAAAAAAACCCAAGATTTATGGTTTATGAGCTTCTCATGAAGTTGGCCGAATATGACAGGAGTAACGAGCATGAACAACAGAGGTAATGCCCTCGTACTTAGAAATTAATCCCTCCATGGACTTTGATGGCTAGATCTCCAGAATTCAGGGATGTTCATAAGTGCCAATTTGTCCTCGTGACACCTGAGAGTTTGCATATGTTTAGTCATTATAACAAACATGTGGATCCGAAGGGCTAAGGGTGCTCCTCATTCCATAGTATTCTGGTAATATAAGGTGGAGTTGGGTGACTAATCAGAACAATTAGAAGCTCGGTAATCAATAGAAACACGGGTTAAAGTTCGACCATTTGATTTTGGGTTATAACCGGTTATTAGTTGTTGTATTCTTGATAGAAATAGCAGAATTATGAGGAACTTAACTTCTATTATATTTACAAATTAATCACAGAGATTTAACTTCTATACCTCTGTCTCATGCTGCAAATTTAATTGGTGTTCTGTTCTGAAAATAAGACAGTACTATCAACTATTGCCAAACTCTTATGATCTTCAGTTTTATTAACCACTAGTTCTTGCTCATGGCCAATGAGTCTCTGTGCCTTCTCAGCTTCTTCACACCAGTTGATTCTCGCAACAAACACCAGCAACAGAATCAAGCAAGAAACCATACCTGCCAAGAACCCCATCAACAATCCCCCCAACCCGAGAAGGATTTTGAAGGCTAAAATCACTCCCAAAGGCAGAGCCAGCATATAAAACCCGCAGAGATTAGCGTACATGGCCAACCATGGTCGGGCTGTTCCACGCACTATGCCTCCACAAACGGCTAAGGGAAAATTAACGACTTCTACTATAGCCATTAGCAGCATTGTCTTCTTTACAGTTTTTATGATCCCCTTATCATGGCTAAATAATCGTCCCCAGCCGCCTCTGGCTGCCACCATTGTTGAGCCACCAATAAAGCCGCACACTATGCTAATGCATAGAGAGATGGATGCTGACCGATAGGCCAATCCAGCACGGTTTGCACCTATTGAAGACAAAATTTATGTTAGGTGAACACAAGGCATGATGCTACTGATTTATAAAATGGGCCATGCTTGGTGTACATAATTTTTTGTATATAGAGGTGTCATTTCCCTCACATGCCCTTATGTACAAATTTTTATGTACACCAAGAATAAATTTGTGCACATGCGAGGTCATTAATGGTAAAAAAGAATGTGCCGAGCGTGTGTATTAGAAGACAATATTCAAATAATTAAACTTTATTGTCTCTAATGCCTTGAGTTTTTCGAGGACGTGGTTCAACTGTACCTAGTTCATTTGACACGCGAATTGATGCACAAGTTGCTAGAGAAAGCATCACAGAGTACAGCAAGTAGTCGAAATTCAACACAATTGCCAGCACTCCTACTGCTTGTTTCGCATTCTGCAGGCGCCCAGTTAGCAGGACTAATATCTCGATACACCACCACTCGAGACAAGTTGTTAGGCAACATGGCACTGATAACTTGAGCAACCTCGTCCAATCGTTAATCCCATGCTCCCACCAGCCCCCGTCCTTCCATTTCCCGCCCTTTCTACGCTCTACTACCAACATGTACAAAACGAGCAATATCACAATTAAAAGGTCAGTTATCCACACTGCCATGGAAACTCCCTCGAGACCTTTTGCCTTTGAAAGTAACACGTTGAACGGTATGTGCAATGCTACTGCCATTGCTGAGCTCAACATGATTGGTACTGTTATGTTCTGTGTACTCAAATAGGCCTTTAGAGGACCTAATAATGCAGTTATAACCAAATTAGGGAGGAGATAAATCAGATAATTCTTAGCAGTAATCGAAATATCTTCTTGTTGGCCAAAGTGAATAAGTATTTTATCAACATTTAGCCACAAGAAAGCAATTGGAACTGATGCTGCTAGTAATAAAGAAGTAGCCATAACAAGTGTCTTATGAAGGAGCTTAAAATTCTTAGCACCAAAGGCCTGCCCACATATCGGTTCCATTGCACCACAGAGCCCATTCAATACAGAAAAACCTGTCACATTAGCAAAGGTGAAACCGAGGGTCCCACCGGCCAGTGGAAGCTCTCCAAGCCGTCCCAGAAATGCGGTGGTGATCGCTATTTTGGCGAACCACGTGAAATTCATTGCTACCAACGGAATCGACATTCGCCATTGCAATTTAAGCTCTGAAAGTGTTGAGTGCAAGGTGTTTTTAGGCCATTTAGGGGATAGATCAAGCATTGGAGGATTTTGTTCTACTTCTACCATTTTTTTACTGCAATATTGGGCACAAAATATTAGTGGGATTGTGTCTAATATAGAAATTTTGTTAGTCGAAGTGGGAATTGGATCATCAATTAATCATATGACAGATAAGAACAATAATGGAGGTTGAGTGCATGGGTTCCGTGAAGGTTTTCGTTTATAAAATTATGAAAATTTCATGGCTTTTGTAACGGCCAATAAAGGAAGAGAAAAGACTAGTGGGGAAAGTATGTAGTGCGTGATGAGAATGCAAAAGGGACAAAATATGAAATGTAAGAAAGATGCTCATGAGAATAAAATTGCTTATCTTAGAAATCTCTAATGGAATTCTAACTCCCCCATCTGCATCCTTTTGTACGTTTCCGTTATTGAACTGAATGTGACGACTCTAATTGCATCCCCAATACTTGAGCGAGTCGACACTTTTTTGAATATGAGTCTTGCAAGCAAAAGATTCGATGATAACTACTTGTAATAGAAGACTGATTTTTCTCGGGTTAAGTGGTGTGTGTATACACTAAAGATGTTCGATACATTGAATTAATAGCAAAAGACGAGTAAGAAAATTATCGACTGCTGTATTCAGTTCAATCCCATGTTGTGATAGTGTAATTCGGTTCAATGATTAACATGTATATTTGGGATGAGAGCTACATATAAGTTCCGAGATTTAAAGACATCAAAATGAATGGTACATATCCAGCCCAAAAAGGAACATGATTAAGATGAAAGATGAAAGCCTCATGCCTAGATTTGAACATGATTAAGGAGTTGAAACAATGACCATTTATGATATTGTCTCAATACCTACTAAAGCATGCACAAATTTCTTTTACTATGTGTTTTCAATTTTGGGACTTCTTTTGAATTTCCTTTTCCTTTTTATTTCATTGCAAGTTCTATTGGAAAAAGATAGTTATGGATCCACAGTCATTCACTGGTCATTTTGTATGCCACTTGTAATTGTTCCCCATTTTATAAAGCATATGAACATCCTCTATGGACTGTTGTCTATTTTATGATTCTTCTATCATTGATAGTATCCATTTGTTCAGTGTTAAATCTAGCAATGACCACCCAACTTTATGCTTGACGTCACTATGCCCACCCAATTTGATTTTGTTTCATCATGGCTACCCAACTTTATACTTAGTGTCCACATGTCCACCCAATTTGATTTTATTTCACCATGGTCCTCCAATTTCATAGAACGTTTCATCATGACCACCTAATTTCATATAATATTTCATCATGGCCACCCAACTACTTTTCACAATTTTCATTAATTTTAAAATGGGTAAAATGGTGACTTGCATTATATATAAAAAATAAATTTTAAAAAATTAAATAAAAACTTATTTAAGAAAAAAATTTACTTCGAAAAATAAAATAAAATAAAATCTTATTTAACAAAATGTTTTTAAAATAAAATGAAAACTTTTTTTTAAAGAGTTACTTAGAAAAATAAAATAAAAAGTTATTTACAAAAAGGTCTTTAATAAAATAAAATAAAAACTTATTTTAAAATATAAAAATACTTTTTTAAAAAAATTTATTATATATATATATATATATATATATATATATATATATATATATATATATATATATATATATATATATATATATAAAATACAAAGTTGCCGTTTTACCCCTTTTAAAATTAATGAAAATTGTGAAAAGAAATTGGATGACTATAGTGAAATAAAATCAAATTGAGTGGCTACTGTGACATTAAATATAAGATTGGTTGGTCATAACGAAACAAAATCAAATTGAGTGATCATGATGATATTAAATATAAAGTTGGGTGATCATTGATGGACTTAACCCATTTGTTCACGCTTGTGTTTGTGTATATTTGTTTATGCATAAGTAACAACCATTAATGAAAAACATGTATTGATATTGTGGTTGTGACTAACGAAACCAATCAATTTTTTTCAATGCACTATTGATTAAAACTTTGACTGCTGACTCTTCCCTATTTTATGACCCCTCGATAATAATTAATAACAAATTGTATGCGTTTCTGATTAATTAAGCACTTGCACGCGTGTAAAGATAGAAATTATGATCGCATTGTTGTCAGTTTTAGAGTTTTATCTTAAAAAACCAACCTTGTTAAAAGGAAACAAAAAGGTAGGATTTTTATCCTTAATATGTCTTCGCTAAATGTTGGTGCGTTTGAAATAATAAGCTTAAAGTATAAGAAATTGTTTGAGTTTCAGACGAATCAAATTGTCCATTTAGGCTTTTTCGACTTTGATACATATCGATTTTTTCAGTTTTAATTTTAAAGGTCGACCTCATCAAGAAATGTAACGCAAATCCTTACATAGTGATTATTGTTTAATATTTTTTTAGAATTCGCCTTAATATACAAAACCAATTAATAAAAGCTTAATTTCTTCAAATATAATGATTCAAAAATCAATACTTAATTATTCTCACTTCTACTTGCCAATCCTTATCATGCGGATTTATATTTACAAATCAAATGGTCAAAAGGTTCCACTAATTCTCTGTCTGATGCTAACTTGTGGGGATAAGGGGAAAGATTTAATGAGTAGGAATAACATAATGGCAAAGTCATCTCGAAAGTGGATGCTAAATCGAACTTCTTTTAAAGAGATAAAGAATATATGGTAAACATTCCCAAAGATTTTCAAGAATAAATGTGATATAAAATGTGAATTCTGCGATAAATTCCATGGAGATACCTAGTCTTGCTTTATATTCCAATCGAAAAGCAAAACAATATTTGAGAATGTTAGGCAAACGAATACCTTGGAAAATGATTCGGTTAATTGTATCTTAAATCTTAGGTGACTACATTGCATGTAAAACATTTATAACTAAAAATGAGATGTATAATTCATATGGGGTCCATCATGTATAGAATGTTAGGTGACATAAATACCTCAAAAAATTATTTGTAATGGTTAATTTTGACCTTCAGCTATAAGAGTACGTTTGATTGGAAGGGTGGAAAATTGGTGGAAAGAAAATGTTTTACTGGAAAAAAATTTGCCTAGAAAATATTTTGTAGGGAAAACGATTTCAAGTGTGTTTGATTGGTATAATTTTCCACTTTGAAATTTTTTGAAATTTTGGATTATTTTGTTTACGTTTGGTTTTATTTTATATGGAAATTGTCCATTAAAGTGATATTTTTTTCACAATTGGTTATAAAATTTGTTTCCATTGCCAAAAAGTAAAAAAAAAAAAAAAACGAAAAAAAAAAATTCCTAAAAAATTATTTTTTAATCAAAGTTTAGTGTTCGTTTAGTTTTATTTTATATGAAAATTGTCCAATAAAGTGAATTTTTTTTTTACAATTGATTATAAAATTTGTTTCCATTGCAAATAAAAAATAAAAAAAAAAGGAAATTTTCAGCAGCCTAAAAAATAATTTTCCCACCTTTTAGGTGGGAAAATCATTTCACCTATTTCAAGGAAAAGGAGGCGCGTGGCTTCTAGGTAGAAAAAGAATTGGGTGACAAAATATTTTGTGGAAAATAGAATTCATTTTCCCACTTCCAAGGCAAATAATGCCTATCAAACATGGCCTAAGTGACTTCATCACTCATAAAAAATGAGGTGGATGATAAATATGGGATTTAGAAATGTCTAGATGACATAAATACCTCAATAAATGATTTTCGACGATTATTTTCGACAATGAACTTAAATGTTCGTTTGACAGGTAAAGGTGGAAAAGAATTTCTTCCGTGTTAGTTAGAAAATAAAAACCCATCAAATCCACAGAAATTCTTTTTTTATGAAAACAAAGAATATGCAGTTTAAAGTGGTTGTACATTGGAATTCGATTTTCATTTTCACGTTGCAATCAAACGGTCAAAGTGATATTCGTTTTCTTCAAATGTGATATTTTTCATGGAAAATGTGTCAATCAAACATGGCCGAAGTGACTTAAGTTGGAAATGGTTAGATCTAGCATAATTTTGAGGGGATCCACTTCTTATTTGTGGAAGATTAAAGTAAATTTGTATTTGTTTTTGTGATTACATTAATATAGTAAATTGACATACTTAAAATGATGTTCAGATGAATGAGAAATTAAAAATCAAAATATACCAATTGAAGTTGGGAAGTATTGGAAGGGAAAGCTAAAAAAATTTGTCCCACATGAAAAAATAATAAGGCATATGCTTGTTTATATTTGGCGATATTGTATGAAGGTGTAAGTTTATCTTGTGTGTCCACACAGAGGGTGCAAATTAATGATCGTCTTAGCACCTCTTCCATTTACAATATATAAAGGCCATTTGATTCATGCAGACCAGTCCATTGAGCCCATCACAGAAACCATACAAATCGTTCAAAGTCTAGGCCCAAAAGACATTGCTACATGTACATCAAACTTCACATAATGGGTTACATAATCCTACATGCCACTCTATTATTTGTCAATTTTAAACACAATCAATTTTTTATCCAATTATTTTCTTCCACGTCATTTTATGTAATTAATTATGTACCAATTTTATGTACAAATAGTATAATCCATACCCAAAAATAGAACTATATTTAAATTGGCCTAGGAGATATCATATTCAAACTGCAAGCTTGGAGTGGATTGGTCCAAAGACTTTTCATTCATAGATCGACCACACTATGTAGCACGTACACTATACGTTTACTCAATACTAACTCTCTTGTCAATATGACCACACGAAATGGAAGCGAACTAGGCTTTGTCAGAGTCCCATCGCAAAGGCTAATCTTTGAGCTCGCTACATCATGGGTCGAAATGGGACAAAGCCACCATGCCAAAGACAAGAAGTTCACTTAACAGGTCGAGCCACACTAGGAGAAGGACTGAACCTAGCGACGAAAGGTCAAGCCCATTATGCTCGATATTAATTAGATTCAAGCAATATGTGTCAGTCAAAGCTGCAAGGAAATTCAAAGTATCTCGTCGCAAATTGATAAGATGATTCAAAGAATCTAATTTAAAGTATCAACCTATCCAATGGGTAAGTGCCACCAAATATAAGAACCTAGAATCACGATCCATTATGAATTCTCAAACGGTGAGGTGACATATGCTCAAGGAAAGTAAAAAGATTAAAAAATCCCTTGGCTTTGAATATCTAATCAAAAGGAAAGGACGAAGAAAAAAAGAGAGAGACCGAATTCTTGCTTTTCATCCTCTTGCTTTTGCTTGGCGGCAATCCCTTCACAAAGTCATCGCTAGCTCTCAGCTCTTATCTTTTGTGGTTAAGTACGAGTCTCTTTCTTGTCTTGCTCAAAATTTTTCTTTATTCTCATTTTCACCGTAAAATAGCTCTTAAGGTTCTCCGGCGATCATAACAATACAATAGAAGGGTGGTTTGACAAACAGGCTTCAATTCTATTTATTTATTTTTTATGACTCGGATATTCAAGTTTCGTCCGACTAATCTCAATGAGTGGCGACCTCCCCGTTGGTTCGCCACCCGAATAGATTGGATGTGGTCACAACTTACACACTTGGGTTGGATATTCGGGAAGCGATTCTCTTCCATATGGACAATTCTTTAAGACGTGTGGATGGAACCCTGGAGGGGTGATAGAGTGAACCGTGACTTTGACTTCACATGACATTTTTCTTTTAACATAAATGTTGCTTTCCAGTTGCCGCAAATTTGAACCTCTGATACTTTGTAAAGAACCATCTAGCTTTACCACTGCGCTATGCTCGTGGCACCTGTTGGCTTCAATTTTTGAGGTCTAACATATGGATTTAAGCATCAGTTTTTAGCCAAAATGGAGGATCAAACAATAGACAGGGGAACATGACTAATATTATTTTAACGGCTTTCCATCAGTTTTCTTGTTTTCCATTCTTTTTTTTACATACTCATTTTTAACCAAACATTCACATAATAAAATATTCTAAACGTAAACTAAAAAATACTTCTTACTTTTTAACCATACATTATTCAAAAAATCACTGTTTAAAACAATGTTTTCTTAAAAATTGGCCACCAGGGGCTAAAGACTATTAAGAATTGGGGTTCTATCTTAAAAGGCCAACCTTATTAAGAGGAGTAACTCAATCCTTTATAAATTCATCTGTATTTACATCTTTATTCGATGTGGGATTATATCCCTTAACATGCCCCCGCAAGATGGTGGCTCGTTTGAGCAGACCAATCTTGAAATCCGTATGCTCATTTTTGGAGTCTTAACTAGATCGAATTGCTCGTTGAAGCTTAATGTGCTCAGATACCATGTTAGGAATATTTGGCCTAACTCCACCTAATAAAACCGGCTTATTAGGGGAGGATTGCCCTCACCTTATTAAGTGGATCATTTATATTTTCCCAGTTTGTTTTCTATTTGAGTCATAAGAAAAGATTATACTCAATAGCTTTGATATTGAATGAAAAACGACATGACGTTAGAAGTTGTCCAAATTATTCTATCATATTCTAGACATTTCGAATTCAAAATCAATGAGTTATTGATTAAGGTGTTTTATCTCTATTTGTATTGTATCACATTCCAAGATCGCAAGATTTGATTTAATTCCCTTCCATAATTCAACATGTAAATTTGAGACGATATTTAAATGTGACATCCAATGAAAATGGTCTCACCTCACGGGTTAGTAGGTAACATAGGACTGTATAGAATAATATTGATAATTTCTCCAAGGCTATGTTATTCCTGCTAAGATATACAAGGACTCGGGACTTCATAAACTAGAGTTTAATCTAACTCTAATGACAAAACCCTTGTGTGTGACCAACCTTTTGCATTAGTAACGTGGTTATTTCGTCAAACTAGGCAAAATGGTATCACTTTTAAAGTAAAGTTGAGGTTACCACGAAATGACAACAAAGTGCTGGCATAGAAGGGAAAAAATCAAAATGCACAGTTTTGGATACACAAATTTTGTAACTAAGAAGACAAAAATTGATGATTATTTGCTTTTCAAAGAAAAAATAGTGTAATTTCAATGTTTGGACTAAAAATGAATAATAGAAAAATATTTCACACATATCATTTCTTCAATACTATCCAATCTATGATATAAAAATACTTTAAATCAATTAACTGCGTAATACTGTACAACACCAAACAAAAGATTAACCTTCTTGCTAACCTTGGCTTTATATGAAGATTTGGTTATAGAAAGAAGCATGATCCTTCAATCTTAATCAAGATTTGGCAGAACCTTGATTCATCCATAAAAAAAAAGGGAGAGAAAAGGAAAAAACCAATGAAAAATTAACAGATCAAGAAATTCAAGAAACATCCAATTAATGGGTGTACTGATCTATAAAAAGTTTGAGGAGAGAAATAAGGTTTATTCAATACCTCAATGTATAAAAAATTGTAGGATCAAGAATGCTCGAGCAATAAAGCTAGAAAAAAAATGTTTCTGAAATTGTTATTTTTCTAACAGTTCTTTTTATTTCTTAATAATAACTCATAAAATTCACATGTATAAACTTAATATCAAAATGACATTAATACAAGTATTGAAAATTACAAACACTGATATAAATAGACATCTTAATAAAATTGAATTTCCTATCCAAATGGAGTAGACAAATGTTCATCCCAAGAGAAAAAGTAAGTGTGTTTATCTCTATAAGAATAGTGCGTTCCGAGGTGTGAAGTGGGAGAGAAGGCATGTCATAATTGGGGTTTTGAATAAGATGACCTGGTAATAAACACAAAACCATCCATTCTGGTTCTATATTTGTTCGAATAAAATGCTTAGTCAATTCCATGTGCCTAACTTCCCCAAGAATGGATAACCGAATCTTAAAAAGTACATGGGTTATTTCAAGAAAAGGCTACAATGAGCATGGCGTATATGAAGGAGGTTTTGCTTCAGTTCAAAGAATCTGATATAAGTGTATAAATTTGGACTCTCTCTCTCTCTCCCTCCCTCCCTCCCATTTGCAAAAGGAAAAACTCAATTCCAAGAAACCGTAAATAACGCTCAAGGTAATTTGTCCTCGTTGTTGCCTTTACAGTCTGAGTCTCAAACTTTACCTCGAAAAGGAGCTTTCTTAACAATTGTGCACGTGTATACCAGTATCTACACCCCTAAAAATGCTGGGAATTAACTGCATATGGAGCAAACCCATACCTCATTGTATCTCGTAAATTGTTTTTCCAAACTCACATCGAAACTGTCAATGGCTTTAAATGAATCCCTTCTTCTATGAGTAATGCTATTCATCAACGGCGGTGATGAATGAGCTTAGGTTGTATTTTTATTCATTCGATGGTATGAACAGAAGTTGTGACTAGTTAGATAAAAACAATGATAATAAGAGGTTTTATTGTTTTTATAATGAATTGAGATTAAAAATTCACGAGCTCATCAAGAAACAAATTTTTACAAACTAGTTTAATCAAATTACAATCGTTAATATCAATATCTGATAATCATCAAACTGGAATGAAAAAGCCTAACTGGAAAGATAGAAGAGAAATTTACTGATCATAGTAATTGAAAATAAAGGAACCAAAAACAAACCAAATGCAACTGCCTAAGAGTTTTTAGCTAGGAAATCTTGATGAGTTGAAATGAAACAAGTTGAATTCAAGGGAGTTACCCTTCTATGAGTTTGACTGAATTGGCTAAAATGGCGATCGCCCAGTCGCCCAATAGGCCTCATTAGGCATCTGAATGGAGTTGAGAAGATTTGGTGGCATCCCTTGAAATAAAGAAGGATCAGATAATAGTTGCTGCTGCTGTTGTTGCCCTCCAACACCACCTGGGGGAGATCCAAGTGAACCCCCTTGCACTGGATTGATTGGATTCTCTTCATCTTCAAGTGGGAGCCTTTCATATGCAGCATTGCTGAATGAGGCTGCCATCACTATAACTGGCCCTGATGCCAAAAGCGCACCCACAACGCTGCCTCCCACCACCTGGCCTTGTCCACCGGCTAAATATATAGTCAACCCGGTAGCTGCAGGAGGAGCAGGTGGTGGCAGAAATGATCCGGCCAGTGACAAGATCTCGAATCTTCCATGTAGTGTCACGACTGCACCAGGAGCAGCCGGTTGCCTTAGGGTTACATTAGTTACATTACCACTTCCACTCATAATACACACACCTCTTTGGCGCCTCCGAGCAAAGTTTGCAACACTCTCCAGGATATTACATCCATCTGAAATTTCCATGACATGGGTTCTCAGCGCATTAGCGCTATCACGTGTGATGATGATTGGTGGCTTGGGCTTGTTCTTGGATCCAGCCGGTCTTCCTCTAGGCCGTCTTGTCATCTCTCCTCCCATTCCCATGGAGCCGCCCTCTTCGCTCTCACCAGCGTTCATGTTCATTTCATTCTTGCCTTCATCGCGATTTCGCTTCTGTCCCATGTTTAGGCCACTGGTTTCACTCTGCTCATCTTCAGAATTATGGCCCTGATGATGGAATTGCTGCTGCAAATTGAAATCCCTTGTGTGGAAAGGAGGTGGAAGTGAATGACCATGTGTTGAAGCTGTTACTGGATCCATAATTTCCCTTCAAATTCTAGAACTATTGCTTACTTATATTACACCAAAAGATGAACTTTTACAGAGAGGCCAAGAAATTGAAGTACAATAAAGGGTGTAATGATTTAAAAAGATTGATTAGTGGACTTTGGGCTTTCTGTGTCTCTCCTTTCTCTTACTTTCTTGGTATTTTTTTTGCCTTGTTTAATGAATCAGGTACTCATAGTCTTCACCATACAGAAAAAAAGAAGTGGAAATTTGGGTGTCACCCACCTGATTTCTCCATCTCACCACTTTCACAAAACACTTGACGGCTTTTTACTAAGATTTTCTTTGAGGATTTTCAGAGTTCTTAGATTTCAGAGGGTTATTATTGGATTAGCTAGTTAGGGTTTGATTTTGGTAAAGACGGTGTATGTATGTATATATCGTATCTATCTAACTATCTACCTCAGCACAATGGTATTATTGGTTTTATATTCATTTCAATCCAAGGTTCTTCTCAAAATTCAACTTCTCTTTGTCTGTATCTATCACAAAGTCTCAATCAATGGAGGGTTTTGTTTAGTCTAACGCTAGACACATATAGTTTTGTTCTTTGCATTAATTGGTTAAGGTTTCGTATTTGTGTAATAAGATCGTGACAAGATAATTGTTGACCTCTAAATATTGTTCACCATGATATTTGCATGGAATATAGATTATGTTGTATGTTAAGGCAAAAATTTTCACTCTTAGCAGTTCTTGGTTCGGGTTGCTAGGAATGAAATCGCATGTTGCATGAATATGTAAAATGATAATGAAAATATAAGATTATGAGTTCCTCTCAATAAGTTTGACGTTTAAAAAGTTCAAGCAAGCAAATGAATACGACTTAGGTAGGTTCCGACTTCAGCCTCAGCATCGTTCTCTCTTTCTTATTCTTTATCCGAATCCTATTTTTTCGAAACTTTATCCATATAGTTGGATGCCAAGATTGATGGTTTGCGATTCAATATGTACTAATGATAATAAGTGTAATATTCCACAATTCATAAATATTAATTAGCACATAAGGGTTTGAACTGCTCTTTTATTATTATTATTATTTTTTTAAATTTTTAATAATAAGATTGACCGCCCTATTGCTCAATTTGAGAATGTTGAACCTGAAAGATCATAATGTTTGAAATGACACAAATTTATTTATCTAAATTTTGTCTTCGATATGTATTTGAGAGAAGTGTCCACAATCTCTTTTTATCACACGCACAATGGATAGGAGATAGACCTTTACTTGTTCTACCACTATAAATGTATTGAACAACTTAAGCAATAATTTAAGTTTTGAGAAGAAGTGTGGTTCCTCTGCTTGTACATTTGATGTTGAACCTCCAAATTTCTTTAATTTTCATATGTTGCTTCCACATTATAATTAGGTAATAAAAAGAAAGATCCACGATTATTTTTCCCACACTTGGATATAAATTAGACCTGCTAAATCTTCTAGTGCTACTACAAGTATCCAAAATGAATTTCTTTTTTTATTTTTATTTTTAAAATGTCTATTTATTATTGTGAAAGATGCATAATACCAACATAAGGTTTGTACACAATCCTATACGAAAGATAGATGTGTATGCCATGTATATTTAAAATGAAATTGATATCCAATTTCCAGTGGGTAGGATACTGATATGGTAAGAGAACATTTTATCATGTATTGTTCACTAATGGAAGGAGATTGGAGATGATATTTAAATTCAACTTATAACTTATCTGGTGTACAAACAACTTTATAAACAAATCTATATTATGTACATCCTCGATTCAATCCTTCCACCTATACACAAAAATTGCCTAGTTCACCTCAATATTTTATTTCTTTACCCTTTAATATATTTTCACATGTTCGTCCTCGATTCAATCCTTCCACCTTCGATCCTTTATTTTTCTAGGTTGATATCCTAATCGATTTTTTTCCAAAATTATTGATTAAAATTCTAATATGTGAAAGTCCTTGCAAAAAGTAAGTGACTCTAAAAATTTTCTTTCTTAAACAAAAACTTCATTGAATGAAGAAAAAAATAGCATGAACAATCGAAGAAAGTACACAACAAATCTATGCTAAATCTCCTAGTCCTAACAAAGTACAGGATGCAAATTTGTGAACTACCTTAATATATACCATTTCTAGGTATAAAATAGCACAAATCGCAACTCATAAAATTAGTGCACTATCTCATCTAAAACTTTGACAAATCCTAAATTCGAGATAAATTAAATGTAGACAGACAGCTGTAACAATTAAATTGGGCTGTGATTTAAGATGCAGAAACATGTGTGTAAGTGTAAGACATAGGGAACAAATTTGAATTTTTCCAAGACCCCCACATGCACCACCACCATCATCCTCTTCCTATCTTCTTCTATTTATAAAAGGGTATGGCCCACATGATACGTGTCATTATCCCCACGTTTCTCGGGTCTATTCTTTGAACATTATCTTCTTCTACTTGTAACTGGTCCCTCACCCCACCTGGGTATTGATGTACGATGCACCCTTTATTTTCTCCAAGATTATCTCTCGCTTTAGCATCATACGCTTTTCGCACTCCCCGAATATTTCATTTTTCTTATTAATTTCGCGAAGCTATAGTTTAGATGAGAGACGCAATCATATTCTTTATTATCTACATTAAGTCGAGAATTCATTTCAACTACTATTCATTTTGGTGAAATAGACAAACCCTCATATTTCATTGAAAAATGTTACTTATACATCACACATTGTACATAAGGGGATACATTACTCTCACATGGGGTGTGAGACCCATTGCATAAATTATTTTTTAATCTAAGCGGGTCCCACCCCCATGTGAGGGGGGTGTACTCCCCGATGTACAATGTGATGTACAAGTAGCAAGACCGTATTTCATTAGAATCAATCTACTTGCATATTGTTTTTGTACATCACGTTTCACATCTCTTCCCTGTCAAAAATCTGGCCAATAATTTGAAATAGCGTTGTTTAAATTAATGGCCATGATTGCTATCGTGTCAAATAATATCAAACTTAATATCAACCACAATGTACATGTAGCAAAATTGATTCCATTACTTCGTGTATGTGGTGTGAATTTTTCCCCTAACTTCTCATCTTTTGTTTGGTCGTGAACTTGTTGACCCTTTAAAAGCAATTGATTAATAAAGAAAAGAGATTAAGCATCTTTATCTTGTCTGATTAAATAAACACAAGGAGCTGGTTTAGCATTACAAAAAGCTGGTTTCTTTAGTTGGATGTGCTATTTGACTTGTATAAATTCAAGAAAAAGGATAAAAGATTCTGAAAATGAGTTCCATCCACACCCATTAAGAAAATAGTACGTGTATCCGACCTATATGGTGAAAGCATGTTGGATATATTAAGATTTGTAGTTCTATCTTAAAATGTCAACTTTAATAAAAGAAGCAACTCAAATATTTATATATTTGTTAATAATTTTTATATTTTATGGATGTGGGATTATACACTTTAACATGCCTTACAAAATGATAGTTTATTTGAGAACATCAATCTTAGAATCTAATAGCCCATTTGATATTTAGATGCATCGATTGCTCACTTGTACGTTAGGTTCCATCTTAAAATGCCAATTTTACGAACAAAATAAGCAAAAAATATGTTTCCTTTAACATTGAATACTTACATAAATAAGCCCATGTTTGGTACACATTAAAATTTTCGTTCTCATTCTTCTACTCATTTTAAACCACACATTTTTCAATAAAATAATATTTTCCATCACTTCAATAACTTTTTTTTTTTAACCACAAATTCTCCATCAATTTACTATTCCAGAATACATTCTTTTAAAATAATGTGGCTCAAACACACCCTAAATGTGTATACTCCCAAACCACCTAAAGTCATCATATTCATGCATATGAATTCCCAATGTATACAATAAAATGGTAGCATTTGAGATGGAATAATGTGGGTGTAATTAGTTAGTTATACATGCATACATCACATACGTAAAATTTAGGAATTATGCTTCTTGTACATTTCTTGTTGACATCATCTCTATATGCAAGAAATTTGTCAATTGATTTGAAAAAGTGTTCTTAAAATCAATGTACAAAAATCTGCCAACTTACGTGATATCAAATTTGATATACATGTAGCATGATTGAAAATTTAGGGTTGTTGGGTGGTGGTTGTGGAGTGAGGGCAAAAGAAAAGACGCGTGGGTGGCGCTGACACCCTGTAGGGAGGCAGAGACTACAGCACGAGCAGTGCATGCACCCCTCTTCTTCTCCGGGAGATGCACTGTTAGATTAGTTAGTTATTAATTAAACTAAGTACTTGTCCAGTTGTCGTTTTTGGGATTCTCTCTTTTCTCTTCTATTTTTAATTAGGTTACTGAAACTTGTAATACATCTTTCCACAAATCCATGTAATAAAGATGCTCTCTGTCGGCTCTCTCTCTCTGATACATTTTTAGTTTGCGATTTTTCTATGTTACTTGCTATGAGGAGTGCACCTTAGTTATGGACCTGCACTTCGTTGGTTGTCACATTGTGGACGTTGTTTAAGGACAGATTTTCGTGCTTCAGTCGACCAATTTTATGTTGAGTTCTTTTTTTTTAATCGAATGTTGTTATTAATTTCAGGATCATATATGCAAGGGAATGAGCATGAGTCGAAGGAGTATCTGACTTTCAAGATTAATCATTCTCGTGAGTGTGAATATCGAGAATTTTCTTTAATACCGTTGACAAGACAACAGTAAATGGGTTTCTCTAAATATTAAGAAACTATTGCACGGCACATAGAGTAAGAGTTAGTATCAAATATGGTACGTGTGAGTCAGGGGCGGAAGGAGGGGTAAGGAAAGTGGTGGTTCGCCTCCTACCTAAATTTTGTGGCTCCATCACTGGCGTGAGTAATATGTAGTAGATGTAAATTCGACAAATTATAGAATATAGGTATGGGAAGAGTTGAGGTGTGTCTTCTGTCAGTCGAGCTCGAATCAACTAGGTTCAATAATCCTAAAGGATAACATTGCTTCATAAAACTATGATTTGTCATTTTCCAAATAATTGATAGCTGTTCCTTATTTCTTTCTTTTTTCCAAATGACTTAGGAGATTCCTTGCCAAATGGAACAGTCGTTGACCTAAAGGATAGGGTCTGAAGCAGAAACATAATAATTATGTTTTAAAATGTTTAAGAAATAAAATTTTCAATTTCAAGCGGTGTGAGAGAGAATATTATGTGTTGTTTTTATTTTTAAACTATATTTATACATTAAAACATGCTCATAACCTGCTATATTGCGTCACAATTTACTTCCCTGGCCTGCTAGAATTAAAAATTATGTATTTATCGAATTTGCTAGGTAATATATATATTAAGATAAAGTCAAGACCTAAAAATATAATGAAATTTCATATTGAAGAAAGACGCATGCGTTATGTTCCTCGAAATAGTCCAAATAATAGAATTTTTTCCTCATATTCACAAGTTCAAAAGGAACGGTAACAAAAGAATTAGTTGGAGCCATTATATACATGTTGTGGAGCTCCATGATGTTCGGAATAATGCCCTAAAGGCTACCACACATTTTGCACGATCTACAATTTACTATCTACTTATTATCCACAAATTTCATACGAATAACAACTTATAAGCACTTAAATGCGTTACCAAACAATTGATTTCATAATTTATTCCATTTTTGTTTGTTCACTACAAAAAAAAGGCTCTTTAGTGACCAAAAACATTGGTCGGTAAAAGCTATTTCTTGGTTGCTGAAGACCTTTAGCGACCAAAAAAATGTGGCCACATGATGGTTGCTAATTCAGTGCCGTCGGTGAAACTCTTCAGCAACCAAATAATTTTGATTGGTAAATCCATAACATTCAGCAACCAATGTAATGGTATATGGTCGGTAAAAGTCTTATTTTTGGTTGCTGATAAGCATAACAAAATTGTTGATTTGCATCTGTTGGAAATAAATCCCACATCGCCTGTGGACAATATCTTGGGCCATCTTATAAACAATATGGCAAACCTCTCTTGCTAAGCCGGTTTTATTAGGTGGAGTTAGGCCCAATATTCCTTACATGGTATCAGAGCCTACCACAGGATTGATGTGGGCCCACACTACTTACCCCGTGACAAGGACCAGAAAAAATTACTGGCCTGCACGTGAGGGAGGGTGTTGGAAATAAATCTCACATCGCCTGTGGACAATATCTTGGGCCAGCTTATAAACAATATGGCAAACCTCTCTTGCTGAACCGGTTTTGTGAGATGAGTTAGGCCCATAAATTTCTACAGCATCCTTTTGTTACTAATGAAAGGATGATTGCCATTGCTAATAATTGTTATAACATTTCTCTGTAATTTTTCATTTTGTCTTTGAATCAGTCCAACTCTCATAGTAGTTCTTCCTCTTTTATCTAAAACTCCAGAGCTTCTCTTATTTGAGACTTCTACCCTTTTGCGGTTCTCTTCAACAGTCTTATCAAACTCGTCTCTCCTTTCTAGCTTGCTCTTGTTGATGTCAGAAGCATTTCAGTACAGGAAATTTAGCGAAGGAATACATTGTAACAAGAAAAAGATCCTATCCATTTTGCGATAATTAGCATCAAAAAGTTAGCAAATAAACAATTAGATACACTGGAAGATCTTAAGTTCGATGATTCAACTATATAATTGCTCGTAGATTTCAAACATTCAAAAGCATCTAGAAAAATAAGGAGAAATTTGTTGGAAAATTCGAAATTGGTTGTGACCAATTTAAGTGATTGTTCAAGTAGAATTTTTTGTTTGGTGAATGAGAAATTAAATCAAACTTAAAATATTTAAATGCTTGAAATTGTTGGAAATTGTATAGAATATTGTGGAATATTCTAGAGAATGAGTAAATGAAAAGATGAGTCTTTTCATATAGATCGTGACTCTTGGAGATCATGACTCTTGGCATTATTTTCAATAATGGTCTCTTCATGTAGAGATGTAATTGTGCCTATTTATGGAGAGATTTAAATTCCAAGAGATGTGTCTCTTGGTATGGATGTTCCAACTACTATATATATAGATCCCCATGTGTTTGGATTAACAACAAGAAAGAGTAACAATTCAATTGATAGTTCCATATCATTCCATTCCATATTTTACTTTAGTTCTACATAAACCACTTTGTAGAAGTGATTATTTCTTACATCAAAATCATGGTTATGATAGAGAGGGAACTCCGTTCGAGTTCCTTGGTCTAAGCCATTTGGAGTGCTCCATGGCTTGACGTGGTCGTTGTATCTTGGGAGATGATTGCCGAGAAACCGTTAGCACCGATGCGGGGCAAATTCATCTTAACTTGCCTTGACCAATTGCATCACTTGCATCTCATCTTTCTTTTTCGATTTCATTCTAATTTAGTATTTTGATTTCGGAAAGTAACTAATATTCTTTTGATTTTATGCAAGGTTTGAATTAAAGAATGACACGCGTTCAAGTGGAAAGTGATGAATCCATATTATTATATTCGAAGTCGGTAAATCGCTATTTTATCTTCTCAAATCAGATTTCGGTAAGTCGAATGATGTTTCGATTTCACGCATATTAACGGCATGCTCTTGATGAATATAATATGCACATTATCGGTGTAATATCTCCTACAATCTTAAGATGAATTTTGTGTTGTACTTTATGTTCTAAAGTTATTTTTGAATTGTTGAAATTCGTAAGCCAACAAACTTTTCGTAATTATATATTTGGTTGACAAATTATTTGCATGTTGTATGGAAAGATGTATCTCTCCACATTAAAAATTCTGGAATTAATTTGTCTTATGGCATAAAGTGTTCCGTTTAATTAAATGAAGGGTATGTGAATATTGTCGATATGATATTCTCCACAAAATTTATATAAATGTTAATAGCAACAGAAATTTTTTAACTTGCATGCACCGAAAAAGGTATCTATGAGTTCTGCTTTGACTCATTTGCTTTGACTCATTTGGTTAACTACTGATAAGTGAAGAAAATAATATTAATCACTACATCAACAGAAACAGCAACAATGGAAAATCCGGAAAATATTTTTCCTTTGTTTGTGATGAAGTGCATAAGGAGTTAGAGCTTATGATGAAGTGGAATCGCAAAGGGAAAAAATGATTTCGTGACAACTTCGGGTTTGTCCGTTCTTGAGGAATTGCGTGTCTAATTCGATTGGAAACAGGCTAATAATCACAACTCATCGCCTTTGGCCATGACATTCGTCAGATTTTGGGTAGATTACATTGTTTAGGACATGGATTAAGCATTTTTGTCGTTTATGGTAATTTTTATTTTGGTAATATTTCATTTAATAAAATTCAGATTCATATTCCGTTTGTTGGAGGACGATCCTGAATCTTAGGAGTTTCCATTTAAGTTGTTAGCTTGAATTTTTCCATTTATGGAAAATATCATTTTTTTTTTATTAATTTTCAGAATTTTGCTAGTGTTTTACTATTTAAAGCTAAGCCCCTTGAGGCAGGACATTATTGAATAAAATAAAATTTTAGTGAGTTTTCTCTCATCTTTGTGAGATTGTTCATCTTTCCTATAATCTTCCGCGACGTCAGTTTGTCACTTCATCCGGTGTAGACATTTGTTTGATGACATTAGAGCCCTTGCCTTCTATAGCACCAATTTGGAGGTAAAAAAATGTTTACTGGTTTTTTCATAGCAAATGGAGTAATATGAGATTTAATACCTGCTCTCTATAGCACCAATTTTGGACATTTCGATGGTAATTTATCACCACCTCTGCCCTGTGCAAATAAAAGAATCAGAAAACGTTTACAGGTTTTCCTCTTTATTCTTTTCCAATTGAGATGTATGCTCTTTTTTATAGATTGACAAAAGTGAGCATAAGTACTAACAGCAGAGCCTTGAGATGAACTGCTTGGATCCTGCTTGATCTTTTGCTCTTCAGAATAACAAAAGCAAAAACGTAAAGTGACAGGATAAACGTATCATGTAGAAAGCAAAATCATTGGCCTTTGCATTCTGAAAGATGCACAATATGTTGTGCACATGGAGTAATCCACTATTCCAAGAGAATAAACACTCTGAATCAAGAGCCATGAAATAAATTCATTAGCCAAGCGCACCTTTATTTTGATCTGTGAGAGTACTAGCATGCACAATTTGGGAAGATGCGACAATTCTCTGTCACTGGACCTCGAGAAGTAGAGAGAAATATAATCCATAGGAATTTGTTGAGAGTTGGAATAGAATTATCAGGAACTGTATTGTTTCTGTAGGATTTTGGGACTCCAATCAAACTATTTCCGGGCTCAATTTCACCACCAATCGACACCACAAAGAACAACCAAAGCTCCAAACCACAACCACCAAACCGACACCGCCCACAACCGGTTGCTTAAACGTGAAACTGTTAGATATTTATACAATAAATATAATATGTGAAAGAAATAACTAATTCAGATGAAGTGCCCAATTGGTGAAAAGTGTGGAATTTGTGTGGGAGGTTGGGGATTCGTGTCACATATCTCGCATTATATTAAAAGTCTTTGATTGGGGCATTAGCTTAATTGATTCTAATAATAAATTATTATTTTTTAATCGTTTTCGGAATTATTTAATGGATCAACTAACCAATAAGACATGACAGTTTTTAACTGTCCAGTATTAACACTCATTACCACTGGCCATAAAAATTACAAATAAATATAAGATAAAAATCCTAATATAAGATATTAATTGATAAACTGCAATAAACGAAATTTTAAACAAAGGAAAAAATATCTTGTTTAAGACATGACGATATGCTAAGATAGTAAAAATATAATAAGCAAGCAATGGCAACACGTGCAATAATTGCTGCTTATGAGTTGCAACTCCGGCACCTATTACTCGCTGGCACTGCAACTTGTTCGACTCTTGTTTCTTTAACATCTGTCGAAGCTGCCTGTTTCGGCGGGCCAACTTTTTCTACTTGTTGAGGGGTTTTTCATAACGGCTTTAATCGAGGCAGCTTTCTCTTTGTGATGGTTTATTATGTATATGTAGGCGTGCATGTTTTTAGTAATTTATAATTTATAATCAAAATCAAAGATTAATTTTAAGAACACATTCATTTTCAATATCAACTTATTATTCACATCGTGAGATCTATTACTTTATACGTAAGTTATAAGAAAATCCAAACACATGTTATGAAATGATATTTAAAAAGATATGGATATGGGAGCATCCACATTCAAATTTCATTGGAAGGAATTTATTGCTTATAAATTACACATGATTTGTGTCATGCACTGACATTTAATCAGCTCTTAATTTAAATTCATTAAAAGAACGTAAAGAGAATAAATGATACCAGTCATGCAAAATATATATAATTAAATGTGAAAAAGATGAAGATGGAAAAAAATATTTTTCCCTCAACATATAACCATCAATGTTAGATATGTACAAACTTACTATCTTCCAATACTTGTTTGACATATAGCCACACCACTTTTCTTAGCAAATTGAATCTCACAAACATATTTTTTGACAAGTCGACACATTACAACTTCTTAGTGGAGCGTTAAAAAATGACAATCAATTCGGAACAATATGTTACTCAGAAAAACAATACAATAGGAAATAATGAATATTGCTGAAATTATAAAATAATGGAACGAAACGTTACGATAAATAAATTAACAATAAAAGAGAGAAAATATGATTGTTGACGTGAAACGAACCGAGACTTGTGTTGCAACTAGTTTCCTTAAAACGGAATCGTCTCCTACTGTGGTGCAAGAGGACTGGCGGCACACGTTTCCTAATATGCAATGGTTAAAAATAGTCGACTAACACATCGTCACTATTTTGGGCAAACTAAGAATGCTCACAATTCTATTACCGAGTTAAAACAAACAAATTATCTAGACTACTAAAAGCAAGATCAACAAAGAAATAAGAGAGAAATTTAGAGAAAAAAAAGAACTCAAATTTTTGGTGCGAGGAATTAGGAGGAAAACACCTCCTTATATAACATTTGGATGGAGATGTTTCAATTTCCTTCATTAATTTTGTATTAAAACCAAATGATGTTACAATAGCTATTATAGCTTTGTAACTAGGAATGACAACGGGATGAGTATGAGACGGGTCGGCTATTTCTATTCCCATCGGGTATTTTTATCACCTTATCCCATCCGGCATGATCGCTCCAATTTTTTTTTTTTTTTTTTTAATTTTTTTTGTAATTCCCTTTAGTAGAGGCCCTACTTCTTTATCCCATAGTTGATCTCTTAATTAAGAGTAGCCCGCATTGCTCCATTCTGATATTCCGATACATATGGATCATTAAAATCTTAGCTTATCCTTTATTTGATACGTGTATTACTATTTTCATCATAGGAATGGACGAGTTTCCACCGTGATCCATCGTGATCTTTGCAATTAGGTTGTTCCTTTGAACTTAGATTTTGAGATATCCAATCAATTAGGTTGTGTTTTCATTGCATCGATCTATTCTTTCATGGGCTTTAGTCCCATTTCTTCAACGATTTCTCAACTAATTATCTATTTAACCATTTGGTTAACAGATCCGCAATATTGTCATTTGATCCCACATAGTCAATGAAGATAATTTCGGTAGATTAATTGTCTAATGCTATTATGTCTTCAACGAATATGTCTTGACTTATCATTGTACATGTAGCTCTATAGCTTATCAGATGTAGATTGACTCTCACAATGTATACATATTGCAATTACAGACTTTTGACCACCGATAAGTGTATTTTTTCACACTTATTAATACATAAATAAGCTTATATATTGATTAAATGAGCGAAATTATACTCACAATTATGTAATTATTGTTTTTGTGAGCTATGACGATTCTTTAAGTTTTTTTTTTTTCCGTTTCCTTTAGGTTAATTTAAACTCTCATTACTGTTATTTATTTTTATACTTTTTCTTTTAACTTTTTGTAGAACAAACTTCAAGCAAATATATATACACGATCAAGGTGGCAATTTCTCACAACAATTAAACTACTTATGTAGAAATATTAAATAGTACTCTATCTGTCCTATTTATATAGGCTGATTTTATTTTTCACACAAATTAAGAAATCTTATTTAATGTTATTGAAAAAGTAATTTTTGCCAATTTTTTTTTGTAATTTATCCTTATTTATTCATCAACAACCAATTGTAAATTAGTGTTGGAAGTAGTAAAGAAATTAAATGATTTAATTTTCAATTTTCACATTGGTTATAACTATACAAATTAAATAATGGTATATTATTAAACGAACAAAACAAAACATTTTCAATAAAGAAATATGACTATATAATTGAGACAAAAAAATAAGGAAAGTCAACCTATATAAATGGGATGAATGAAGTACCATACATGTAAGATACCACACATATGGGAACGAATTTATTTCTTTATGCATGCTCAAAAAGTCAGCAATAAGCCTCAAATTAGTCAACATTTAACGATAAATGAACCATAACATGATAATTACTTTATATAATTAGAGAGACGCATTGTTTTCTTTGAAGTTTACTTGGAATTATTTTAGTTTGACTTTTATTTATTGAACCAACCTTTAATTCTCTTATTTTAAGGATGTTTCATGTGCAATTTATTAGTTGTCTTTACTATCTCTGGTAGGGCAGAATTAGGATTGTAGAGTTACGAGGGTAAATTTTACAAAATTTTAAGTGTGGAGACAAATTTGAAAACTATAAGAAATTTTTTGAAAATTTTGTGCAAAATCTTGGAAAATTTTGTACAAAATATTGGATTCGAAATTTATTGTGTGAGCAACTGACCCCACTGCCCCTATATTAAATCCATCATTGACCTCTGGTAACTGTGATATAACACGTTTTTTGAAAAATCATAATTTCATGTATCAACATTCACTCATAAAATGATTTTTTATTTCTTTTTCTTCTTTAATTGTATACAATATTATCTAATCTAGCTAGTCAAACATGCTATTAAAATAAAATGAAATCATCTTATAAACACAATTTAATTTGATTAAAACACACTCAAATATCACTACAATAATAGTTTTATTATAGACAAGTAGAAAAATTATTAAAAATTCTTTAATAAATAAATTCATAATTTGAAATTTGGATTAAAAAAAAAAAAAAGAAAGAAAGAAAAGAATTGGTAACACAACATTACATGTATAAGGTTCAAACTAAAAATGAATTGACCTAATTAAAAATATTGAGAACATGTCACGTGGTGTTAAGAGTTAGGTGATCCAAATTAACGAAGTTTAATAACCAATAAAAAATTTAGGATTTCGTAATTTAAATCTACAAAGATGGTGGTTTTAGTATTTATAAATTGAATCATGCTATAGTGACATAATTTTTGATACAATGATTGACACAATGTCACATGACATTTCGTCATTGAACTATTTTAAACACAACCAACATTTTCATTCAATCACATCTTACCAACTAATATTATGTCATTTCATCTGTCAACCACTTTCTGACAAGGTGGCGTAACCCTTATAAACTTGAATGTGAACTGTAGCCCACTCTCTACCTTTAGTAACTATATTTGTAGTCTTTAGTATTCACTCTTCATGATTATAATACTTTTTCAGTTATTAAATTATATTCCATTAAAAACTGAAATATTGGATGGTTCCAAAGTGGCCCCACTTGGAGAAATGGGAAATGATTTTATGAACCCGATAACCTGTCTACATTTTTATTGTATTTAATTTTTGAAATTTTAACCTTTCAATGTATATAATCTTTTTAGTTTTTGTTAAATTAATAGTAATGCACAAACACATTCAATTTAATGGACTTTTCAAATGTGAGAACCTCTATATGCTCAACTCAATTTGCAAAGTCTCATATCGATTAGCTATATAAATAGTCTCAAGAAGTAATGGAGCAATTTCTTAAATTTTAGTCATGTCAAGATGAATTTTCATTATGTATATAGTGAGAGCGAGTTATGATAAAACATGTGAGCCTTGAGTATTCGAAAATGATAGATTCCTGAGTCGAGATGGGATAGTTTATTTTAGTGTGCACAACTGTCTTCTTCCAATGCATTAGGACCACTCTTTATAGCCATTCCCACTCTCCTTTAAAATAAAATCTTCCCATGTGACAATAAACAAAAAAATCCCAACAAAGCCAATAGAATGCCAATAACATGATTTCTTGTCTTCTTTAGTTCTTTTACCCTTCATTTGGAATATGAGATTAAATTAAAATGCCCTCTTTATTCGTTTTTCGGGGTGGGAGTGGAATGATGCAAGTTTTTGGGACAAGTTGGTGTAAGTTTTTGAGGTATTCAAAAAAGTTACACAATAATAATATTTTGTATGCTTTGGATTTTTATTAACTTGAATTAGTAACATTACAACATTTATTTGTTTATTTATCTATTGCTTCTTGGCTTTAATTTAACTTTAACCGAACTTTTAACCTTTAATCATTTACTTTTTTGACGAATAACACTATCTAGTACAAGTATATGTGCCGTTGAGGTCCACTTTTATATCGACGATTAATTGTAGACTGTGGACAATAGTTATTAAAATCCGATTGGACCTATCGATCACGATCTGGATTGTTCCAAAATACTGCTATACATAAGATCTGATCAAAGCCTGTCACCATCATATGGGTTTGAGAAAATCCCGAACCAATTAAATTAAACCATTTCACTATCAAATCCAACTGAATTGAATGTAGTGGGAACCGGAAGTTGATATTCACGATATTATTATCACAACATAGATAAGGAAATAAGTAATTTCATATTTTAGAACTTTTTATATGTTACAAAAATAAAAACATAAAATTTTTCATATTTTTCATATTTTTTGAATTATTCAATAAATAACTATCAAATTTTTGTATTTCAAGAATGAAAATAGGATATAATTAATTAATGTAATGTAATTAATTATTTATCATGGTAAACTTTGATTATAGAATTAATATTATAATGAATGAAATTGATGGAAATCAAATATTATATAATAATATAAATACGATCATAAATCTCTCAAGGTAAAAAGACATTTATTTTTAAATTTTTGATTGAGCAATGACCAATAGATTAACCAATAACCTATTAATTGAATAAAAAACCTAATGTGTTAAACACTATTCATACATGATATATAACATTACTATTTTTCTATTTACTAGTGGAGATCTTGCGTTGCACGATTACCGTTATAATTTTAGAAATGATTTTGTTAAAAGGACAAATTATTTTACATCATCTAAATATTTAATTATGTAGACTGATTAATTCATGTTTATATTGTGTTAGAACATCGAAACATTGGTTCTATGGTTTATATTTTTTGATCGTTCAAATATATCATAGACGAAGAAGTTGCTCACTATTAAACGATAGATTGCACAATAACATTCAACTTAATGGAGTGACAAATTAATGTCATAAAGCATGTACTCTTTCATTTTACATTAGATTACATATTCGCCCATTTCTCAAGACTTGAAGCAACTGCATTGAGAACACAATTAAATTACACATAAACCCAATCAATCTAAGAAGAACAAAGATTCTTATCATCCATACATATCTCCTTTCGAGAAATAAAATTTAATCCAAAATTAGATAACATATCAATGAAGTAACAGATGGAGGTTCCCATCAATGCCATGTAAAACACCATTCTAAAGTTCTCGTTTCATTTAAAATGAGAAACTTTCAGTTTGTGAAAATGTGAACATAACATAAAACAAATAGACCAAGGGGCATACAAACATAGAGGTAGACCCTTGATATATTTAGCACGTGTCAAACAAAAAAATATATATTAATGTTCAGTTATAAGTAAATTTTAATTCAACAAAAAGTTAATAATTAATTTTAATCATATATTTTATGGACCCCATTACTTTTTTAATTTAATATTTCATCTAATTTTAACAAAATCTACTAAAAATCTAATTTTTATTTAATTCAAAAAGAGGCTATATATTAAAGCAACATAGTCACCGCAAGAGTAGCAATAGAAAATTTTTATTGTAATATTTAAAAGTATACTCGTGCTCCCCTCTCAATGCCCCTGCATGCGAACAAAGCATGAGTTAGCTTCATTTTAAAATATACAGGCCGTCTCACCCGACCAACTTGACCATTGGTCGGGCAACCGAACCGATTTATGAGCCAATCGCAACTCACCAAGCTATTTATATTTTTATAGAAAATTGAAAATTGATATTTTCACTCTCCATGTATAATGGAGACATAAATTTGTAAGCATTCAATTTTGTCATAAGAATTATAAAGTTAACAAAATCCTCCTTTATCCATGCTTGGGATTGACTACATGATCTTTAGGTGATTAATTGTGCATGAATTAATATTTTCTGAAATTTTTTTGTATAAAAAATAAAATAAATATAATTTAATAATGAACGAACTTACATTACTTCTGTAATTACACATCAGAAAAGAAATACCATATTCATCTTCTTGAAGCCACTGGAGCATATGACATGATCTTTCTTTGGGTTGTAATATTGCCTAAACCACGTGATGTATCTCGATCTAACATATGATTTCTCATAATTACGTCTGTGAGTACTATAAAGCCGCGA